>OY757317.1:68120843-68781846 GCA_963583905.1 Stenurella melanura | reverse complement strand
CAGAAAATTTTGTTCTCCCATATTTAATATCTCGACGTTTTATGACATTCTCAGTCTATTTCAGGAAAAAAAAATTTGGAACATTTTTTTACGATTGCTATACTTTCACTCCACTACGTGAATGTGAAAGTAATTGCAGAATCTAGCATGTACAATCGGCCAAGTTATTACGTATACTTGGAGCAATGATAGAAACACAAATATCGCAAAATGTAAAATTGTAAGAACTAGCTATCTTCTGCTAGCTTCTCACCTGAGTCCTGCTGAAATAATTCATTTAAGTGATGTAAAATCAGAAACGAGATAAAACAGATATTTCACGATCCACTATTAATAATTTAACCGTTGTTTACAATTGCTTTAGAGGTAATTCCGATTTTTACTACTGTTTTCAGGAATTGATAATGTTCCGGAAAGCGTCGTTCTGATGTACTAGCTGCCATAAGAGCTCCATCCATTCTTTTTATTAGTCGTAACATCGGCGTTTAAAATTCGACTCAAATGAAATGTTATTTACTTTTTATTAGGACTGCATAAATTTATCTTTTACGGCGGATGGTGGATCTGTAGCTTTTAATTTTATTTGCACACTAATGCAGGCAGAGATTTTACGAGAGGAAATGAATTTATTTCGGTGGTTTTTAATTTAATTTGGAATTTCCTCCACGTGATTTTTGTGGCATGTTCAGGACCGGAGTTTTTAAAAGCGCTTTATTAGCATGCCTTTTGAAATATAGGGACACCCTAAATGCAGAGGACGGATAGACCCAATCAGTTACAAGCATGTGAAAACTAGCGAAAACTCGATGTGTCGATGAATACCATCACCTTGCTGTTCGTAGCAGAAATTGCAGGATTTTTAAAACTACCTCAAGGACACGTGAACAATTTAAAAGAAACTTATGTTAGGAGTTTTATTATATAACGGGCCAGTTTTTAAAGAACGACCTATATAGTAAAAGAAATTAAAATAATTAAAATCGTATGTGCTTGTAGAATTGAATCCTAAGCTCGAAATACGTCGGTTCACAAACAAGTGTATAAAAAACGTTGACGTCGTTCGCGGAGCAGGTAGAAATGGTACCAAGACGAATGGGGTAGCTGTGCTAGCGAGTGAAAAAGGTTCGAGGGAGAGTGGATTCGAGCCGTGGCCTTGTAGCACAACAGCAGAGGTTTGGTTGTCTGAGTTTAAAAAATTTGTAACTATTTTTTTTTGTATTGCGTATTATAGTGAAGTATGCCATTGTAATTATGTGTAAATCAATAATTTGAAAATATTCACAAGTAAATAAAATGACAAAGTGAATCTGGATTGAATAGCAGCACATTGCCTGGTTAATCTGGATTGTTTTCTTTGATGCGATCAACGATTGTTTGCGGTTTCCAGTATCTTTGCCTTGTTTGGGCCGCTTGTGCTTCAGTTTTTGGAGTGCTATCCTTCAATTAACATTCATATGCCCAGGAATTAAACTGTAAGTTATTTATTTTATGTACTGTTGTAGTGGCTAAGGCTACGCGTTTGGAGAGACAATGTGCTCTACTGTCGTTAATGAACCTGTGTCGTGAATGATTTTTATCCCACGTCTAACTACAGCGAGTGAGATCAGTAGACAATTTGATCGCTTTCATGTTAGTCGGGGACACCTGCCGCGTTGACTTGAGTTGTTGACAATTTAGATACCCCAATAGGTATAAATAGTGGCCTATTTCGTGTGTAATCGTAAGTAACATTTAAGTCTGCATAGGAACAATAGAAAACTTGTTACGCGTAGCAGGCCATTTACATTTCTACCCCAAATCTTGTATGAATTCGGTTTTGAAACCTATTGATGTTTACTGCTGTAATGAAATGTTAATTCATGTTGTTTGATTAAAGGTTTAATCCTTGTTAACATACCATTTTATTGTACAGTTCTTAGTAATTCAAGCTAGTTAGTTATAAGTTTTCGTATTAAAGGTCATTGAGCTCAGGCCGTGTGATACTTAATATTGTATCTATCTATCTTTGTTGTACAATTTATGAATAGTGTATTTCAACTGCCCTTGTAACTCAGAATGGTTAATAGATTATTTTGTTTTAGTCTTTGTTTAATTTCGATAATTTCTCGCGTATTCAAACTATTCGGTTCGTTGTTGGTATCTTTTTGACACATCAAAAGTCTAGAAAAAAATTGAGTGTGCAAAAATACGTTTTTTGGCCGCCATCTTGATTTTGTTAAGTCATTAAAAATTCTGTGTGATATTAAATTACAGTTACAGAAAATTTCATGCAGAATCTTAAAATTAGCCGGCTTAGTGGAGCAGTGCTGACTTGTTAGGTTTGCAACTGTGTGAGCCCGCTGTTGAGCGGCACAACACGTCTACTTACTGATATCTCTCCTGAGTTCGAGTCTCAGCTGCGGCGGAAGGCAATGTCGCAGGGAGTGGTTGTTGTGTTGATTGATTTATAGTGATTTTCGAAATGGTATGCTAATTACTGGAATTTAGGCATAGAGTTAGCGTTTATATTTGGATGATTTTCAGTAGCACCTCCAGACTTAGCAGTAATACCAAAGGATTTATATAAATGTGTCACTAATTGCGTTGGGGCGTTTCGTAAAATTGATTGTGTGACTCATAGAAAAGATGCTGATATGCCAACTGTTCATATTAGTAATAACATTATAAAATAACATTTCGAATTGTTACAAACTGACGGAAAATGCGTTTACAAACGTTCATATATAGATCAAGCATTATTGCGTATAGATAAAACGAACCCAGATGTTGCCGAAGTTAGCCTATTACTCGTCATAAAACGCGTGCAGACAGTCATGCGAAATTGTGTAATAAGTAACAACGTTTTTTTTGTGTATACAATCTAATTTGCGGAGACGTTTACACATGGAGTCTATAGCCACAGGTAAGGGTGTTTATATCAACATAGATTACAAACCTTTCTTTAACTATATATTAACGGTTACGCAACATTTTGATTGTAACCTCAAGAAAATCTTACACTGAGTCCTATAACAAAAGTACCACATAGTATCGCTTTCTTGATATACAAGGTTTATTACTCGGTTAACGTTTCAGCAAGAAATTAGCTATTACTATGAATGAGTTTCTGAAATAAAATCTAGGATGAGCTTAAAAGTTTAAAACGTTAAAATGTTTTGTCTCAAAATTGATTTCGAAGTGGAAAGACAGTCGCCTTTATGAAAAGTTTGTGAAAAAGAACTCTAAGTGGCTTGATTCTTCATTATATCTATCATCTCTGGTGCCGACTACTCCAATCTACAATGATTCAGCCTAAAGTGAGCCAAGAAAAAAACAAGGCAGACCGAAGAAACTATTTTAAGAAGGTTATGAACGAAGTAAGAGACATAGTTAGCTCTTTCGGGTCTGAAATGGACTATGAAAAACTTTTTTCCATGCAGAAGTGTCTAATCAAGAGTGCGAAGTAGACAGCTGCTGATGTAGTAAAGCTTACGATACAATTAAGTCGACGAAGTTAGAAGAAAATGAAAACAGTACGCGAATCAATCGCAACAATCACTCCTTACACCCCAGAAGAGGCTATTGCCCTTATTATTATACCCTTCGCAAATACAAAACGAAGAGTATATTGCATTCGATCGGCACATTTCTGAAACCATTAATATTGCTCGTAGAGAAAAAAATCACTGTGTTGGTGATCGAATTTTGAACAACTTCCAAAATGTCCGTCCGTCTGTCTGTCTGTAGGTTACGTTTCTTGTAAGCATGATAACTTAAGAACGAAAAGTACGATTGTATTGAAATTTGGACAGTAAGTTACTGTTAGCTAGAAGTCTGTGAACAAAATCTATCAATAAATAAAAAAGTTATTAATTACTTCCACATCCACGTAGTGGATTGGAAGTATAGTAATCGCAAAAAAGTTTTCAAAAATTTTTATTCGTGAAATAGGTTTAGAATGTCATGAAACGTCGAGATTTTAAATTTGGGCGAAAAAAAATTTCTGTCTGTCTGTCGGTCTGTCTGTAACTTTTTTTTTGTCCGCACGTTTTCTCCGGAACGGTTTGAGATATTGACTTGAAATTTTGTACACGTATATATTATGACGAGATCTGGAACTGGATTGTTTTTTGAGGAAATCCGGTGAAGGGTTGGGGGTTAAATAGGGGAAAATAGGGAAAAATAAGTAAAGCAAACTTGTAAGAGAACAGACACTTGAAATTTGGTGTATGTACTAGAAGTTAAGGCCTAAGATTTTTTTATAACATCTTTCAACCCCCCACCACCCCTACCCCATTAATGGGGTTGATAAAATAAAGTTGAGATTTTCATTTGAAATTTCGTACACGTACGTATTATAACGACGTCTGAAATTAGATTATATTTTGAGATGATTCCGTTGAAGGGTTGGGGGTTAATTTGGGGTAAATAGGGGAATATAAGTAAAACAAGTTGGTAAGAGTACAGAAACTTGAAATTCGGTATACGTACTAGAAGCCAAGGAGTCAGATTTTTTTATAATATTTTTCAACCCCCCCCAAAAGGGTTGATTAAATAAAATTGAGATATTCATTTGAAGTTTGGTACACGTATGTATTATGACGACATCTGGAACTAGATTATAATTTGAGATGATTCCGTTGAAGAGTTGGGGGTTAAATAGGGGTAAATAGGGGAAAATAAGTAAAGCAAGCTGGTAAGACCACAGAAACTTGAAATTCGGTGTATGTACTAGAAGCCAAAGCGTCAGATTTTTTTATAATATTTTTCAACCCCCACCACCCCTACTCCAATATGAAAAGGGCTGATTAAATAAAATTGAGATATTCATTTGAAATTTGGCACACGTATGTATTATAACGACATCTGGAACTAGATTATAATTTGAGATGATTCCGTTGAAGGGTTGGGGGTTAAATAGCGGTAAATAGGGGAAAATAAGTAAAGCAAGCTGGTAAGACTACAGAAACTTTAAATTCGGTGTATATACTAGAAGCCAAGGTCTCAGATTATTTATAATATTTTTCAACCCCCACCACCCCTACTTCATTATTACAAGGGTTGATAAAATAAAATTGAGATATTCATTTGAAATTTGATACACGTATGAATTATAACGACATCTGGAACTAGATTATTCTTTGAGATGATTCCTTTGAAGGGTTCGGGGTTATTTAGGGGTAAATAGGGGGAAATAAGTAAAGCAAGCAGGTATGACTACAGAAACTTGAAATTCGGTGTGTGTACAAGAGGCAAAGGCCCCAGATTTTTTGATAATTTATTTCAGCCCCCACCACCCCTACTCCATTATTCAAGGGGTTGATAAAATAAAATTGAGATATTCACATGAAATTTAGTACGCATATGTATCATAACGACATCTGGAACTAGATTATATTTTGAGATGATTCCGTTGAAGGGTTGGAGGTTAAATAGGGGTAAATAGGGGAAAATAAGTAAAGCAAGCTGGTAAGACTACAGAAACTTGAAATTCGGTGTATGTACTAGAAGCGAAGGTCTCAGGTTTTTTTATTAGTATTTTCTATTTCTCCCCACCACCCCCACTCCCTTATTAAGAGTTGATAAAATCAAATTTAAATTTTCACTTGAAATTTGGTACATTTATATATTATAATTATATCTGAAACTAGATTATATTTTGACATGATTGCGTTGAAGGAGTGGGGGTAAGTAGAGGTAAATAGGGAAAAATAAGTAAAGCAAGCTGGTAAGAGTATTGCAACTTGAAATTCGGTGTACGTCCTAGAAGCCAAGACCTCAAATTTTTTAACAATATGTTTCAACCCTTCCACTACCCTTACTACATTATTAAAGCGGTTGATAAAATAAAATTGAGATATTCACTTGTAATTTGGTAGACATATGTATTATAACGACATCTGGAACTAGATTATATTTTGGGATGATTCCGTAGAAGGGTTAGGGTTAATAGGAGTGACTAGGGGAAAATGAGTAAATCAAGGTGATAAGAGTACAGAAATTTGGGATTCGGTGTATATACTAGAAACCAAGGCCTCAGATTTCTTTCTAATATTTTTCAAACTCCACCACCTCCGCTTCATTATTAATGGGATTGATAACATCAAATTGAGATATTCACTTGAGATTAGTACACGTATGTATTGTAGTGACATCTGATTGAGATGCCTCCATTGAAGGGGTGGGAGGTGAATAGTAGAAAATAAGTAGGGTGAACTAAAAACTTCATTTTTAACGTATATGGTAGAAACCAACTCCTCAAACTTTTCTATGACATGTGCCCCAAATATTATTAAAATTCTATGACCAATAATTTCCACATACTAGAGTGCAAATATAGTCAAGATGTTTCCTTTAAAACGACTTGGATGAAGAATCTGGATGTGGAAGTAGTGATTCCTTAGGCAGCGGTTTTTTTTAAATAAAATTTTTTTTTATTGTTTTATAATGAAATTAAAAATGTCTAAAACTAATATTATTTGAAAAAATGCGAACAGTGTCCTATAGAATGTGCAAGAATTATATAAAAAGTGCAGTAGGCGAAGAGTATAATGGTTAACTTGTTGTAAATATGTACTTACCTATTCCATTTGGTTGTCCTTTGGACGATTTTCAAATTTGCGATAAACACATTATGTAGAAAAATAAACAAATTGTTTTTTTTTGTAAAAGAAAAACTTTAAAAAGTTTTTTCTAACATTTTTGACTAATTACATGCAGAGACGGTACACAAGATCAAGCAACATGCAATGTAATGATTATTGAGACTTGAGTATTTTTGTCCAATTAAATGTGAGATTTTTCCGTGTATGCGTTGGGTACATGGCAAAAAAGCCAAAAAGCTGCACCTTTTGATTATGGTATGCCACTTCTTGTGGACATAGCTGATGTCAAAAGGTAACATTCCAGGTAGGGATCCACTTGAAAATCCGTGTAGAATACCAAAATGAATGCCATTAAATATGTCCGCCATTAGCCATACTAAATTTTTCAGTGTCTCAGCTCCTACTGATCAGATTTCGATTTTCTTTTTCTCGTTTGAAAGCCCCTGTGAAGAGGACAAGTTTTACTCCCTATACGTTTATCTCTACACCTTAAAAGTTCTGCACAATGTTAAATAATCTGAAAACTTCACTTTTTCCACGAATTTCATTGATAAGTAACGTTTAATTGTGCTTAATATCTCTCTCTTCCCCACAAGAAGGGGTTTATGTATATGGGATTCCTTATGCCAAGAAAAACTTGTTTTTATAAATAACAGTGACTCTAATTGTTTTGAAAATATTTGATACATTATGGAAACAAATTTTTACAAACCAAAAACGACTAAATATTAATAAATATTTATGTAAATGAACTGCTTCTATACAGCTCTTATGAATCTAGATCACGCAATCATCTTCATCTTCGAATTCATCTCTGGAGCAAAGCAATTGTATATTATTATTACATTAAGGCATTGGTTCAACAAAGCAATATTTTGATCGTGAAATTGTGAAGCGAGTTTAAAAATAATAATCAATTAAACGCATACCTTTTATTATACTCTTCACAAATACGAAACGAAGAGTATATTGCATTCGATCGGCATATTTCTAAAACCAGTAATATTGCTCGTAGAGAAAAAAAAATCATATCACTGTGTTGGTGATCGAATTCTGAACGACTTTCAAAATGTCCGTACATCCGTCTGCCTGTCTGTCTGTCCGTCCGTCACGTTGTAAGCACGAGAACTTAAGAACGAAAAGTTCGATTGAATTGAAACTGGGACAGTTAGTTACTGATAGCTAGAAGAAGAATCCTATTGTCATTGAACAAAATCTATCAATAAATAAAAAAGGTATTAATTTTTTAAATAAGAAAAATATATTTTTTTTATTATTTTGTAATTAAACTAAAAATGTCTAAAGCTAATATTAAAAAATGCGAACAGTATCCTATAAAATGTGCAACAATGGTTTTTAAAGCAAAGAGAAGCTTTCTAACATGATTGAACATTTCCTGAAGTTGCTGAAGCCTTCCAAGCTATATCTCTACTACAACAGTCTATTGATAATAATAATCCGCATATTTATGTTGAATCTCCACTACGACTTCAAAAAGTGGGTGTATGGATGGCAGTTTCTCGCAGCATTTCTTTGTATAAGCTAACAGTCATACTCTTCATTTTTATTATTAAAACTTTTATATCGAAGGACAAAAGTGTAAAGTCATCTGTGTCCAACTTCTGATCCATCTACCATTGATTCACCCTAGACATGTACCAACAAATAAATTTATAGACAAATAAACATGTTTTTATCGAGCACTGTACAAAATATATCATCATATCGTATTTGTTTCACAACTATCACAGTTTACAATTCATTAGTAGGTAAACGATATGGGCGATACTGTTTATGTATTATCTATAAATTACTGTTATTACCTGCTACACCGACAATATTGCTATAATAAAATATACATACGGTTTCCGATATTATTCCATTAATAAAAATTTATTGCGACTGGGATAGTATTTATTAGACCGGTAATCGCTTTTCGATATCCACATAATTATTTTTTCAGTACGCGAACACCGAATAAAAAATGTTTTGTTGAGTATTTTCTACCTAACAAGTAAAATGCGTGTATAAACCTATTAATGGTGTCCATGTATAGAATGTTTACTTTTGTAACTACAGCTAATGGGATTTTATCGATTTTATGTTAAAGTGGTTATTTATATTTGAACTGTTTTGAAAAACCATTTGTATGTATATAAAATTATCATTATAGGCAATGATAATAAATGAAGGTCGGTTGGTCTAAGACATAAGGAGCTAATTTGCAAATCATCAGGAGTACGAGCAAAACTAAATTGACTGTGTAGACAGTATCAAGGAAAAGTCACATTTTTGGCCAGTGGGGTATGAGTGGTCGCGTTTAGCTGCAGCGTAGAAGGAAAGGTGCATATATATGGCTGAAAGAAAAGATCAAAAGTACGAAATAAGGTTATGCTATGGAGTAGCTCTCTGTTTATATAAACGAATTATGTATGGTTAAGCCAGATCTCCCCGCTATATGAAGAAATACAAGGCGAACATTTCTTGCCAAATGGAGTCTTTTAGCTAAGTATTATTTAGAAACAAATGAAAATATATTACCAGAAAATACTAGTAATTATTCAAACTTTTACAAAATACTTATCACAAATAAGTTTAAAACATATATCTTTCTTATATCAATTATAACAAAGAATATGCCCATTATGAACAGTACAACTGTTATCATAATGTTATTTTTAATTTAAATTATCCTGCTCAATGAAACCCAAAGACAATCAAAACAAAAGCACTTACCGATATAGCAGTAACACAAAACTATAGAACATCCACAGACACGTGTTTCGGCATCTATGCCTCTTCGGTGCGGCTTTTTCTAAAGTTCACAATCAACTGAAATATGTAAGCAAATACTCGTGTTATAACTATCAAAGGATTACCAGAACAGGATATTAAAAATTAAAATTAGATTATAGGAAATTCCCCGCAAAGGGATAATTATCAATATAATTATATGCAAATGCATATGGGCATATTCTTTGTTATAATTGATATAAGAAAGATATATGTTTTAAACTTATTTGTGATAAGTATTTTGTAAAAGTTTGAATAATTACTAGTATTTTCTGGTAATATATTTTCATTTGTTTCTATTGTTATAGAGCTTTTACAGTTCCAGGAAGTTGCATTTGCATATAATTATAATGATAATTATCCCTTTGCGGGGAATTTCCTATAATCTAATTTTAATTTTTAATATCCTGTTCTGGTAATCCTTTGATAGTTATAACACGAGTATTTGCTTACATATTTCAGTTGATTGTGAACTTTAGAAAAAGCCGCACCGAAGAGGCATAGATGCCGAAACACGTGTCTGTGGATGTTCTATAGTTTTGTGTTACTGCTATATCGGCAAGTGCTTTTGTTTTGATTGTCTTTGGGTTTCATTGAGCAGGATAATTTAAATTAAAAATAAAATTATGATAACAGTTGTACTGTTCATAATGGGCATATTCTTTGTTATAATTGATATAAGAAAGATATATGTTTTAAACTTATTTGTGATAAGTATTTTGTAAAAGTTTGAATAATTACTAGTATTTTCTGGTAATATATTTTCATTTGTTTCTATTGTTATAGAGCTTTTACAGTTCCAGGAAGTTGCATTTGCATATAATTATATTGATAATTATCCCTTTGCGTGGAATTTCCTATAATCTAATTTTAATTTTTAATATCCTGTTCTGGTAATCCTTTGATAGTTATAACACGAGTATTTGCTTACATATTTCAGTTGATTGTGAACTTTAGAAAAAGCCGCACCGAAGAGGCATAGATGCCGAAACACGTGTCTGTGGATGTTCTATAGTTTTGTGTTACTGCTATATCGGTAAGTGCTTTTGTTTTGATTGTCTTTGGGTTTCATTGAGCAGGATAATTTAAATTAAAAATAACATTATGATAACAGTTGTACTGTTCATAATAGGCATATTCTTTGTTATAATTGATATAAGAAAGATATATGTTTTAAACTTATTTGTGATAAGTATTTTGTAAAAGTTTGAATAATTACTAGTATTTTCTGGTAATATATTTTCATTTGTTTCTATTGTTATAGAGCTTTTACAGTTCCAGGAAGTTGCATTTGCATATAATTATATTAAGTATTATTTAATTTTCTTCAGAACCGCAGGATTTAGATACATCCAGATTAGTGAACGTCCAGAAGCCTCTAGCTATAAAAATGACCATTTACCTTCACCACGGGGAGTATTTTTTTATAATATCTCTGTAACTACTGACTTTTGGATAATACATATTTGGATAATCATAACATAGTAAACTGCCTCTTCTATCACGCGTTTAAAGGAATACGTCGACTTTCCAATTACCCTGTATACTAATTTTCGTCTGAAAGTTCAAAGTAGAGCTTAGCGAGCAATTAGCAGTCTTTAATTCCTTCAGTGAAATTACGTCCCCATAAAGCGTAGGACGAATTTCCGAGTGTTCCTTTTGAATTGTCCTGCCGCACTGCAGGAACCGTTTATTACAAGTGCAAACGTATAAGTAACGGTTTCAAACCTAATTTTAACTACGGAAACTAGACTTTTACTTAAAGTTATTTCGTACTTTTTATTTCGTTCCACAGCTGGGAAATATTACGTTGCTTGGCGTGATTCCGTAATTATTTTATTACAGTTTTGTCAGAGCTTTCGGCAAATTTAGCAATAAAGAATCTGGGGCGCAAGAAATGCAATATGGTACATGTGTTAATAATATTAAAAATAATGATACAAGTTGTTGAGTGATGAAAGACGCAACAAATAGATTACCTAACCTAGTACTCAGGAAAAACAATATTCTTATGATAACTTTTGATTTTTTGGTAGGTTTTCAGTGGTAGAAAAGTATTTTAAAAAGTTATCAAGGTCACCGTGGGTGGAACATAATACAAAATGGCGACATAAATACGGTCCGCACTGTATGTATGCAAAATTTGACGGCATTAGACGTCAACGTGAAGTTGAATATAAGTTTGTAACAAGAAGAAAAAGTGGCAAATAAATAAGTAAACAAACAGCCTGAAAACCTAGCATTTCATATAATTTTTTTTTACCTAATTCCGCTATCACTTCACCTTTCAATTTTTGCCGGAGGCACCGGTGATACAAAAACAACATTATTATTCGTTCCTTATCTTATATAGTCCACTGTCTATAAATTTTACCCTACAAAGTTTAGTCCAGTTAAGGATTAAACATGTTTCAACTATAGGAAAAATTGACAAGAGCAAGTTTGTCTTTAAAATGTCCCAAAATACTAAGAAACCTTTTTTCAAGTCAAAATCGTAAATTTTGATAATTAAAAAATATTTGTTTGAAAAAAAAATTAGTAATACTTTCCTATGTAATCACTTCCACATCCACGTAGTGGATTGGAAGTATAGTAAATAGGTTTAGAATGTCATGAAACCTCGATACTTTAAATTTGAGCGAAAAAAATTTTCTGTCTGTCTAACTTTTGTTGTCCGCACGTTTCCTCCGGAACGGTTTAAGTTATTGACTTGAAATTTTGTACACGTATTTATTATAATGAGATCTGGAACTGGATTTGAAGATATCCGGTGAAGGGTTGGGGGGTAAATAGGGGGAAATATGTAAAGCAAGCTTGTAAGAGTACACAAACTTAAAATTTGATGTATGTACTACAAGCCAAGACCTCAAAATTTTTTATAATATTTTTCAACCCCCACCACCCCTATTCCATTATTAAACGGATTGATAAAACAAAATTGAGACATCCACTTGAAATTTGGTAGACATATGTATTATAACGACATCTGGAACTAGATTATATTTTGAGATGATTCCGTTGAAGGGTTGGAAGTTAAATAGGGTTAAGCAGGAGAAAATTAGTAAAGCAAGCGGGTAAGAGTGCTGGACATTCGGCGTATGTATTAGAAACCAAGGCCTCAGATTTTTTATATTTTTCAACCCCAATACCCATACTAAATTATTAAAGGGGTTGATAAAATAAAATTCAGATATTTTCTTGAAATTGGATACACGTATGTGTTATAACGACAACTGGAACTAGATTACATTTGAGATGATTCCGATGAAGTATTGGGGGTTAAATAGTGGTAGATAGGGGAAAATAAGTAAAGCAAGCTGGTAAAAATACAGAAAGGGATTTGGTGTATATACTAGAAGCGAAGGCCTCAGAATTGTTTCTAATATTTTTCAGACCCCACCTCCTCTGCTCCATTATTAACGGGATTGATAACATAATTGAGTTATTTACTTGAAAATTAGTACACGTATGTATTGTAATGACATCTGATTGAGATGATTCCATTGAAGGGGTGGGAGGTGGTAGGTTGTGAATAGGGGAAAATAAGTAGGATAAACTAGAAACTTCATTCTTAACGTATATGGTACGCCTAAAATATCTCAATTTCATGTTATTATTATTTATTAATTTTATGTTATCAATCCGATTAATAATGGAGCGGAGGTGGTGGGGTTTGAAAAATATTAGAAAGAAATTTGAGGCCACCAAATCCCAAATTTCTTTACTCTTACCAGCTTGATTTACTTATTTTCCCCTATTTACTCCTATATAACCCCCAACCCTTCAATGGAATCATCTCAAAATACAATACAGTTCCAGATGTCATTATAATACACACGCCTACCAAATTTCAAGTGAATATCTCAATTTTTTTTTATCAACCCCTTTAATAATGGAGTAAGGGTGGTGGGGGGTTGAAAAATATTATTAAAAAATCTGAGGCCTTAGCTTCTAGTACGTACACCGAATTTGAAGTTTCTGTACTCTTACTAGCTTGCTTTACCTATTCTCCCCTATTTACCCCTATTTAACCCCCAACCATTCATCAGAATAATCCCAAAATATAATTTAGTTCCTGATGTCATTGTAATATATACGCGTACCAAATTTCAAGTGAATATCTCAATTTTATTTTATTTAGTCCTTTAATAATGTAGTGGAGGGTGGTGGGGGGATGAAAAATATTACAAAAAATTTTAAGTCGTGGCTTGTAGTACATACATCAAATTTTAAGTTTCTGTGCTCTTACCAGCTTGCTATACACATTTCCCCTATTTATCCCGAACCCTTCACCGGATATCTTCAAAGGACAATCCAGTTCCAGATCTCGTTATAGTATATACGGGTACAAAAAGTCAATATTTTAAACCGTTCCGGAGAAAACGTGCGGACAAAAAAGTTACAGACAGAGCGACAGATAGATAGACCGACAGACAGACAGATTTTTTTCACGACATTCCAAACCTATTTCAAGAAAAAAAAATTGAAATCTTCTTTACGGTTACTATACTTCCAATCCACTACGTGGATGTGGTAGTAAAATAAACAAGCTAACCGTTATACTCTTCGCCGATTTTCTACACTTTTTATTTAATTGTTGCACATTCTATAGGATACTCTTCGCAGCTTTTTTGTAAGTAATATTAGTTTTAGACGTTTTTAGTTTAATTGCAAAACATAAAAAAAAAATTTATAACTTTTTTATTTATAGATCGATTTTTCTCAAAAATAATGGAGTTCTTCCTCTAGGTAACACTAACTTACTGACCAAATTTCAATATAATCGGACTTTTCGTTCTTAAGTTATCGTGCTTACAAAAAACGTGACGGACGAACAGACCGGCGGACGGACGGACATTTTGAAAGTTGTTCAGACTTCGATCACCAACACAGTGATATGAAATTTTTTTCTCTACGAGCAGTATTACCGGTTTTAGAAATGTGCCGATCGAATGCAATATACTCTTCGTTTTGTATTTGCGAAGAGTATAATAATAGTTAAAAAAAAAAAACAAAAAAAAACACGCGTTAATAGCAAACCGAATTAAAAACTGAAAAATAATACAATACAAGAAAGCGTGGAGTGCTTGATATCAACTGGTATAAATATTTCATAGTAATAAGCACCCCACGCTTTTTTGTATTGTATTGTATTGTATTATTGCATTATATAATTTTTTTACTTTTTAGTTTGGTTTGCTATTAAAGCGTGTTTATTTAGTTATTTTATTATTTTTTTCATGTCTGTATCAACGAATTGAAGGTCACAATCTCCGCTCGAAGAATAAACATAAAATGAGCTATATCTCGGTCCCAAATTGAGCTAGAGAGGTTTTTTTTAAATCTCTATATTTTCAAGCACTTTGCAGATATGAAAACCGCATATTTCTAGCACCAAAATTCGCTGAGTTTTTTAGTAAAGAAAAATGTTGCCCTTTTCTAATACCGCTGTAATTGTAAATAATGAAAACATGTATAGACAAAAATCGTGCAAATGAAAGTTAACGTTTTACCCTATCGATTGACGGTGATCCCATCAATCGAGGACAATAACTTTGACCGTGCCTCGGTGGAAAAGTTGATAACAATTTTCGAGACATTTGGTGTTAAATGAAATTTTGCAAAAACTATTGGGCCGAATTGAAAGTTGGAGCTCATTGTTTTGTAATCGCTGAAGCTTCAAAATGATAGAGGATCTCATTTACTTTTTATCAATATTTATTAGCAAATAACTTTAATTGAAAAAAGTTTCTTTTTGGCATTTCTTGCGGTTTTTGCAAAATTTTGCAATAAAACACAAAAAAAAAATTACCCATGAGTTGTGTATTGATATTTTAGGAACAAATAAGGTATATGGTGCCTCCCAGACAGCACAAGGTTATCCTATGGCCATCCTAAGGATATAAAAGCTAGGATATAACAATATCCTGAGAATATCCCAAATTATGCGAGGGATATCCCTGGGATCCAGAAGCGGTACTGCTTCCGTATCCTCAGGGTATCCCACGAATGTATTTTTGTATATCCTCAGGATTAACCTGGACCCTGAGACGATCTGTTTTATGCTATCCATGGGATATCATTGTATGCTTTCAGGGCCGTAGTTTACCTAAATAGCCAGACTGCAAGTTGCTTGCAAAAAATGTTAAAAACTTGGCATGCTGCTAAGTCCTCCATTCACGTTTGTATAAGAAACTGTCAGCATTTCACTCAGAAATAATATTTTTGCTACTAGTAGCTTATGTTGGAACTACTAGGGCATTTATATTTAAAAATATGTAGCAAAAACATTATTTTCGCATTATATACTAACAGCTTCCCTTGCATTGGAAGATATACTTGAGTGACAAGCTGCTAACGTCGTTTGAAAGCATCCAGTCAATCTAATGGCTATTTAAGTTCCTAGGTTACTGAACGGTGATTTCCTAGGTATCTTTTTGTACCATTTGGAGTTTTGAAAAATTGCCTCTACTACCTCTGTTCTATGATAATAGAAGATATCCTACGGATATCCACAACTAAACATTAATATTCAGTCAGGTCAACCCTGGGATAACCTAGGGATATGTCTATGGGATAATCCCAAATTTGGGATAACAGAACTGTAATGGATATCCTCGGGATATCATGTGCTGTCTGGGATATACCCTAAGGTGCACCATTTTCAAGTTATAACGAATAAAAGTGCTCGAAAATGTGTTAGCCGTATTTGTTTAATAACTGAAAACCCCGGAAAGATACGCCGAGGATATTTGAGATCTTTCATCTAGGTACCCTCTCCTGTCGATTAGACAGGTTCTTATAGATGAAATAGCACCTAATTCAAACTTTTTTATTTAATTCCATTGAACTAGTTGTATTGTTATTGGCAATACATTTGTATTTACGCAAAATATCAAGGCAATAGATCAAGTGGAAGTGGATCAAAACTGACTTTAAGATTTAAACTAATCTGACTGACTGACTATGAAGTTACATAAAAGCTTGTAAATATGCAATAAAAAAATAATAATAATTTTAAAATTAAGGACAATTTAAGTATCATTGTTTAGTAATAGCCAATTTTAGTTTTAAGAGAAGATTATCTCATGATATTAAAAGAAATTAATACAAATAAAATTCGAAAATAAGATGCACCAATTTTCAAAATTGGTTTCGGGTCCAATTCAGAAAATTATTGAGTAATGTACTCGAGTGAACTTACTGCAGTAAACGTTGCAGCGGGGAATAATGATTTGTAATTAGTATTAAACATCGCAGTCTGGGCACAGAAACACATGACACATAAACCCTTCACTAACAATAGGCAATTCATTAGGCCATTATTATAAAGGACAAAGGGTCTTATAATGTCAGGAATTTCAAACGCAAATATGTGTACGTGATCCACAACTATGATGTATGATGATATATTGTTGGGGCCTTTTTGTTTGAAGTTTGAAAAAAGGAGCATTGTAAAAGTTCCGGTGCTGTACACAGAATAGACCAAGGCGCACATGGAGAATAATAATTATACAGGGTGATTCACCAGTGCGTAGACGGTCAATACCTCATCAACCGTTTGAAATTTTAAAAATATCTCGGATAAAAATTGTAGAAGCACATTCTAAAATTATATTAAAACCGATATGGTGTTTAACATAGTGACGGTAAGCCAATTCTAGGCTTTCAACCTGTCTAGACTCGTATAGTATTTCCATTATTAATTTGAAAATTCAGTCTAAAGCGTTGCTATCAGGATAAGTCATTACAAAGCCTGTTTGTGATAGCATAGTACTCAAGACCGCGTACTTGAATATTGTAAACGACACCTGTATCCGAATATAGTTAACCAGATATATTATGCGCTTACCTCAAACGAAAGTAGTTGATTGTTGACCTGGCCTGCTATTACAAGTCCCTTGTTATAATTTATAATCTCTTGGTTCATTCTTAATATTGCCGGTATCATATCCGTAGGTTAAATGATGTTTATTTATTTTTATTTAATAATTTATATTCATTAAACTAACATTATTTATTATAAATAAATAATGTAATTGTTAATTATAAATTAAACACTGCTTTTAGATGAATCAATCTATATATTATAAATACTCTACATATGTTTCGGATTATTAGGCCTTTATCAAGAGTATTACATAGTGATAAAGGCCTAATAAGCCGAAACATATGTAGAGTATTTATAATATATAGATTGATTCATCTAAAATCAGTGTTTAATTTATAATTAACAATTATTTTCAAAATGTTTCACAAGGTACCTACCACAAGTTCAGTTCAGTGTAATAAATAATGTATTATAAATAAATAACTTACATTATAACTATCAATTAATACATAGTAGTAAAAAAATATTTACAATAATTAAAAAGTGGTTCAAAAAATTGTCGGTCGGCGCTTATGGCATAGCTGGTGTTATGTTATGATTATGAACTATTCCATCGTCGGTCTTTTTTTATGAATTTCAAACTGACACTGGATAAGCTACAATACATTAGTGGAGTAAAATCCCTCATCTAACTCGCTGTTTTCTAAGAGTAGGTGATACTAAGGTATAACTAAATGAAACCTATACCATCTTGTAAAAAACATTTCAACGAATAGGAAATGAGAATTTACAACTTTTTTTAGTAGGACTTGAACTTCGGTTTGCAGAATTTTAAAGAAACGTAAGTTTCGGTCTTATAAATACCAAATACACCAACATCTTTATGGAGATGATAACGACAGGAGGCTAGTATATTGCAACTGGTTCTTAAATGCAGTACAACAAAACCCAGATTTTCCTCTTCATATTTTATATTCAGATGAAAGCTGATTTACGAACCAAGGTATGTTTAACAGAAATAATACTAGGTACTGGGCTCAAGAAAATCCGAGGTTGGTAGGGCGAGGGAATATTCAGGAAAGATTTGGGTTTAACTGTTGGCTTGGAGTACTTGGAGATCGAATAATTGGACCTATATTTTTTGATGGAACACTTACTGGCGAACGATATTTATTCTTTTTACAAAACCAGACAGCAGAATTTCTTGATTTACTGTCGCAGAGCCGAATTGTGTATAGAAAAAAATGGTGGACATTTTGAACAATATCTATAAATGTCAATTTATGGTTTAATTATATTAATTATTTTAAAGATACCTACTGTTACCTAGTTTAAGTTTAATTGTTCAAACGGAATTGATTTTTATTTATTTATAGGCCCGATATTTATGTTCATTTAAATAAAACTTTGAAAATCGAACTGATGTCGCATTCTATTGCAAATGTCCTTGTGGATGTAATTGTGTTTACCTCCATATACCTATGCTAAACTTAATTGTAACGTTCTTTGCGCTCACAATGGGCCTTTCCCGCATGACTGAATTTTACTACTTCACTATAATCAAGCCATATAATAAACTGCAATATAATTTTATTTTAATTTAGTTTCTTCCAATTTTTTACGTTCTACCAAATATTTACATTACAAAATCAGTTTTATTTCAGGTAATTTGAAACGTAAGTTTTAAGGCGCCATGCGTGACGTCACACTGATTAGACCAATAAAAGTCGTATTCTTAATGAGGATCCTCTATTGCCAGATGTATGTCTTTTTACATGAACATCGTATTTCCGTTATCAATTGTCTACTTTGAATAGCGCATTTTTTCGTTACAACGTATTTTTCGTTTCTCCGACACTAAATAAAAGCAAAAATTGTATCAACTTTTGACTGTATGAGTTTCTAAAATCTATATATCAGATTTATATTCTCTATTTTTGTTCATTTGGTTCACATATGGTATAATGCCAGTTTCATTTGGCAACGCTGTACTGAAATGTTCAAACTTTATTCGATAACCTCACTTTCTATTGTTTACGTTCGATACGAAAATTAATTTTGCTCTCTTCTAATTATAAAATGCCGCTTAAAAAGGTTTGTTTTGTACCAGTGTGTCCAAATAATAGTGAAAATAGTACGAAGTTATTTTTGCGAGTTCCAACAAATTTGGAAATTCGAAAATTATGGTGGAAAGTTGCAAAAGTTCCAGGTATTGTTTATAATGCTCCTGGATTTTTCTGTTGCGAAGATCATTTTAACGTATGTATATATTGTTCTTTCTTTTAGTGGACCTTTTACAAATCTGTCTTCACATTTACTCATATTTTTAAAAGAAATTAATACTATAACACCAAACAAGAAGTAAACACGCTGGGCTGCACTCTCGTGATTTATGACAGATATCTTCTTGGCACTGTCAATGGGCGTCATAAACGCACGTTCTCAATTAAGCGTTACCACTTTGCAATATGAGATTCTATTGGTAGTTCCTCATAAATGTACTTCAGGCACCAATAGAATTGCAGGTTGTGGAAAGCAAGGCAGAGAAGTGAGGTTCTTTTTGAATGCACCTTCGTAGCTAATTCTGACGGCCGTTTAATCTCATACTGATTGGTGCAGTTTATGATGACGTCACATTGGCGCCCGAAAGCTATCGTTTCAAACTGCTGTTCATTTACGGAACATTTGTATTTTTTTTGTGGTATTTTATGCGCTCAGAAAAAAAATAAAAATTAATTTTTAGTAATATTTTGATAGGCTCTTTCCAATAACACAATAAAAAAAAATTGAGGGAAAGGCCCATTATTAAATGTTTGATAGCTCAAGATTGCCTATAACTACACGAGTCTGTCCGACAGCTGATATTGTTTTATTACATTCAATGGCTACTATGATTTTTCCAATGTTATTAGGTTACCAGATTTACACAGAAATGTGCCATTTTAGTTTCCAAAGCCCACTAATCTATTATCTATTAGCCGCATGTTTCTAAATGCTTGGTTGCATTGTATTTTGGCTGAAATCTCAAATATTTCTGAGCGGATTTTCAAAATTTTGGTATCATTAGATTCCTATGAAAATGTGGTATTTAAAAATGTTGGTGAACGATTAAATTCCTATTTAAAAAACCGAGTTAGTGGGTAAAAATCACATTTAAAAATTTTAAACGCCTCTAGAGAATTAAGTAATGCAACCGTATTGCTCTTTTTATTTTTATAATAACGTAGCACACAAACTAAAATATATTTTGGGCACCACAGCACTCTGGATTCAGAAATAGATTTTTTAATAAAATTTTTAATGTTTATCAAAAAGTGACCAAAATGGATGTATTTTATTCAAAATTTCCTCTAGATTCCAAAAATGTAAAAATATATAGGGTGTTCCATTTAAAAATCGAAAGTTGTGGGCATTTCTGGTCAAACCGGATGTGCACCAAACTTGATTTTTATTGAAAAGACGGCATTTTAGTCGTGTAATAAGGCCTCCAAATTTCAATTTTCTATTTCAAATATTTTAGGAAATATCGGGGCGAGCGCAATTCGTGACTCACCCGGTATAAGATATTAAATTAAGTATTTGTACACGTATACTTGAAATGTGACCGCTTCTAATGATCAGTTGGTTGGAAATTTCGAAAATACTGAAAATTTTTCCAAAAACATTTAATAAAAATGCAATCCCCTATATACGCATCAAAAACTTCACTATGGTGATCTATGTGAATTATTAAAAATTTCTGTGTACATGTATCGACTCAAATGTAGTAAGGATATTGAAAAAGTTTTTGAAAAAAAAAATCGATAACTGCAATAATTATTGAAATATGAATTTATTTCAACGAGGGGGCAGATAATGCTTGTTGTCTAAAACTGGGACACCCTGTATATATAAAAAGATATATATTTTATACCAGTTTCAACAGCAGTTAATTTCTCCCTTCTCTTCTTTCCCGTTCTCTTGCAAAATAAACACATCTTACGTATGTCAAAATGGTCTAATATTTACGGACTATTCGTTACCTTTGCTTTACAATACACCTGAAAATATAAAATACTTTTCAATTGTGAAGCTTATCTACTTATTCTATTATAAAGTAGCTAGCAAATGAAAGGCCAGAGGAAAAAATTACAGTCAATAAAAACTGATTTAGCAAAGTACGCTACGTCAAGCACTCCTAACAAACTAAAAATAAATATTAATTCAATAAGCATTTTTCACAAGGATTCTAATTTAGTCAGTTTCTTGGAATATGATTTACAACAAGCTTTCGTCAGCTTGCCCGTAAAGTACAGCAAAGTGAAACTTCCAGACCAGAATATTTTCGCAAATTTCCATAAAATGAAGCTACAAAACAGGACATAAAAACGGGTAATTATAACCCCTGCAAACGGGCGGTCTTAATTATCCCCTTTTATACATAGGGGGCGAGTCTGGATACCTGCCGCTGGGGTTAAAAAAAGATCCCTGCGTTTCATCAGGTGATCCCTGTCGACGTGTGGGAAAATTTCCGCTGGAAATCATTAATTATCCCTGTAATTTTATGGAAATAATCTTGAGGCTTTGTTTGAACTAGTAGATTTATTTAACAGTGGATTACCAGGAGCATATCCGAGGCGTTCGCTCTTCTAAATAGCTAATTATTTATTTTTAGATTTACATGACAAGAACGAAAGCCACAAAAATATTATTATTAATTTTAGGAAAATGAAAATTTGTTGCACTTTTCTTTATACAAGGTGTATATTAATAAATAAATAATTCTAAAAAAATTAATAGCACGGTTTTGAAAACCGACTGAAATTTTTAAACAATGCATTAAAGAGAGGAAAATAATGTTAATAATAATAATAATGTTAATAACGTAAAAGCGTTGGGTGCCAAATAAGTAAGATTTTCTGTTTTTCTAAAAAATCCCTAGAAGTCCCGATATCACACCACTTGATGAAGTTTACAAAAAGATCTGATAGTATAGATGAATTGAGTAATTGATCACATCAATAGGAGCAAGTACGTCCAAAAACTTTTAACGTTAATAGGTAGAGTTTCATTTTACATTAAAAATAACTTTGAGGGGAAAGTCAGCAGGCACACCACAGTTACTAGTATTATTTTATAACAATGTTAGTAGGGCGGATCTGACAGGAAAGAGGAGTGCAAGCCAACAATGGAATTAAAAATTTTTTTTGCCATTCTCCAAATTTGTGTTATGAAATTATTCTCTGAGAATCACAAGTCTCTTACTCGAGATATCTGCACACAAAGTTTGCAAATACTACTTTTTCGGTGATAACTTAGAAAATAATGCCTGTATGAGAAGGAAGTTTAACTCAAAGTCAAAGAGAATTTGAAAATACGTGATGCTGTGCCGTCCAAAAATATTAATTAAATTTCGAGTTATGAGCAATTGAAAAATGCGCTTAAACAATTTCTTTGTCGGTGGTTTCAAGTGTTAAACCGATGATTTCTCCAGGAAAGAAGGATGACAGGGATCTCTATCAGTCTTAATTCCTGTCCTGATCATTCTATTGCCATAACTTTTTTTAATTAAAGAGAAAAAAAGTCCCTCCATGCGCAAAAAACATTATTTAAATATAACCTTTTTTTCGTCCGAAAACGCGATTTGAAAAAAATGCAAAATCGTTTTTCGGATGTAGCTTCGCAATTTTTCTCAAAAATCAAAACCCGCATTTACCTATAGAAGTTGATCGGACTATACATACAATAAGCAAATACCCATTAGTTTGGCGATATTTTGAGCGAAATTACGTTGCTTCGGAAATTCTTACTGTCTCCCTCTCTCTCTCTCCCTCCCTATAATTCCTCCACCAACTTCCCACCTTGACCAGAATTAAGCTTTACACTTTTCCTTCATTCCTGGAGAAATCATCGATTTAACACTTGAAACCACCAGCAAAAAAGCATTTTTCATCGCATTCTTCAATTACTTACTCATAACTCAAAATTTAATTTATATTTTTGGACAAACCTTAGCTAAGATTACGTATTTTCAAATTCTCTTTAACTTTAAATTACACTTTTTCTCATACAGGCATTATTTTTCGAGTTATCGCCGAAAAAGTAGTTTTTTCAAACTTCGTGTGCGAATATCTCCACCCTTCCCCCCTCTCGAGTAAGAGACTTGTGATTTTCAGAGAATAATTATATGACACAAACTTAAAGAATGGCAAAACAAATTTAATTCCATCCAGATCCGTTGTAGTCGGGGAGGTAGCGTCAAATTTAATTACATTATTTCAACAACAAATTTTTTCACTACAGTTTGTTTTTTCATTGCTTATCGAAGAATCGTGTGTCAGCTATTTCAATCGCGGAGATGAAGGGCGTTGGACTCTGCGCATCCGGTAAAATAATTTCGCGTCAGTCCAACAAAGCTACTAAACTATAAGTAGTTTATTTATGTAATATAAATGAAAAAAAAAAAATGCGTCAGCTGCATAGGGTAATGAGCGAAGGTTGTCAGTTGCCAAGTCAATATGTATAAGAAACAGTGAAAATTCGTTATTTAAAGAAAGCTGAAATTTATTTATATGATAAATTAGGATATAAAAAAAAATCGGTAGAGGTATTTACACAGAACTTCCCTCTTTATTTATACAGGGCGGTCACTCTAAAAAATTATTAATTACGAAACCACACATGAGAATAGTAATCGGAAGGTATTATTACAAAGAAAACCTGATAACTCTTGGTCAAAAAACTATACAGAGTGGTCATCCGATAGCAAAAATTCAGTATTAAATACAAGGTGCCAAATATGAAAGGCTTGCGTAAATACCTTTACAAAGACTGACCGCAAAAGATGCCTAAAATTCTCTTGTTTTTGCATGGTAGATAGCGGACCAAGGGAAAGAGCAAAATAAATCCTATAGGGCTCAAACTAAACTTTGAGAAATTTTTAAAAGATAAAACAACTCTGTTGTTACTGAGATTTTATATTGTATGAATTCTTTAGAGATTATATAATTCTGTAGCGTATTTTGAAGAGTTTAGGAAATTGTCCTACAACCCTCCAACACCTTGTAATAATTAAAATACCAATACCAGAAAACGAAAAAATTCATAGGTCCTACCAACATGATACAATCGTCGTTGGATTTTCACTAAAAAACATTTTTTTTCATGAAATAGGTTTATAGCGTCATGAAACGTGGAAAACTTAAATTTGAGCAAGAAAAAATTATTTCCACTATTTATTCAAGTAAAAAAATTTTGCTTTTGAATTTTTTTTTTCTGAAATAAGTTTAGAATACCATGAAACGTGGAAATTTTAAATTTAGGGAAACATTTTTTCTATCATACTTATATTCTATTAGTAAGAATATATTTTAAAATATTTTAAAAATTTTCAACTTTTGAAAATTTTTTTTGTTCTGATAGATTTAGAATGTCACGAAACGTGGAAATTTTAAATTTGAGCAAAATAAAAATTTTTCATTATTTATTCCCTTTAGACGGTCCACCCTGTATATTATCCAGTAAAAGTTCAGTTCAACCATTTTTTCGTTGGGAGTAGTGTCAGCTACCTACCAAATTCGACCTTTCTCCGTCAAGTAGTTTTTTAGTTAATACACCAACAGACAGACAGACAGACTTACGGAATTGAAAAACCTATATTTTCGTAATCTACGTGATCTGAAATGGCTCTCATATTATATTGCAAATACTTATGAAACAATCAGAAAAACGACGAAGTGGTGAAATATTTATTATTGCCAGCTACATTGTATTTTTGGTAATAAATTTAACTTAAAAGCAGTAATAGTTCTTACACAAACATGTAAAACATGTCTAGCAAATAAAAGACAATTTTAAATCAAACACACTTTCCTGTTATGTTTAACGTGTGGCGTGTTTATGTTGTTTATTTTCATAATAATTGACCCAATTAACTGCTGGAAACATAAAACATTTTTCTCAATGAATAAAATAAACCATTTATATTTAATATTAAATCATACATAACAAACAAAGTAAACCATTAATGGCATCACGTGATAAAGTGAATATTATTTCATTTTAAAGTGTTAATAGGTATAACCTACTTTTATCGGAAATCTACTATATTTGTGAAACGTGCTGACAATTACCTAAAACCATAGTTGATTTTTTAATATTTGCAGCCTTAAAGGCATTCGACTCCCATCGAGTGTCAACATTAAATTCCAGTGTACGGGGGTACTTTTATGTTTTTACTCAAGTGGTTTTATCTCCTTTAATTATACGACGCCTCCGAAATTGTGAAACAGTTTAAAATCGCTTTTTACCTATACTGTTGCAATTATTGGCATTTACGTCAACATTTAATAAAGGGTAAGGGTAGACCATCCCAAATCACAGGTTTAGAAACCGTAGTATAAATCTAGCCATATGTATCTACAAACCTAGTGTTAAATTATACAGAGTCAGCTCTATATAAAAATGTCTAGTGCTTCACAGGCGGCAATAGACTTGTGGATTCGCGATTTTCCAGAACTGCAATTTGATGGAACAGATCTATATTGTAGTAGATGCAACAAAACAATTTCTTGGACATCAAAAAACAAATAGATATATTTTCACTCAAAAGCATATTAGTGCTAATGGCTCTACTGATAGTGACAGTTAACGTAGTCTTAATTGAGATTTAACGGAGGTAGTGGTGGGATGTAACATACCGTGGTCAAAACTAGATAGTCCACTTTTTAGACAATGTTTGGAAAAGTATATTGGTGGCAAATATACTGGCTCGGTGGCGCAGTGCTAAGGTGTTTGGCTTGCGACCACGGAGTCCCGGGTTCGAATCTTGGCCAGGGTATGGATATCTAGTGGCGTTTTTAATGTGTTACCGAGATGGTAGCAGAGGGCTAGACCACTGTTGGGTGGCACACCATGTCTAGTCGCTGTTATCTCTCCTGAGTTCGAGTTTCAGCTGCGATAGCTGGCAATATCGCAGGGAATGGTTGTTGTGTTGACGTCTATGTAACGTGTCCTGGTTGACTGGTGGAATCGCATTAGCTAAACTCCGCCAGGACGTTAATATAAATAAGACGATTAAATAAATAAAATAAAAAATATAACAATGTTCAGGTGCCGTCGGAAATGAAGAAAATATTTATCAACGGAGTGTGATAATGTTAGACCAAAAATTTCTTCTGACCCTACTCGGAAATACATCTGGATTAGTGTGAACGAAACCACTACTGCTTGTGTTGAGAAGGTAGCGAATGTTTAAGTGGGGGCATTGGGGAAAACTTGTTCAGTGCGTGGACACTTGATCGCCTCTAAAGGTGTAGAAACAACATATTGTCGAATGATAGTGAAGGCAGTGAGTTCAATTCTACAAGAGTTATGGTGTGACAAATATGTAGAGAATAAGCTCAAGGACTTATTATTTCTTACTGAAAAAGTGAACTATATGAAAGCTGCAGGACGAATTATGAAGGAAACGTATAGGTAAGATAAATTGTATCATAATTTCATGGAAATCTTTCCACGCCGGCAGAGCCAACCCCGACTTTTACATCACCGAGATAAAATTTCCGATCTCTGCTTATTATAGTTGTTTTTCGAACGAAAAATAACATTAAAAAAACAAAGAAGTCGTGTTGAAATGATGCATAAAATATTGACGCTATCTCCCGGACTATTCCACTATATCTGTCTTTCCAAATTGACACTTTCTAAACCTTTATATAATTATTATTATTTAGTACGGTTGCTCTTTATCTAGTGACCGTCATATAATATAATTTCATTTAGTTTTAAGGTGGTCATTTCCAAGAGAGAGACATCCGATAGGGAAATATTCATTATTTTTTATAAGACTACATAAGTTAGAGTCATATAAGAATATTGGTATTAATTTTCACTCAATAATTTCACTGGTTTGCAAAATAGTTAGATTTAAATTCTAGAGACTATGCTATTCTTCCTATTTCGAAGTTTCAAATCTAACTATTCTGGAAATTATTAGAATTATTAAATGAAAATTCATAGTAATGGCCTTGTTATGGTTCTAATTAGGTAATCTTATAGTTGTTTTTAAATATACGTACTAAGAAAAAAATGTATGGTCAAGAATAATAAATATTTCCCAATCTGATGTCTCTCTCTCTTGGAAATGGCCAGCTTAAGGCCGCTACCTAACTTCGCCTGAAATACGCACAAGTTCTAGTATCTCACGACAGCTTTTGCAGTGTGAGGCATAAGCTAAAGTAAACACACCATATCACGAATCTACTCGAAATTTGTATATCTTTGCTTATGATTTGCTGCCACTATATTTACTTACGTTTGTATATGTAAACAACAAATTAAGTAGTAGTATTATCAAACCCTGACCCGCTTCGCCATCTTGTATTTAATAAGGAGATCACTTTGATTATTATCATTCGATTTTTTTTCGATGGGATAGAACAATGTTTTTTTTTTATTTTTTAATGTGAGAGGATACACTTGCAGAAAAGTAAGAGGACCCATTATAAATAAGGAATCAGGTTCGGAATCCTTTGTAACAGTGCGGACTTCTTTCCATTCTCTTCTAAATTGTATCAATGATGTATGATAAACAGTGCGCTTCCTAAAAAGTGCAGTTATTAAACAAATTAGGTGTAAAGTTATGGTTTTTCGCGAATAAATTTTAAAATTAATTTTACCGGAAAAACCGCTTGCGCCAATCGAAAGAGGAGGAAATTTTATGTCAATGATGTGTAAGCAAATTTTTTGTACGATCAGATCCCTTGGAGATGTGAATTTGTTAAGGTCTAATATATGGCTGCATAGTACGTGCGTATGAGCCTATAATGAGGCTTACTCATACAAAAATGTAATAAGTTTTAATTGGTAAAAGTAAAAGCATAAAAAAGAAGTGATTATTGAAGAAAAATACTTCACTTACTCGATCCATGTATTTAAATGTATGTACATGTAAACATTATCAAGTAATAATTAGCGTACAATCACGTATTTCAGTAAATCTTCTGTAAATTGTTAAAAAAAAATTGATGTTGAAATTGTGGATTGATTTCCTAAAACGATGATTTGCATTGTTTATAACATAATTTGTAAAAAATGTGAATTTCTTTAAAAATCATGTGAAATAGAGCATAATTTACGTTTAAACACATAAAAAAATTGTTACTGAGGCCTTTATCTTTTAATGTATGCTTGCTCAGATCATTCCTCAACCACGTAATAGGTGTTTTTAATGATTTTTTCATGTTTTCTATGAATCTTCTCTTTCAATATTCATTATTCGATGGCCATGCATAGGTTTTCGTCTGGATGTGTTTTGTGGAATTTCACTTTCAGTGTGAAAGTGATCATCATCGGCTGCGAAAAAGCCAAAGTCCTAGGAAAAATCTGAAGAAAATTCAGGGGTGCGTAGGAAGGTGAGAGAAATCGAATGGCGTAAATTACAGGTCACTATCCCAATCCGTTTTCGAGATAGGAAAATTAGCAAGAAATTCGATATTTACCTTCATATTCATAATCAGCGACCTCGAAAACTCCCTACTAGCATTTTTCTTTTAAATTTTGCACGCAATATCAATAACATGACATTTGCTTCATCATTTCGCCATTTTGGATTCGCCATATTGAATTTTAAACATTATATTCGACCTCAAAAGTCTACTTGCATTTTATCCGGCTTTATTCTTTTCCATTTAGCACACAATACAATTTATAATTAAATTTTGCAGTAATTGTTTATAATTGCAACAATAAGATAGCAGCGGCATTTTTTAATGGGTGGACTTTTATACGTAGAGCATTTATAACAATTTTAAAAAAGTTTGAAGACGATACGACCTCTTACACGGAATTCCGAAGTTAATACCGTATTTTGTCTTATTTTACTGCACTACATAATTTTCTCTAAAATGGTGGACATAAGAAAAAATGTAGATACAAAAATTAACACTTGACGGTTTCCTTGAATTTGGCTGGGTAAATTTACGGATCAATGCCTACATTCTTTTGACCAGATTGGTCATGGTATTCGCGACCGATACATGGTGATTAACCACAACATGCGGAAAATAAAATGGTGTACTAGTTTTAAATGTGGGAAACCCCTGCAAACTTTTAGACTGATCCAAAATAATTTAATATATTTTTTTGCATTAAATTTGGCTACCCTTAATGTTTCGATTATTTACGCGTATATACGTGTGCGCTGCTTCGTGTCTTTTTTAAGCGATCAGAAGTTGTTTACGTATGGTCAGTTTCTTTCCGGCTTCTGTTTGGATTTTTACGTTTTGAAAATTCTATTCATAGATCGATATTGGTCAATACGCCAGCGTTTACATCGCATATGATTTTAAGTTATAGGGCAGTGAATGAAAATCTCACAGCCGCTGTACGAGAATATGAGAGAATATTTTACGGCAGGCGTGTGCGAAATGAAAGAACAAGGAGCCCAGATATCACCCGTATGGATTTTTTTTGTGGGGTTACATGGATAGTTTGGTGTATGCTAGATCAAAAAACTCCCTAGAACAGTTACAACAAGCCATTGACGATGCCTCGAATCTAATGCGTGATCAAAGAGACAAATGTGACCGCATACACGAAAATATTATCTGCGCTTAGAACACCGCATTGAGTGTCAATGTTCAAACATTCGAGCATTTTCTTTGACTTTTAGTTACTTTTTAGTTTTCTGGTGTGCTGTGTTCTACAAAAATTATTTTAATTTCTGTTATTTTTGTTGTGTGATTAAATCCAAAAAGTCACTTCTAACCCCAGCAGCTTCGATGTTAGTCCCTAGTCTGATAATGGAGGAGGGGAAGCGATATGGTTGCACCGCGTTACGTCACATTGGCTAAAGTCATAGGCGGCGCATTTCTACAAAAAATAAGGTAATTTTGTTTCTCATATTTTTTTAATTTTTCAGTTTTAAACTCCTTTCGGTGGGGACAACTTACTTATAAATTTTCCGCATGTTGTAGTAAAACACCCTGTATATAAAGATTTGCCGTACGATCTAAATATTATGATTTTCGGACAAATAGCTCGAGAAAGTCCATGAACTCTGAATGCATTGTTCCAAGTAAAACTGAAACTTGTAAAATGTAATTTGAACTTGTAAAATAACTCAATTTGTTTATGAAATATTAAGGCATTTTCAGGGTAGCTTTAGGTAATTTTTAACAAAACACAGTAACCTCTGAAGACGTAGTTGTCACAGATACCAAAACTCTTGAACACAGCACTCGAGTACCAACAATTGACATGCTATTCATCAATCATATTGGCATCATCGGGAGTTGATTAAAACAAATTTTTAATAATCTCCCGATAATGGCAACATGGTTGGTAAAACGCACATCAAATGTAGCATTCAAGCATTCGGCGTCACCCACTCCACAATGTTGCAAAATTTGTTGCTTGTAGTTATAATAGTTTTTTATATGAAATCGTGTTTCCAAAACAGTTAATCGGCATAAGCAACTCGCTGACTTTTACAATCAATTTCACCGACACAAAAATGTAGTCATTTATTCAAACTGGACACCATTTATATCAGTTCGAGAGTGTCGCTGACGCCATCGCTCTATACAGCAAATACTTGGGACAATTTATTTCGCACCTGACAAATAAATTGGCTAAACTTTTTATGGCCTGGCACAACTAGGTGATGCATGTCCCGTTCATAAATATCCTTGTAATGCTGAATTTGTAATTTGTGCAGTGTTACAGAATGAATTTCATAAAATACGAGCCGATGTAGTATTTCTTGGACATTGGCGTTTTAATTATCTGGTTTCCAATCAACACGCGCTCAGCGATCCAGTTTCTGAAGTAATCGTAATAAATTGAATGCCCTAAGATAAATCTCGTTTATTCAGTAATCTAAATGTTTCGTGTTTTCAATAGAACTATTGTTATATCCATCATCTTGAATTGGAGGATGCGTAACACAGACACAAGTGTGTGGACATGTGTGAACTTTAACAATAATTACTCCAAATTGGTCGTAAAAAGTGACAGCAGTAATTTGTGGAAATAACTAATATATTTTGGAGTAATGATTTTGTTTTATGCACTACCGCTATTTGAAGTTTTTATACGATTACACAGATCACAAACATAATTACGAAAATTAAATAGAAATACCTACTAAGTAGGCAAATCAATTATTACAAGTGTAAGCAAAAATAAATGACAAAGATGTAAACTAAAAATATACTTACAGTAGTCCATAAAAAAGAAACAACACCTTACTAATTCGAGAGATGGAAATTATGTACTATGCTTTACAACCTTTCAGAAACTGGTTAACAGAATATCCTTAACTTAATTTTTAAACTTCTTAAATTGAGAATAGGAATTAGGTGTTTTCACTTCACTTTCATATATTAAAAAAACATTTGAATTTTGAGAAACAGTCGAATACCTTAAAATAAGCCATTTTAATTTTGTACTGAAATTTTTTCGCCAAAAACTATATCAATTCACTATACACTCATGGCGTCATCAGTTATATTGTCAGTGTCATTTTGTGTTATAAACACGTTATTTTGCAGATAAATTTCCTAAAGTAGCTTTTACAAATCCCGTATTAGGTAGGCGTTACTTATTTAATCACACGTAAAACCTAAATAAAGTGAATAAAATGTTGTGTGTAACCATTTTTAAACGCGATTAAGAAACTAATATAACCGATGACGTCGCCGCGAGTTTTGCGTACTCGTTCAATTACTAAAACTATGTTATTTATTTGTTGAAATTTTAATTTGATAGACGATAGAATGCTGTTTAAATATCAATAAGTGCTTTAGTATAACAAGTACTTGATTTTGATAATATCAAAAAAGCAAATTTGCACATAGTGAAAACACCTAATTAAGTAGATAAATATATATTAATAGATACTTTTTCCCCGTAATTCTTGACCTTGGATAGGTTCCATCAGCAATATATAGTTTATCCATAACCCTAATAATTCTGGTATCCTCCACTGGCCTACATTGTGTCTAAAATTTGGTTCTAGCAGCATAGATGTCACTATTAAAACCATATGCTGTTTTGATTTTTTACAAAGAGATAATGGACATAGTAATCAAGTCGAATATGTGAATGATTGTAAGAGCAATGCAGCTGATCTCCGTCGTTTTTTAAATCGGTAAATTTTAAAAATAAAATCAGTTTATTATTATCAATAATTATCATAATTTTGACTGATTGGATGTTAAAGGCTTTTTTGAGGCTGAAGTGTATAAAAATAATGAAACCTAACTTACTGCTGGCTGCAATGGAATTCCAGGCTTTCTACTGAAAGACTGTGCTATAATTTTTCCATATCTACCTTGTATAATTTTCAATTTATATTTTTAGAAATGCTACTTTCTGATATTTGTAAATACTCCAAAGTACGTCCTGAGTACAAAAAGGGCGGAAAAAGTGAAATTAGCAACTATAGACCAATAACTTTCAAATGTAACTTAGGTAAAGTTTTTGAAATTCTACTGCATGATAATATTAATTCGCAAGTTCAACAGAAAATCTCTGTACAACAATACCGTTTTCGCTTACCGTAACGAACTTAATTTGTGCTACTCAATACATTGCTGAATTAGTAAGGCGTTTGACATGAACTATAAGTTGACAAATTTGGAATATCAGAAGTATACCTCCATTTTTTGAAAGTTACTTATTTGATAGAGTTCAGTTTATATCTTATAATGGATACAAGTCTGCTGAATAGCGAGCCATGTCAAGAGTACTTCAAGGATCGATACTTGGACCTGTTTTCTTTAATATTTTTATTAAAGACTTCAGTGATAATTTGGATGTGCATTTCTTAATATTTGCCGATGACGCAGAGAATTTATGATTCTACTGATTGTGAAAAACTTATCTGCATGGTGTGATGAAAATGATTTCCTAAATGTTGGAAAGTGCAATGTTATGAGTTATACAACCAATGTGTCTCCAATTATAAATGATTATAATATTAATGGAGAGGTACTAACCCAAGTAACAATTTAACTGACGTTTATATTTATTTAGGTTTTATCAGTGTTTTATAACGGCCACCTCATAAACAACTGATTTATGCCAGATTTATTAAAGATAGTTTTGTCTTAAAGAAAGTTTTAAAACGGACTTCAAGAACTTACATTAAAAGTAAAGTATCCTTTAGTCTTTATTAGCTTATAATTGATTTATCGAGGTATTTGTCAAGCCTTCAATAAAACTTTATAGCTATTAAGTTTAAGTTAGGAGGATGAAGTTTTATAGATATAAAGCAAATGTTGTGGTTTCATCATTGTTTATGAAATTAATTTGAGGTGGTTCTTAATGCTGGGCTATGAATCTAATATGCTTTGAAATCACTAAATTTTAAGTTGAACCTTCATAAAACCAACTGCTTACTCAATTTTTAATGAAGCATGCAAATATCTGTAATAAATCAGTCTTGAACATAAAAGGATTTGGTCTACCATTGCCCAGACATAATAGGTAGTTTTAAAATTGTAATAAGATATATACATATTCGTCGGAATTTTGTTTGTGGATGAATTTATAATAATGACAAGTTGTAATGGAAGGTTTTAAAGCGGTTGTGTTATGTGCTCAAATGGTTTAAAAATTGAATTTAAGATAAGCCTACAAGTTTTAAAAAATATGTTAAGACCAATGAAGCCTAAAATATACCTTTACAAGAATAAATCGACATACTTAAAGAGCAATAGGCATTTTAAGGCAAAACATGTTTGAAGTAGAATTGTTAACAGCTTATTTTTTTTTAATTTCCAGCCGTCGCGCGTCGGTCAGTCGTATTGGAAATGTCCCAGATTGGACAAAAAATGTAATTTGTATCTAATAGAAACGTTTTATAAAAATAATTTGCATATACCAAACCATATTATGGGCAGATGCTAAAGCTCTCTTTACTTCTTAAGTCAGCAAAATATTAATCATTTACGCAATTTAAAAAAAATGTGTTTTTAGGGAGCGCACGAATTTTTAGGAACTATCTAATACATGTTTTACAGTAAACTTAGCCTCGTTGAAAATTTTAGCCAACTATAAGTAGTCCCATCAATTCATTACAAGTAGTCCATCTATAACAGTTTTTTTGAACTGTTCTTAGTAGTCGCCAATTGTCCATTTTATAACTTTTGAATAACTACAGCGGCCCACAGTACATGCAGAATAGATTTATTTGCATTTATTTTTACTTCATTAAATACAAGTTCGGTCAAAGCATTTGTGTGTGACTTTTATGTTTTGATATAGTGCCTATCCTAAACCAAGCATGGTTTTATAATACTCTTCAAATACCCTCTGAGTAAAGCTTTAGATAATTCCTGAAAACTTGAAATTATACGTAGTTTTAAAAAGAGGCATAGGCCCTTCTCCAAATGGGTCCATGTACTCTTATAAAGGTTTTGAATCGGTTTTATAGAGTCCTTCAAACTATTTACGTCTATAAGTAGTCTTGGAAATAAGTTTTAGGATAACTTATAGATTATCTTAAAACTACAACTGTTACTTGGGAAACGAACTGCTTGCTTTCAAGGAGCTAGGTGTGATCATTCAATAAATTAATAATACTTCATTAATGATGTAATTTCGTATACAGAAAAATGTTAGGTTTCATATTGGCAACGGCCATGATTTTAATGACGTTAAAACCAAAGTTGCTTAATTTTCACTTGATCTAAGCTTGAGGATGCGTCACTTGTCTGGTAGTCCGGTTATAATATTATACAGGGTAGGGCAATAGTGCGTCGGATCTCGATATCTCGAGTTCTACGATAGCTAGAAATTTTTTAAAAAATTACAAGTAAACTAGATAAAAAAGCCTATAACTGGAAATTATTTTCGAACATACAGGGCGAGCCAATACGAAATTACAGGATCAGGTGCCTTTTTTATAAATGGAATGTTATATACAGACTGTCTATTTTACGAGGGCCACACCAAATATATCGCCTAATATCTATTGTAGAAGAATAAAGTTTTAGAAACAGTTATCCCATTTTTTGTGAGCTATATTTCAGTAAAAAGAAATTTGAAATCCATAGCCTACTTTATGAGATATATTACAAAAACCTGAAAAATAGGAAAACCACAAACGGTTATAGCTTCCTTATTTGAGGAGATACGAAAAAAGTTAAAGGAATGAAAGTTGACGGCAAAGACAATAAGAATAATAACGTGTAACAAAAAAATCGAAAAATGCAGTTGGCTTTGACATACGCTATTGTGCAAAAATGAAAAATACATATCTCAAAGTAGGCCATGACGCCATTAATTCCGTTATTTTTTTCTCATTCCAACGATATAAAACATGTCACAGAAATTTTAACCGATAGTGTCAATATTTAATATTTTACGAATACCACAATTCATATAATTGAATCGTAACAATCAGCTGTGCCATAATTAGTGAAAAACAATATATACAGTTATTAATAAATTTGACAGATTGTCACTGTTGTATGTTGTATGTTGCGTTGTCGAGTTCTAAGACAAATTTTATATCAGTAATTATGGTGTACACCAATAATAACAAATTCGATATGATTAGCATTTATTGTCAGTGCAATTTTGACGCTGAGATGGCAGTCACGGTTTACGGAGATCGATTTCCAGATGCTCCGCAGCCAAATCGAACTATGTTTAGGAAGTTAGTTCAAAATCTAAAAACGCACGGTTCAGTTTCAAAAAAAGTAGTAAGGCGAGCGCATGTTGCGGATAATGTAAGAAAAGTGAATAGAGTAATGAATTATGTTAACCAAAATGAGGAAACCTCTTTGAGACAAATTCAGAGAAACTGTCGCATAAAAAAAGACAGTGCAAGAAAAATATTGAAAAAAAACGGATTTCGATGCTACAAAATGAGGAAAGTTCAACATTTAAATGAGGGAGATAAGCCAAGGAGAGTAAGATTTTGTAGATGGTTATTAAATAAGAAAAGGAATGACGCGCTGATATGTAGCAAAATTCTTTGGTCGGATGAATCAAATTTTTCTAATAATGGATTTTTCAATAGAAATATGCATTATAAGTGGACACGAAAAAATACACATTGGTGCAGAGAGACTGCTTTCCAAGAAAGATTTTCTACGAATGTTTGGTTGGGTCTTTTAGGGACTAAAGTAATTAGACCTTATTTTTATGATGGCAAATTAACCGCTCGTAGATACCTTAATTTCCTGCAAAACGAATTTCAAGATTTTCTTTATGAATTAACAGTGGCAGAAAGATTAAATTATTCATATTTTCAACAAGATGGGGCTCCACCTCACACTGCTGTAATATGTACAAATTATTTAAATCAAGTTATGCCAGATAGCTGGATAGGCACCTATGGACCCATTCTATGGCCAGCTCGATCACCAGATATTACTCCCTTGGATTTTTTCGTCTGGGGTTACATTAAAGACAAGGTATTTCAAACTGCCCCTGAAAATATTGAGGACATCAAAACCAGAATTCGAAACGCATGTGAGGCAATTACTCCTGAAATGCTCCAAAATGTAATGCGTGACGTGTCTCGTAGAGCACGTTTATGTATCAGAATGCATGGTGCACAATTTGAGCATTTGTAGTTAGAAAAATAAATACACACAATTTCTTTTCAATATAGTAGTAGGTAGTACTATTATACATAGTTTTTCGTTTTTTTCTTTGGATGTTCGTTTTGTACTTGTATTTTTATTTATGAGATATTTATTGGTTTGTATTAAATTGTAATAAATAATTACGGAATTATAATTATTATAAAGTGAATTTTTACTATTATGGCACAGCTGATTGTTACGATTCAATTATACGAATTGTGGTATTCGTAAAATATTAAATATTGACACTATCGGTTAAAATTTCTGTGACATGTTTTATATCGTTGGAATGAGAAAAAAATAACAGAATTAATGGCGTCATGGCCTACTTTGAGATATGTATTTTTCATTTTTGCACAATAGCGTATGTCAAAGCCAACTGCATTTTTCGATTTTTTTGTTACACGTTATTATTCTTATTGTCTTTGCCGTCAACTTTCATTCCTTTAACTTTTTTCGTATCTCCTCAAATAAGGAAGCTATAACCGTTTGTGGTTTTCCTATTTTTCAGGTCTTTGTAATATATCTCATAAAGTAGGCTATGGATTTCAAATTTCTTTTTACTGAAATATAGCTCACAAAAAAATGGGATAACTGTTTCTAAAACTTTATTCTTCTACAATAGATATTAAGCGAGATATTTGGTGTGGCCCTCGTAAAATAGACAGTCTGTATATGTCAGTACATTTTTTGAAGCCTCCTTCTAGGCTCTATTCATTCCTATATTAAAATTGAATATTTCCCAACTACTTGGATGTAATGAATTTTTTTTTGAAATAATGCATTCTGCAGATGGATACTAAAAAATTCACCACAGTCACAATTATAGGTTTTAAGAAAAACTTATGTGAACACTAGTTACGAGACATCTAATTCATATTTTTGAATTATTTTCATTTCCTAACGCTGTACAGGGTGGCCAAAATTATTTTTCAAGTCAGAACTTTTTAGATTGAATTTTATCAATTTTTTCAAATGGAACACGTATATTTTTCAACGATGTAATGTAGAAATGAAAAACGAACATTTTTGTAAGTACTTTCCTATGGCTAATTGCAACCAATTTCGTTTTATTGAGCGATAATTACAAAATTCAAAAATAAACTTAAAAAAGACGTTTCTTCAGTAGAAAAAAATATAATAAATGTCGCCCGTTTTGATTGACATACATCTCTATGCGCTTTTGAAATAAGGTTCTCACTGTTTCTAAAACTGCCGGTGTGATAGATCTAAAGGCAGTTATTATTCTTTCCTTCATATTTTGTACTGTTGTTGGCGTGTCTCTATAAACAATTTCCTTTACGTATCCCCATAAAAAGAAATCAATTTTTGTAAGATCAGGGGATCTAGCAGGCCAGTTAGTGGGTCCATTTCATCCAAACTATTGATGAGGGTAGGTATTATTTAAGTGGTCTCTAACTGCATTTAAATAATGTGGTCGAGCACCATCTTGCTGAAACCACATCCTATTTAGAATTATTTCAGGGAGATTTACCAATCATTTTGGCAGATCGTTTTCCAAAAAATGAAGATAAATAGCTCCAGTCAATATACCATCAAAGAAATGTGGTCCTATTACATGTTCTCCAATAATTCCTCCCCAAAAGTTTATAGACTGTATTGGTTATCAACTTGCATAAAAAAGTGAGGATTTTCTGAAGCGTAATAATGGAAATTGTGCCCATACACAAATCTATTTTTATCAAAAGTTGCCTCACTCAGTGAATAAAACATTATTGAAGAAGTTGACATCATTTTGCATTTTACCCAATTACAAAATTGTAGGCGCTTTTGAAAATCGCCATCAGATAATTCCTGGTACATTTGAATATGATATGCATGCAACTTATTTGTTTTTAAGATTCGACCTACAGACCGTCTACTTATTCCTACTAATGAGCTCACTTATCTTTGACTAACATGGGGATTCTCAACCGTTGCCAGCACCACAGAAAACTCATTTTCTTCGTTCACAACACGTTTTATTCTTTCACTTTTTTTATGTTCGACATTTCCAGTTTCCAGAAATATACCGAGAAAGATTTGGAAGCTGCTAACATCAGGAATGCTTCTTTCAGGATAACGTGATAAATTCTATTGGCAAGTAAACAATTTCTGTCTGATTACAAGTTCCGCTTTATTAAAATTCATATTGTAAAATTCCAAATATTTTAAACTCAATACAAATTGTAACTAACAACCAAGTTGATAAATGCTCCATTGTACATGACAATTTATACCAAACTGAGGTTTTATTGCTTGTCGAATAACGAAAACGGCAAAAAAATGTACAAAAAACATTACAGTAAAGGACCTGTTAAACACTATTTATTTATTTCAATGGATTGGAAGAAATGGTCCCACTAAATGGCCTCATTTCAACATTGCATAAAGACGTATGTCAATCAAAATGGGCAACACGTTGAACACCTATTATAAATTTTTCTAATAAATTGTTTGAGGGAACCTCTTTTTTTAAGTTTATTCTTGAATTTGACACTTATTTATTTATAAAACGAAAATGGTTTCAATTAGCCATAGGGAAGTAGTTACAAAAAATGTTTCATTTCTACATCACATCGCTGAAAAATATACAGGGTGTTCCATCTAAAAAAATTGATAAAATTCAATTTAAAAAGTTCTTAATTAAAAAATAATTTTTTGCCACCCTGTACAGTTTTAGGATATAAACATTATTCAAAAACATTAATTAAATGTCTCGTAACTGGTATTCACATAAGTTTTTCTTAAAACCCATAATTGTGACTGTGGTGATTTTTTTAATATCTATCTGTAGATTGCATTTTTTCAGAAAAAAAAATTCATTAAATCCAAGTGGTTGGGAGACATTCAATGCTAATATAGGAATGAATAGAGCCTAGAAAGAGGCTTCAAAAAATGTACTGATATACATAGCATTCCATTAAAAAAAAAAGGCACTTGGTCCTGTAATTTCGTCTTGGCTCGCCCTGTATGTTTGAAAATAATTTCCAGTTAGACTTTTTTATCTAGTTTACTTGCAATTTTTTAAAAAATTTCTAGCTACTGTAGAACTCGAGATATCGAGGTCCGACGCCTCCTGCCCCACCCTGTATATGGCACTATTTCTAAGTTTTGCATCTTTGTGGCCTATCACCTTGACTGTAAACCAAAGTTCACTAAAATGTAGTACTGAGTGTCCTATTTCCCATATCACTTAGTACATACTTTTTTTCTTGCATTAAAAAACGATAGACCAATCACACGCCCTGTATACATTAGACGGTTAGGGATTCTCCCGGCGCATAACACTTCCACATGAATCATTTTAACTTGTTCCCTTCTTTACGCTTTGCCAGAACTTAAACTTCCTAAAAATAAAAGCGCATGCATTGGAAATCAATAGTCTGTACAGTTGATTTCGCCTCGTTTACAACATAAATTTATCTTCGGAAAAGTATGCGGTACGTATAGATGTTTGAGGTAGTTGGCTCGAGATACCGTAAATATTATCACAACGCTGCGCTGCCGCCATACACGTACCGCGATTTTAAAGCAACTTTTATGGCCAAAATATGATTTACGGCACATCCTAAGCTGACTCAGATTGCCCGAAAAAATTATGTCAACAATAAAATACTACGATATATAAGTTTTATTATCCTGTTCCAGGGCTTTATATCTATTTTCCAGCGGACTCTATGAGTTTTAATGATCGCGTGCGATTTGTGAACATTTTGTACAAACATTGTGTACTTCTGCATCATGGACGAATATCCTTTTGAAATTCGGATGCTTTACTACACACTCAATGGCGTAATCAACTGCAGTTCTGTGCAACACTGTAGGATTGTATCATAAATTTAGTGATAATCAAATTGTCGGGAAAACTGAATGGAACCTATAGTTTATGTTTGTCGCTGGAATTATCCATGGTTAAAAACATATGTATTGCCATGTTTATGGTATTATGTATAATTAATAATAGATTTGCGTTTGCTTGGTGTTACGGTCATTTTGCTCCTTAGGTAATTAGAGTAATAATTTAAATAGATTTAGCTATTTTTCTTTATTCAGTTAAAGATATATGGTACATATTAGTAGGAAGTTAACGATTATTTAATAAATGGTGGAGGAACCGCCACCTAGGTACCTTTATAGCTTGCTTCTATATTGAGTTAGATCAGTTTTTTTCAAATAGGATTTTCAATTGATATGAGTATTAATGTTTTCCGTCGATTTCCGGCGATTAGAGGGGCCATTCTTAATTAATTGCTGGTGGTATCTGCATGAAGACGTTTTGTCTGTGAACATCCACTCCGGGATTATTCTTTGTGCAGTATTTTATTGTGATTTCGATATTTGGCAGTGCATATTTTTGAATAGAAGCCATAGTTTTGTGAAATCGCACCTATTTAGGGATCATTACAGCAATTATTGTAAGTACCCTCGTCCATGTGATTTTATAAATAGTAATTTATTATTTTTATCTTCGCGTGTAGTGATTATTCCACCCTCTCCATCATCACATCTCACCATCATCTAACCATTTTCGTGGAATATAGTGGAACACCCTTCAAGGAAGGTATGTTCAATTTTTTTTATAAATAGTTAGGTAATTAATTTATAAGGATGTTAGTGGAGGACTATTATTTGACGTTTTTCTGCTGAGGAGTTCTGAGTGCTGCAGATTCTATTCTGGAAAAATAATAGTCTGGGAAACAAGTTTCTTTTTGGGGAATATTTTTTACCCTGTCCGTCATGACGCCGATGTGCAACAACTTACCTTCGTGGACTTCAGAGGCGAGGATTCACCAGAAACAGGAGAATACGCAAGTTAAACTAGAGAGCAATACTTTTATTTTATATTTGAAAACTTATGTATATATTTTTTGACTTGCCTAGTATTTAACAAAATCAAAGTGGTTCGCACAAGGGCATTATTTAGCCTAGCGCAAATTGTACAATTGCACCTAATTCACGGTATAGTTTCTTAAGGTTCGAATTAGCCTTAGTAATATTTTTTTTTAAGAAATACCAGTTATTTTTCTTGTTTTGTTTTATGTGAATGCGCTTAAGCAACACTAAAACTGCAGTAACTTTTTGCGGCGATTATGATAAAAGTTTTTTATTGTTCTTTAATTTCTTTTGATAATACTTATAAAAAGCAAATACTTTATTAACCTTATAGAAACTAATACGGTATACTCCATTTCTATCCGATAGGTTAATAGATTATTCCAAGACATATGACGGTTGTCCCCTACGTAACTATTTCATTTAATTACTTCCACATCCACGTAGTGGATTGGAAGTATAGTAATCGCAAAAAAATTTTCAAAAATTTTTATTCGTGAAATAGGTTATTTTACGTTGTATTTTTTTTGAGCCGACTTATTTAGCTCATAGGCTTGATCAATTAATTATTCTCATTAGTCCAGTCAACATTTTAAATTTTAGTTACCCTGAAATTAAGATGTGAGATAAATATTTTTCTTTGGATTGGATTAATATTATGCTATAATGTTATAATTCTTTTACGTATTTTGAATTTATAGTACCACCTTTTTTTGTGTGTGCAGCATTATTCGAACTTTTAGATTTAGATAATTTTTTTTGTGTTGTTTTGTTTGTAAATACTGCTGAATACTATTGAATACTATTAAATACTTTTGTGATTTATCTGATATTCAGTAATAAACTTCTAATTAGTCTTTTAAAGTAAATTTGTCATTTTTTTTGTGTGTTCAATCTCTGTTTAAAAAATTGGGGGATTGTTAAGATCTTTCAAGTTTACTTGCAGGGGAGTTTAATGTAATGAAACAAATAATAAATAATTCACTTTTAAAGAGTTTAATTTATTTGGCGCCCAATTTTTAAATCAACTTTCTTTGTGACCCAACCCGTTTCCACTGATACTTTGGCCGGCGAATACTCAACTGACAACTGACAGTTGCTTACTGTTACCTAAAAGGCTTGTAGAGTGGTAACATTGGAGGTACAATAAAGACAACAAATCTGTCAGCAGACATTTCACCTAAAAAATTTCAAATAAATGGACCACGTCCCTCTGCAACTTCTACCTAAACTAACATTTTTAGAGAACTCTTTTACTATAGCAATTTCTTTGCTGGAACTTGTTAAAAACATTTCGGGAAGGGTAGAAATAAGTTTTGGATTAAATTAGTGAGGTGGGAAGCTCTTGTTTAAACAAGAGAATGTTCAGAATCCTGTTTTTACGCAGTTTTTTTTAATCTCCCCAAAAAAATTTTTTTTGTGGAGGTTATTAAAATTGGTCCAAAATTTAAAATTGAGATAACATCAAATCTTTACGTTTTGAGGTCCCAGGAACCCAAGAAAGTGGTTTTTAAAAAATGTCTGTGTGTGTATGTGTGTTAGCACGATAGCGGCGAAACTACTGAACAGATTTGGATAGAACTTTGCACAGGAGTTTCTTTAGTGCTCCAGAAAATCTGAAAAGGGGTTGGTTGAGATCGGATTACATTTTGTGCCGTGTTTTGGCACAACAAGTTGTTTAGTTTATAATTACTTACAATTTGTAATCGAACCATTCAATTAAATAGTATTTGAAATTCCGATTCCAACGATATATCACATTTGCACGCTTTAGATTTGGTTTCCGCGGAAAAAATCAAAAACAAAACAAATGAGAAGCACAAGATCGCTTTTCGTCGCGTCACGTGATTTTCTATTCAACAACTATTGAGTTTAGGATTTACCACCGCGACTGGTATATTAAAAATAAATCGCTAATTATAGGTTGGAATTCCAACCTGTAGATTTCAGTATATTTTTAATAATTAATGATTAAAAAAATTGCATGCATCCCATCCGAGAGAGTTCATTAATGTTACACAGGTATCAATCTAAAAATGTGAATAAATCTAAAAATGTGAATAAAAACATTTAAAATGAGTATAAACTTACAAAAATGTAATATTTGAGGTTATGTTAGTCATACAATTGATCATTTTCGGTCACCTGATTTTGACGCAGGATACACAAACCTTATCCAATCACAGAGGAAAGCTAATGAAAGAGATGGTTTGCTAGCAGATACAGTTTAAACCTGTTATCAGAAAATAACAACTTTTACCCATCTCTAGAACACAAAACAATGAGTTGTGTGCCCTCCACGCCACCAGCGTGACGTCAACCGAAAATGGTCTATGCTCGCGCTCTGTTTACAAAACACAGTATTATCGAATTAGTCAAAGCGTAATTTTGTTATTGATTTGAAACGTCAAAATTTGTGCGATTTAAACGTCAATTATTTACAATAATTTTACATATTACTCAAAATGAGTAATGAGTATAATTAAACAAATGGATAGTGACAGTGAATACGGGATTTTTTTGACACCGCCAGAGGTAGAGGAAGCTAGAGAAATATCGCCTCATTAAACTTGTCCAAAAAATCGATAAAATTATATATGATGGCCAGTAGCGTAATTTCAGCATTTTTATTGGGTAGGCAGGGACTCTTCACAGATAACCCAATAGATGGAAGCAAAGCGAACCGTGTAATTCTTAAACGATAACCCTATATATCCAAATGACCGAGGGAAAGCGAGTGATGTGAAAAACCAATTTGGTAAATAAGACTCGCGCAAAAATCGGAAAACTTGGCGTTTGTATACGTTCGCTGATGTGTACAATTCGAATTTTTTGTGATAAGTCCGCGAGCATTCGCAATTTTATAAACAAATTGTAAATAATACAATATTTTCGATTCCAAACTACTTCTACCGTAAAGTATGAGTCAAAACGAGAAAAAAGTCATGTCGAAAAGGTTTAAGTTTAAAAAGTTTGTTAAAGTATAATTATATGGCTCGTTATATGGTTAAACATTGAAAAAAATGCGTTTCTTAGCCTTTTTACCTTTAATAACTTTGGAGCGGAAAGAAATTTTTACATTTTGAAAAAATATTCTGAAAGTGCAAGGCTTTAACTTCAAAACGCCGAAGGAATTATATAAAAATTACATCGATATAAAAGTTACACCGATTTCAAAATTGGGGGTTTTCGGCGCAGCGCGCCATGCTTTGGCGATTACAGACCAGGTCTCTGACAGTAGACAACCTAAGTATAGTAATCATAGCAAGCTATATATAACTTTGGAACCATTGATGTAATTTTTATAAATCTTTCGGCATTCAAAATACTGAGTGAAATTTCCGATTATTTTTACAGAATCTAACATTTTTTTCCATTCAAAAGTTATTAAAGGTCAAAAAGACTAAAATAACACATCCAATGTGTCTCACTTAAGAGTGTAACAGGGTAATAATTCTTTTGTTTTTGTCCGATTTGAATCAAACTGATCATAAAAGATGGAAGTCATCAAGCTCCATTTAAGACCACAAAATTACTTTCCATCGTTAAATACGAAGCCATCTACGATACTAAATTGTATGAAAAAAATAAAAAAATTATAGTAGGCACTTTTTAATAAAAAAATGTTGTTAAAAAAACTTGTTCGAAATCATTAAAAAACCCTGAATTCGAAGTTTAGTTAAATTCTGCAACTCTTCGAAAAGTTATGAACAATAACAGAGAGCGAATTGGGGCAATGCTGGAGGTTTGATAGAACATAACATTTAATTCTTTTGGTTATATTTGTTATTCATTTGTGTAAATTGTTTCAAAGAAATAAATTTAGAAATAATTTTTATTTTAATGCCCTCATTTTTTTTAGATTTTAAGTAAACTTAGGATTCAGGGTTTTTGAATTTAGGATGGTAGGTGGTCTTGCATTTAAAGATGGAAAGTGATTTGATGGTCTTAAATAGACCTTGATGACCTTCATCTTTTAAGATCAGTTTGATTCAAATCGGACAAAAAACGAAACAAATATTACGCTGCTTCACTCTTAAATGAGACACATATAAGATTTTCTTTCTGGTATTAACCCATACCCTACGATAGTATTTTGGAATCGAAAATCGCGTTATTTACGATTTGTTTATAAAATTGTTATTAACAAATGGGTTCCCATGAGACGATTTCGCTAAAAATATTAATTTAAACCAGGTTTTAGAAACTGATATAAAACTTGGTAAAACACCCTAAGCAAACCGTTCGCTTAGAAAACAAACCCTAAGCCCATTAGACCTTAAAGTATACTATATGATGAAAGTGCCACGTAAAAGTAATGTATAATTTTGATTAGTAGATTATGATTTTACGAGTATTGAACTCGCTATTCCCCGGGCGCATATTTACAGATACTAACGAATGTAGGGCAGTACATTTACGTACGCTAATAGATGTTGACACTAGTATTAAAACATGAAAGCGCTTGATGCGCAAATTTTGACCCTTGGGCCTTGATCTCGCGTGGTGATGCAGTTAGTTGTATGTGCGCTAGTGTCCCGTTGGTTTTCATTTAATAAATTACTTCCAATCAAAACAGCTATATGAAGAAAATGCTAGAACTTGTTAACAATAAACTAAACCAAATCGAAACTCCATCAGATTTTTTTAATTTTTGCATGTCAGTGTATAAACAGCACCTATTTATAGACAGAAAAATTAAAGTCCAACCAACTACCATCAGCAGAAGGAAACATCGTGAAGGGCTACTTTGCGGGTCGCGGTGGATTCAGCATGGACGGCCGTCTAAAACAAAGGTAGCAATAAGAACAAAAAAAAAAAACCCGTAGGGGATTATGTGCACAAAACCAACCTAACCCTAAAGGCATGGGTCCGCCCATTAAATGACTGCTTTAAAATATACGTCAAATATTTTATCATTGGTATTAAAAAAAATATTTCTGATATTTCAGCAGCGTTTTATTGTTTATTGTCATATTAATAATATAAATAAATTAATCCCGTTTCGCATGGATACCTAGTAACGTAATCTACGAGTGTTAACATCAACTAGCATGCGTAAATGTACCGTTTGTGCTAAAGATTAGTGATTTCAACACCCTGGTGTTAACATATGTTAGTGTCTGTAAATATGCTCCCCGGGCATCTGGGGTTTAAGTTGCCTATCTGCGGTTTACGAGTATTTAACGCACTTTCCCCGGGCATCTGGGGTTTAACTCACTAGTTTGTGGTTTTACAAAAATTGCACACAGGCCCCGCTCAAAATTTAGCCAGAGGCTCCACAAAGCCTAATTGTATTCAAAACCTTTGACCTGATTGGAGTAATTGTTATACTTATTGTTTTTTACTGAAGAATTTCGTAATTCGGCAGATTTGCCTTAAACAATTTAATGCTCTTAATATTGGGTGCTTTGCACCTCCCCCCCGAATTACGCCTATGGCGTAAGATGAAGGCGTATGAATCTTTCTTAAATTGAAGAAATCAAATGAAAATTAATTAAATAAATATTAAATATTTAACAGTCGTGGACAAAGTATAGTATTCTACTAGTATCATTATACGTGCAGTGCAATCCTATGTCCTGAAGCATAAGAGAAGAACAGCAAATAATGCATTTCAATATGTTGATATTATGTGGTGTAAGTGAGGGTTACTTTAGTGCTCCAAAAGATCTGAAAAGGTTACGGTTGTGATCTGATTACGTTTAGTGCCGTTATGGCACCCAATTTAGTGCTCTTTTCGGCTTCAAGGATCCACTGTGGGGAGGTTCCAGCCGCTTCCAGTAGCTGCCGATTTTTTTTTAATATATCTGGTTGTATAACCCGTATCGCAATAAAGAGACAAATTATCACTCTGTAGAAACAAAATTACTGGTATCAGATTCCTTTATCGATACAATTTTTAATACTCACCTCTACCTCACAACATGTAGACAAAAATTAAATAAACCTTATCCTCTTTCTCCCACTCTTTCCATACATAAAACATACACTTTTGTATAAAACTGTACCTTTGTTAAAGGTTATGTACTAAAAGAGATCAGACAGACTTAGAAAACCAAACCCCAACAAACAAGACATTTTATATTTCAGCTGAAAAGTCCAATTTACTGTGCTGGAGATTTACAGCTTTAATCCAGGCAAAAAATCTCAAAGATAAAACAGCAGCACCAGATGCAGGTGACATGCCGCCTTTTTGTACGTCTTGAGTTGCCTGCAATGGGGCGTCCGCGATAAACAAGGATGTCTTAATTTATATATACATATTTCGGCGATAATAAGAAAATTTTATTTTTACGATTTTAAGTTCAGTGTGTATTATCGTATGTAATACCTCTAGTACTTTGAATGTTATCGGTCACGATTTTTCGAAAGTGTACTTGCCTAATAATAAAAAGAGTGTACTTTGCAGTTTTTATTTCATTACATCTAATTTAATATTTGACACAAATTATATTATTATTTGGCGATCTAGTTTGAGAAAAAATGTATAGATGAAATTTAAAATCACGAGTGGTATTTGGGGAGAATATTTCTTGAATAAATTAACGTACATATCTTCAGTATTACATTTTTGTTTCCAGATACTATATACCCTTGACAATTTTCATTGTTTACTGACGTATTTTGTTTTCAATTTCATCATTTATGTCACATAAAGATGTATTTCAAAAGCGAATCATCCAGTAAGAAACGAAGTAGGTATAAGTATTTAACAAATACAGCTGCAGAAACTTAAAAGTTCTCGGAATTCGCCACTTCTTAAATGTAATGTAGTCACTGACAACCGAGAGACAATATAAAACGTTGACGTATAGGCATTGTACCATATTAGACTCACCTTCCCGTCCCACCTCATGGGTGCAAAGGAGCAACTTTGAAATTTTAAATGCGAACCCCAATTTTTTATTGCAGATTAGAATTTTATAGTAACTTTAACGGAAACACACCTGTTTTAATTATAATTTCAAATTATTTTGATATAATTGCCCGACTCGCTCCCACCGAAAATATTGTAGGATGTAACGGCTTACAGCAAGCATGTAAACCCTATCCGCGACAGGGTCGAACTTAATATTGTCAGTGTATCATAGAATATCGAATTTGGTAAAGGGTCCACTCCTTCGAAAGCCGTCAAAATCCATTCCAGCAAGGTAAATAATTTTTGAGCTCACATATCGAAAAAGGGTCCTAGTGGGCATCAAGAATGGCTTGTTGTAATAATGTTGGTTGTTGGTGGTTGTACAACTTTTATTTCAAGAATTCGTGCTCTGAAACGTATATTAACTACTTGCGACATTGATGCGATTTTTTATATGGTTTAGAGATCAACAAAATATTTACAAAAAAAATTAGCTCGATATCTTATACAGTTTTTGAGTTATGGACTTTTTAAAATAAACCATAATTTAGATTCGTGGTACTTCTATTAGCATGCGGGTGTTTTCTGGCGTACCGCTATCTGGCTAATTGTAAAGGATGAAGATAGTGAGCCAATACATTTTTGAAATTGCGTTATTATTATTATTTACATTTTTAAAATTTTACAAAAATATTAATATGTAAAATGGAATTCATTTGGTAGAGCATTTATTAGTTGTATAGATTATCAAGTGGTTGTATATATGGTAAGTCAGGTACAAGAGCAGTTTATAATGTATAAAACATGTATAAAAAAAGAACAAAGATTTAAATGTAGATTACATATACTACTTTCGAAATATACACTACTCACAAGTTATTGTATAAGACATCACTCAGCAGCTATTAACTATATTGAAATATATAATGTTGTAGTTAAAAATTATTTACAAAAAAGAGAGAGCGAGGAACAGATAATAAAAATGTATATCGAGTTCTTATGTAGGACATCGCACACCAACTAAACTATATTAAAGCCTGTAATGATCTAATTTATACTTATTTAAAAATAATAGATAATCTAATATCTAACGACCAAACAAGCATTATTACATTAGACTCTAGATTATAATTTTTATTGTAATCGGTAAGCTAAAAATTCCTCAATATTATAATAGGCTCTTTCTAAAAGTATTTTTTTTATTTGAATTTTATATTTGGATACGTGCAACTTTTTGACGTTTTCAGGGAGGCTACTATACAGTATTATAGTGGAGTGATTCTTTAAATTTAGTTGTTTTGTGCCGTGGAATCGATAGAAGCCTCCCGTGTCTCGTATTGTAAGGGTGGCTATCATCAAGAGTCTTAAATTCCTGCAAGTTTGTTTTTGGGTATGTTAAGCATTTGTATATGTAGATACAGAGTGCAGTTAGGATATTCTTTGAAATGAATGTGCTTTTGCAACTTTCTCTATAATTTGGAATAAATGTTAGCCTTATAATTCGTTTTTGTGATACAAACATTCTATATAACTGGTTAGACCTCCCCCAGATACATATATTTAGTGACAAGTAAGAGTATGCTAGGGCATAATAAACATCCATAAATCCCTACTCAATTAGAGTGTCTTTTAGTTTCAGTATTGCGAAACATGCCTTATTTAATTTGCCACATACGTGATTTCCCTGAGGTTCCCACGACAGTGAACTATCTATATATGTTCCTAAGAATTTGAAAGTGGCGCTTAGAGGTAACGACTTTAATGAGATAATTTATCTTGGGTTGAAATTTAGAAATCCCGTTTTATTTTTCATTTAGTATTAATTTATTTCGATTGTACATGACGAGGAAGATCGTTTATATATCACGCAAATAACAATGGTCTCAGTATTGATTCTTGGGGGACACCTAACATGACATCATATATATCGGATTCAGCCTCATCATATTTTACTATGAATTTTCTGTTTTCCATTATGAATGTATCCAGTTTAATAACTTTCTCTTTATTCCTATAGTTTCTAATTAACTAAGAAGTATATAATTGTTTACAAAGTCAAATGCTCTTAAGAGATCAAATTGGATTGACACTACATACTTACCGTTATCGATTTCACGATAGAAAAAACCAAACAATTTAGCAGTTGCACTCTCTATCGATCTTCCTGGTCTGAATCCATACTGGCATTCACTCAGATTATCATTCTTTTCTAAATATAACATAATTCTATTTGATACAATTTTTTCAATAACTTTGGACATTACACACACTAAGGTGATTTGATGATAATTCGCAATATCATTCTCATTACCTTGTTTGAATACTGGGATTACCGAGGATATTTATATTCAAAAGGAAAGTAACCTTCGAGGATTGATTTACTAATAAGAAACGGGAACTGATCACCAATATTTAACGAAATGCTCTTGCTTTTTAAAATAGACACAGTCAATCCGTCTAACCCGGCCGATTTCTTATTTTTTAACTCTCTGATAACATCCAAGAGTTCAGATTTACCTCACAAAAATAAATGGAGTTATTGTTACAGACAGATAAAGTGTGTGGTAATGATATATTATACCCAAAGTTACTCTTTATGGAATTTGATGCTACTGTAGAAAAATATGAAGCAAACCTATTTGACACCGGTTTTTCGTCTGTTATAATATCTTCCCCAATTTTCAGACTGATAGATTGATAGATTTTTTAGCCGATATAGTTTTACCAGGTCTGTAGATTATTATTTTCCAAGTTCCTTTGGATTTATTTTCCGCATTGCTTATTTTAAGTCTGTAAAAATTGTGCTTCAACGTTTTGATATTTTTTCTGCATGCCTTTTTGTTTTGTTTATATTCAAGTAAGTCGCCTTGGTCCCTGCTACTTTTTATTTTGTTGTATATACATCTAAGTTTCTGACCTTCTAATATCAGATCATTTGTTATCCATGGTTTATTTTTTGGAGCATCATTTGTTTTATTTTTATTATTATTATACATAAGAGGGCAGGACACATTTAGGCACCAAGTTATATCTTCAATAAATAAACTGAAAGCATGTTTTACATCTGAGTAAGATGAGTAGATGTAGTCCCAGTTTATCATACTCAACCGCCTGTTTAATTCTTGTATGTTATATTAATGAGAGAAATAATAGAAATAAACTGTTTTAAAAAGTATTGCAGATCTCTCCTTGTTTGGTTTGTGATAACGTTAATATTTTTATTGCACGAATAGGTTTTCTTTTGTAAACAAAAACCGATAGTTTCTGGAATTAGTTTCTCACACAACATTAGACCTGCCCATTACCGGCTTTCTAAGACACCGTAACATGTAGTTTTTGTCGAAATGATGGATTGGATTTCTCAATCAATGCACAGAAAAAAATTCTCGTACGTCCATGCCTACCATACGACGGGATAAAATAGTGAAAAGTGGTTGGCATGTAGAAGCTCGGATCAATTCTAATAAATTAATAAATTAACGTTCCTTATCGAGCGGCTGCCCGCACCAGCCTGGCCGTAGTTCACTGCTAATATTAACTACTTTGAGACCGCTAATTACGAGAATTATGGCTAAGTACCAAAGCAATTACGACGCGCAGTGGGCGATTTTCAACTTCTAGGTGGTCAAAAATCCGAAATTGTCGAAATTGACTGAAAATAATGTAACATATAATAAGTTGCAGTTCGAGAAAATTAGTGATATATAAATGATTTTTTTAAACAATGTTTTTGTTAACTGAATTGTACTAACAAGTAGAAAATAATTTTTATTCCGTGATTAAATTACAAAATGATGATGAAAAAGAAAACCCTTGGACGCTCGTAAAATATATTAGCTTTATCAACAATTAGCATTGCGATAAAACTTTATGAATAGTAAGTTGTATTATAACGGCAACAGCAATACATTATGAGCGCCCAATAGTTCTCTTCTTCATCATCATTTTGTAATTTAATCACTGAATAAAAATTATTTTCTACTTTTAGCGCAATTCAGTTTTAAAAGAAAACCATTGTTTAAACTTTTTATTTATTTATTTTTTACTTTTTAGTTTCCCAACTCTTTCATTTAATACCCATATCAAGGGGGTTTTAAGGAAATAGGTAACCCGTCATTTTGTGTCGGTCGCCATATTGGATTTAGAACAACATCACACAGCTTATTGTATTCTACTTGTCATACACTTCCATTTGACACGCATGCTGAGAGGGTTATAAAAGAACAGGTGCTCCGCCATTTTGTGCCGTTCGCCATATTGAATTTAAAATTATGGTTATTGTCAAGATCAGTAGACCTAGAGTAGGTTACCTCATAACTGTCGTCCCAAACTGCGTGACATCATCTTTGTGCAGATTTGAATTTAGGTATAGATGTAAATGGCGTAAAATGCTAATTGACATTTATTAATTTTTTAGTTAAAAAATATGTTGCTTATTTAAAATATATTGTATCGGATATAAACTGTTTTAAAATGGCTCATTATTAAAACCCACATTCGTCAAAACTGAAAACATATGAAACATATTTTCAAATTTAGTAAATTTGAGCTGCCAATACTTTGAAATTGGTAAATCCATAAAACATACCACATAAACACCCAAATAAATCCGTAAGATACGGAAATCAACAGACGCAGTCTGCTGAGTAAGCACAAAGATGACATCAGCGTTCCCCTCTGCCGTTTTCCCCGCCGAACTTACGAGGTAACCTACTCTAGGTCTACTGATCATGAGTTATTGTATTCTACTTGTCATACCCTTTCATTTGATGCCCATGCTGAAGGGGTTGTAAAAAATAGGTGATCCGCCATTTTGTGCCGACCGCCATTTTGAATTTAGAATGACGTCACACAGTTTATTGTATTCTACTTTATACACCCTTTCACTTGATACCCATGTCGAGGGGGTTGTCAAGAAAAAGGTAATCCGCCATTTTGTGGTGGTCGCCATATTGGATGTACCATAATATTGAATATACCATATTGTATTGCCTTCAGAACCAAAGTTGTGTGCAAAATTTCAGCATGATTAGACATCGGGAAGTGGTCAAAAATTCGATCACCAGATTTGAACTTGAACATACATACATTTCGATCTAAATAAAACCATTGAAAAATGTTTTTTTCTACGATAAACAGTTAAAAGAACCCCGCACTTTTTTTATGGAAAGTGGCAAAAGGAACAGTTTTCTAGATATCGGGGGTGCAAGTGGGGTGCTCATCTTGTGGGAAGTAACCCCCGGCTGGGTAGTTTTGGGGGGTTGAAAATAAAAGTACATGTCAATCTGAATCTGGGTAAATGCACCAAAAATATTCCTTCGAAAAAGGGAAACATTTAAAACTTTCTTTGTTGGCAATAGGGTCAACTACTAACCAAATATTAGTTAGTTTTCTCGTTCAAATAGTTTTAGTGTAGTAAAAAAAAGACCAAATGACGATGAGATATGCATAGTCTTGTAACAGCAATATTATGATTTCATACCTTGTGGGGTATCACCAGAAGTATATATCTGAGTTTTGAAGTTCCTAAGCCTATTGTGTTTTTTTATGAACAATTTTGTTTTTTGAAAAGCGGTTCTTTAGGTAAGAAGGTGAATATGTGCGGTTATAGACGTCCGATAGCGACAAACTAAAAACTAAAAATCTTCGCATTTAAAATTACTACGTTGGTTTTGGGTCATTTGAGTACGTACATAGCATACAAAATTTAATAAACTGGATAAAAAGCGATTTTTTCTTCATTTTAACGCCCAGGGACGTCAAAAGTTCTGATCAGCTTCACACTTTCAGAAAATATACCTTGTGCTGAAAACAAATCACCCTGAAATGTTGGTCCCAAATATTGAAACTTGAGGACACAAATGAATTTGCTATCTGAAATTTGAACTACCCGCCATTTTGTGCCATTAGGTCCAATATTGATATTTCTTTTAATGTAGTTCTGGATGTCAGCCTTCCGATTACATTGAAAAAATCTTTTAATGGCATTTTGGCCCCCTTCTTGGCATTTATTTATAGACCAAGTCACAAGTAGATTTTCTTGGCCATTTTGAAAACATTTTTGAAAAATATCAGAAAAGAAAGAGAATTGCGAGAACTTTAATTTAAAACAAAGAAAGTACATTTTCGTCCATCTGAATTCCAGATATTTAACTTTTAGCATGTTGGCCAATTGTTATTTAACAAATACCTATTTTCGATTAACATTTGAACGGTATTATTTTGAAACATATTCACTTCATATGAAACGCCTAAAAATATTTTTAACTAATAAAAACTAATTTTCAAGTATTTACATTTCCTTGTTGTTAATTAGCCTGAACGGCTTTTTTTTAAATTTAAGTATATATCAAGATTACCTCTCGTTTTGACGAGCACGGTACTCAATTGTTTCCAGCTTACTGAAGTTGGTAGTTAACGTATGTATTTAGGGGAATTTGCTATTCTGCTAACTTCTCTTTATAAAATTATAACCTTATTCTTCTTGACTAATGCCAAATGTTTGTTTTGTTCAGAGACAACTCTGTTTCTTTGTGTTTGTATTCACTGCTATTGAACCTTTATCCCTAAAAGTTAAATTCTCGAGTTCAGATGGACGAGAATTCACTTTTTTTAAACTAATGTTCTCGCAATTCTCTTTCTTTCTGATAACAAGTTTTTAAAAATGTTTTCAAAATGGCCGAAAAAATCTATTTGTTGTCATCTGGTTTATAAATAAATGCCAAAATGACTTTAAAGAAATTTTGGCATCCAGAACTACATTTTGAAAAGAAATTCCATTTTGGACTCAATGGCACAAAATGGCGGGCATTTCAAATTTCAGATAACAAATTAAATTGTGTCCACAAGGTTCAATATCTGGGCAGCAAAATTTCAGGATGTTTTGTTTTCAACAAAAGGTATATTTTCTGAAATTTTACAGCCGATCGGAACTTTTCACGTCCCTGGGCGTTAAAATGAAAAATAATTACTTTTTAGGCAGTTTCTTCCATTTTGCACGTTATGTACGTACTGAAGTGACCCAAAACCAACGCAGATTTGTTGTAATTTTAAATGCGAAGGTTTTTGGTTTTTAGTTTGTCGCGATCGGACCTAGAACCTGAGATATTCACCTTTTTCCCTAAAAAAACGCTTTTCAAAAAACAAAATTGTTCATAAACAAAACGCAATAGGTTTTGGAAAACTCAGATATATACTCCTGATAATACCTCGCAGGGTATGAAATCAAAATATTGCTGTTACAAAACTATACACTTCAATGTCCTATTTCGACCTACTCCACTATTTTGTCAATATGGACCTAACTGATAGAAAGGCACCAGACATACAGCCAGACTGACGGAATTTAAAAACCTTAATTTTCGTAATCTACATAGTCTCAATTGTTAAAATTCGAAGAAATCTCGAAGTAATTTTTTCACGATTATAGTACTTCTCTTCGATAAGTGATTGATTGACTGATTGATTTGCCACCGTAAGGTGGGCATTGCTGCCGATTACGGGCATCCATGGAGGTTCGTTCCAACAAGCAGCTTGGTCGTCCGTTGAACACGCCCAACGGATGGCCAAACCGCGTGTCAGAACCAAATCTCGGATGTTTTATATATCGCCGGACCGGCTGCATACGCCGGGTTGGACATTGGACATGCTTGTTGTCAGCAGCGAGAGCCGCATGACGCATGGGGTGGGAATACAGGATGGGACTTTCCATCTGTCATCATCGGCTGGGATGCGCAGGTGTTTGTGAGATGCTCCTTTTCAGTTTTCATGCTTCCTTTAAGTTTCCATCCATCGTCATATCCTTATTTCTCCTCTTACAAGTTCTCTGCTTCTTATGTTACCGAATCTGGCAGCTTTTATTTTTTACTTTTTTTATTAGCCGTTCCACAGGTAATCATCCATTTACGGTGGAGTTGCTGGGAAGGGTGTTATCTCGCGGTAAGGATATTTTTTGCGCGTTTTGAGAAAAAAGGTCCGACGGGATAGGTTGCTCACCCAGTGGGTATGTTGTTTCTTTGAAACAATCGGTTTCAATTTATACTAATTATTTTCAACTGCCACCTTCCAATTCTGGGCATTTTACATTTCATTACCTAATTCTTTTTCCTCTGTTGTGTAATAAACTGCCCTGTGGCAAGGATTAATAAACCAATAAATAAGTATCTTTTCAATTTTAATTTCTAATTTTTCAATTTAAATAAGGAAAGCGACTTCATTAATGAGCTAACCTAAATTAAAATAAACTAAACAAAAAACTTATCTGTTCCATTCACATCTGGCTTATTTTATATCACCCACTTGAATAAGGGATCGGGTATCCAGGTATAGATTTTACCGTCAAGCAGTACACTTTCTCGGGTTGTTTATATACACTCTTTTGTGTTGCTTCATTCAACCAACATAATTGAATCAAATATGAACTATATGAAACAGCCAGACTCGTGCTAATTTATATCAATCAATGCAGAATTGTTTACGCTATATTTCAATACAATTTCGATGCTTGTTGATGCTTTATCCGGATTTATCTCGAGATCTTGTAGGAGCTACGAAACACGCGTCTGTCACCGAATTCGACACACTTTCTCGTACTTCTCTTCGATAAGTGAGGCAAGTAAAAATTCAATTGTGCATCACGGGTCCGGAAAGTTTTTACCTGAACTTTTCCGCGTATTCTCCTGGAGTGTGCCTACTCATCTAGTGAAGTATCGCTTTAAGAACTAGTGACGTAAATACCTATTTTCTACAACAAACCCTAAAAATGTTCTCTTAACGAGCGTAAATTCAATCATAAACAACTATATTTTGTCCATGATTTCACTTGCATCGGTTACTGGGCAACAGATGCGATATGGAATGCTTCATGTTTAGCCCTTTGTAAAACGAAGACGGCTCATCACAGATTACGAAGTCCAGCGATGGAGTGATTTTTTACTAAATATTACACTACAGAAATGAATTTTGCAAAGGTATGGTTTCCTTGTTTCATGTCGATAAAATGCATAAATCCCGTCGGGTTTGGACTAAAGTACCAATTTTCAACTTGTTCGAACATTTAGTTTCTGAAACACAATCAAGACAATGCTGTTTTATTTTTTAAAACTCAGGAGGCACTTTTCGACTAAGGTATGTGTAGTTTAGGCGACTCTATTGATTTCATGAAGCTACATTTAAACTGGACCTCTTTACTTTCCGCACATCTTGTACTCTTTAAACATAATGAAGTTGATATTTCAACGTTTTGAACGTTAATTTCGTTAGTTCTCGAGCACGAACGATATTTTAACTTAGACACATGAAACTTATTAGTTTTGTTGCACTTGCTACAACATTAAGTAACTTTGTTCGATTAGAGTTCAAACTATTCGCTATAATTGACAGCCGCCATAGCTCTCTCGCATGGATTCCGGCTATAGTCTTGTATGTAATCTAGACGGGCAGCTCTACTTAGGTTTTATAACAACTTGTGCACTTCTTGAACTCGAGCTTTACACTAACATGATACGAGGAATAATAACAGAACTCGCATTTCAAAACTATTGGAGCTGTTCGCACTTCCTTGAGATCGGAAAGCGTCTGTATAATTGCAAGAAAAAGAAATAATTATATACAAATTGGTAGAGTGGTTAGGGATTAGCGTCTCTTGGAGATTTGTCTTTAAGTACTATAGATTGACAGTTACTACAAGTTGTCTGGACGTACGTGTATAATACATATTCGACAACCCTCAAATCCAAAACCACGGCTGGTCGAACAGGGAGTCACACTTTTGAAGGAAACGCAGACACACAACCATTGCCTATCGATATTGGCAGTGTTGATGCTGGAGATCGAATTCAATTTATTATAGCGTGAGTTTTGAGCCGTACTACCTTTCGAGTTATTTAAAAGTATTTTTCTTTTGGATAACTCCATTACAATCAAATTATGTCTTTTGATACAAATTGAATAATAATTGGAACACTCTTTATATAATTTATATTTTATGCTAAGACAGCATATTGAATACCGTAACCATAAGTCCTTTGAGTTGTCAGCCACTTCTAGTAAACCACATGGCCCTGGGTCCATTATTATTTGTTATATTTTTAACGATATTGTTAACTTGATAATATACCAAATTTGCTACATGTTGACAATATAATCTAAAACTCTACTGGCGTATAAAGTCCGTCTCATACTATAGGAATGAAAATGATTTGATTTGGCTTAGCATCTATCTGTATGAAACAATTCTTGAACATTCTTAGTACTTCTGCGATGTAGGACTGACATTTTCACTTTCAAAGTATATTGAAAACATTATATCAATATCCTCAAAAAACTTTGAATTTGTAAAAAAAACTTTGGACTCTAGTAGTATATACACCAAATCCCATGTTTCTGAACTCTTACCTAGCTTTCTTTACTTGTTATCTCCTATTTACCCTCCAACTCCCGTAATGGAATCATCTGGAAATAAAATCTAGTTGCAGATGTTATAATACACATTTGTACCAAATATCAAGTGAATATCTCAATTCTATTTCGTTAACCGCTTTAATACTGGAGTGTGAGCGTTGGTAGGGGTGGCAGAAGTTATAGAAAATTTAAGGCCTTGGTTTCTAGTACACAGGGTGATTCTCTTATGGCGGCTATTAGAATATGTCTCACTTGTAGATGAGATATACATTTGAAATTTGGTACTATACGATAGTCGACCAATGCGAGTCCAAAAATAATAATTTCAAAATGGCGGCACTTCCGGAAGTCGATACCAACTTGCTTATTTTAAATAAAACCACAGTAGAGAAATATACAGTAGACTCACTTCCTATGTACTCCAAAATGGGACTTGGTTTCGTTTTTTATGCTCTAGAACAGACAGAGTGCGCAAATACCACACGCACAGAGGGAAATAGCGCTAGTTTTAAAATCGAGTAGCGAATACCGGCGCGCGGCGTACCTAATTAAATGTCAAATTTGTTGGTTATGTCCTATATTGTAAAATAAGCATAGCACAAAATTCACATAATTATATAGGAAACAATTTCAAATATTAAAGAATATTGTCATGGTGTTTCACGCTGTAATGAATCAAATAGTTCACTAAGATTTGTACGATTTATAAAAAAAAAATGCACTGGAAGCAGCTGGAGGTGTTATTCAATGAATTCCTTAATCATTTAAATAACTTGCGGTACTTATTTTTTCAATTGTTTTGAACTTTTGAATACGAAAACAAATAACACACATCAGATAATCTCATTTTGCAACTTTTGAACAACTGACCTATTCGCGCGCTATAATCGAGAACTAACTTGTTTCGTACCGAGTGTAGCCCACGCGTCGATGAGTGGGGGGAGGGTCATGGACAAAAATAACTGTATATCGTTAAACTATCATAAAACATCTAATCATGGTTAGGTTGATCACAATTTTTGCTATAAGTTCTTGAACATTTTAGAACATTGTCATAATTTCAAAAAGGTGTAACTTTAACCCCTACAATGCTTACACTAGAAAAAAGAAAATTTAGTTTTACACAGTTTGATGTAAAAAATACAGGGTTATATTTGAAATAAAGAAGTCTTTCAGGTTTGTAGTAATTTCGTAAACTTGTTCGGTAGTTGAACACTACGTTTTTAGGCTCAAAACATACGGGAGATGTTTAAAAAACGGGACGATATAGTTACTCAACCATAACATTCAAATGAAATTATCCACGCACTATAATTTCTGGGGTACGAGAAGTCTTTATCGAACGGTAACATTGGATACAATAGGAAATAATACTGGCTAAACGTAGAAAGAAGTAATGACACCATCAATATTTCTGCATGGTTGCAAGCGGCTTCAAACAGCAATATCTGCATCACGAGAGGCGTAGTAGAAAAGTCTGTATAGTTAATTCGACGAAAACATTCCCTTGCTGTATCTATTGGCAATGGTACACAATAAACACATAACATATAACATAACTACTTTACTGATTTTATTAGCAGTTACTAATCACTATATACAGATATATGTGGCGGCTTTAATTCTTCGAGCCTCGACGGGCCAAACCGCCCGTTCACTTGCTATGCCATTACCCTTCTCTCAGAACCGGCGTATGCTTATTCTCGTCTGCTATTGGCTAAACTTGGTCGTACCAGCTACTACGCTATTGGTCAAGCATTTGTCATCCCTAACCGATAGGATTTAAATTCATATAATGCAAGGATCAGTATATTATAATTTAAGTCTAAATAATAAACAGAATAATCGCGCGGTTTATCGCATTGGCCCACATAATTAAAATTTACAAATTAACTTATAGTGTGTTTCAAAACTCGAGCGCTATACTATAAGGGAATATATTTCTATTGTAGAGAATAGTTGTTCATCTTGTGTTCTTTCTACGTGCCAAAAAGCAAACGAAGAAGGTTACACGGATGAAGTTATAACGGTTCTTGCAAACCGTTGCACCTGTCAAATTCTTTGTAAATTGTCAACTATCTCCGAAACTGCTCAGTTTAGGTATAGGGTATGCTACATGTCTCGACTCAGAATTCTATGGTCATTTCGAAAAGTCTAAAATATATGTAGTGTTCCATTTAAAATAAGCAAGTTGGTATCGACGTCCGGTAGTTTCTGAAGTGCCAACATTTTGAAACTATTATTTTCAGACTTGCAATGGTCGAACATAGTAGGGTACCAAATCTCAAATGTCTATCTCATCTACAAGTGGAAAATATTCTAATGGTCGCCTTAAAAGAATCACCCTTTATACATCAATTCCCAAGTTTATGGACTGGTACCAGCTTGAATTAATTATTTTCCCCTATTTACCCCCAACCCTTCACCGGAGATAGATCAAAATATAATCCATTTCCAGATCTCGTTATACTACATACGTGTACCAAACCAAGTCAATATGTTTAACCATTCCAGAGAAAACGTGCTTACAAAAATGTTCCGGACAGACACACAGGCAAATCGACCGACCGAGAGACAATATTTTTTTCGCTCAAATTTAAAATATCAACAACCTTTCACGGCATTTTAAATCTATTTTTCAACAAAAAAAATACAAGTGATTACTACTTTACTGTATTTTAAACAATTGTATGGTTCTTTATGCTATATATATATTTTAATCATAGTCTAAGATCCGGTATTAGAAATATATACTCTCATCTGTTATTTGACGATAACAAAGATTATATGTTAGATAATAATATATATACATTGTTAAACCGCAAATGAGTTGCCTAGCTAAATTGCGTGCCGATGCTGTTATACAATATATATTCTAATTAACTCTTTTGATCAACTTCCCCGATTTGTTATTCATAAAAATCGAGCATTAGCTGAAAGAATATGACATTAGGAATTGGAGAAGTATAGGTTGTCTACTTTCTCCTCGGTACAACTATGAAGTTTCAGGTATAAACAGGTGAGCAAGCCTTACTAATATACCCTCATCAGTTATGTCATGGAATTTTTTATTAAATGAAAGGTTATTTTATTCCCTACCCAACAGTATTAGATTGTCTTAACAAAAGTTTGTCACATTCATGGTTGCCTAGATTTGAAATGTTAAGTTATCAGCGCGAGCGTGGAGTATGACAGAGAAGCGTTTCGCAAGCCACTCCATGCGACAGACAGGGATGCAGAGAGGCAAGTTTTTCTTACCATACTGTCGGAAATCACATCGTGAAGCATGAAGAAAAAGAATATTCATGTCAACATGAAGAGACAGATACGCGGATAATGTTTCATATATCAAAAGCGTCACCTAGTTCGAAAATATTGGTCAAAGCGAATGATACCGATGTCTTAGTTCCGCAGACTCGAATTTGGTTGGCGGGTTCATCGTCAAAGAAAAGCAATAAGAAAGATCTTGATTGAATTAACTGTACTGAGCTGGAGATGAAATTGGATCTTACTTTATGCCTGGGTCTGCCAGGTTTCCACGTATTTACGGGCTGTGATTACACAGCTGCATTTTATAACAAAGGGAAAGTGAAGCATTTTAAAATATTTTCATTACGAACGGATTTCCAGGAGTTTACTGCCCTTATTTATGGAATCAAGCATTGTTTAAGCGTCAATGATAGATAACGCATGTTCCAAAAAACATATGCAACGAAGAAAGATAAAGAGAAATTTACGAAGAAGATTAAAGGCATCGACTTCAATCTGATCCCACCATGCCTGGATCTCACTCAAACAGAAAATTTTGCGCACAATCTATGTAAATTCAACGTGGCTTCATGCAACTAATGCATGTTGCGTCAAACTAATTCCTGAAGATTGCGGTTGGTTTTTGGATGGTTATTTGAAGCCAACGTGGTTCGTAGCTGACCCAACACTCTTTTAGCCCGGGAGACAGCGACAGTTTTTGTGAAATCATTTCTACAAAGCTAGATTTTTTCCAAAGAGAGTTTAGATGGTATCTATAATGAAGGTGCAATTCTACCAAACTCTTAGTGGTGCATAAATGAGTAAAAAATTAAAGAAAAAAGCAGATGGGCGAAAATTTCGTTTTTCGAATTGTCACAAATTGTCAAAAAATGACGATTCACCTTCGCTCCTGCCGGCCTCAATTTTCGATTTTCACCTCGCGATTCACGTTGTACGGTCATTGCCGACCTTCTCCTCGCCATCGAGACATAGAACAGGTCTCCGATCGCCGTATTTATTCAGTTCTTATGTTTGAAAAATTGACTTGCGGTCGTGCTAATGGGGTATTTTCCCATATTTCTCTAATTTGAAAATTGAAAACCAGAAATAAAAATAAGGAATACGTGTTTTTTCTTTCTTTTTTACTTTTTTATTTAAGCCGGAAAAAAATTAGTTAAACTTTCATGACGTCATTAAGCGATAATTCAAATAGAGCGCCAAATGTACTTATTTCTAGGGAGTTTCAAGTTGGTGATTTGTGATTTGACATTTCATGTAACTATAACCTTATTTTTTGTTTGTTTCATAAACAGATGTTCAGTTTTGTGTAGCACCTAATATCGACCTGTGAATGAGTGTAAAATTTCATTAAAAACGACGTTTGATCTACCTTCTACATAATTAGTTTCCATATTTGTATGCTTGTATAGAATGTTTTCAAACAAATAGCTAAACAAACAAAATATTGAAAATTAATGAGTCACACCACTGTCACCAGATTAACAGTGTGGTGTCAGTGTTGCCAATAGTTTTTTGGTGATTTACCTAGTTTTCGCTCAGTGACGTCATTATGAAAAATTGAAGCTTCTAATTAAAATTATAATTTTATAGTTTTATATAACATATTTTTTTCTGTGCCAAAAATATTTAAAAAATATGCATTTTTCAAATATAAGCATTTCCACTTTAATCTCAGATTAATGAAAATACCCTATTGGCGACTATTTTTAAGTGGTTTCCCGAGTTCGAAACCCGCCCGCTGATAATTTTTTTTTTTTCGTTTTCAATTTTATGGCAGATGTTTTTTATTCTATAATTGCTATTCGCTCTGTTTTATTGCATTTCTCTTAAAAGTTTTGCATTTTCGGCCGCGAAATATTAATCTCCACTATTTCGATTAAAAATCAGAAATTTCCTTACCGAAATATATAATATAATGGAGTAAATAAAGCTTATTAACAAATCTATAAAAATACTGTCTGTTCATTAATACTAATGAGGAATATAATTGTCGTGATTTGACTACGTATTGCCGTTTTTGCAACGTCTACCAAAGATTTAGCCACCCGGAGGTAGAATGTGATTTTTAATCCAAATAATGCATCTTAATATTCCGCGGCGGAAAATGCAAAACTTCTCCAAGAAATGCAATAGAACTGAGCAAACCGCAATTATATAAAATCAAAAATATGTCCCAAAAAATTGAAAACGAAAAAAAAAAAAAAATCCCCGGGCGGGATTCGAATTCGAGAAACCAGTTAAATATAGTGTTCGATTAGCACGACCGCAAGTCAATTTCTCAAATGTTGGAACTGAACAAATACGGCGATCGGAGACCTGTTCTATATGTTTCGATGACGAGGAGAAGGTCGGCAATGACGGTACAACATGAATCACGAGGTGAAAATCGAACATTGGGGCCGGCAGGAGCGAAGGCGAATCATCATTTTTTGACAATTCGTGACAATTTGAAAAACGAAATTTTAAATGTTTAATTTTTTACTCATTTATGCACCACTAAGAGTTTGGTAGAATTGCACCTTCATTATAGATACTATCTAAACTCTCTTTGGCAAAAAATCTAGCTTTATAGATATTAACGCGAAAAATCTGTCGCTGCCTTCCGGGCTATTACAAGTTGAGGATATACTCAGCAACTCGAAACAAAAAGAAAACGATGAAGAATTAGAATTAGATTTTGATATAGGTACTTCTGACGAGTCAGAATCAGAATAAGTTTCTTATATAAAAATTTTTCAATAAGCTATTTTGCTATTGATAAATCAATGTGTGAATAAAGAAATGTGGTGTCATGTAATATTTAATCTAACTTTTACCAGTATTTAATCCGCGCTTACACGGTCGAAAAAATCTCCTGAAAGATGTATATTTTGAAACAGAAAAACTTCTTACTTTATAATTATGTATTGTCGCTGATAAATAAATGTATGAGTGAAAAAAATTTGATATCATTGTTAATATTTAACCTGACTTGAATTCAGTATTTGACCAATGCAGCGCGCTTACACGATTGGGAAAAATTTCTTTCAGAAGATTTCTCTGCATCCCTGTCTGTCGCATGGAGTGGCGTGCGAAACGTCTCTCTGTCACTCTCCATGTTCTCGCTGATAACTTAACATCTAAAATCTAGGCAACCATGGATGTGACAAACTTTTGTTAAGACAACCTAATACTGTTGGGTAAGGAATAAAGTAACCTTTCAATAATTCACAAAAAATTCCATTAAATAACTGATGAGGGTATATTAACAACGCTAGCTCACCTGTTTATACCTGGGAACTTCATAGTTGTACTAAGTGGAAAGTAGACAACCTGTATTTTTCCAATTCCTTATATCATATTCTCTCAGCTAATACTCGATTTTTATGAATAACAAATTGGGGATGTTGATCAAAAAAAGTTTATTAGAATTTATATTATTTAACAGCATCGGTACGCAATTTAGCTAGGCAATCCATTTGCGGTTTATCAATGTATGTATTTATTATCTAACATATAACCTTTGTGATCGTCAAATAACAGATGAGAGTATATAATTTCTAATACCGGACCTCGCACTATCACTAAATAGTTATCAATGTTTATATTCTGAATTTTAACAGTTCTTCTGAAAAATGTTTTACTTATTTTATTGTGAGATTACTTATAATTGTCTATTTCTAACTGTCGAATAATTTAATTGGTTAAAATTGTTGGATAGTATCCTAAATAATTAAATAAAAACATTTAATATATTAGAAAACACCCATTTCTAGCTAGAAAAATGCTTTAGAATTAAGGCAGATTGTCACTAAAATATATTGTCTTACCATAATCGAAAACTACAAGTACTTCTACGTGTTATCCCTGGCCTTTTGTCATCTCATCCAGTCTTCCCACCACTTTAGAGAGTTCAGTACATTGTAACGAGTTATCCGAACCGTTTAGTCGCTATAGCGTAAAGCACTTTGAGGAACATTGCGAATTAATGTCATGTTATGTTACATTTCGGGTAAGTTGGTTGGGAAATCTATAAAGTTAAATTGTTCGAGATTTAGAGCTGGCAGAGCGCTCGAATTGTGATAAGAAATATCGTCGAAATGTCTTACTCCGTTTTAATAATTTCCAAGTTGGATTTTAAATTTAGTAACTTCGGGATTTCATTAAGTCGCAGTCGAAAGTTTATTTTGTCAGGGAACAGTTGGCTTGGTGAATAGCCATTTTTATTTGTTACACTTATTTGATGAAATGCATTTCAGCTGAATGGAAATAGTTTTTAAGGCTGTAAAAAACACATACAGGGTATTGAAACATATTATTTATAGGATTTTGCAAAGAGCAGAAAAAATAACTATCTATAACTAAAAGAAAAACTTTGTGTAAAAATATTAATGAAATCTTTACATTCTTTCGATAACCTGGTTATGCTAGCAAATTAAAATACTAAAATGAATGTGTCTAATTTCTTATTTGATAATTCTCATTCTAACACTAGCATCCGCACAGTCCCCAACGGCCATGCAGAGTAAACTAGTATATACATAACCCCCTACGATCATGAAATTTCAGTTAAAAATGAGAACAAAGGCCTAAAATGCAAAGATTTCATTAATATTTTTACACAAAGTTTTTCTTTTAGTTATAGATAGTTATTTTTTCTGCTGTTTGCAAAATCCTATAAAGAATATGTTTCAATACAATTATAAGCAAACAAATAATAATTCATTTTTAAACATACATAGAGTATATAGGCTCCAATACTAGTTAGCTAATAGATGTGTGAGATTGTTTTCTTATCAGTCAATGTCATAATTTTTTCAATTTTTTCTACTCCTCCGTTTCCGAGATATTCGCGGTTAAAGTGAGGGGTCAATACATTTGAATCGTATATTAGTTCCAGATGTCGTTATAGTACATACGTGTACCAAATTTCAAATAAATATCTCAATTTTATTTTATAATGGAGTAGGAGTGGTGGTGGGTTGAGAAATATTATAAAAAATCTGTGGCTTTGGCTTCTAGTGTATACAACGAATTACAAGTTTCTGTATTCGTACCAGTTTGCTTTACCTATTTTCCCCTATTTACCCCCCAACCCTTCACCGGATATATTTAAAAACAATCCAGTTCCAGATCTCGTTATAATACATACGTATACAAATTTTCAAGTCAATATCTTAAACCGTTCCGGAGAAAGCATGCGGACAAAAAAAAAAGTTAGACAGACAGACAGACAGAAAGTTTTCTTTCGCTCGAATTTAAAATCTCGACGTTTGGTGACATTCTAAACTTATTTCAAAAAAAAAAAAATTATGGAAATTTTAAATTATGGCGAAATTTTCTTTTCCATTATCTCTCCCCTTTGGACGGTCCCTGTGAAAGTCTAACCATTTCTTCGGTGGCAGTATCGTCAGCTACCTACCGTTGACTGTTCTCCATCAAGTAATTTTTTAGTTAATGCATCAACAGACAGACAGACAGACCGATGGAATTGAAAAATCTGTATTTTCGTAATCAACATGATCTGAAACGCGTCAATCCGAAAAAATCTCGGAGGATGATTCTTTGTCGAATACAAAATACTTCCCTTCGGTATGTGAGGGAAGTAAAATTCTTTTTCAGATCAGAATATCATATTCTCATGTATGCTGTTGAACCACAGAATACGAATTTGAGGTCCAAGTTGCGAAATCTCGCATCATTTTAGACCTAATGCTTATGTTTAGAGGTTTAAAGTACGTGGGAATACCGTTCTCTGATCCCTGGAAAAAGAATGTGTGTGCCTCTGCATTATTTTTTTTTACCGAGATCAGACGACTGCATTCCCATGAAGTCTGACCAGCTGAACACGATTTTGAGGTCTAAATTGCGAAATGTCGCATCATTTTTTTAAACTGCTAAGAATATATGCCAACATATGACGTCACAAAAAATGTTAATGACAGGATTTCGAGATACTGGCCGAAGAAGGCTTTAACATCAACGAAATTACGGCCAATATCTCAAAATCTTGTCATTAAAATTTTTTGTGACCGTGGTGACATTTGATCAACATCTATCTATCTCTGTATAAAGATTCAGCTCCTGGGCATAAAATCCAAATTGCATTTAAAATATGTGGGATCCTTTGAGTTCAAAACTGAAATATGAAAGAAAAGACTATTTCAAATATGTCCATAGAACTTGCTCCCTTCTATTAAAAGTGGCAGAATTTAATGTCGAACCACTAACATACATTATCAACTTATCGTTTATAGAGGGCACTTTTCCTTCTATTCTGAAAAAGTCATTAATTATACCAATTCATAAAAAGGATAGTAAATTTCTTATATCCAATTACAGAGGTATTGCACTTCTTTCGGCTTTTTCTAAAGCCTTTGAAAAATCTTATCACCTGAGATTGACGGATTTCATATCAAAACATAATCTGTTATCCCCTTATCAGTTTGGCTTCTCGAAAGGTCTATCAACAAAAGATGCAGTCGTGTCTCTTTGTAATTATATCTTGGATAACTTCGAAAAGAAATCGAAAACTGCCTGTCTGTTTTTTGATTTAAGCCGTGCTTTCGATACTATTAACCATAAATTATTATTAGATACGCTTGAACACTATGGCATTCGTGGCACAGCCCTTAGTTGGATAGAGTCCTATCTAAATGGGAGAACTCAGTTTGTTACATTAAATAATCCTGGTAATAGCTCAACATCTAATCTACTGGCGGTCTCCACTGGCGTGCCGCAAGGCAGTATTTTGGGGTCGTTATTATTTATTATATTTATAAATCATATTGGGTGTAACCTGGAAAATGTATTTATAGCTCTTTTTGCAGATGATACCACAATTGCAATTGATTCTAACTCTATTGATAAGCTGAGTTGTAAAGCCACTGCAACAGTAAAAGCTATGCACAATTACTGTACCTCCTTGGGTCTAGCTTTAAATCATTTAAAAACAGACTTATTATTGTTCTCAACTAGGGCAACTGATTATAGCTTACTTGTTAAACATGACAATCGTTCTATAACTCAAAGTAATAATGTTAAATTTCTCGGCGTTTACATAGATCCCCTATTGAATTGGGGTAATCACATTGATCATGTAAATAAAAAATTATCGGCCCAGTGCTTTGTTATTTGGCAGTTACGATCTTCCGTCAACATTCACATCTTGAAAATGTATTATTTTGCACATATTCAGTCTCAGTTAAGTTATTGCATAATATGTTGGGGAAATTGCGCCCGTTTTAATGAAGTATTTATTCTTCAAAAAAAAATTATTCGTACAATGTCTTTCAAACCACCGCAATATTCATGTAAGAATCTTTTTAGGGAGTTAGGAATTTTGACGGCTCCGTCACTATTCATTTTACATTCTGTATTGCACATAAAAAATAATTTAATTCATTTTAATAGTAGACATGATACTTGTGTTAGTAGTGGTCATAATCTTCGGGAAAACTACTCACTAAATATTCCACCTCATACCTTATCCAGTTTAGCAAAAAGTCTAAAAGTAATGCCTATAAAATTATTTAATAAATTACCGTTGCACATAAAGCGAATAAATGTCATTCATCTGTTTAAAAAAGAAGTGAAATGTTTATTATTAAAATCTTCCTTTTATTCAGTTACAGAATATTTACAGACTGATTTTTAACTTTGTTTTATATAATCAACTTATTTGAATGTTGTCCGTCATATGTCTTATATTAGTTTTGTCTTACATTAGTTTTATACTTTTTTGACCATTTGCCAACGGTTTTCTTCAAAATAAGAGTAAAATTGAATAAATGAATGTTGTTTGTCTTATATTTGTCACATTATTAGTTATGTTTTACTTAATTTTTATTTATTTGTTTGTTATTCTTATCATCAAATTTTATCATTGTATTATCTCTACCATGTATTGCCATTTGCCGCCGTATATACTGAATTGTATCGTTTTTTAGTGGTGAATCTATATTATTGCTATTATTATTATCATTATGTTATACACTAATTATTGTTGACTTGCCATATATACTGTATTTGTATCAACATGGTTAATAAATTATTATTATTATTATTATTATTATTATTAATAAGAGGCAAATGTAAATGTTCACATTTGGAATATCATTGGTTATTATTGGTTTAAGTATGTCAGGTACAAGTAAATATTCCAACTTACCAAGTAATGAGCCTAAAAACTTAATGCAAGTAATTTCTGGCCTACTCAACTTACCTAAAACAAAAGAAAAAACATTATTTAGTAAATACGTTTCAATAAATAGAAATACTGTTAAACTATGCACACGGAAGAAATCCTCTAATATCATATCGTATTTAATTGGTATATCATGCTAGTTTCCTTAAATAGGAATTCACAAATGCTCCAGTGAAAAGCGAAATTTTCCTCCCGGGATCCGGAACAGAATAAGAATAAGGTATTCCGAAAGGGATATTTTACATATTAAACAGCATATTAAAACTTTATTACACGCCGTAGTGCAAAATAGAGCGCCTTTGTACTTGTAATATAGTAATTATTAATATTCGGTTTTATTATTCTTTGTGCAGGAAATTTTACTATATGCGCTGAATATGAAACTGCTATATATGCAAATAAAATTGTACTTTGCATAAAATTTACGTAAGTACATGGTTTCTATTTACTTATTTTTTGGCACAGAAAGTTGCAAATATAGACTAATACACGCTTATTGTTTTTATCATACCCTTCGCAGGAATAAAGAATATATTGCATTTACTGGGAAGTTTTCGAAAACCATAAACAACGCTTGAGGCAAAAGAATTTGTCATTTTGTTAGTCATCGAATTATGAGTAACTTTCAAAATGTCCGTCTGTTCGTCAAGTTTGTTGCTTGATAATAATCAGAAGTCATATCTCAGGTTAAAATTTCATCCTGAAAGCGTCTGAATTAGGCATATTTAAAGTACGTAAGTCTACTTCCTTTCCTATAAAAATACATAATACGAGAGTGAATGATAAAATCTGGGTTGTCGCGTATAACTCTTTCGAGTTTGTGTTGCATTTCTTTCGCAGGAGTTCCAACTCTATTATAAAACCAAAGTTTCTGAAAAAATTGGCCACAATATCATTTATATGATAGGTAGAAGGTAATGCTGCTGTCAAAGATGACTCAAGTATCTTCAAATTGACTACAGGTAGATAAGGAGCATCATTTGAAGCGTAATAAAACTCAGTTGAATTAACCTTTCTTAAAGTGTAAAAGTGTATTTATATTTTTTTTTGTTTAGATGCAAATTAGTTTTGTCCAGCCACGTATTAATTTGTTGCAAATATTCTTGTAAGTAAAGGTAGTCATCTAGATTATATTAATTGCTGAATAGATAAATAGGTTCTATTGGTCATAAATATGGTGTATTTGATACGTCAAACATTACAATAAATACAACAAAAGATAATTTGTAAAAATATACAATCTTATAGATAAAATAACATACATCAAATATAGATAGTAAATAATATTAATAAGTGAATTATTACTTGTTTGCCTTAATTGCATTGAAACATATTCTTTATAGGATTTGATTTTGCAAACATCAGAAAAAATAGCTATCGATGGGAACTGAAAAAAAACCTATGTGTAAAAATATTAATGAAATCTTTGCATTTTTTCGATAACCTGACTTCTGGTTATGCTAGCAAATTAAAATTCCTTAAATGTATGGCCGTAGGGGACTGTGTGGATGCTAGTTGCTGAATGAGAATTTTCACATAAGAACTTATACAAATGCATTTAAGGAATTTTAATTTGCTAGCATAACCAGGTTATCGAAAGAATGCAAAGATTTCATTAATATTTTTGCACATAGCTTTTCTTTTAGTTCCCATAGATAGTTATTTTTTCTGATGTTTACAAAATCCTATAAAGAATATGTTTCAATACAAATAATATTAAAAATTCAGACTAAGGCAGGGTGGCGTAAGTAATTTAAATCTGTATAATTAAATTCATTGGTACTATACATCTTATATAATTTGAATACAGCTTGCAATTATCAGCATGCAGCAGAGAGCTATTTTGAAATTCATGGTTAACGTCATTTATAATTATTATGAATAATAAGGGTCCAATGACAGATCCGTGAGTAACATCGGATATTTCTGTTATTTCGTTCGACTTAAAACCACGGTATTATACGTTGTTTTCTATTAGATCTGTAGGAATGAAAAAGTAAATAAATGTTTCAGTAAGACCGAAATTGAACAATTTTTGCAGAACAGAGAAAACTTTAGGAGAATCCAGCTCTATTTAGACAGGCATTATCTGGTAAACGGTGAGACATAGAAAGAAATGTTAAATAGAATAGTTGAAATAATGTTGAAATACTTGTATATTGTAATATTAAGAGGAGTAAACATTATTATTCTGTTTAAAAAGGTGCATTTAAACATTTTATTTTCAAATGGCACCTTAAAAAGGCGGCATATTATGCGACGTTACTTTTAAAATGGAACACCCTGTATATTTTTACACTTTTTGATTCTCCTTTTATTTCCGAACAAATTTTATTAACCATGTCCTTTATCTATCATTTACGGTATATCAACGAACTAATTTTTATTTCGCAATATTCCATTTTCTTAAACTAATAAGGCTGGCCTTGACTACATTACAAGGCAAAAATTATTGCCGCAAAAAAAAAAAGACAGAAGTTATATGGAATTCTTGTACACCAGAACTTTTAAGGAGGTACGAGTTGTGTCAAATAGAATATGGGCGACCATTTCAGCATCTTTTATAATAATCATGAGAGGTAGACAAAGCCAACTCAACCTGAGGAACAAGCTCACGCTCATCAGGACCCCCATTGCACCCATTCTGACCCACGCCTCCGATGCCTGGGGATACCAAGCACCCACATACTTAAAGAGGATATAAGCCGTGGTAAACGTCGCACTCAGGTGCACTCAGAGCATGGGAATCCGCTAGTCAGACAGGCGACTGACTACGACCCCAACGACGCTCCTAGGCACAAGAGGCCGAAGCTCCAGATCCTGGATAATGGGTAAGTATAACCAACCTCCCTTTCAGCCTGATCTTCAAGCCACGCCGCAAGGAGACAATGACCAAAACACCCAAATCACCCGATCCCGGGGGTATCCAGCACACAGCCAGCTAGGTACCCTAGCCCGTGCCGGCCTCCGTTAAAACAAGCGTCCTTGGCCGAACACAATCCTTGAGCTACACAGCCCAAAACTTCCTTACGACGAAACCGAAACACATGATGCAAATTGGCACCCTGGGCTCCGACTAGTCACAGACCCCCAAACCCTTTCACACTCCGAGAGGGTGCGGCAACAGCCTTTCACTCTCACGACAGACGAAACCCAACTAGCACTATTAGTCGTGGGAACGTAGCAATGACTATTGTAGGCACTTTAAAGTGTTTTGGTACTAGTCACAGGCACGTAATAGGAACATTCCTAATACGTGTTTATTACCAAAATGGGGAATATTTTTTGGTGACGATAACGTTCCAGCCACGTTTCTGGAACTTGTCTGGCTACGTTCCAATGACGTTGTTGCTCCGGAGCGGCGACGTGGCGGCGTAGACGCTGCAACTTTCAGAGAACTTTACCACTCCCTACTCTTTCAAATCGATGTTGCCCCTTCTTTGTCTTGCAACCGATCTTATTATATTTATGTTTCATTCTTACATATGATTCTTGTTCTTGTTCATTTCCCTAACTCAGAAATTTAATAGAATATCAGAAGGTAATATTAGACAACAAAACTTGTGCCATTTTTCAGTGGTCTAAGGGTCACAATTAAAACGAATGCAATTTTACTGACAAACATAATGATAAAACGTCCGAATCTAACCACGCGCCTTTAAAATATGCATTTTTTAATGAAAATATTGTTTTTAAAATATGTAATGTCATGCGAGAATATGACACACTAGATGCCCAAACCTATTTTTTATTGTTCTTCGGAACTTAACACTACTTTTTATGTATTCATTTGTTGTATTTGGTGAAGAAATTGCGATAAATTAAATTTATTAGTCAATTGTGAAATTATGATTAATGTGTTATAATAATGGCGTCGATAATTTTGGCCATCAACATGGCGTATTTCAGAAAATATGACTTTAAGGTCGTTTTGACCAAGAAATGCTACTTGAAAGTAATTGCTACTTGGCGATAGTGACGAAAACTGCAAATACGTAACTTTAAAGTTATATTTACCACAAATCTGCGAATGGAACTGTAGCATTACTTTAAAGTCGTAGCAAAGTTGTGACTACCACAAATTACCTCTTCAAAGTTGCCTCTGCTACTTCATGGTTACATTTCTCCCGCTATTGATTCGGAACGTACGTGTTAGCCGTACGTTGAGGTCTAGACTGAACGCTTTCCTAGCTTTTGCTGTTTATCATTTACCTAATTTCACATTGAAAAACCTATTAGCTGTCGCAATTTACTTGTATGCAGCCATATATCGACGACTTAATAAACATAAACCTTGTTGGTATAATATACTATTACAGTGATAGATAACACAGAAGAAAAGGTGTAATAAAACTGTGCTGAAATATTAAATTTTGTTGCCTTATTTTGAACATAAAACGTTGCATAGCATGAATATAGCAGCATATAATTCTAGTCTAGGTTAGGCAAACATATTATATAGGTTATGTTTGTTGCATTAACTTTATCTATGGTCAACATTGGGAACTAGATGGTGAAATTTACTTCATGGTAAATTTTAGAGGTGATGTGCACTTTGTAGTAGCCGTACACAGTTCTGTAGGTAGCAGTAACGTCATTAACACCTATGAATAATACTTACAAGTTCCACTACTTTAAAGAAATAGTGAAGGTTCCCAGAACGTCGCGGCAACTTTGAAGTCACATTTCAGTGATGCGAGTTAGTCGCTGTTACTATAGTTTACCACCTTCAAGTTCTGAAAACCCGAAAGTCGTCCCACTGGTAACTACCACGTTCCCATGTACCACGAAAGCTACGTAGAAGTTGCATAACTATAAAGTAATCATTAGTGGTAGAAACTACGAGGCAGGGACTGTAGACTTGTCAAATGAAGTAATTTTTACACCAAAGTCGTAAATTTAGTCGCAATTACGTAATGGTTACTCATACGAAGTTCCTATCTCAGTTACTGTCACTTTGGTGCTAGTTGGGAAGACGCTCCCGGGAGTCGACATGCCAGCGAAGAAAGAAACTCAAGGCAGAAGAGTGCCAGAAGAAACAACCCAGCTGGAAGGGTTCAACAGCCAGGACCAGGGGAGGTCTGCTAACTTTTCGTACACCGTCAGTATTTGCAGGGGGTAGTCGTAAAAATCAGGGCCACCACTTACGAGGCCGGTCCAGGTATACAGCGATGATTGGGGCAAAGAGCTCAAAGCTCGACTCGTAATCATCCGAGACCGTCAACAAAGTCAAGAATATTGGCGCCGAGAGTTATTGTTTTATATCTGCTTCTTCTTACGTGTTTTTAAATTTTCTAACGTCATTTCCACTTGATGACCTTGCTTCATTCCCCCAACTATCAGTCTTTGTTTAATCTCCATTGCATGTAATACTACTTTACTTGCCAGATATGCTTTGACGTTACTTGGATCTCTAGACGAATTTAAACCAGGTGATAAACAACAAGTCGAGCAATTAATTTGTTTAGTTTCCTTACTACACAAAAAATGATGTGCAAAATCTGCTCCTCACAAGATCTTCCCTAAATATCTTAAGGGTACATGACTAAGTATTAGAGTAGCACAGTGCTGGTAAACAACACACCGAAACCTCGATGAACAGCCACAATTTGGATGGGAGAAGTCTGAAAACCAGCATTCTCTTACGATGAGTTCGATGCCATGTGTACCAGAGTGGTTACTTAATCTAATACATTGCAAGTGTAAAGCACAGTCTCTAAGGTGCACAGAAATGTGTAACGAAAAAGAACCCTCTGACTCAGATGACGACCAGTGCAACTTTCACTCTACTAGATATTTACGCATCAATTAAAATATATGTGTAATAATAATGTACAAGTTATATAATAATTGTATTTTCTAGAAGAATCAAGTGGAGTATAATTTTCATAGTTACTAAGCAATCACACGTTATGACACTTTCAGTGTTCGAACAATAAAGTATATCTAAGAAAAGGTAACATATCAAATATATAAACTTTTTTTATTCCTCATTTTATTAGGAAGAAATGTTCCTAGCAAAGTTTCGATAGAGCCAATCACAGATGAGTTACAGAGCGAAAAACAGATTGGCGTCCATTGTAGCGACCATCTTGAAATTATGACATCATACAGGCCTTCTGGCACAAAAGCGGACAAGACACCTGGTACTACCCCAACTAGCACAATTAGTCGTGGGAACGTAGCAATGACTATTGTAGGCACTTTAAAGTGTTTTGGTACTAGTCACAGGCACGTAATAGGAACGTTCCTATTACGTTTTTCTTACTTTTTATTGGGTATTTTGCCACTGCCACTTTTGTTTATGTATTTCCATAGTCATAAACAAAGAACTGTCATGGTTGACGGCCAAAAAAGTTTTGAGAACGGAAGTAGATTCTCTTCCGAAACGTTAACTTCCTATAGCTTTGATTTTGAGTTTTTAGTTTATAACATTGTTCTAGTTTATATATTTTTAGGTGTGAGACTTTTTGAAACAGTCAAGTACTCAAGAACCAACCTCTGTCTGATCCGTTTGACGCAGAGGTTTTTTCATTAAAATTTTTAAATATTTTTCAGTGGCAAAATACCCAATAAAAAGTAAGAAAATCTGAATATGCCACAAATAAACAATTACAGACAATATCTAGTTCCTATTACGTGTTTATGACCAAAATGGGGAATATTTTTTGGTGACGATAACGTTCCAGCCACGTTCCTGGAACTTGTCTGGCTACGTTCCAATGACGGTGTTGCTCCCGAGCGGCGACGTGGCGGCGTAGACGCCGCAACTTTCAGAAATCTTTACCACACCCTACTCTTTCAAATCGATGTTGCACCTTCTTTGTCTTGCAACCGATTTCATTATATTTATGTTTCATCCTTACATGTGATTCTTGTTCTTGTTCATTTACCTAACTCAGAAATTTAATAGAATATCAGTAGGTAATATTAGACAGCAAAACTTGTGCTATTTTCCAATGGTCTAAGGGTCACAATTAAAACGAATGCAATTTTACTGACAAACATAATGATAAAACGTCCGAATCTAACCACGCGCCTTTAAAATCTGCATTTTTTAATGAAAATATTGTTTTTAAAATATTTAATGTCATGCGAGAATATGACACACGAAACTTATTTTTTATCGTTCTTCGGAACTTAACATTACTTTTTATGTATTCATTTGTTGTATTTGGTGAAGAAATGGCGATAAATTTAATTTATTAGTCAATTGTGAAATTATGGTTCATGTGTTATAACAATGGCGTCGATAATTTTGACCATCAAAATGGCGTATTTCAGAAAATGTGACTTTAAGGTCGTTTTCACCAAGAAATGCTACTTGAAAGTAATTGCTACTTGACGATAGTGACGAAAACTGCAAATACGTAACTTTAAAATTATGTTTACCACAAATCTGCGAATGGAACTGTAGCATCACTTCAAAGTCGTAGCAAAGTTGTGACTACCACAAATTACCTCTTCAAAGTTGCCGCTGCCACTTCATGGTTACATTTTTCCCGATATTGATTCGGAACGTACGTGTTAGCCGTACGTTGAGGTCTAGACTGAACGCGTTCCTAGCTTTTGCTGTTTATCATTTACCTAACTTCACATTGAAAAACCTATCAGCTGTCGCAATTTACTTGTATGCAGCCATATATCAACGACTTAGTAACCATAAACCTTGTTGGTATAATATACTATTACAGTGATAGATAACATAGAAGAAAAGGTAGGTGTAATGAAACTGTGTTGAAATATTAAATTTTGTTGCCTTATTTTGAACATAAAATGTTGCATAGCAAAATATAGCAGCATATAATTCTAGTCTAGGTTAGTTAAACATATTATATAGGTTAGGTTTATTGCATTAACTTTATCTATGGTCAACATTGGGAACTAGATGGTGAAATTTACTTCATGGTAAATTACAGAGGTGATGTGCACTTTGTAGTAGCCGTACACAGTTCTGTAGGTAGCAGTAACGTCATTAACACCTATGAATATTACTTACAAGTTCCACTACTTTAAAGAAATAGTGAAGGTTCCCAGAACGTCGCGGCAACTATTAAAGCTACTTGAAGGTGATTGCAACTTTGAAGTCGCATTTCAGTGATGCGAGTTAGTCGCTGCTACTATAGTTTACCACCTTCAAATTCTGAAAACCCGAAAGTATTCCCACTGGTAACTACCACGTTCCCATGTACCACGAAAGCTACGTAGAAGTTGTATAACTATAAAGTAATCATTAGTGGTAGAAACTACGAGGCAGGGACTGTAGACTTGTCAAATGAAGTTATTTTTACACCAAAGTCGTAAATTTAGTCGCAATTACGTAATGGTTACTCATACGAAGTTCCTATCTCAGTTACTGTCACTTTGGTGCTAGTTGGGACGCCAACCAAAAGAATAGAACTGAATCAAGCTCACGATCCGGGATGTACTAAATTAGTTACCAGAATGGTAAGTTCAAATATGTTGGATAAACGAAACGTCCAATTATAACAAGAAATAAAGAACATATGGCCCATCTCAAATATGAAAGAACTGAAAAATCTAGTGTCATCGAACATATCAATAATTAAGGTTAATTAGAAATGTATGATTCACGAGTCAGTCATCCAATATAGTTATACTATTCCTTCAATAAAAATCCCACGAAATTACGCAAGCCCCTGCACTAACAATTTCACGAATCTTTGGAATAGCAGAATGTGGTATTTTTATGTTTGGGTCATTAGTTTCTATATTAAAATTTGTGGTCGTTCTTAAAGAAGATTGAAAAAATTATGCAAATCCATTTAAAATTTGTTTAGGAGCAAAGTCTCGATTAAGGACTTTACCAACATTGTATTTTTCATTATTTACAAACGGAGGTAAAATCGACTACCGTATACATGGCGGGACAGCTTCGAATTGCACAAACACAAGGCGAGGAGAAATGGAACGCAATAAACTTAACATAAAGGCAGTAACCCGAGGTGACTTGGGGCCAGTAATTCCGAAGAGTTTAGTCGTTAAAGCGGGGCCAATCAGCAACATTTATCCAGGACAAAACGTCAATTTACAGTCGCATAAAACAAACGGAATGACGTGCTCTCGATATTTGCAGTTGGCTGGAGTTTTACAGCTCCACGCGACATGTTCGATTTGGTTGAGTCGATAGTTGGAACAAATTACCGGAAAATCCCTGGCACGTGAATTATATGGCGGCCAACCACCAGTCACCGTTGCTGATATACAACTCCGGCAGCGCTGTACTACGTGCATTTAACGCCATTGTAGGTGTGTCGGACATTAAAATGCACTAAATAAATGCCGGAATTCGTTACTTGGACTAAAGATTCCTGCAGCGAAACACTGACCGCAAAATTAACCCGTTTTTGCAACTTCCATAACTTCGAGGCAAAGAAAGCAAATTAAAGGTCTTAAATAAAACTAATTAACAATTTTGGCGGACAAATTTATGCATTTTGACATTGGAAAAGTTAATGTTCACGTATAGCGTGTAGGACAAAAGTAACGAATTATTTCCAAGGCCGTCCACATGAAAGTATCAAAGTCAGATGATATAATACTGAGCGAGAGCCTGTTATTATGTGGGAAGCGATACGGGGTAGTCGTTCAGCGCCGATCGATATTGTACCGCCTGTTCAACAAAAGGCGGTACGAAGAGAGCAAATCTTGTAGCATCGAGCCGGGACGCATTAGTGCTGCTGCGGCGGACCATAAAGAAGCGTGATATCATTTATCTCACGATTTATTCCTTGCCCTAGTGTTCATCATCAGCCGTACGGTTGGCGCATAGGTAATGTTCTCGCTTACTGGCGGGTTTTTTCGTTGAACTTTTTTCCGTACCAGCAACCAAAATTTAATCAGTATTTTGTGCTCTAGTTTTTATTGTGTTAATGTTAAGTATTTTAAGCCTGCTGCGCAGACATAGTGTAATTTTAATGTTACTTTTAAGCCGCCATTGGCGACAAGGGTTTCAACTTGTTTGTCTATTTTATTTAGCCGAGCTGGTCGCGATCCGCCCAACCCTTCGCACACCACGGCGCTATGTGACGTGGTTGTCTCATTGGCTCCGGATGATGATCAGTGGAGGCAATGTTGTATTGTTGAATTTTAATAAATTGTTTGATGATGATAATGATCTCGCTTACGGTGCGAGAGGTCCCGGGTTCAAACTCCTATGCCTGCTGAATTTTTTTCTTTAATTTTGTGACGATTAATATGTTTTTCACAAATTATTTTCTATGATTTTTTTAGGTTAGGTTAGTAGGTTTTTATTCTGCTTAAAATAAATTCATTCTTTAGTGTGATTTCTTTAGGTTAGGCTAGTAGGTTTTTATTTTGACACCTAATTGCAAATAATTTTTAGCACCGCAGGCAGTATTAGCGTCGCAGACAAAGAAAAGGGGGAGTCCCACCGCTGTTTCTTCCACAGAATAATACAAAATTAACTTGAAATCATTAGAATTACCATGTTCGTAACACGTCGTTAACTCTCGGTCCAACAGTGCCGGCTTGATGCTACAAAATTTGTTCTCTCCGTACCATCTTGTCTGTTCAACTATTTCTTCTGTGCTCTGGCGCTGTTAGTCAACTCCTGGGCACGCCGAATTTTTATTTTTATTGAATTTTTTTACAAATTCGGGTTTGATTTGACGGCAGAAATAATGTTTTCAGTCATTTTCCCATAATGATTTCAATCTTTCATGGGATCGTTAAGTGTTTAGGTTAGTTAGGTTGATTTTTATTTTGCTATCTAATTGTCAATAACTATCAGCGCCGCAGGCAGTATTAGCGTCGCAGACAAAGAAAGGGGGGTGCGGGAGTTTCCCACCGCTTTTTAACATTGGAAATGTTAATGTTCGTATATGGGGCCAAGGTTACGAGTTTTATCAAAGGCCGCCGACATAAAAGAGTCGAGATCAGATGACGTAATACTGAGCAAGTGTGCACAGTATGAGTATGCGCGGACAACATGAAGTTATAAAGTTTGACAAATAGCGGATAGTTCTTATTGTAACAAGTACCTAAAATCATGTTTTTTTGGACTTCCACTTCCATTTTGAGTAAAAATCTCGATTCGTGCATTTTTTCAAAAGCTTAATTCTAAGTGCAATGGATTATAATAATATTGCAACCTCAGGAGTTCCCCAAGGCTCTGTCCTTGGTCCCCTGCTTTTCAACATATTCATTAATGACATCGTTTTAGATCTAGATGTAAATTGCCTACTTTATGCGGACGACTTGAAAATATTTGATGTGGTTAGGAGTGTTGAGGATTGTGAAAGAATTCAGCACAATTCGGACAGGATATTAAATTGGTGCTTCTTAAATAAATTACCGCTTAATCCACAAAAGTGCAATGTAATGTAATACACATCAAAGACCTCTACGTTAGCAATTAATTATACTCTCGAAGGTACAACATTGGAGCACCCTAATATTTTTCGCAATCTGGGTGTATTTTTTTTATAAAAAACGGTCATTTAGTAAACATGTCGAGACGATAGTGTGCCAGGCGCACAAATCCCATGGATTTGAAGCCCGAAATAGCAGAGACTTTGTGGACCTAAACACTATTAATATACTGTATAACTGTTTTGTGAGATCTAAACTTGAATATGCTGCGATTGTATGGTATCCTCATTACAATGTACACATCGACAATCTCGAGAACTTTCAGCGTAAATTTCTTAAACTGCTTGCTGTCTTTTAAATCGGATGGTAGGTACCCACCCTTGGGCCTACCGCAAAATAAACTACTTGAGAAACACTCAATGTTAAGTCTCTTAAAACGGCGCGAGTATCACACACAAACATTTTTATATAAAATTATTCATAATAAAATCGACCGCCGAGACATTGTATCGCAGTTAAACTTTTATGTTCCCAGAATATCCTCCCGTGATAACGCAACGTTCTACCTACCGACAGCGCGTACAAACACACTTCAACATTCACCCATATATACAATGTGTAACAATTGCAATCTACTAGGAAGTCAGTTAGATATATTTTCCTGCAGCCTTAATAACATAAGGACCATATACTTAGAATAAATGTCTTTGTTTTTCTTTCTCTGTATACTTATAATATTATGATTTATGTATTCTTGCCTCAACTATTTATTTTACTGTCTTCCTTTAGTACTCTAACTTATATCTAATACTTAGCATACCCTCCTGTTCCATAATTGGGTATCTTACCTGCAGGACAGTGTAATTTAAATAAATAAATAAATAAATATGAGATTTTTTTGACGATGCCTAAGAGAGATGTCATAAGGAAATAATAATGAAATATTGCATTTTGATTGATTTCGACCCAAATCCTATCTAATGACAAACCCCAATAACTGGAAATGTATATCCGAGATGATCAACAAACACCACTATTTAGGCGCCATATTTATTGGAATCAAGTACCACACCTATATTTACGTATATTACGCATGTATTAACTGTAATAAATCTCTGCGACATGTTGTATTTGCTTCGACGTATCACCATCACGAACAATTCACTTCAACATGGCGCAAAGTACATGTCAGGGCTCGTATTATTTCAGATTAATAGATTAATGATGCGGTCGACTAACATCTTCGAACTTGGAGAGAAAGGAGAAAACCTACACAGCGGGGGGTTGTAACATGTAATGAAATCAACGTCACAATCTACACTTCTTGTAAGAGTTATTGATATCGTGTTGAGATAAATATTTTATAGCCCTCTAGAACAAAACAAAGACAAAGACGGTAAAAATTCTTTCTAAAAACAAGTTTTTATTAAAATGTACTTAATCGAAGAAAGTCCAGTTGCCAAAAGCGAAAAAGAGTCAGAACCTTGTAAAAATTAGAACGGTTGAAATTCAGCACATGGTTAGTTTCAAAGTATATTACTTAAAAAACACAAATGTTTACATTTATATAGGGGGCGCTTGAGTGAAAAAATTGAGGTTAAGTTTCGAAAATTTTGTTTTTCTTAAATATCTCGAGAAATATTTACCGGGTCAAAAAGGAGTTAAATTCTTTTTTGAAGAAGGGAAGATTTGAAATAATAAAGGTCTCATGATACTTTTCTGTAGGACAGACAGTTTTCAAGTAATAAACTTTTTCACCGTGATGACGTCATTCAGGTTACTGCACTGCATAGACCCTGGCAGTAAGAATTGCATGTCTTATGCAGTCGAAGTAAATCACTAACATGTCAAATGCTTCTTAATTTTTAAGAATATAATTTTAAAAATTAATTCCAAGTGCTAAACCAAATACAATTAAAAAAGTAAATACTACACAAAATAGAAACAATGACTAGTTAAATATTCTTGACATATATTGTTCTTTCATTGTGTCATTTTCACAGCTTACTTGTTTTCAGCAGCTACTTTGCATTCTTAGCTGAATCTTCATGACCGTAGTGAGTTATGTAGGTACTAGTTTAATCTGCGTGGCCGTAGGGGACTATGTGGATGCTAGTTGTTGACTGAGAATTTTCAAATAAGAAATTAAACAAATTCATTTTAGGATTTTAATTTGCTAGCATAACCAGAATTCAGGTTATCGAAAGAATGCATAGTTTTCTTTTAGTTCTCATAGATAGTTACTTATCTGCTGTTTGCAGAATCCTATAAAGAATATGCATCAATACAATTATAAGCAAACAAATAATAATTCACTTTTAAACTACTTTGCAAATTTTGTCGGCAAGATCGCATAATAATTCATAATTTCAACTTTGTTTGCTAATATCTACTGTTACAAAAAATTTATTGAGTTGTCGTTTTCACTGACACCTGAAGCTTTAAATTCTCTATTTTACATTATGTTTTGTTGACATGTCAAATAACGCCCTCTTGCGGCGACGGTAATAATCAAATTAAAACATCGTAAAGCGCCCTCGATAGACTAAGAAAAGCACTTTGTAATGAGATGAAGTTTGTTAAATTCCGTTAACGGTAATAGGAGTAATCGACATTTAAAAAAAGTCTTGAAGATACAAAAAAAAAATAGAAAACTAACAAGATTACGATGCATACATTTTCAATGCCACTTAATTGAACAAAATACAGAGAAAAACTTAATTTTCTGAGATATTGCCGGCCTCCATCCTTAGTTGCCCACCTTGATTAATGTACATACAGCTACATAGATAGTAGGCAATATAAACACCGTGTTAGTGTTGCCGAGTCGTAGCGATAGTACAAGAACGTAGTATTTGTTCACTTATAATAGATTTCTGTAAGCATGTAATCATGTCTTCAAGAGAATCGTGATTTTTACTTCCCTCGCATACCGAGGGGAAGTATTGTATTTGTGAAAAAATCCCTGTCCGAGATATTCTCGGACTTTGACGTTTCAGATCACTAGATTACGAAAAGATAGGTTTGTCAATTCCGTCAGTCTGTCTGTCTGTCTGTTGGTGCATTAACTAAAAAACTACTTGACGGAGAGTAGTCAAATTTGGTAGGTAGTTGACGCTACTGTCAGCGAAGAAATGGTTAAACTTTCACTGAAAAATATACAGGGTCTAAAGGGAATAAATAATGAAAAAAAAATTTTTTTTTGCTCAAATTTAAAATTTCCACGTTTCATGACACGCTAAACCTATTTGAGAAAAAGAAAAATTTGAAAATGTTTTCACCAACATTGAAAAATTTTTACCAAAACAAATTTTTTTCTTTGTTCAAATTTAAAATTTCCACGTTTCATGGCATTTTATACCTATTCCAAAATAAAAAAAAATTTGAAATTTTTTTTACCAACATTTTTCAAAAATTTTTACCACTAAAATAAATTAAGAAATTTTTTTCTTTGTTCAAGTTTAAAATTTTCACGTTTCATGGCATTCTAAACCTATTAAAAAAAATTACCACTACTATTGAATAGAAGGAAACTTTCCTTTTTGCTCAAATTTAAAATTTCTACGTTTCATGGAATTCCAAACCTATTTCAGAAGAAAAAAATTTGAAATTTTTGAAAAATTTCAAAAAAATTGAAATTTTTTTAGCCACCACTATACTTCCACTCCACTACGTGAATGTGGAATTGAAAATGTGACAGATGACAATAATATTTGGTATATGCACCTATTATACTTTTATTGAAAAATGTACAGGGTGGCCATCCGAAGAAATAATTCAGTCATGGTGGACATTTATAAAGGTATTTGCGCAAGCCTTCGATATTTGACAAATGTTATTTAGTATTGAACTTTTGCTGCTGGATGAGCACTCTGTATATTTTCTTGACCAAAACTTATCAGGTTTTCTTTGTAATAATAGTAATAACTATATTCCGATTATTATTTTCAATGTCATTTCGTAATTATTAATTTTTTAATTTTTTAGAGTGACCGCCATGCACAAATAAAGAGGAAAGTTCTGTGTAAATACCTTTACCGATTTTTTTAAAAAGGATTGCTTGAACTGACGAATCAAAATTTTCAAAAAAAAAGGAATTTTTGATAGACGAAATGTATACCACTTGGCACAACAAAATTCTCATGCGGTGCGAGAATCAAATCTCCAGAAAGAATTTAGTTTGAACATTTTCTGCTTATTAGTAGATAACAAATTTAAGTATAATATCTACGAGGAGAATTTAAATAGTAATAAATACGTGGAAATTTTACGAAAAGTAGTTATTGGGTTTATTGATAATTTGCCCTATGTATTATCAAATGGATGGTTGAGGTCCACATAATACATTGGAAGTGTATGACGAATTAGTAGCATCGTTCGAAGATGGGTGGTTTGGTTACCGAGGATCTTGGAGATGGCCATCAAGGTCCCCTGATTTGATCCTCTTAGACTTTTACCTTTGGGATAATATCAAGAATATTGTTTATGCCACCTCGGCAACTACCAAAGAAGATCTGAAGAATAGGTACGGACTGCATTTCACAGGGTGGCCACTTAAAATTGCTCCTTAAATTCCCTGACATTTCCCTGATTTCCCTGACTAATATACTTCAGTTATCCGTGACTAAGTTTTATAACTAGGGCCGTGGAACATTTTTTGATGAGCGAGGGGGAGAAAGAGCCAGAGGAGCAGAGGGCGCAAACGCAAACGATTCCGGGCCTCCTCAAACGAGTCGTGGGGGGAACCACCCACTTATCTCCCCCCTTTCGTCGGGCCTGCCTGTTTATAACCCAAAAGTCAATTTCAACTGCTTTTACATTTTATTAATAAAGATTGTGATTGAACATAAAAATTAACAAAGTAAATTGGATAAAAATAACATATAAAAATGTTTAAAAAAACAACGCAATACATCCTCTAAACGTAAAGTGAAAATACATGTATAAGCTTTAAAAAAGATTTATAAATAAATGAAGTAAAAATATAAATTCTGTAAATAAATATCACTCGATATAAAACTTTGAAAAAAAAAAACAAATGAAATAAATATAAATTCTCTCAACATTAGGTCCTTGGATATGAAGATTTTTTTTAATTCGGTTCTCCCCACCCGCTAATTGTATTATAATATAAGAAAATAAAATCACTAAAATTTTAAGTGGTTAGCTCGATCCCTCCCAGTACCTCTAAAATGGTAAATTTTGACGAAATCGAGAATTCTAAAAAAATTAAAAATGTGTAGAATAATATATACTCCCCAATTAATGATCTATAAAAATGGTTTAATGCATTTTTCTAGTAAAATTTACCGATTCGTAAAACAATGTATAAAGGGTATAAGTGCTTTATCCAATTTCTTCATTCAAGGAATTTTCACTTCGTTTATATAAATACCTTTAATAATCACTTTATTTAGCACAAAATGCATCTTGGATGCATTTTAGGGATTACAATAAATAAAGAAAATTGAATATTAGGGATATTATGAAAGTTTACCCCTTCACAGGCACGGGAAAGGGTTTAGCTAGTCACCCCAAACTTGGTGTAAATATTTTATCTTATAATAAATTGAGCGAATGGGATAATCAGATTTTAATTTAAAATAATAAAAACCGCCCTAATAAACATATATGTTGCCTAGTTGTGTAATTTTTCTGAGAAAACAACTTCTATTGACTTGCATAAAATTCTTAATGCACAAAAATTTTTAGATGCAAGCAGGAAAAAACATATTAAAATAAATGCGTTTTTCCCTGACTATTTCTCAAAATTCTTAGAATTCCATGAGTTTTCCGTGATTTCCCCGACCAACATGAAATTCCCTGACTTTTCCCGGTTTTCCCTGTTTTCCAGAAAAGTGGCCACCCTGTTTCGGTAAGTAAATCCCCACGAAATTGTCGAGCCACTGTAAGTGTCACTGATTTTAGGATATTAGCTTGTCTAGAGCAAAGTGAAGGGCATTTTGAACAGTTGTTACAATAAATATTTAAATTTAATGTGTTCATTAATTTTGTAAAGTTTGTTTCAAAGTATTTGTTATAAATCTAATATAAAATGATCTATTGTTTTTCATGTTATTGTCTTCATAATAAACAAATAATGATTAATTATCTACATGATTATTCTCTGTTATACTAACAAAGAAAACAAGTTAAGTATGACTTGTATTGGCTACTAACAAACAGTGCTCTCTTTGTATGTAAATTTTACAAAAATTCGTCCATAATAAAAACGCCAACAGACATAGGTATAGGGGAGGCCAAAGTCAATTGATGCAGAATTTACTACTCTGTTTATTAAATTAAATGAAAAAATACAGGGGTTCCAATTGAAAAAATTGACTATAAGACCACTTTTAGCTAAATAATAGGGCACTTGTATCAGTTTCAAAAGAAAAATTCTTAATCGGCTACAGGATAGAAGATATCGATTACTTTTTTCCAAGGGTAGTTTTTCAAGGGTAGTAACCGTCAAGAATCTTCAGCAATATTATTTATCCCGAAAACTGATAGGTTTAAGAGTATGTACATGAACCCAAGCTAAAATTTTATGATGAATTCAAATATACAATAAAATGCAGGATGTTCCATTTAAAATAACACAGTTAGGTGATACATTCGGTCTAACCGGAAGTAACACATGCATGATAATATTTTCATTAGATCCGCTACATCCGAAAACACCCTTATACCAATTTTCATATTTCTAAACTCGCCAGATCCCAAGAAACGTCTAATACCCACTTTCCGTGCATAAATCTGTATACATCGTTCAGGAGCAATCCGTTAAGTAACTATATCTAAAAGTCTACACCTTTAAGACGATTTTTCCTGTATTTTTTTAGGATCAATTTTGACGGAGATATGACACTTTTTATGAAGTTACGTCTATAAAATTTTTGATATTTTAGCTTCCCGTGTCGATCTGTTGAACCTGGGAAAAAACCTAATTTTTAATTTTTTTTTTAAACGACGGAGTAGGTACAATAATTATCTAGTCGTCCGACTGGAAGAGATAAATCAATGACATTGACAATGACAACTTAAACGTTACTGAAGCATTTCAATATTTTATTGATAGTATTACATGGTGTTATGAGGCTAGCTGTCCACTAAAAAATAAAAAAATAAAAAATCATAAGAAAGATAACAATGAATGGTTTACCCGAGAATTAAAACAACAAAGTGTATATCTGAAAAATTTGTTCTGGATGACAGTCAACTTAAACTGTCCTGACCACAAAAGAAAATATGATGAAGAAAAAAAGAACTACAGAAAGAATATAAAAGTAACTAAACAGGCCTATTACAAAAATCAAATTAATAATTCTTCAAATAAAAACAGGGAAACCTGGAAAATAGTTAATAAAATACTAGATAGAAATAAAAAAGACTCAAAAGATACAATTATTCTTAAAGTTAATGACTGTATCATTGGTAATACCGCTGAAGTTGCTACGGCACTTGGCCATCACTTCTCCAATGTTGTGCCTAAAAACATTGCTAATCACTTTGGATCAAATCTCTCTTTGCCGTGCACTTTAAATTGTAACTTTGTAAATTCAATGTATTTTGATGCTGTTACGTTAAATGAGGTACACGATATTATTATTCAGCTAAAAAATAAAAATTCATCTGGCTATGATGGATTAACGACAAAAATAATAAAGAATATTGAAAATAATATACTCACACCATTTGTTTATCTGATAAATAAATCAATAGATGCTGGGATTTTTCCAGACATCCTAAAATTAGCAACTGTTATTCCCTTATTCAAAAAAGGTGACCCTACCGATCTTGAAAATTATAGACAAATCTCCCTTTTAAGTATTCTGTCTAAAATACCCGAAAGAGCAGTATACAACAGAATATCCAATTATGTAGAAAATAATAAAATACTAACAGTCTCACAACATGGATTTAGATCAAACAAATCGGTCGAAACTGCTTCTTGTCATCTTCTGGATTATGTTTATCAAAGTTTGGACAAGGGAAAGTATGTTGTCTCACCTGTCCAAAGCTTTTGATTCAGTCAACAAAGACATATTAAATGAGAAATTAAATAGTCTCGGCATCAGAGGCAACATTCTTTCATGGCTAATTTCATATATGGAAAATAGAACCTTAAGGGTAAGTTTGAAGGGAAAAAAATCCGACGTTTTTAATGTGACACTTGGGGTTCCTCAGGGTTCAGTGTTAGGCCCGCTATTGTTTGTGTTGTATGTAAACGACTTACCCAACTACATAGAGCATGGTCATGTTACAATGTTTGCAGATGACACAACAATTACCGTGTCTGCTGATACTCCTGAGGAACTACATAATATGATCAATGACATAACTAATTCTTTAAGTGCATGGTGTCAAAGAAACAAACTTATTCTGAATGAAAAAAAAACTGTTTGTTTAAACTTCTACCTCCAAAAACCTTTGCCAGAAAATTTCATGGTTAGTGAAAATATTGTGCTATCGGACTCTGCTAAATTACTCGGTTCTTTACTTGATTCAAAACTATCCTGGTATAGACATATCGACCATGTGTGTAATCAACTAAGTAAAGCATATTTTGCAATATTACAGCTAAAATCAATTCTCGATAAGGCGGGCTTAATTAATATTTATTATTCTATGGCCTACAGTCATATATCTTTTAATATTCTCGCTTGGGGCAGAGCTCCGGAATGTGAACGAGTGTTTATTTGCCAAAAAAAAATCGTCAGGTTAATCTTTGATCTAAAAGTAAACGAAAGTTGCAGAGAAATATTTAAAGAACAACGTATCCTCACTACACCATCGATATACATCTTAAAATGTCTAACTTTTACAAAAAATAACTTAAGCCACTTTACAAAAAGATTAAATTACCATAATTACAAAACAAGACATGGTGATTTTCTGAGTATACCGATTCACCACACAAGCACTTTCAAACGGTCACCCCTCTATAACTGCATAACACTATACAATGCTCTTCCTAAAGAAATTCGAGATATTTCACAAAACTTTAAATTTAAAATAAAACTTAAGGAATATCTAGCAAATAAAGGCTATTACAGTATAACTGATTTTATTGATGGACGATGATGCTATTTATATTATATTTTATACTATGCATTTGACATATTTGTTTGTTAGTTACCCATGTATTATAATTATTTGTTCTTTGTTATTTATATTTATGTTTTATATTATATTTTATTTTATCTATTTGTCATATATGTGTTGTTTGTTACTCATGTATTATAATTGTTCTTTACTCTTTCTATTCATATTTATATTTATATTTTGTACTTTCTTCTGACTTACCACATATACAAGATGTATCTACCGTTGGTCAATAAATTATTATTATTATTATTATTATTATTGCATCCTCGATTATTACCTGATATAAACTATCTGGACGGTTCTCACTTTTTTTTCATTATCTACGGACATCCTGTACAATAAAGAGTGATCAAAACATTTACCCTTGTGAAATGTTTTTAACGTGGATTCTCTTGCACTAATTCTAAATGAGAAATTAATAAAATATTCTAGTAGCAAATATTTACCGGTGGCAAGGGGCATGTTTTATATGAGAAAAGTTTCGACAGCAGTTTTTCTCCTTTGTGCATTTTATTTGAAGATGTGAAAACTTTCAAACGCGGCCAGCAAGAAGTCGAGGTCTGGAGGTATTTGTAATTTTTGAAAACTGACACTCATTTCATGAATACATATTAAAGTTTTGACAACGTATAAAAATTTCGTTATTTATTTCTGAAGGTAAACAAGTCAGCATCGCATCCATAATTTATTATCTGAGTAATTCTCATATATAACTTTGTATTGTATTTTCTAAGATACCCTGAAATGGGTATACAGTATACACTTATAATAATAATAATAATAGTAGTCGTATTAAAAACAGTACCAAATCTACTTTATTAAAGAAAACAAATACAATTTTAAATTAACTAAAGTTGTTTTTGTATTGGCAATTTTTCGTTAAATGCATGAATTTTTTTGTAATTTGCCAAAATTAAAAAAAAGAAATTGAAAATATATTTTTTAATAGAAATATTTTCAAAATGTCAAATGATTAATGATATATTTCCGGAACCTAGATTTGTTCATATTTAATTATTTTTTATTATTTGTCGGCTTTTTTGTTAGTTTTTGTTGAAACGTTTTTTTCAAGTCTTTTTTGTTTGCAGTTTATTATGTCCTATATATTTTTCAATAAAATATAACAAAAATGTGTTTTTCATTATGTTCTTACTTTTAAACAAATGGAGGTTGGTTCAGGTTCATCTTAAGATAACAAAATTAAAATTAAAGTGAATGAAAATCCCAAAAAAATAATTTTTTGGCAAGATATTCAAAGTGGTGCGGCAAATAATTTTCACTTGCGGCGCCATTTTGTTTACCAGCCAAAAAATTTTACCTTCGACGTATTAGCCTGGCGCCCCTCTGTTTAGCCACTAAGGGATGTGGGGGGGCACAAGTTCATAAACGCGAATGCCTTATATGATTTGTTTTAATTTGTATATCTAGATTGTTTGTATGTGTATATGTATATATTGTATGTTCTCCTAAGACTCTATAATACGGTCTTTGTTGTTGAGTGTTTATTACCAAATAAATAAATACATAAATAAATAAGATATGTCCAAAATAATCTCAATGGACTTTAACTGGAGCGACAACAGATACATATTTTATTAAAACCCACCTTTGTGTCAGAAATTTCATAACATAGGTTAACGGTTTCAACTGTCATGGAATCAGAACAATAGCTAAACTCCAGATTGAACCTCCGTGTATTTTATACAATAATAAATTAACCCTTATCCATTTAATTAATGTATGTGCTCGAATGTTAACTTTCGTGTTCTAAAACACTCTTTGAACGAGAACAAATGATTATATAGGGTGTTCGGCAGCCCTAGGGACAAACTTCGGTAGTTGTTCTGGATATTGTTTTAAACAAAAAAGGCCATATCAGCGGGAACGTATAAGCGAATCGGTACTCCTGGGATGAGCGGTAGTTCATGCAATACGTTGTAAATCATATTGTACAACTTCAAATGTACACCGTGAAAAATAGGAAGCTATCAAATAAAAAACATGATAAGCTTTGTTAATTTGAAAAAGCTACATTAATAATTTCAGTTTGAATACAGTAAATTAACCTCGATTAGTTCATTTGTTTGAGTATGCAACCCACGATCTAGAATTCGATAGTAAATAGTTGCCTATCTTGATGAGGAATTATGTGTAGTAAACATGCTTTCTTTAAGTATGATTTCGAGTTAGAGGGGTTACTCACATATTCTTGTTGTTGGGATATTACACAATGGTGTAACTTAGTCTTTTAAATGCAAGGCCCTTTGTTGGCGCATTTTTATTGGAACAAAGAGTTCTCTAGATGCTCAAGTTGGCAACACTGAGAACTGGAGAAGGACACTTCCGTCTGGGGGGGGGTTCATTTTTCGACAGCAACGAGAGAGCTGAAGGCGGCGGTCTCGGTTTTGTAGTGAAGAATTTGGGTTTTACACCGCTGACACTGAAAAGGGATTTGATTTGATGTACCCAGTGTTTCTTTACCGTCCTGCCAGAAGCATTTTGTAAATTCCAGGAAGGAATTCTGTTGCTTGTCGAAATCTGATCGCCACGTGTCTCGTGAGGTTATGCAATACTCTCTATAGGAGGTGAGCTTTTATTTTACTTAGTTTGGTGTTTTATTTAGTTCTTATTTATTGTAATTATTACAGAGTGTTTGGTATATATACTTTGGAGAGGTTTAAGTTCTGAATGAATGGTGCTGCCATTTATGGTTATGTAAGGGGGCCCAGTAGTTAGAGGAGTAATAGGAGGAAGTCTATTACTCAGATGTTTGGTTTTATGTGGGTTCTGCTGACACTTTGAGAAGTTAGCAGTCTCCCGGAGATTCAGGTAAAAATTTGATGCAGCACGGAGTTGCAGTTGCAGCCAACGTCGAGAACGTCTATGAAATCGTGACAAGTCACACTGCAGTCGTCGCAGAAAATGCCAAGGCCTTGACCAGGTTTTTTTGTTCATTTTAGTTAAATATTTTAAAGAAAATATTATAGTTGAATTCAGTGATTTTTGTTCGTATATTGAAGTAAATTATACTACAATCTTGCAACTATAAATTAAACACTAAGTTTATGTGTAGAATGATGATACATTTAAGAGTTTTACTGTAAAACACCCATGGTACCGTGAGATGTTAATTCACCTACTATTATGTCACACACATAATATTCAATTCATGGTAAATCTTTAATTCGTGGTTGTAAGTTATAACTCATAGTTGCATATTGGCAAACTCGTAGTTGCAAGAGAATCTCAGTCGGAGATCTAAGTTGAATTAAAATCAAGTTTTTTGATCAACTGTGTAGAATTTCTTTAATACGTATGAACCACGATTGGGTAAGGTTTGAAGTTTTTTGTTTTTACTCTTTACTGTTGTACATCTCATGTGTGTTGTAATAAATGTCTAATGTCTACATGTTCTTATTATTTGCACTGGTACTCCTGATATTTGCTTAAATTTTGAGATTTAATAGAGTAAAGTAGAGTTTTGATATCACAGATATATTTTGAGAATTCCATCGCATGGTTGCTAGTAACTTAATTTTGTTCCGTGCTGGCAAGATTATTTAAATCATATTACGTAACACACAGCCGGTGGCGCCCTTTTTGAGTGTTCACACAATCCTAACCCATGGCCCTATGCTCTCCACCAAAAATCGGCTGCCGTTCGCATCGATGTAACACGTATTAAAATATGTTACAGCTTACCTACTTTTCTATACGCACGTCTACTGATATTTGTGAAGTTTGGTTTATGATACTTTTTCGTTGATTATTAACAATTTCAAATGAATTATTATTCTTATTCGTACATGCATCCACTAATACAATTATTTGATTTGTATAAAACATGATCAGAAAACCGCTGCAAAAGGAATAATTACTTTCACATCCAGATCACCCATTCAGGTGTCTTTAAAGTTTCAATAATATTTGACACGGTCTGCCCCAAGGTGGTAATGTGGGTAGCTAATACAAAAAAAATTGAGGATTTTTGTGCACACACCAAATCAATATTTTATTTTGGTAACACCTTTAATGTTGTAGGTGGTGATAATAATGGCAGATGTCATAAAAAAATTAGACCTTGATTATAGTACATACACCAAATCTCAAGATTCTGGACTCTTACTAATTTGCTTTACTTATTACTACTCTGTATACCCAACCCTTTAACGAAATAAACATAATCTCCAGATCTCGTCATAAAACACACGTGGACTAAAGTCAATATTTTAATCCGTTCCAGAGTAATCATACGTACAAAAAATGTACAGATCGACTGACAGACTAGCACAAATTATTTTCGCTGAAATTTAAAATTTCGACGTTTCATGAAATTGTAAACCAATTAAAAAAAAATTATCATGAATTATATGTTCAAAAGAACCAGGGTTGGCAAAAATTGTGTTTTTTTATTTTAATCAAAAAACACGTTTTTTTTTATTTAAAACAATTCATGTGTTTTAGACGTGGATTTTTAATTGTTGAAAAAAAAAACATGTTTTAAACAATAAAAAATATGTTTTTAAACTTAAAATACGGGCGTGTCGACCCAATACATTGTTTATTCTATAAGCCATGCCCATATTGCAAGACGAGGACGATACTCGACAACGGCTCGGCCAATTTGGTGTAATAAATACGTCAAGTTGTCAATAGTGCAATAATTTTTTTGGTGATTTGTTATTGACTACACAGGCACATAAAAAAAAACCGAGTTGGAGAAGGCAGACCTAAGTATTCCTATGAATTCTAACCTGCTAAACACGAATCCGATGTCCGTTTTGCCCGATTGGCTCTTGCATTCTTCCTAACCTCAAAAAACACCGTAAGAATGCCCGAAAAAATGAAAATCTGAAAAAATTCAGGGGTACATAGGATGGCAATAGAAATCGAATGGCGCAAACCAGACATCCCTGCGGTCCTTCGTTTTCGAGATAGATCAGCTCAAAGTCACCGGAAGGAAAAAAATTGTTGTATTCGCAATTCTCGAGGTTCTATATCGGAAACCAAAAAAGCTATAAAATTTTTGTTTGCGCCATTCGATCTATCTCGCCATTCTACGTACCTCTGAAATTTTTCAGATTTTTAGCTACACTCTCATTTTCTCCGGCATTCTTACGGTGTTTTTTTTGAGGTTAGGAAAAATACAACAGCCAATCGGGCAAAACGGACATCGGATTCGTGTTCAGCAGGTCAAAATGCATGGGAATACATAGGTCTACCTTCCCGCACTCGACTTTTTTTTTGCTATTATTCGCTTTAAAATTAACACTTAAGAAAATAAATAATAACGGTATATCTTCTATATAATAGTAATATGTTTCGTTCGTTGTACTTATACTACCATATTATTATAACTAGTTGTATTGCATTACATAAAACTTCATATTTTTTTACTTTATTATTATTATTTATTTACCTTATCAAATACAACGATGTTCCGAAAATTGTCCATCAAACACACTGAAAAAACGCATTGAAAAAAATCATGTTTAAAACAAATTTGTTTAAAATATTTTGTTTTAAAACTGCCAACCCTGAAAATAACCTACATTGAAATTAATGTGTCATTTCATCAGAAATAGGTTATCAACAAGTACTAGATGTGTTTTTTTTATAATAAATTCTTGCAGTTCAGGAGAAGCCTAAAACGTTTTGTATTTTTGTTCTCTGGTGAAATAGTTCTTAGGTAAGTGTCGAAATATGATGGAAGACCATGTACAATGTGTAACTCTAGTCCTCTACAGTAAAATAAATGTTTTCTTATGTAATTGACAAAAACAATCCATCAGTATCTTTACTATTTCCTCAATTTTATTATCGAACAGAAGCGGAGAAAGGAAAGTAACTTTTTTCATTAAAAGTCGGGTCCTTAACAACTTCGTATACGTAGAGTATGCTTACAAGTTGTCAAATTCCTGGAGAAGCGAACTTGCCTTGTGTGTTATAAAAGAAATGAAAATTTCTTCGAGTTGAATTTGAGGCAGAAATACTTTTAGCATCGATATTAATAGTCCAATAGAATTAAGTAAAAAAGTTAGAGTTAAGTGTTGTTTCACCTATAAACATCAAACTTTAGTGTATAAGTACCAATATACCTTTCTTGTTCCCAATATATCAATCTACAACTTTTATGGGTAAAAAAATATGTTTTAATGTTTTGTTACAAAACTTTGCAAAAACCCAGGAAAAAATGGCAATAAAAAGCTTTTTTCAATTACATTTATTTGTTAATAAATATTTATAAAAAGTAAATTAGATTCTGTTATTTTGAACTTCAGCTATTACGAAAAAAATGAGCTCCATAACATTCAAGTCTGGCCGACAGTTTTTGCAAAATTTCATTTATCACCAAATCTCTCGAAAATTGTTATCAAGTTTGCCACTGAGTCACGGTCAAAGTGTCCGTCATTGATCGGACCACCGCCGATCGATAGGGTAAAACGTTTGCACGATTTTTGTCTATACATGTTTTCATTATTTACAACAATTACAGTGGAGTTTAGGTTTATTCTTTTAACAGCGATTGTGGCTTTCAATTTGTTGATACAGAAATGAAAAAAAATCTTTGAATCTTCATCTTTAATTTTTTTTCAACAGCCAAGTGATCAGGTGCAATTTTAATTAAAAAAAAAAAAAACAAAACATCATCATTATATTTATTGAGCAAGCGTTGAAAGTCTAGGAATTTTTAAAAGTGAGCTCTCCAGACTAAAACTGCATCGCTCAAAAAAAGTAGCAATAACTTCGTAAAATGGGACATATCTCGATCCCAAATTGAGCTAGGGAGGTTATTTTTAAATTTGTATTATTTCAAGCACTTTGCAGATTGAAAACTGCATATTTCTAGCACCAGTATTCGCCGAGTTATTTAATTTCTTATCTAAGGTTGCATTTTTTTAAAACCGCTGTAATTGTTGTAAATAATGAAAACATGTATCGGTAATAATCGTGTAAATGAAAGTTAACGTTTTACCCTATCGATCGGCGGTGGTCTGATCAATGGCGAGTAATAACTTTGACTGTGCCTCGGTGGCAAAGTTGATAACAATTCTCAAGACATTTAGTGTAGTGGAATATTGCAAAAACTATCGGACCAAATGAAGGTTATAGGGCTCAATTTTTTCGTAATCGCTGAAGCTTCAAAATGATAGGATCTAACTTACTTTTTATAAATATTTATTAACAAATAAATGTAATTGAAACAAGCTCTCTTTTTGCCATTTCTTCACGTTCTCTTGCAAAAAGACATTTAAAAAAAATGACTCATGAGAGCTGCAAATTAATATCATGGGAACAAAAAAGGTAAATTGGTACCTATACCCTAAGGTGCACCATTTTTGAGTTATAACGAATAAAAGAGTGCTCGAATTTTTTTTTGCCATATTTGTTTAATAACAATACCCCGGAAAGATAAGCCGGGATATCTGGGTACCCTCACCTGTCGATTAGAGCCAGTTTTGTCCTTATAGGTGAAACATGTTCAATCCTTAATTCTACTAGACTAAGTGCATATTTGAAGATTAAACATATAACATAATTGTCCTATTCACTCGGAAGTTCAAATGTTTAACAAGTTTACATTAGCAAGCCATGGAAACAATTAAAATTTCAATTTAAATTTTTAATTAGGTTCCATGTTGAACAAGATTTTTTTACGGATGTTTTACGTTGAATTGTACCGCAACTTCTCTGCTTCTTCGAGCGCCATCACCGTATAATTTTTTCTCTTAAATTGAGACGTACAGTGGCATTTTGTTAGTAGGTATACTAACGCAATTAACTTCAAACCAACATTAGTAAAACATGCATTTACTTACATGGCTTGCTCTGAATTATTTTGATGAATTCTGCCACCACCCCTCCCCTCCCAGCACCGACACTCCATCAATAAAGGGAGAGATTAACAAAATAAAACCACGTACAAGAATAAAAATTCTCAAAAGGAGACTTGGATGGGAAATCTTGATGCGGAAGTAGTGGTTCCTTAGGCGGTTTTTAATTACTTTCACATCCATGTACTGGATTTTAATTTTTTTTATTGAATAGGCTTAGAATGTCATAAAACGGCGAGATTTTAAAGTTGAGCAGAAAAATTTCTGTCAGTCAGTCGGTCGGCCTTTCTGTAACTTTTTTGTGCGTACGTTTTCTCAGAAACGGTTTAAGATATTGACTTGAAATTTGTCACATGTATGTACCATGACGAGATCTAGAACTAGATTATATTTTGCACCAATGCCGGTGAAGGGTTTTGGGTGTTAAATAGGGGTAAATAAGGGAAAATAACCAAAGCAAGCTGCTAAGGGTAGTGTACCTTGGGATTTGGTGTATACCGGGTGAGTCACGAATTGCGCTCGCCCCGATATTTCCTAAAATATTTGGAATAGAAAATTGAAATTTGGAGGCCTTATTACACGACTAAAATGCCATCTTTTCAATAAAAAATCAAGTTTGGTGAACATCCGGTTTGAACGGAAATGCCCACAACTTTCGATTTTTAAATGGAACACTCTATATATATTTTTACATTTTTGGAATCTAGAGGAAATTTTGAACACAATACATCCATTTTGGTCACTTTTTGATAAACATTAAAAATTTTATTAAAAAATCTATTTCTGAATCCAGAGTGTTGTGGTGCCCAAAATATATTTTAGTTTGTGTGCTACGTTACTATAAAAATAAAAAGAGCAATATGATTGCATTACTTAATTCTCTAGAGGCGCTTAAAATTTTTAAATGTGATTTTTACCCACTAACTCGGTTTTTTTAAATGGGAATTTAATCGTTCACCAACATTTTCATACGAATCTAATGATACCAAAATTTTGAAAATCCGCTCAGAAACATTTGAGATTTCAGCCGAAATACAATGCAACCAAGCTTTTAGAAACATGCGGTTAATAGATAATAGATTAGTGGGCTTTGGAAACTAAAATGGCACATTTCTGTGTAAATCTGGTAACCTAATAACATTGGAAAAATCATAGTAGCCATTGAATGTAATAAAACAATATCAGCTGTCAGACAGACTCGTGTAGTTATAGGCAATCTTGAGCTATCAAACATTTAATAATTGTGAGCGCAAAGAACGTTACAATTAAGTTTAGCGTAGGTATGTGGAGGTAAACACAATTACATCCACAAGGAGATTTGCAATAGAATGCGACATCAGTTCGGTTTTCAAAGTTTTATTTAAATGAACATAAATATCGTGCCTATAAATAAATAAAAATCAATTCCGTTTGAACAATTAAACTTAAACTAGGTAACAGTACGTATCTTCAAAATAATTAATATAATTAAACCATAAATTGACATTTATAGTAATTGTTCAAAATGTCCACCATTTTTTTCTATACACAATTCGGCTCTGCGTACAGTTGCTTGAATGGCTCCACGCAATTCAGTCGACGTTATTTCATTAAGAGCCCGTACAACTTTATTTTGCAGCTCTTCACGGGGTATTTGAAGAAGTTTTATAAACTTTATTTTTGAGAGTGCCCCATACATAATAGTCGAGGAGTGTTAAGTCAGGTGACCTAGGAGGCCACCTGATATGACCTTGATTTGCGATAAGGCGTTCACCATGCAAGTTGTTTAAATATTCCATCACTCTTCTGGAATTATGTGGGGGAGCACCATCTTGTTGGAAAAACAGATTTTGTAAATAGGCAAGAGGAAGTAAGTCAATAAATTCTGCTGTCTGGTTTTGTAAAAAGAATAAATATCGTTCGCCAGTAAGTGTTCCATAAAAAAATATGGGTCCAATTATTTGATCTCCGAGTACTCCAAGCCAACAGTTAAACCCAAATCTTTCCTGAATATTCCCCCGCCCTACCAACCTCGGATTTTCTTGAGCCCAGTACCTAGTATTATTTCTGTTAAACATACCTTGGTTCGTAAATCTACTTTCATCTGAATATAAAATATGAAAAGGAAAACCTGGGTTTTGTTGTACTGCAATATACTAGCAATATACTAGCCTCCTTGTAATATACTAGCCTCCTGTCGTTATCATCTCCATAAAGATGTTGTTGATGTTGGTGTATTTGGTATTTATAAGACCGAAACTTATGTTTCTTTAAAATTCTGCAAACCGAAGACTGACTAATGTCGCATTCCATTGACAATTCCCTTGTTGATGTTGTACCATCACAAATCCTAAGACATCAATTTCTTTGTCCTCACTTACAATAAATGTTTGATGGTCATCTTTTTGACTGGGTACGTTTCTTAATTCTTGTTCCACTCTGGCAAACAAGTGTCTGTTTGGATGACGTCTCTTGGGATATCGTTGCTGATACAGTTCTGCAGCTGCAGTTGAATTTTTGAGACGCTCTCCATATATCAGTAACATATCGACCTTTTAATTTTTACTAAAATTAATTATTTTCTTTAATTTTTACTCAAAGAGATTTCCGCAAAGCTTTATTTTGCATCTGTCTGACAGCTGATATTGTTTTATTACATTCAATGGCTACTGTGATTTTTCCAAGGTTATTGGGTTACCAGATTTACACAGAAATGTGCCATTTTAGTTTCCAAAGCCCACTAATCTATTATCTATTAGCCGCGTGTTTCTAAAAGCTTGGTTGCATTGTATATTGGCTGAAATCTCAAATATTTCTGAGCGGATTTTCAAAATTTTGGTATTAGATTCGTATGAAAATGAGGTATTTAAAAATGTTGGTGAACGATTAAATTCCCATTTAAAAAAACCGAGTTAGTGTGTAAAAATCACATTTAAAAATTTTAATCGCCTCTAGAGAATTAAGTAATGCAATCACTCTTTTTATTTTTATAGTAACGTAGCACACAAACTAAAATATATTTTGGGCACCACAGCACTCTGAATTCAGAAATAGATTTTTAAATAAAATGATTAATGTTTATCAAAAAGTGACCAAAATGGATGTATCGTATTCAAAATTTCCTCTAGGTTCCAAAAATGTAAAAATATATAGGGTGTTCTATTTAAAAATCGAAAGTTGTGGGCATTTTCGGTCAAACCGGATGTGCATCAAACTTGATTTTTTATTGAAAAGATGGCATTTTAGTCGTGTAATAAGGCCTCCTAATTTCAATTTTCTATTCCTAATATTTTAGGAAATATCGGGGCGAGCGCAATTCGTGACTCACCCGGTATACTAGAGGCCGAGAAATTTTTTCAAGAGATAAACTAGTTTTTAAGTAAATCATAATGGTTACTAGTTTTTTTAGTTGAAAGAAATAATGGCAAGTAGGAAGATATTTACACAATTATAATAAGGGTAGTTAACACACGCTAGGTGGATGAAGTAATTTCGTTAGATGCCTTTTCATGTGCCAAATATTGCCTTTCTTCTATTATGTTATTTTCAGATAGAAATTAAAAATCGTTTCTTTGCACACCCCTTTAAGGAAGTATAGCTGGACAGAAGAGGCTGATTTTGAAAAATTCATATGAAGAACCCACTGTCATTTTCGATAAAGAATCAGTATTAGTAGCAGTTAAATATTTTGCACCTTATTACGGAACACCCTGTATACTAAAAGCCAAGGCCTCAGATTGTTTTAAATATTTTTCAACTCCCACCAACTCCATTATTAAAGGGATTGGTAAAATAAAATTGAGATATTCACTAGAAATTTGGTACACGTATGTGTTGTAATGACATCAGGCAGCGGCTTTTAGGTATGATTTTAAAATAGTATTCATCATTAATTGAAATGTTTTTTTTTATAAAAATGTGACTTGAACTGTTTCAGCGCCTTGTGATATTGGAAATAACAGCTAGTATAACCAGCCATTATTGTAACTTTGAAAGCTATTAAATGGAAATTTATATAGCTGATATCCTCTTAGCCTAAGAGGAATTATATAAACAATGTGTTAATGGACCTAAGAACCCAAACTTAACTGGAGGTCGCTATTAAGCATTGAAGTTTAACAATAGAGCGTAATAATGCGATATTAGGCCCAAATCGATACTTTATAGTAGTGAATATATCTTGGAAGTATTTCAAGTATCTAGAATTATAATTTCACATTTTCCAGGTTTATAATAGTAAGTAATTTACAATTTTAAATAATATTTAAAAAAAATACAATTTTGTTCCAAGCATAAGGTAAGAAATAAATGAGGTGGCTTTAAAAACAATGAAATATTTAGCTTGTCAAATATTTGTTGGTTTACCGGTGTTTTATATTCCTTTCTTGTATTACAAAGTCACCTTATGTATACCCAGGTAATTATAAATAAATTGTATTTTCTTATTTTATTTTCTCTTAGCTGTAGTTTTGATTATAGTTATCATATATTTTACTAAGGCATATGAATAAATTTCTTATTATTAGTACTAATAAATGGTACCATGATACCAATATGTTTCCATTTGAAAAAACTGTGTTTTGTCCCATAAACCACTCTGATGAACTGTATTTGCTCATAAATCACATAAGTTAGTTTTTTTAGCGTCACACGGGTCAATTAGATAAATCGGAGTAATCATCGCACACTTAAATGGAAAACAAGAAATTAAATTAAAACAAATAGTGACGTTTGAAATGTCACTTATGTGGTGTCATTAAATTCAGAAAATTAGGCAGAATTCAAAAATGCAATAACATATAGGGTAGTAATCCATTGAGAATCAAAAGTAAGTGTCACTCTCGGTGAAACAGGAAGTGGAAAACAAATCATTTACTTATATGTAAAATAGTTACTTTTTTAAAGTATATGTAATGTTCCAAATTTCAATCTTCAAAACTAAAGGAAGAAAGGGGTGTACCATGATCAAATTGATCATATTACACCTGGTATAGCATAAAGTTGAACAGAATGATAGTGAGCCTGCTTACGGAACCCTATCATGTGCATGCCCAACACGCTCCAGGCTTGTTTTTCATTTAATAAAACCGATCAATACCTACCTGGTCAAACTGATATAGGATGATCATTTTTGTCATCCTTACCTGTGAAGTTTACTTATTGAGCTTGAATTAACAGCCAATTTCCTTTCTCGATTTTAGTCACATTTTTGTTCTGGGAAAATTATCTTTAGTCCTCGATTCGGAATAATTTTCACAACAAAAATAGTTGTAACCTCGGAGAAATTTTTCAAACCTTCAAAAAACTTCTTTCTTAGACAATTTTAGAAAATCATTACGGTAAAACGTTTAGCTATCGGTTTATTCTGTTGACAAACTAAGGACTTATTTTGGAGACACGCTCCTGACTAGAAAGCTTTAGGGTTGGAAAGTGAACTCGGCCCCACGCACGTACTGAATGGCCCGTTTCTTTCATGTGTCGCAGCCGAAGGGCGTTATTTAACGTACGTACAACTTACAATACCTCCAGATCTTCGGAGGGTTGTCGAACTCTCACAAAAGGGCTTCAACTTGATGGCTGTTGAGCACATTGTAAAGTGGCAAACTATTGTGTGAATATTCAACAAGACTTGGACTCGAGCAGTAATTAGTTCACTTATTGTCTTGCCTAAAAGGAAACCATTAGAGCAAATCTGAAGGATAGGTAGCAGTATGAAATGTATTGGCAAGATCTCCTCGAGCAAATCCGTGTTTCAAATGGAAATAATTCGTATTAGAAACGGTTATCAAACAAATAACCCTCTATGGCCAAATTTAACGTTACATAAGCGTTTTGGATGATTCGACAGACGTAAATTTAATTAGAGACATGTGGCAGAGGAGTGCGTTAATTAATTTAAATAGGACTTTGTTAAATAAATGGAAACATTTTTTTACTTTATTTGATCAAAGGGTCTAAGTGGTTGCCGTTCAGGTAAATACAATAATCAATTATAATAGATAACATATCCTTGTGAGATAAATAAAACTCAAATCCCATAATACAATGTGTATATAGGGTGGTCCACAGCCCTACCCGATTTTGTGCTATTCTAAATAAAATTTAAAAACCGCTGCCTAAGGAATCACTACTTCCACATCCAGATTCTTCATCCAAGTCGTTTTAAAGGAAACATCTTGACTATATTTGCACTCTAGTATGTGGAAATTATTGGTCATAGAATTTTAATAATATTTGGGGCAGATGTCATAGAAAAGTTTGAGGAGTTGGTTTCTACCATATACGTTAAAAATGAAGTTTTTAGTTCACCCTACTTATTTTCTACTATTCACCTCCCACCCCTTCAATGGAGGCATCTCAATCAGATGTCACTACAATACATACGTGTACTAATCTCAAGTGAATATCTCAATTTGATGTTATCAATCCCATTAATAATGAAGCGGAGGTGGTGGAGTTTGAAAAATATTAGAAAGAAATCTGAGGCCTTGGTTTCTAGTATATACACCGAATCCCAAATTTCTGTACTCTTATCACCTTGATTTACTTATTTTCCCCTAGTCACTCCTATTAACCCTAACCCTTCTACGGAATCATCCCAAAATATAATCTAGTTCCAGATGTCGTTATAATACATACGTCTACCAAATTACAAGTGAATATCTCAATTTTATTTTATCAACCCCTTTAATAATGTAGTAAGGGTAGTGGAAGGGTTGAAACATATTTTTTAAAAATTTGAGGTCTTGGCTTCTAGGACATACACCGAATTTCAAGTTGCAATACTCTTACCAGCTTGCTTTACTTATTTTTCCCTATTTACCTCTACTTACCCCCACTCCTTCAACGCAATCATGTCAAAATATAATCTAGTTTCAGATATAATTATAATATATAAATGTACCAAATTTCAAGTGAAAATTTAAATTTAATTTTATCAACTCTTAATAAGGGAGTGGGGTGGGGGTGGTGGGTAGAAATAGAAAATACTAATCAAAAAACCTGAGACCTTCGCTTCTAGTACATACACCGAATTTCAAGTTTCTGTAGTCTTACCAGCTTGCTTTACTTATTTTCCCCTATTTACCCCTATTTAACCTCCAACCCTTCAACGGAATCATCTCAAAATATAATCTAGTTCCAGATGTCGTTATGATACATATGCGTACTAAATTTCATGTGAATATCTCAATTTTATTTTATCAACCCCTTGAATAATGGAGTAGGGGTGGTGGGGGCTGAAATAAATTATCAAAAAATCTGGGGCCTTTGCCTCTTGTACATACACCGAATTTCAAGTTTCTGTAGTCATACCTGCTTGCTTTACTTATTTCCCCCTATTTACCCCTAAATAACCCCGAACCCTTCAAAGGAATCATCTCAAAGAATAATCTAGTTCCAGATGTCGTTATAATTCATACGTGTATCAAATTTCAAATGAATATCTCAATTTTATTTTATCAACCCTTGTAATAATGAAGTAGGGGTGGTGGGAGTTGAAAAATATTATAAATAATCTGAGACCTTGGCTTCTAGTATATACACCGAATTTAAAGTTTCTGTAGTCTTACCAGCTTGCTTTACTTATTTTCCCCTATTTACCCCTATTTAACCCCCAACTCTTCAACGGAATCATCTCAAATTATAATCTAGTTCCAGATGTCGTCATAATACATACGTGTACCAAACTTCAAATGAATATCTCAATTTTATTTAATCAACCCTTTTCATATTGGAGTAGGGGTGGTGGGGGTTGAAAAATATTATAAAAAAATCTGACTCCTTGGCTTCTAGTACGTATACCGAATTTCAAGTTTCTGTACTCTTACCAACTTGTTTTACTTATATTCCCTATTTACCCCAAATTAACCCCCAACCCTTCAACGGAATCATCTCAAAATATAATCTAATTTCAGACGTCGTTATAATACATACGTGTACGAAATTTCAAATGAAAATCTCAACTTTATTTTATCAACCCCATTAATGGGGTAGGGGTGGTGGGGGGTTGAAAGATGTTATAAAAAAATCTTAGGCCTTAACTTCTAGTACATACACCAAATTTCAAGTGTCTGTTCTCTTACAAGCTTGCTTTACTTATTTTTCCCTATTTTCCCCTATTTAACCCCCAACCCTTCACCGGATTTCCTCAAAAAACAATCCTGTTCCAGATCTCGTCATAATATATACGTGTACAAAATTTCAAGTCAATATCTCAAACCGTTCCGGAGAAAACGTGCGGACAAAAAAAAGTTACAGACAGACAGACAGACCGACAGACAGACAGAAATTTTTTTTTTCGCTCAAATTTAAAATCTCGACGTTTCATGACATTCTAAACCTATTTCACGAATAAAAATTTTTGAAAATTTTTTTGCGATTACTATACTTCCAATCCACTACGTGGATGTGGAAAATGGCTAGGCCTGTCAACTTCTGTTTCTGGGTTCAAGTAAGTGGAAAATTCCACACTTAAATATGATAAAACTTATATCAGTTTGACATTTTTGTATTAACCAGGTAGGCATGTGTTGTATTAAATGCAGAAATGACTTTGGTACAGATTAATAGTATCAGTAATAATAATAATAATAATAAATCGCCTTTATTTATATTTCTGTCTTGGCGAAGTTCAGCAAGCTGTTCTTCCACTTAACCAAGCAAAGATTAATTACGAATTAAAGAGACTTTGTTTTACCATTTCTTCCTAAATTCAACTCATTAAAAGTAGGTGGATCATTACTATACTCTTCACTAATACAAAACGAAGAGTATATTGCATTTGATGGACACACATTTCTAATACCAGTAATATCGCTATTGTTTTTTTATGGAAATCGATCAATAAATGAAGAAGTTATTAATTGTTTAAATTGTTAACAATAATTACAGAAATGTCTAAAACTTACATTATTATAGAATGTGCAACGTTTATATAAAAATTTAGAAAATCAGTGAAAAGTACAATGTTTACATTGTTTACTCTAGTTTTCTTTTTACATAATTAGGAATTTGGGATATGGAACATAGACAGAGACTGCAACAACTTTAGTACAAAATTATAAAATGCAATGATTTATACAACTATATGGTTAAAAGCAAATTTAACTTAAGATTTCATCGTTTATAGTTAATCGAATTAAATAAATACACCGATTTCTTTCATAATTCATCGAGTTTTGTATGATTTTGATCCTAAATTCGGCAATTTTGGATCCGCCATTTTATTTACTAATTCTTTAAACATCAGATTTCATCAGCGACCATCAAACCCCTAGATGAATATTTTCAGACCAAAGCAGCCGATATTTTTGGAGTTAAATATTTTTAAAATAATATTTCATAGGGTTCTAAAATAATTGCCGGAAGACTTCATTTATTGTATAGAAAACGGGTATTAGACGTTTCTTCGACTACTACCAAAGAAGTTCTGAAGAATCTAGCACGGGCTGCACTTCAGCAAATAAATTCACTAAGTCACTGTATGTGCCGTAAATTCCAGAATATTGGCTTGTCAGCAGCAAAGTGGAGGGCATTTTGAATAATAGTTGCGTTAAATATTTATATTCAATGTGTTATCAAGTTTGCAAATTTTGTTCGAAAGTATTTGTTATAATTCTAATATAAAATAATCTCTTGTTGTTGATGTTATTATCACCTATAATAATACACCTAGAGCATTGATAATGCAGAGATAATTTTGTCATAAAGACTGCTGAAACCGTGTTGCTTGGTAATAGCCTTCGGTCTATGACCTCGGGCTATTATCTTTTGCAACACGCTTGAAGCATTTTCTACGACAAAATTTTGAGTATTTATCAATGTTCGACGTAATTTTGCTATTTTTAACCAATTAAGGCAGCATTTAAGTCAATCTTTTATTTATTAAAACTGCAGTTACTGAATGTACAATTATTAAAGTTATAAGTTGAAGCGGAACTTGATATAGTTGATGTATTGTTGGTTCTTACTGCAGATTTACTCGCATGCTGTTGATTATTTCACTATTCAGTTCGTATTTTCTGATCGAACACATTTTCAACGTATACTTTTTACTTTTAATGGTGTTCTTGGTTGTATTTTCTAACACAAGTTGATTAATTAAATCGTTTGAAACAGTACCAAACCTTTGTGACATTTTTCTATATTGATTTTTAATTTAACATTTCTTGAATTTCAATATGACATTTGAACATATCGTTTGGCCTTGGCTGATAACAAAACATGAATGCGTGTTATCGCTGTAATCTTTTACTGATTGGATGAATTTTGACATATGACTTGAAATGCAAAATTTTGATTGGTTAATACATTTGGTAAAAAATTATCTTGATAATAAACAAATAATTATCAACTGTGTTATCTATATGATTGTTCTCGTTTGTGATAAAACAGAATCAAGTTAGGTGACTTGTATTGGCTACTAATAAGCTGTACTGACTTTGCATATACATTTTACAGAAATTCGTCCATAATAAAAAAAACCAAGAGAGATGGGTATAGGGAATGCCAATATCAATTGATGAATTTAATACCCTGTTAAATTATGTAAATATATACAGGCGGTTCTATTTGAAAAAATTGACTTTTAAACCTTTGAACAGAGGCAATATCGAATATTGCCGTGAAAATGAAGTACCCTGTTGTGGAAATATAAGACGAATTTTAGTTAGATCCTAGGGTATTTGTATGAGTTTGAAAAGTAGGTATCTAAATCGGCCACATGATAGAATATATAGACATTTTTTCGAAAGGGTAGGAACCGTCAAGAATCTCCAAAAATATTCTCGGAAACTGGTAGGCTTAAGAGCATATTATTGTACATAAACCAAAGCTAAAATTTTATTAAGAGTACAAATATGAAATGAAATATAGGGTGATCTATTTAAAATGACAAATTTAGGTACTACATCCGGTGTAAACGGAAGTAACACATGCATGAAAATATTTTCATTAGATCCGCCGTTTCCAGAAACCCCCATATAGTGCAGTCAATGAAGCATTTCAGTTCAGAAAGCTTTCTAACAGATCTAAATCGAGTGACACCTTTTTATTATATTTTTTAGGCCAAAAATCGAAAGGTCTATGTTATTAGAAGATCTGCGTTTTGTTTTTATCATTGCGCTTAAGAAATATGTGTTTTTTAATGAAAAAAAAAAAGTGTAATTTGATTATATTTTTTATGTTTTTCGATGAAATTATTGTTATAAAATAAAATTTTCGATAAAAATGTACTTCTACAATTTCTTGACCATTTAACACCCCCCCCCCCCGCGCCCCCTCCCTCTCCCTACCCCCTATAACCCCCTAAGTAAACTATATGGCCTTTAAATACATATTTTGAATGCCATGCGGTAGAAACCTATCAAGCAATCAAGTATTATCCATTTGAAACAACTTCCAATGGATTTGGACCTCCCCAGAAGTTGATCAGGCTCAATAAGCGACCATTATGTAGGTGTCTAATAGCGAAAAATGGGCATTTTTGCTATATGTTTTTGATTTACACTCCATAGACGATTGGTACCTGGAGGCAAACTATCTGAAACTGATGAGCAATCAAATACGAACGTCCTCCAATTATTTTAGACCCCCTGAAGCTTGTCTGGGCCCAATGCGAGACTAATAAAATAGGCGCTTTTTTGAAAATGGCAAATTTCGCCCAAAATTTTGATTACCCATCCCTTTAGGAGCTACATATCTAAGTAAAAATAATTAGGCATTTAAGTTCAAAGTACCAGAAACAACTTCCAATAGTTTTGAACTCCCCACAAATCAACCTAGCCCAATATGGGACCATTATACAGGGTGTCTCGAATTGCATAGGCCAAACTTCACTAAGCAATACAACTTTTCAAGATAAGAAAAAATGTTCCTGTAAACATGGGTCGGAAAGTGATTACTTTCCGAGATACAGGGTGTTCAAGTAATTCTCCTGAAAATGTTGTTTTATGAATATTTTTGAAACGTCTAAAGATAAAAAAATGATAATTTACACCGGAATTTAACTCTTTATGCTTTTTAAGAAAAAATGACAACTATTTACGAAAATCATTCAGGAGCGGGTGAAACTGGGGGGCCTAGGTATAATGAAGCCCCAACTTTATTGTGTGACACTTTTAAATTAATTTATGACCAGAATTTAAAATTAGAAGTTTTCTACACAAAAAGGGTCTCTGGTGTGTTTTCTCTAAAATCATCAGTTTTTGAGTAAATCTTGTTTGAACTTTATTAATTAGTAACCATTATTACCAGCATTCCTGGTATGTAGGAGTGTGCCGTGATTGTAATGTTTGTAACAACTGAAAAATAATCTAGGATGCAATGCCAGAATGACAATAATGACATTGTTTTTTTTTCTGTAGTTCATTGTTCTGTAGTTTTATTATTTCCTTTTGGAAAAAGCGTTCTATTGAAAAGTAAAAATGGTCATGTTTAGTAATGTGGAGTATGCGGATATTCATTTTATTTATGGATATTGTAATGGAAACGCGAAAGCCGCGGTACGCGAATATCGTAGAAGATTTCCTAATAGAAGGAAACCATCCAAAGATGCTTTTATGCGAACCCACCTAGAATTTAGAAATGTTGGACTAAAAGAGGTCCAAGAAATGAAGAACAGCGAAATGGGCGATTTAAAAACATAATTTTGGCCAAATTTAGGAATAATAATAAATTAAGTATCAGAAGTGCGATCCAACAGCTGCGTGCGCAAGCTGTGCATGTTTCCAAAAACGTTCCAAGTTTTTCGGATTCTGAAAAGAGACCACAGAAAGGCTTTTCGAATGCAGCCAGTCCAAAGCCTTCAACCAGGTGATCCCGAAAGGCGTATCAATTTTTGTAATTGGTTTATTAATGCCATGGAACAAGATCGATTTCGGAAGTAAAATCATTTCGACTGATGAAGCTACCTTTAACCACAATGGATCGGTTAATTTTAATAATTTAAGAATCTGGCCTCATCAGAATACTCATATAATTCGCCCTAGGGCATTTCAACAGGAGTTTAGCGTTAATGTATGATGTGGTGTTATAAACGGGACTTTTTGTGAGCCCCACATCCTTCCTCACCGTTTAAATAGACCATTATTTAATGATTTTTTAAATAACCATTTTTTTTCAATATCTCGAGGATATCCCTCTTAATTTAAGAAATGATTGCCGGTTTAAAATGGACGGAGGTCCTGCACATCTTGCTGTTGAGAACCGTTTGTGGGTAAACAATAATTATCCTGAACGGTGGATCGGCCGATTAGGTGCAAGAGCCTGGCCACTCCATTCACCGGATTTAACTCCAGTTGATTTTTTTCTGGGGCTATTTAAAGGACAAAATCTACGCAATGCCTGTAAACACGAGAGAAGAGTTAATAGAAAGAATTCTCGAAGAATCTGAAAATTTGCGGGCTAATCACTGATTACTGAATCACTGATCATGATTTCATTCGCAAAGCTACACACTCTGTACGGCGCAGATATCAGAAATGTGTTGAAGCTGGCGAAACGCACTTTGAACAACTCTTGTAATTTGTAATTTACCTTACTTTAATCTAATTCATTGTTGTCTAATAAAAAATAATGTAATCAAATTTTGTTTACTGACCTTGTTTTTTCTGTTCTGCTAAAATTATTCATAAAAAACTATTCCCGAATAAAGTTCAGATAAGATTTACTGAAAAACTGATAATTTTAGAGAATAAACACAAGAGACTTCTTTTGTGTAGAAAACTTCAAATTTTTAAATTCTGCTCATAAATTAATTTAAAAGTGCCACACAATAAAGTTGGGGCTAAGTTATACCTAGGCCCTCCCAGTTTCACCCGCTCCTGAATCCTTTTCGTACATAGTTGTCATTTTTTCTTAAAAAGCATAAAAAGTTAAATACCTGCGTAAATTATCATTTATTTATCTTTTGACGTTTCGAAAATATTCATAAAAAAACATTTTCAGGAAAATTACTTGAACACACTGTATCTCGGAAACTAATCACTTCCGATCCATATTAATCGGAACTTTTTTTCTTATTTTGAAAAGTTGTATTGCTTAGTGAAGTTTGGCGTATGCAATTCGAGACACCCTGTATTTAGAGTCTCATTGTGGTATGTGGACGTTTTCGCTCCAAGTTTTGGGTATTTATCTCCCCAAGGGCTGAATATATGGGGTAAAATGTTAGAGTAGCCAACTACTGATTAGTATTAACCATTTATAAGCAATTAGGACCCCCCAAAGTCGACCAGTCCCAGTATGCGACCATTATATGAGGTATATCACGCGGTATGTAGACGTTTTCGCTCCATATTTCGGACGTTTCTCTCCATTGTAGCTGCATACATGTGGCATACTGGTTGACAATTCAGTTTGTGATTACCAGAAACCATTTCCAACCAATTAGGATCCCCCTAAAGTCAGCCAGGTTCAGTATACGATTATTATATGAGCCATCTCATGCGGTGTGTAATCGTTTTTGCGATTTCACCATATTGGATCTGCCATCTTTAATTTTCAAGTTTCGTCAACAAATTCGTAATCAGTAACCCCAAAACCCCCCCCAGTACAGAATTTGGTGTGAATACCTTCATTTTTACAACGTTTATCATTTTAAACTAACCCTAATCAATATAAGTCCGCCATATTTGATCCGCCATTTTGAAAAAAAATTAAGGTTGGATTCACATTTAGCGACCCCGAAAACCTTTAAATACTTAAAGGTAACCTTCCAATTCAATTTAGTCGCAATTTTAAGTTTATACAAAAAAGAAGAAAATTCATGAAAATTGAGTATTTTACGAAACTTTCTTCAATTTTCCTAATTCTCATGGTAAAAGCAGATGAAGATCTGCTTTAGCTTATTAGAAGTAATAATATAGACCTTTGTATTTTTGGCATAAAAAAGTACTAAAAAAGGTTTCATTCAATTTCAATCTCTTAAAAAGTTTTCTGAACTCAAGGCACTTTTTTGCTTCATTGACTGCACTGATAGCACAATTTGCAAATTTCTAAACTGAACAAATCCCAAGAAACATCTTATATCCGCTTTCCGTGAATAACCCTGTATATACATGGAAAACAACAAGAGTAAAGCTTACTTGCTTTCTACACCGTTTCATGGTATAATTGAATAAAGGTTTTTTTTTTTTTTTCGCGTTAGCGATGCTGGACAGTTCTCCCGTGTCTCCGATATTCTCACAGGGGAAGCGCCAGCGAATTATCTACAACCACTCCCCACATCCCGCAGGGTTAGTGGTTGTAGATTCCAGAATCGTGTGCCCTAAGTAGACGCAGGGACCCTAAGACGACTGCCTTCTGCATTTGGCCTGCCAACCATTCGGCTGATTTTTGGCAGGCCGGTATGGTCTTCAATGCTGAGAGCAGCGTAGGCCTCATCCCACCGAGAACGCCGATTATCAGGACGACCATCTTGACCGAGTAGTCTGGGTATAGCGCTCGGAGCTCATACAGGAGATCTCGGTATTTGGTCCGTTTCTCCTCCTCCTTCAAGGTGAAGGTGTTTGTCTCGGCAGGTGCCGAGAACTCGATGACATACATCACCTTGGTCTGGTGGTCGACGAGGACTATGTCAGGCTTGTTGGCTTGAATCAGCCTGACGGTCGGGAACGAGTAGTTCCAATAAATTCGGCACTTCTCGTTCTCGACAACGGACTCGATCTCTCCGGGAACATAAGGCAGCACTGGTGTTTGGTCTACCTCGTACGAGTGCCGAAGATGGTAATACAGCACTCGTAAAGCCGCGTTATGTCTGTGGTTGTAGGCCGAAGTCGCGTAAATCGGACATGCAGATAGTAAATGCATGAGCGACTCCGGCGCCTGATGGCAGGTCCTACAATTTAGGTCGGGGACCTCTACACCCATAACACGACTGCGGTAGACCAAGGTGTTAATAACACCATCTTGGCAGGCCACAATGAATCTCTCGGTCTCCGACTTTAGCCCTGCTGACCTCAGGAATGAGAAGGTCAGCTTTGTCGATAAACCCAGTGTCTCTATGTTGCTGTAGAACACTCCATGCATGGGTCTATCGACGTGCTGCCTGAACAGAGTTCTCTGCTCGGCAGCTTTGATTTGGGTTGTCAGGCGATTTGGCGGAAGCTCAGTTACTGACTGTGCATCAGCACCTCGCCTGCCTCTTCGCCTGAAGTCGAAAACGAGACCGAGATCATCTGCGACCCTGCGTGCTGCCTTAAATAAAAATCCGCCCACTCCTACGGTTATTATTAGGTATTATTATAATTTTTTTTTTTTTTTACTTAAAAACCAGTCGCCATTCTCTCTGTCTCCGATGCTACCAGAGAGGGTACGCTGGCAGTACCAGAGACCACTCTCTACGCCGTAGAGTCAGTGATCACTGGGTCCGCGAATCATGTGCCCTGAGTAGACGTAACGAACCAAGGATAACGGCCTTCTGCATGCTTCCGGCTAAGATTTCTGCCTATTATTATTATCATTATTATTATTATTATTATTATTATTATTATTATTATTATTATTATTATTATTATTAATGAAACCTCAGGTTCTCTTGAAGAACCTTAGATTATTCATAGTAACCGCACAAACAGAACAATCATGCAAAATTAATATGCACATCTCTTAACCTTTCAGTCTAATTAATACTAATAGTTAATTGTCCCGACAACCACCGCTAGTAATAAATTAAAAATTATTTATATCAAGACAAGCAAATAAAATGATGATTACATCTGTCGTCAGTAAATTTCTTGTCAAGTTCAAGAACAAAAATTACTAATCGACAACCCACTGCAAGTCTGATTTGTATTAATTTGTTTACTTTTCATGTACATTAATTAATAACGCATATCAAAATATTTCCATATCAACAACAAAAAACATAAGCTACAAGCCATGTGGTATATTTTTCCGCACCGTTTCATCAACTCTTACTTCAAGTACCAATATTTCAATATCTTCTAGTATCGGAGGAAAGTTACAAAGTGAAATTGTGCGTGAAAAGCTTAGCAGCGAAGTAACGCATAATATAAATCATGGATGATTCTCATCACTGCGCTGACGGCTCTTAATGTTTTTATCCTTAACTTCGTAAGTATTTTATTGCGGAGGGATATTTAAGTGCGTTTCATTAAGTCATAAAATGTAAATGTTGAAACAGTAATAAAAGTTGTAACAGTTAAATTTGTGTGCTAATTCTTTGTTCCGTTTGACTTTGGCAGTTGTGCAGATGGAATTAATATTGTACTTAATCACCTATAAATTAAAAAAAAAACAATTACAACCAGATGAATGCTGGGTAATATGGCATTATTTTAGTATAATTCCAAATAATTAAGGATGATCAGTTTATTGTTCATACCTCATTGTTCAACAGATTAATAACAACAGAACTGTGTTAATCATTTTCTAAAATTATTGCTGCACTTGATTCAAATTTAAAGGTAGCCTTCGATATCATTAATAATTATTTAGTTTTTTAGACCATTTGTATTGCTATAGTGTACAAAGTACATGCCTAAACGACTTCAGCCACACCTTAGCAATAGATCTTAAGTCAAGTTCATATAGCACAAGAAGCACCTCAAGGTCCTACACTTGGGCCCCTATTATTTATATTGTGTGCATTGTGCAAGAATCATACCACTGTATAGATGGTTTACATTAATATACTGACGATGATTTGTATCTGTTTAGGTTTACCATAATATCGTCCGATATACTAAGTATTGTGATTCGAATGGCTGGAACAAGAATAATTATTCTTATTATATTTTCTCCAACTATTGAAGTTTATTCATTATACGTTCAGTGAATAAGTTGTTCAGTTACACAACTGGAAACTTACAGTAGTACTCCTTTATCGAGGTTTAACTCGTCCCGATATCTACTACGTGTTGTGAGATATCAACTTTCAATCAATTGCCTGAAATTATTTTATATTCCATACAGTTGCATAATTGTTGCACATTCTATAGGATACTCTTCTCAGTTCTTTTTCTAAATAATATTAGTTTTAGACATTTTTTGTTTATTAATTAAAAAACGTAAATGAAAATTATTTAAAAAATTTATAACTTTATTATTTATTGATTAATTTTGTTAAAAAACAATAGGGTTCTTCCTCTTGCTAGCACCAATTTACGGTCCAACGGTTAAGTTAATCTTGCTTACAAGAAACGTATCGGACGGACAGACGGACGGAGTTTGAAAAGTTGTTCAGAATTCGATCACAAACACAGTGATATGATATTTTTTTCTACGAGCAATATTGCCAGTTTTAGAAATGTGCCAATCGAATGCAATATACTCTTCGTTTGTATTTGCGAAGAGTATATATAATATGTATATTCCAAGTATTGGACGTTATAAAAAATGCGAAAAGACTATTCTAGAAAGTCATAGACAAATCTTTAGTTAGTGATTTAAAGCTTTTAAAATTTTACTGCATGGGTATATAATGCGTAGTCAACTAAATCAACGGTAGCTTTGGTTTATTAAAGAGAAATCCACCGTTGCAGTTATCTTCGTCACAGGTCATAATAGTCTTCATACTGATGTTGTCTACTCGCTGAACATACTTTTTCAGCCCGTTTTTACAGGCAATAGGTATGTGAAATGTTCTTATTACCGGTTTGTTCAGATCTTAGCAACGTCTGGTGTTCCTCAAGGATCTAATCTGGGACCACCTATTCAACTTGTTTATTAACAACATTTTACATCTATAGGTGAACTGTTTACGGTGTATGAAATTACGCTTTAAATAAAAAAGTTGGCTCTTTCCTGTATTTTTGTTGGTATCTATTTCGAAAGATAAGAAAGTTTCCCGCTTGCCATATTTACACCTGCAAATTCTCACATTATATCGACATAACCTTAGAAAAAAATCATATTTTCTATAATTTTTAAAATATAATTTTCATATTAACATATTTAAACAAATATGTACTGATAACACTTTAACAATTCATTGTTTCATGTGTGAGTTAGAACAAGTTAAAAAAACAATTGTTTCCTTATTTCAATTTTAATTATCATTATTAGGTACTACTATGGTCCGCAGAAACAGTGTTATAAAATTATTTGTTATAATTCAATTACTCCCGGATTGTTATGAAATTCCATATGGTTCTATTCCAATGAAGTAATTCCTTGTAGAATAAATATTTTAAAAACGATCATGAATTCAGCGATAATGGAACACAACCCAGCGGATTGTGCAATTTAGCATTGATAGCAAAGAAAATAGAAACAAATGAAATACCAGAAGTCTCCCAGCGCTATATCATGCAAAACAAATAAATTCCATTGAAAAATGACAAACATTAGTGTGAACATTCCCATTTTAATTATCAGTCACTGTACTTATATGGATGTGTACATTACGACTACTGGAAGTGAATAACAATAATAATAAAACTCCTTATACAGACGAGTTAATCATAACATTTTACAATTTTCGCAAAAATTATCTTCAGTGTTTGTGTAATTTTTAAACACAGCAACCGCCTACGTCCCTACGGTTTATTAGAGCACTAATAATGTATCATTAATTTCAATTTTTGTTATTTATTAACGCTGTGTAGCAGTAAATGAAACACGGAAACTCCTTGAACTATTTCGATATATTTATTACCACGGGCAATAAACGTATTTTCTCATTATACCGAGTGCTGTTTTTATATGTCTAGCTCTAATATCCCGCTCTCTAATGGTAGTAATTTAACTGAAACTAATACGTATTGCAAGAACCAGCGAGAGGTAAAAGTATGGCAGCAAGCCGTTGAAACTGAAACAAATATATCCTTGCAATATTTCTGAAATATATCAATTTGCTAATTGTTAATAAACAACATATCGACGTGTTAGTTAATTAAATAAAAATATAACAGTCGAGTCACAGCTAGTTTTCTCACTTTAACCTTAGAATGACAATTCTTTAACGAATTAGGGCTGGTTTATAAATGCGAGGTAAAGTTATCCTATGGTTAAGGTATAGACATATACAGGGTTATTGACGGAAAGCGGATATTAGACGTTTCTTGAGATCTGTTCAATTTTGAAAACAGAAATTGTTATTTTTATTGTTAAATTGCCCCTAAATGTTTATAACTCTATGTAATAGGGAAAATCTGGGGAATGAAACCCATAGTGCCTATGTGGAGTTACACTGCTATTATAAGACCGATGATAGCCTATCGGTTATGGAGCCATTGTGTGGTGACCTAAGAGTCAGCAGACTGTAGCGAAACATAAACTCAGCCAGGTACAACGAGTAGCCTGTCTAAATACAATCGGAGTTATGAGAATGACACCAACAAGAGGAATGGAAGTGATGCTGTGCCTGCCACCACTAGACATATACCTAGAAGAGGTGGCCCTAACTACTATGGCACGCCTCAAATCCGTTGGTATACAGCCAAACATAGGATGTGGATCGACCAGGTGCCGGCTGTGGAATGAGGCAATCAAACAGATGCCACTTCTGTAGGTACGTGCAGATGGTATTTCTCCACAGTCCATCTTTGATAGACCCTATGCAATACACACCAACAGTAGCAATGAGACTGTCAGTAAAGGAACAGTTAACATCTTCACAGACGAATCGAAAAGGAAAGAAGGAACAGGTTGTGGAGAATACTCCAGGAATCTGCAAATTCAAATCAAATGGGCTATGGACAAACAAACAAGTATAATACAGACAGAACTGGCGGGAATAACCATAGCCGCAAAAGATATTTCCCGTAGACAAATAACGGGAAAAACAATCAGAATCTACACTGATAGTAGACAATCATTACTGGCCCTACAGAGACACAAAATAACAACAGGGTCAGTATGGGAATGCCATCAAGCACTTGTGGACACCTCCAGTATGAACAGTGTCATTATATGCTGGGTTAAGGGGCATGCAGAGTGCAGAGGCAATAGGAAAGCTGACAGTTTGGCTAAGAAGGCAGCCAGTCCAAGTATACTTGGACCTGGCCGTTCTAACATAATGCCGACCTCAGCAATAATGATAATGATTAAATAAGACACCCACAGAAAATTAAAAAAACTGTGGGGTGAAACCCATAGTTGTCAGTTGGCCGGGGATCTGCTTAGATACCCCGACAAGGATACAACGATGACCTACCTGCCAATGTCCAGGAAGGACCTGCACTTCGCGATAGAAATTCTTACTGGTCATTGCCAGCTGAGAAAGCACCTTTATAACATGAAGCTAAACGACACACCCCTACGAAGACGAGACTGTCCAACATTACTCTGTGAGTCTCCTCTAGCAGAGAATCCATTTTGGGAGAACGTTGGCCTACTTTGGCCGACTTGAGGGATATTCCTAGGCAGCATCACCATCTTCTTCCCAAGATTAGGATGGTTGGAGGCGTAGGTGGAATCTTGCATTCCTCGGGAGGATGTACAAGGGGTCCAATGGGGTCCTGCGGTCACTCTTTGTGACTGCCCTACCACAAACTCCAACTCTATGTAATATCAATTAGATGGTTGCGGTCCACATAATACATGGGAAGTGTGTGTCGAATTAGTAGCATCGTTAGAATTTAGGTGGATTGGCCAACGAGGATCTTGGAGATGGCCAGCAAGATCCCCTGATTTGATCCCCTTAGACTTTTACCTTTTGGGGTAATATAAAATTTTTTGCATATGCCACTCTGACTACTAGCAAAGAAGTTCTGAGTACGAGCTGCATTTCAATAAATAAATTCACTGAACCACTGTAAGGGCCGTACATTCAAGGATATTGGTTTGTCAGCAACAAAGTGAAGGGCATTTTGAACAGTTGTTGCATTAAATATTTATATTCAATGTGTTCATTAATTTTGTAAATTTTGTTCCAAGGTACTTTTATAAATCACATATCAAATGATCTCTTTTTGATGTTATTATCTTGATAATAAACAAATAATTATCAATTATAAACAAGTTAGGTGACTTGTATTGGCTACTAACAAACTGTACTGACTTTGCATGTACATTTTACAAAGATTCGTCCACAATAAAAAACATAGGTATAGAGATAGGTATAGGGAATGCTAATATCAGTTGATGCAAAATTTAATATGTGAACATATGCAGGGAGTTCCATTTGAAAAAATTAACTTTTGGTCCTTTGAACTAAAACAATGTTCGACTGTGAAAATAAAATACCCTCTATGATATTGTGAAAATATAAGACAATGTTTGATTATATCATAGGGTAACCCCATTTTATACATTCTTTTGTTAAATGATACGTGCCGTCGTTTTTTTTTATCTGTTTAGAGCTGCATATGGTCTCATACATTCCTTGCTTATTTGGACAGTTACAGCTACCTACATGTAAACTGTAGAAATATACAAAATGTGAACAAAAATATTTTGAATGTTCTGAGGTTAGCACAATTCTAGCTAGCGTTGTAATTTTCTCTAGATAACCGAGTTTGATAGGGGTCACATTACTAATCCCACAAAGGATATCGTGAAGAAAAATCCTCATTCGCATCAGCTGAAATGTGATCACTGTGGAACGGCAATACTATTACCTAAGGGTTTCGGCCCTCACAGAGATAGGTTAACCGCCACTAAGGCCAAGAGTAAACTTTGTTTCAAGTTGTAATTGTACGATATCAATGCAAACCATCTATCCTTCGGTAATAGACCGTGTGTTGGGACTCATCTCATACATTTAGTTCTCAAAAACACATAAGTTATGAATGTTCTGTTTATAGAACTCCTACATAATAGTTAGTTACTAAGAATAAGCATTTAAGTGGAGGGCAAGATTTGAATAGTATTTCTTTTAAGTAGTAATTACACAATATGAATTTCATACTCTTGCAAAATCATTTTGTGCTCGTTGCATGATATACTATTAATGGATGTAATAAAAATTTATCCATTTTTTACAAATGAAACGTCCAAATTTTTTGAAAAATAAATGTATTTTAATTGCCATGGGGTACAAATATAATATGAAGAGTGCAGTCATTGAAGCATTTTGGCTGGGACTCCGATTAAGAAACAGCGATTTTTATTAAATAAACGGCATTCGATTTGTAATTAATAGTATTGCAAAGTCTATATGGTCCGAAGGTGTGCTTTTACCCTGGGAATGGATGCCACCCCCTGCCGAGGGTGGAAATTAGTGAACTGAAAATAACCACAATAATCGATATTGAGATGAATTTTAAGGGTTCTATAAAGTTTTTTCGATAATCAATATTTTTCGAATTATCGTGATTGAAAATGTTGCTTTTTCATCTAAAAAATGCATGTTTTAGAGCGATTTCTCACGAATATCGAAAACCTAACGTTTCGTCAAAGAAAACATCAGAAGCAAAAATGGAGCTTATAAAACAACAAATAGATTGGTTTTTGGGAGCGATTAGATATGTTAAAAATTAAGAAAGTTAACACCCAGACAGCACATGATATCCTGAGGACATCCTATTATAGTCCCATTGTCCCATATTTGGGATTATTCCATAGACATATCCCTAGGTCATCCCAGGGTTGACCTGACTGGATATTAGTGTCCTGTAAAGATCCTATTCTGGATATCCGTAGGATATCCGCAACTGATTGTCTACGGATATCCTGACGGGAAGTCGGTATCCCAGAGGTGTACAAAATACATGTATCCTGCGGATGTAATAGAATCGATATCCATGGGTTATCTTGTCCAGATTGCCCACGGATATCCAAACATGGAAGCATTTTTGCCATCTTTTAAGAAATATGTATTCCTACAAAAGTGGTAAAACATAAAAATATATTTATTTAGGCACTTATGTATTAAACAATTCTTTTTTAAATTTAATATAGTAGAGTCGAACCACGGACTTCTTGAATCGTAAGCAATAATAAATAAATAAAAGGTATACCAGTGAGCTGTGGCATAAATAACATGACGACAGAATTACTTTTAAACTATGTTGATAACTTCAATAATGACTTTCTTACCTTTACTACTAATTAATCATTTTATCCAAAGTTACATATAAGTATAAGTAATTAATATTATTTTTTAACTATTAGTCGTCTTACCTTCTCATCATATACCTAGTTACTCTTAATTTGAGCATGCGCACAGTGCATGACGACATCATGATAAATCTGTGCCATCGGTTCATAATTCATGATCGTCCGGTCGTCGCGCTCGCTATCAAAATAAAATAGTTCAAGACTTCTTTATTTGTTTATGTCAAGAATTACATATAATTGATAAAAGTGCAGCAAGTGGTCTACGTTGTATAAAGCAAGGTATGTGATATTACAATTATTTATTTTCATTATTTGTAAAAATTAGGTTTTACATAACCTATATAATTGTTTAAAGAAAACTTGTGTAATGATTTATTTAGTTATATAAAAATTTTGAGCTAAATATAGGTATTTTGTGTACATTGATTCTATGTTCATCTCGACATCTATATCGATATAATACTTGCTATATTTATTGTTCTTACTCTTACATTAAATTAGACTAAGAAAATTTTCTAACATGGTACCTATATTAATATAGATGTGTGTTTCTTTTTAGAAGCAAACTCTGCAGAAAAGAATACAGAAGACTTTACAAAAACATGGTTGGATCACGCAACTCATTGAAAACAGCGGAAACAAGGAAAATATTACTACTTAATATGCACTTTTTTTCAAAATTCACGTAGTTGCAGAGAACAGAGACGGCTGGTAAAATTTAGGTTAACCATATCCCAATATTGAATCATGCGGAACCAAGGCCATACTTTGGAGCATAACTATCAAAGCCAAATGAAGAAGTTCTATCAAGAAAAATTACATTTTATTTTAAATTTGTTCTTGATATATATAAAATTTCAAGTTCTAGCTTAATAAAAAGTAAAAATGTCTTAACGAAATTTAAAATGTCAAGAAATTCTTTCTTAGATATTTTATCAAATATTATATGTAATAAATCCATTATAGAGAATAACATCCTACAGAATAATTCGTAATTTGTCAGGAAATTGAGTTTTAAGATATAAGTGTTATACTCTTATCTGCAAAATATCAACACATTTATTATCATAGAAGTGAGGTAGTAGAAGCGACTTTTCAAAACTCTAATACAAATGGTACAAAATGTACCTAGGAAATCACCGTTCAGTAACCTATAGTAACTTAAATAGCCATTAGACTGAAAATTTGCTTTCAAACTATGTTAGCAGCTTGTCACTCTATTATATCTTTCAATGAGAAGGAAACTGTTAGCATTTTATGCCAAAATAATATATTTGCTACATTTTTAAACTTAAATGCCCTAGTAGTTAATATTATTTCGGAGTGAAATGCTAACAGTTTCCTATGCAATAGTGAATGGAGGACTTAGTAGCGTACCAAGTTGTTAGCATTGTTTGAAAGCAACTTGCAGTCTGGCTATTTAGGTAAACTACGGCCTTGAAAGACAACAATGAAATTCTATGGATAGCAAAAAACAGATCCAGTAAGGATCCCAAGTTAATCCTACGGATATATAAAAATACGTTTGTGGGATATTCTGAGGATAAAGAAAATAGTGTAAATTCTGGATCCGAGGGATGTTCCTGGGCGTACTTTGGGATATTTTCAGGATATTGTTAAACCTAACTTCTATATCCCTAGGATGGCCGTTGTGCTGTCTGGGGATATTGATTTCATTGCTAATTTTTCGTCCGAAAAAAACGAGACAACCATTTTATTATCATCATAACTCCGTAAGTTTTTATGCTAACGACTTTTATCATGTCGCTTGGTCTAGTCTATAGGTATTATTGCTCTATTTGTAATTTTGTCATCTGTCCATGATAGCTTAGTTGACGGAATGTCAGTATGATATGTAGGTACCACTATTTTTACATTTTGTAGAATCTTACCAAAGGTTGTAACACTCTACACTAACATTTCTTTTTTCAAAATTTTTATATTTATTAATCGTTTTCTTTTCTTACTTCCCTCGCATACCGAAGGGAAGTATTGTATTCGAGAAAAAATCACCCTCCGATATTTATTTAGATTTCCACGTTTCACACCATATAGATTACGAAAATAAAGTTTTTTCAATTCCGTCAGTCTGTCTGTTTGCCTGTCTGTCTGTCTGTCCGTCTGCTTGTCTGTCTGTTGGTGCATTAACTGAAAAACTGCTTGACGGAGTTTGGTAGGTACTTGACGATACTGCCTGATGCGAAGAAATGGTTAACTTTCACTGGAAAATATACAGGGTAGACCCAGACAGCGCAAGGTTATCCCACGGCCATCCTAGGGATATACAAGCTAGGATATAACAGTATCCCGGGAATATCCCAAATTATGCGAGGGATATCCCTGGGATCGAGAAGTGGCACTACTTTCCGTATCCTCAGGGTATCCCACGAACGTTTTTTGGTATATACTCAGGATTAACCTGGGACACTTGGAGGATCTGTTTTATGCTATCAATAGGATATCATTGTAGACATTCAGGGCCGTAGTTTACCTAAATAGGCAGACTGCAAGTTGCTTTCAAACAATGTTAAAAACTTGGCACGCTACTAAGTCCTCCATTCTCTATTGCCTAGGAAACTGTTTCACTAAGAAATAATATTTTTGTAACTTATATTGGAACTACTAGGGCATATAAATTTAAAAATATGTAGCAAAAATATTATTTTGACATAAAATTTTAACAGTTTCCCTCGCATTGGAAGATATAATAGAGTGACAAGCTGCCAACATCGTTTGAAAGCAAATTTCCAGTCTGCCTAATGGCTATTTAAGTTACTAAGTTACTGAACAGTAATTTTCTAGGAATCGTTTTGTACCATTTGTATTGGAGTTCTGGAAAGTTGCTTCTACTACCTCACTTCTATGATAATAAATGTGTTGACATTATGAAGATAATATTATAACATTTATATCTTAAAAGTCAATTTACTCACAATTCTGAATTATTCTGTAGGATATTATTCTTAGAATAGGTTTATTACATATAATATTTGATAAAACATCTAAAAAAAGAATTTTTTGATATTTTAAATTTCATTAAGGTGGCCATTCTATAGAAAAAGACATCCTATAGGGAAATATTTTTTATTTTTGGTCATAATTTTTTTTCTTAGTAGGTATATTTAAAAACACTATAAGACTACCTAAGTAGAACCATAATAAGACTATTACTGTGAATTGTCACTAAATAATTTCAGTGGTTTGCAAAATAGATTTAAATTTAAAAATTATGTTAGTCTTCCTATTTCATAGTTTTAAATCTAGCTATTTTACAATCCACTGAAATTATTGAGTGAAAATTCACAGTAATAGTCTTGTTATGGTTTTACTTAGGTAGTCTTATAGTTTTTTTTCAATATACGTACTAATAAAAAAAAGTCAAAAATAATAAATATTTCCCTATCGGATGTCTCTTTCTAGGGAATGGCCACCTTAAGACATTTTTGCTTTTTATTAGCTTACACCTGAAAATTTTATATACATCAAGAACAAGTTTAAGATAAAATGTAATTTTTCTTGGCAGAACTTCTTCATTTGGCGTTGATAGTCGTGCTCCTGTATACCGCATGATTCAATATTGCGATATGGTTAACCTGAATTTCAGCGGCCGCCACCGTCTTTTACAACTACGTATATTTAAAAAAAGTGCATATTTAGTAGTAACATTTTCCTTGATTCCGTTGTTTTCTATGAGTTGCGTGTCCCAACCATGTATTTTTAAAGTCTTCTGTATTCTTTTCTGATAGGGGCAACCTTATTTATGCAGACTTTGCGTCTAAAAAGAAACACATACCTACCTATATTTATATTGATATTTACTTTATATAGGTACCATGTTAGAAAATTGTCTTAGTATAATTTAATATAAGAGTAAAAACAATAAATATAGTATTATATCGAAATAGATATCGACATGGACACAAAATCCAAATACACATAATGGTATCTACATTTACCTTAAAATTCATATATAACTAAATAAATCATTACACAAGTTTTTTTTATACAATTTTGCAGGTTATGTAAAAGTTAATTTTAACAAATGATGAAAGTAAAATAAATGCAATATTACATACCTTGCTTTATACTACGTAGGTACTTGCTGAACTTTTACCAATTATATGTAATTCTTGACATAAACAAATAAGGAAGTCTTGAACTATTTTATTTTGATGGCGAGTGCGACCACCTGACGACCATAAAATATGATTCGATGGCATAGATATATCATGATGGTGTGATGCACCGTGCGCATGCTCAAATTCTATTTATATGTTGAAAAGATAAAACGACCAATAGGTAAAAAATAATATTAATTACTTATATGTAACTTTGGATAAAATGATTAACGAGTAGCAAAGGTAAGAAAGTCATTAATTAAGTTATCAATATAGTTTAAATTAATCCGTGGTTCGACTCCACCACTTTCATTATTTTTTAAATTTGTGTAACACACAAGTGCCTAAATAAATATAATTTTATGTTTTATCGTTTTTGTAGAAGCACATTTCTTAAAAAAAGTTGGCAAAAATGCTCCCATGATATCCCATATCTGTAGGCAATCTGGAGAAGACAACCCATGAGTATCAATTTTATTACACCTATAGGACACTGACGTCCCGTCAGGATATCCGTAGGCAATCAGTTGCGGATATCCTACGGATATCCACAATTGGATCTTTACAGGACATTAATATCCGGTCAGGTCAATCCTGGGATGACCTAGGGATATATCTATGGGTTAATCCTAAATCTGGGACAACGGGATTATAATAGGATATCTTCAGGATAACGTGCTGTCTGGAGACCGTCTAAGAGAATATGTAATGATTTTTTTTTTCGCCCGAATTTAAAATTTCCAAGTTTCAAGAAATTCTAAATCTATTTAAAAAAAAAATTGAATTTTTCTTACGACTGCTGTACTTCCAGTCTACTACGTGGATGTGCAACTAAAAATGTGACAGATGGCATGGCAATATTTGACATATAGCTAACACAATTGGCAAGGGAGACACCTATTATAGTTTTATTGAAAAATATGCAGTGTGGTCATCTAAGAAATAATGCAACTATGGTGGAAATTTGTAAGGTAAAGTTTTCTTTATAAAAAAAGTGATTCCGATTATTATTCTCATATGTCATTTCTTAATTATTAATTTTTTAGAACGGCCGCCCTGTATAAATAAACAAAAAAGTTCTGTGTAAATACCTATACAGATTTTTTCAAAAACAATAGGATATTTAGAGCTGTACATAAGTGCCTGGCAAAAGAATATAAACTTCTGCGAATAGCATAATAAGAAAACAAAAATAGAAAAAATAATCATTTCTTTATCCCAATATAATTTCCGTATGCCAACATAATTACGCAATAGCTGTCGCTGCAAATTAAATATACCTTTCCGCCTATAATTCCGAAATAACGTGCCCGACTCCCAACTTAAATCTGGTTGTTCGCTAATACTTTAATCCTTGTTTAACAAATTTAATCAACTGCTCCTGAGACAAGGTGAATAATCCCAGGCTTGCTTAATCATTTAAATCAAACCGGCAAAGGAAAAGGCCAAAGCGAGCCGGCTCGAGCAAAGCCAAGCGATTAAAGATCACAATGGAGCGCGTCGCGGCGCCATCGGCACCGCGCCAATTGGCGGCATGCCCGCTTTTACCTTCCTTAAGGCTGCTTTTCTTAGTGTGTGGAACTTCGGCCGTGATAAATAGTATACGTGATTTCATATTTTAGGTAACGCTCATGTGAAACAGTTGCTTGCATGTTTGGTCTTATTTATTGTACATAGTTCCCCGATAAGGACAGAAGTGCAGACCCTGCAAGTTGCTTTACTAAACAAAGAAGTATCACAGCATTTTTTACATAAATTACATATATCAGAAGAATACTTCTGATATAAAAAAATATAAATCAATGAAGCAATAAGCCCAGAATATTGACCGCTCTACAGCGATGCCAGCAGGCGATAATCAATCACAAAAAATTAAATTCTTCAATATAAATAATTCAGATAAGTATTATTAGTATTGAAAATACTACATGATATAGAACCCATTTTACGAAAAACGTATCGAGAGCGACAGATCCCATGTAGCAACATATACTGGCAGTTCATTGGTAAAATATTGGTGTAATATTTGTCTATTTGGTCAATATTAGCAATTTTAAGCCAATATTGAAGTAGTATTTATTTTTGGTGTATAATAAATATTGAATTCATTATATTGCTCTAATATTAGAGAAATATTGATGATCATTTACTATTTTTTGAATATATTGATGCAATATTGGAAACAACATTAATTAATATTACTGCACAATATTCCATGTAAGCAGATGATAGGCATATATATAATGATAATAACTTAATCGTTGGTGCAATTTGGCCAAAATAATTTCGTCTGTTAATTGTTCCAATTTAACAGTTTTTAGCCAATATTGAAGGAATATTTATTTTTGGTATATAATAAATATTGAATTAATTGTATTGCTCTAATATTAGAGAAATATTGATGATCATTTACTATTTTCTGAACATATGAATGCAATATTGGAAACAACATTAATTAATATTACTGCACAATATTCTGTATGTAAACACATTAATAATTTTAAACCAGTAATAAACAATAATTATTTTGCCACATAATAACAAATACTGAATTCAATATATTACTCCAACATTGGAAAAATATTGGTGACCATACAACATACATTTTTTATATTACTTTGCAATATTTTTCGAAGACAAAAAGACATATGATCTCTGTAATCTATTGAGCAAAGTTGTTTTGTAATTAATTAATTAATTTGGCTTGTTTAGCCCTTTTTATTTTATTTGTATTATTTATTATATAATATAATAGGTGATTTTTTTTATCTGATTTATGAAATAATGTTGGATTTCTGATTTTAAAACAAAGACTTTTTATTCTATTATCGTTTATTTAATTTCAAGGTGTTTTCATTATATTTAAAGAATAGATTCATCTATATACCTAGTTTATTTTTATTTAGTTTTACTTTAACATCTTTAGTAAAATAATTACTTACATTCTTAAACAAAACTTATTCTTCATACTAGGAATTTAGATTGTGATATCACTCCCGCGCAGACATTTTATTGGCTCCGAGTTACCAGCAACGGTTTGGCATGACGCGTGCGCTTGCTCTCCACACAATGGAGACGGAGACGCCATTATGGTAAATTTACAAGTACCTACACCTAGCTGGATCATAGAAGAACAGAAATTGGGCTGTGTTCGATTATTAGCAACAATTATTGTGACCTGTGTATGTGTTATCTTGTGCACAATGTAAGTACATAATACTATATTATACTTTTTATCTAGGTACCCGTCGTTATCTTTATTTGGTAATTTGAAAATATAGGTACTACATACTGGTACCTACCAATAACCAACCAATACTGAACCAATATTGCAATATTATAGTTGTAGATATAATTTAATTATTACCATTATTTAACTTTTGTTTTATACTGCTACATACTTATTTTATTGCCTCAAGCAAGAAGTATTGAAATGTGCAAAAATATACTTTCCGAAATAATAAATAACAGTTTTGAAAAATATTCAAGTTTACATGTTGTAGAATGTTTGTAATATGCAGGGTGTACAGAATCGCATGCTAATACTTACGGGCCGTAATTCTTAGGTAATTTTAAGAAAAAAGTTTATACGTATCAACACAAGCTCGCAACTGTTTTATTTTTGAGATACAGAGGGTGTTAAATTTTTTTTTTAAATGTTTAAAAGAAAAACTTCTACCAGTATGCGCGTAGGTTTTGCACTTGACCGCTTTTTATTTCTAGTTTTTATATACCTAGCTCCTTTTTGTGAATCTAATGGTATGTAATTTGGTATACCTACACTTCCTGTTTAACTGGAAATTGGTTTTATTAAAGTTTTTCATTTAATTAGATATATGTTTTAACGTATACACATGATAAAGAGTACCGAGTACCATTAATTAATGAAAACCAAACTTTCAGATTACTTCAGAATGAGTTCATCAGTACTGTCTAAAAAATCCATGTTTATAAAAAACAGCTGAACAAGGATTCAAACGATGAAAATAACCAATTATTTTCAGGGTGGTAACCACGAATTCAATTTAAGTTTGTCTTCCGACGAAGATAATGATGGAATAAATGAGTGCCAAGATGTGTCAATGGGGTGTCAAGAAATTTGCTAGAGAACCATTATGATGTGACATCCAGTTTACTTATGAAGTTCGTGGTTTGCAATTAAATTCAAGTACATTTATTTTACGACTCATCTTTTTGATAACTTTGGTATTTAGAAAGCATATTGTAAGTTACCCTTTTGCTTAAAATTATATTAATATTTATTATATAGTATACTTGTTATTTTATCTTGTTTGATTTATATTATTTTTGACTGACTCATTATTTGTAAATTTAAAATTGTTACAAATTTTAAATGTATTGTTAATGCTATAAATAAATATTTTATTTTTGCAACATATTTATAATATTGTAATATACACGGTGTTCGGCGCATGGACAATCGAATTTTTTTTGTGGATCGGCAGGGTCATTTGGAAGTTTTAACATAAATGTCCCAGGTCCTAACTGTTGTAGTTATTGAGATTTTTTTTCATTTTTACATTTTACTCAAAATTTCCCAAAATTCCCCACTAAAACTCCTACAACTTTTCATTGTTTCATACCGTTAGAAAGGGCATCAACGGTAGAACTTTGAAATTGAATTGAAGAAAATGCTCTCGGTTGCTGTTAGTTTTTTTTAATGATTTTAGAAGTTCAGAATTTCTATTTCTTTCATTTACATTTAGGAATTTGGAGCCTTGTAACTAACTTTCGTATTAAAAATGATTTATTTTGTACAAGAATACATTACAGAATAAAATTTTAAAAAACACCTACGAATACTAAAGTTTAAGTGGGGAATTTTGGCAAATTTTGAGTGAAATCTAAAAAAAATATATTTCTTAGTACTACAACAGTTGGGACCTGAGTCATTTGGGATTAAAACCTCCAAATGACCCCACCAATCCATAAAAATATTTTGACGGTCCATGCGCCGAAGACCCTGTATTTTATATTGATTTCTAATATTGACTATCAATCCAAAGGAAATATTGTACCAATTTAAATACAATATTAGGTAAATATTATCCTAGTTGTCAAAATAAATATTGGAAATAGATTTTGGAGCAATAATGTAGAACAATATTCAGTCAAGATTGATTACAATATTTTGCCAATAAATAAAAATGTTCACATTTCGATATTGGGCAAATATTGCATTTCAACATTTAGCCATTATTTATACCATAAATACCCAATATTGTACTAATATTGCCTGCTACATGGGATCTGTCTATACCGCTGCGCCGCCGGCCTTGTAACCATACCGTTCACTCAACGCCATGCTATTAGGGATATTATGTTCAATAACAATCCAAGTAGTATCTCGAAACTAAAATATAAACATAAACACTCCTAAACTTAATGGTCTCTTCTGATACATACCGACACTGCCATATCGTATGTCACTTAATTTACATAACTTGCTCTTACAGAACACCGTCACTTTTTAATTAACATTAAAAAAACAAAATAACCCAATAAAACATGGACTAGCTTAATTCGATCGTATGGATAAATATATTTAAAATTATGTAAATAAAATTATCAAACACATCTAAGTATGATATAAAAAAAGTACAGTAGAAAAGCACTATACAGGGTGTTCTAGAAGCATTATGACAAAATTTGATAGATGATAGCTGGGTTAAGGTAAACAAAATTTATCAGTGAAGATGGGTCCAATTACTATGAACCCAAGTGGTATTATTAAATTTGATAAAAGTTTTTATTTTTTTTATTTTATCACTAATCGCTAATGGTACCTAATGCAAATGCTGAAAATACCTATCATCCTAGCCATCCATCCTTGGACTCCAAGCGCATCTAGTATTATCAATACGCTTAAGATACTTGCGAAAGATGCAAGATCTGTGAATTTTGTGATTCTATTTACGAATATATCTAGAAAACAAATAATCAAAATATAGGCAGGTTGCACGTCATGTATGTAGGGCATATAATACATAAGGAATTGAAAATTGGTAATATAGTTGCAATTAAAAGTGTGGGATCAAATAGAATAAAGGTAGAGTTAAAGTCCATTTTGGATGCGAACAATCTAGTAAATAACAAACTTTTAGCAACTGAAAACATGAAAGCTTTTACACCCAATCATTTGCTTCAGAAAAAAAGGCACTGTTAGAAGAGTTGACATCTTTTTTGACATAGAATATCTCAAAGTAAACATAGAATCTCCTACTTATATAACTGTTATTAAAGGAACTCATAGAAAAATAGATAAAGACAACAAAACGAAGTGTATTCCTAAGAAGTCGGTTATTATTACGTTTGAAGGCAATATTTTGCCCAATTATGTCATTATTAATAATGTAAGATGTCCAGTAGAACCATTTTTGGGGAGGCCCACACAATCTTTTAAATGTTTAAAATATGGGCCTGTTGCTAAACAGTGTCATGGTACTAGTACTGTGTATTTTGTGTGGAACATCTTTATGAGTGGCTTTGTGCCTTTCTGATGAACTCAGAATAAGGGCGAAAAACGTTTCAATGGTCAGGCATTTCCAAAAACAGAATTATAGATTTCTTGAAAATGTAATCCATTAGAATGAATTTTTTTTTAAGACAAGGTAGATAAATAAATTTATTTTAGGCCTTTGTTCTCATTTTTAACTAAATCTTCATTACCGTAGGGGGTTATGTAGATGCTAGTTTAATCTGCATGGCCGTAGGGGACTATGTGTACGCTAGTTGTTGAATGAGAATTTTCAAATAAGAAATTATACAAATTTATTTTAGGATGTTAGTTTGCTAGCATAACCAGAATTCAGGTTATCAAAAGAATGCAAAGGTTTCATTAATATCTTTACACATAGCTTATTTTTTAGTTCTCATAGATATTTATTTTTTCTGCTGTTTGCAAAATCCTATAAAGAATATGTTTTTATGCCTCATGATTATTGACACAAAAAATATAGGTTTTCAAGAAATTATGTAACAACGATTATACGTTTAAAATTTGGTCATGCTTGCTACCCTGCATATTTGCTTAAAATAAAAATTTACAGTTCTGATATTTGTGAATATTGTAAAATTACAGGCGACCTAGGTCATATATATCTTGCTTTAGCTCGATCTAAGCTGGAGTATGCTTCACTTGTCTGGCAATCTGGGTATAACACCCATAACAATAAATTGGAAAACATTCAGCGTCGCTTCCTAAAATTTTTAAACTGGAAGACTGAAGGTACATATCCACCAAATGGAGCTTCTCAAAATCAATTTGAAAAATTTGATATTACTAGTCTGTCCGAAAGGCGTGAGTCCTTTGCATTGCGTTTTCTAGATAAAATTATGAACAAAATAGATTGTAGTGAAATATTAGGCCAACTGAACTTTTATGTCCCACAGATTAATTCTCGTCATTGTCATAACTTTTATTTATCCACTTCTAGATCTAACGTGTTCAAGTTTGGGTGCTGAAACATTGTAGACAAAAATGTAACATCGAGGTACTTTTTCTATTTCTAGAAATATCATATCGATTGTATGAGAGGTATTGTAGTAAAAAGTCCATATTTAATTTCAGTGAAAGAATTTTTATTCGGATTATTTCACCGAAAGATATCGATTTATTTCGGAGAACTATAGGCAACGCGGTTAAATTCCTTCAACGTTCAAAACTGTATAGTAATTGATTTCACATACTATGTCCAAAAATATCAAAACCGTAATTGCAAGATGTATTAAGACTTATATTTTCAGTACATAAGAAATATTATTCACCACCACAAATATGCCAACTGCATAATATTATTTGGGGATAAAATAAATATGAACATGGATTAAAAACAGCTTATTATAAAATCATCTCCTAGTTTATTGCACTCATCATTTTTACACTTACAAGTTGTCACATTTATTTGTTCCGGTTTTGGATGTTTCGTGATGATTGAAGTAAAAATGTTGTTCTCTTTCTTCCAATCATATTCGTTAATGTTCATTAATTTAGAGGATGGATTACTAGCATTTTTCCACACAAATAGTGTGTAGACACTTCTTTTTACATGCTGAATGAAGGCATCTTAAATGGGTGGCAGTATTGTCAAATCCATGCAGTTTTTAAATAAATGTAGTCGTAATTGTCTAAACTACCTTCAAAATTGGAACGACTGTACAGGAATTTAAATAAGGAAGAAGCTACTACACATTCACTTGTTGAGGATATCGTTTAAAATTGCAGAAAAGTCAACAGTCGACAAAGTAGTGGCTGTTCCACCGATAAGCATTCCTGCGGTTATTGCCACAACGTCATTTCCCGAAATGGAGATGCGTCAAATATTTCGTAGCCATATAGTTCTGTAGACTCTGCTTAGTCCAGCCCTCTGCTGATTCTTCACTCAGGAGCAATGCCCACCTTACGCTGGCAGATCAATCAATAAACAGCGGTGGTTTGTCACTATTGGTATTCCATGTACAAAACCTTGTTGACTTGGTGTAAGCTCCTCTTGTACATGAGAATAATGAGAACAAAAATAAATTTTATAAATAAGTAAATGATTACAGTTAGTAAATTATTTTACTAAATAAAATATTAAGAGCTAATTATCTGTGATGATAAAAAAATTGCTTTTATTTATACTTCAATATTTTTAGATTCATTCAATATTTTATCTCTCTCGAGTGAGCTATTGGCTGTTTTAAGATCGGCCACAGAAAAAATGAGTTAAAAATAAACCTTCCATCTAAACAAACAAGCAAGAGGCCAACCTTAAGACTAGATCGCGATGTGTGTAAGCCTCTTGTGTTCGCCGCTCGTAATGATCCTAAAAATATATTCGTAACATAGTTTTGTGACTCAAGCGAGGTAAATTTATCCGCTGTTATGCGGCATTTTGTTTTGAGAAAACAACATAGAAGAGTGCAACTGACTTTATAGTCATTTGTCTCAATTACCCTTCTAAATTTATAATGTTTCTAGTATAATTTCAATGTTACTTGCGACGAATAGTCTTTTGTGTAAACAAAAAAAAATTAAACTATGTGTTTCTTTGGTAAATCCATGGAAATTTACCAGCTTCATTAAATACATTCAGAAATCGGAAGCGCATTTTTCTCCTGCTTGTGTTATTTGCGGATATATCGGAAAAGCAACCTCGGATAAGGAAACTAAATTGCAGCCATTCGTCAATTTTGTTTACTTGAATAAATAGGAAAATAAGGAAGTGTATAGGGTGTTACAAACATTTAATGATGGATAGCTATAACTTAATCTAGAAACATCTCATTCAGACATACCATGAAGCATACTCCAGATAATCTAGTCATCTTCGATTATGTTGAATGCTCTGCATTCCTAAAATATGTATTTTTAAAATATTTGTAAAAATTTAAGAATTTTGCAAAATCACCCATTTCCAAGAAGTCGTTTTAAAACATATGTACCAAATAAATCGAACGCGAAAAGGGAAAATTCGTTTCTAATCGTTTACTTGCAATAGAATATTTAAAGAAACTACATCAAGTTTCTTTCGTATCCTTTAAAAAAATGTCTCTGTCAATAATCATAAAAAAAGTTCCGATTATTATCATGAGATTTAAATGGCAATAGAGCACGCTGGAATTGAGATAAATAAACATTACGGTCCCATTTGAAAGAGTTGAACAAACTTTGTTTTACAATAGACATTTGTAATATATCGCTTATTTAAAAATGATTGTTTATAACAGATATATTGTTTATATTCAGATAGAAACACGATAATTCCGAAAAATTTTGATTGCTTGAATAATGAGTTATCTTTAAGGAAAATAATATATGCCATTTGATTTACTATGCCAAGAGACAGAAAGAAGTTCAATTACTTTACTTCCACGTCCACGTAAAACAGTGAAAGTATAGAAATCGTAAAAAAACTTATTTATTTTTTGTTAAAATAGGACTTTAAAGCGGGTAAAAATTTCTGTCGGTCTATCTGTCCCTCGGCCTGTCTGTCTGTAATTTTTCTTGTGGGCACCCTGGAATGATTTAAGCTATTGACCTGTTTGTTATACATTTGTATTATAACGAGATCTGGAACTAGATTTTGACCTGATTCCTTTAAGGGTTGAGGATTAATAGGGGTAAATAAGTATACCATGTTTGTAAGAGTCCTGAAATTTGCCATTTGGCGTATACCGGGTGAGTCACGAATTGCGCTCGCCCCGATATTTCCTAAAAGATTTTGAATAGAAAATTGAAATTTGGAGGCCTTATTACACGACTAAAATGCCATATTTTCAATAAAAAATCAAGTTTGGTGCACATCCGGTTTGACCGGAAATGCCCACAACTTTCGATTTTTAAATAGAACACCCTATATATTTTTACATTTTTGGAATCTAGAGGAAATTTTAAATACAATACATCCATTTTGGTCACTTTTTGATAAGCATTAAAAATTTTATTAAAAAATCTATTTCTGAATCCAGAGTGCTGTGGTGCCCAAAATATATTTTAGTTTGTATGCTACTTTACTATAAAAATAAAAAGAGCAATATGATTGCATTACTTAATTCTCTAGAGGCGTTTAAAATGTTTAACTCGGTTTTTTAAATGGGGATTTAATCGTTCACCAACATTTTTAAATACCTCATTTTCATACGAATCTAATGATACCAAAATTTTGAAAATCCGCTTAGAAATATTTGAGATTTCGGCCAAAATACAATGCAACCAAGCTTTTAGAAACATGCGGCTAATAGATAATAGATTAGTGGGCTTTGGAAACTAAAATGGCACATTTCTGTGTAAATCTGGTAACCTAATAACATTGGAAAAATCATAGTAGGCATTGAATGTAATAAAACAATATCAGCTGTCAGACAGATACAAAATAAAGCGTTGCGGAAATCTCTTTGAGTAAAAACTAAAGAAAATGAATAATTTTAGTAGAAATGAAAAGGTCGATATATTACTGATATATGGAGAACGTCTCAAAAATTCAGTTGTAGCTGCAGAACTGTATCAGCAACGATATCCCAACAGACGTCATCCAAGCAGACACTTGTTTGCCAGAGTGGAACAAGAATTAAGAAACGAACCCAATCAACAAGATGACCATCAAACATTTATTGTAAGTGAGGGCAAAGAAATTGATGTATTAGGATTTGTGATGGTACACCCAACAACATCAACAAGGGAATTGTCAGTGGAATGCGACATTAGTCAGTCTTCGGTTTGCAGAATTTTAAAGAAACATAAGTTTCGGTCTTATAAATACCAAATACACCAACATCTTAATGGATATGATAACGACAGGAGGCTAGTATATTGCAACTGGTTCTTAAATGCAGTACAACAAAACCCAGGTTTTCCTTTTCATATTTTATATTCAGATGAAAGTAAATTTACGAACCAAGGTATGTTTAACAGAAATAATACTAGGTACTGGGCTCAACAAAATCCGAGGTTGGTAGGGCGGGGGAATATTCAGGAAATATTTGGGTTTAACTGTTGGCTTGGAGTACTTGGAGATCGAATAATTTGACCCATAATTTTTTATGGAACACTTACTGGCGAACGATATTTATTCTTTTTACAAAACCAGACAGCAGAATTTCTTGACTTACTTCCTCTTGCCTATTTACAAAATCTGTTTTTCCAACAAGATGGTGCTCCCCCACAAAATTCCAGAAGAGTGATGGAATATTTAAACAACTTGCATGGTGAACGCCTTATCGCAAATCAAGGTCATATCAGGTGGCCTCCTAGGTCACCTGACTTAACACCCCTCGACTATTATGTATGGGGCACTCTCAAAAATAAAGTTTATGAAACTTCTTCAAATACCCGTGAAGAGCTGTAAAATAAAGTTGTACGAGCTCTTAATGAAATAACGCCGGCTGAATTGCGTAGAGCCATTCAAGCAACTGTACACAGAGCCGAATTGTGTATAGAAAAAAATGGTGGACATTTTGAACAATATCTATAAATGTCAATTTATGGTTTAATTATATTAATTATTTTAAAGATACCTACTGTTACCTAGTTTAAGTTTAATTGTTCAAACGGAATTGATTTTTATTTATTTATAGGCCCAATATTTATGTTCGTTTAAATAAAACTCTGAAAACCGAACTGATGTCGCATTCTATTGCAAATGTCCTTGTGGATGTAATTGTGTTTACACACATACCTATGGTAAACTTAATTGTAACGTTCTTTGCGCTCACAATTATTAAATGTTTGATAGCTCAAGATTGCCTATAACTACACGATATTGTTTTATTACATTCAAAGGCTACTATGATTTTTCCAATGTTATTAGATTACCAGATTTACACAGAAATGTGCCATATTAGTTTCCAAAGCCCACTAATCTATTATCTATTAACCGCATGTTTCTAAAAGCTTGGTTGCATTGTATTTTGGCTGAAATCTCAAATATTTCTGGGCGGATTTTCAAAATTTTGGTATCATTAGATTCGTATGAAAATGAGGTATTTAAAAATGTTGGTGAACAATTAAATTCTTATTTAAAAAAACCGAGTTAGTGGATAAAAATCACATTTAAAAATTTTAAACGCCTTTAGAGAATTAAGTAATGCAATCATATTGCTCTTTTTATTTTTATAGTAACGTAGCACACAAACTAAAATATATTTTGGGCACCACAGCACTCTGGATTCAGAAATGATTTTTTAATAAAATTTTTAATGTTTATCAAAAAGTGACCAAAATGGATGTATTGTATTCAAAATTTGCTCTAGATTCCAAAAATGTAAAAATATATAGGGTGTTCCATTTAAAAATCGAAAGTGGTGGGCATTTCCGGTCAAACCGGATGTGCACCAAACTTGATTTTTTATTGAAAAGATGGCATTTTATTCGTGTAATAAGGCCTCCAAATTTCAATTTTCTATTCCAAATATTTTAGAAAATAGGGCGAGCGCAATTCGTGACTCACCCGGTATAATAAAAGAGAGGTTCTCCCTCCAATTCCTTTATGACATCTGCCACCCACACCACCACTAGCACTTTATTATGATAGGGTTTGTAACGATGTATTTTTCCGATGTATTTTTCCGATGCCAAAAATGCAATTTAAATTAATATATAGTATCTGTTGTTCTATCAAGTGGGTAGAGATTGTAGTTACCGTGCATTTTAGTTTGAATACGAACTGAAATAAAATCCATTGCTTTGAAATAGTCCAAGAATTTAGCTCAAAATTTGAGCTCCCGTAAATAAATTAACTTCCTTTATATTTTGATACATAAACATTTTTCGCATTAACTCCGACAAGATGCCACGTGGCCGAGCCGAAATTCATTTTAAAACACCTAGCTGTTGGGTTTGGATATTTCCGAACCTACCGAAATACCACCGGTATGATTATTTATGTCTGTCCGCTCAGACAGAATAATCTCCGTCGTAAACTGATACCGAATCTGAAAACCGTTTTATTTATTTAGTATCAGTCTTATTTATTTTTGCCAAGTTCTTTACACCCACACGCTGACCGTTCAGGTAAACATGTTTTTTGCTGTAGATAATCAGACAATCTCTTGATATTCTTTGGTACTTGAGCATTGTTTTTTTCTCTTACGACTTACTGTTGTTCTTACCGGTTACTGTTTTTTATGTCTCTTATTATTGTTACCGATGTTATTGTTTTTATTCCGATATCACCGCTTACTTGCCTACCGCGGCCAGCTTCAAAATAATATTAGAAATTATAGCCCGGGAGGCAGCGACAGATTCTTCGCGTTAATATCAGTAAAGCTAGATCTTTTTCCAAAGAGAGTTTAGATAGAATCTATAATGAAGGTGCAATTCTACCTAACTATTAGTGGTACATAAATGAGTAAAAAATTAAACAACATGTTGCAATTGTCACGAATTGTCAAAAAGTGACGATCCGCCTTCTCACCTGCCGGCCCCAATTTTCGATTTTCACCTCGCGATTAATGTTGTACGGTCATTGTCGAGCTTATCCTCGCCATCAAGACATAGAACGGGTCTCCGATCGCCGTATTTATTCAGTTCTTACTTTTAAAAAATTGACTTGCGGTCGTGCTAATCGGCGACTATTTTTAAGTGGTTTCTCGAGTTCGAATCCAGCCCGGGGATACTTTTTTTTTTCGTTTTAAATTTTTAGGCAGATGTTTTTGATTCCATAATTGCTATTCGCTCCGTTCTATTGCATTTCTCGGAGAAGAATGCAAAGATTTCATAGACATTTCGGACCAAATAAAGCCCTACTGGAAGAAAATTTGCACAAAACATAACGCAACTTTATTGCTTCAGATGTATTAAGTGCGACAAATTTTTACTACTTTACGTATTTTTGTAATATTTATAGTTGTAATATATAAGCGGTTTTTGATATTAGAATTTTCTTTTTATATATATGTTTTCACTTGTAATTGGCTTGGCATACGTATTCCGCTAAGGAAAATGCAAAACTTCTCTGAGAAATGCAATAGAATGGAGCGAACAGCAATTATAGAATCAAAAACATCTACCAAGAAATTGAAAACGAAAAAAAAAGTATACCTGGGCGGGATTCGAACTCGGGAAACCACTTAAACAGTCGCCGATTAGAACGATCGCAAGTCAATTTTTCAAACGTAAGAACTGAATAAATACGGCGATCGGAGACCCGTTCTATATCTCGATGGCGAGGAGAAGGTCGGCAATGATCGTTCAACGTGAATCGCGAGGTGGAAATCGAAAATTGGGGCCGGCGCGAGCGAAGGCGAATCGTCATTTTTTGACAATTCGTGACAATTCGAAAAACGAAAATTTCGTTCATCTATTTTTTTGCAACATGTTTAATTTTTTTCTCATTTATGCACCACTAAGAGTTTGGTAGAATTGCACCTTCATTATACATACTATCTACACTCTCCTTGAAAAAAAATCTAGCTTTATAGAAATGATTTCAGGAAAACTGTCGCTGCCTCTCGGGCTATTAGTAAATACTTAGCTACTCACCGCGTAGTTCCTCGCTCTCATAGCTTTGCACGTAAAATAAAATATCAGATATATATTAAGCTTTTGAAATTAGTTATTTGGTACCTGGCCGTTTCTGTTTTATTGTTATTATCGAATTTTAATATATTTAATAAACTGTTATTTATCGACATGTGCCTTTTACTGTTGAATGTGAGTGAAAGTCTAATCTGCCGTCCAGACCTCTGGACATAACCGTTTCTCCACTGTAGCTATCCCAGCCCTACTGCAACAGGCTGCGTTAGGAGGCTAATGTGGGACCCTTACCTCACTTAAAAAAAAATTATAAAAGCGGCGCTCGAGATAACCGAATCTAATCGAAATCAAGTGTTGCAAGGCTCCCACATAAAAGGGGAGTAGTATAAAAATAAATTAACTTTAGAGGCTGAGGCTGATGTATCAGCTATACTGCAGGGTAGGGTGGTCAGTCTGTGCCCTGAACAAAATTTTCGTATTTTACGTGCAGTCCCCTCTCTGCATTCAATTGGTGGCGAAAGATGCTCACACGGCCGACTAGTCAGGTCCTTGGGGGTGGCTTCGGTCAATTGGGGTAGTGGATGTACGCTGGTGAAAACAAATAAGCGTCTTACTAGAAACAGATTTAATAATCAATCTCGGTGCGATTATTAACAATATTCCACAGAAATAGTATTACACACAATGGACACAATTAGTATTCCTAGATGTGTGGCCCACACTTAACCTATGACAAAATGCACGATAACTTAAAACTAATAACTAACTAACTTAACTACTACTATGCAATATATGAACCCCAAAAAACGTAAAATTGAAAGTAAAATCGAAAGTAAAATTGACAGTAAGATTGACCGTAGAATTTACCGTAGAAACTCACAACTTATCTTCAGCAGACAAACGAAAAAATCACCAAAAATTGCCAAGCCGGAAACCTCTGTCAAAAATCCGAGGATGGCCAAACCTCTTCGTGGGTATATTCAAAGTGCCCACTACACAGCGTAAACTAAAAATCTGATAAGTCTCCCTAACGACGCTTATTTCCCACACATAATATCGTATTTCATATTTCCATTATCAAAAAAATCCGAATTTACGTTAAGAAATGTACAAAATGGTATTCGTTATATCAACAGCAATTCCCTAAAACCATTTTGAAGATAATAAATAACATGTTTGTTTCTAAATATTTTTTATGAACAAAAAATACACGCTTATTTCCCTCTCACTAGTCAGAGAAAATTCGTTTTTATATATATTTTTTGCATGTGTCTATCAATCAATCAATCAATCTATCTGCCTAATACGTCTTTAATTCTGTAGAGTACGTTTTTTATATTTAACTTTTTTTTAACCTGCTGTAATTAACCTTTGTAACCTCCTCGTATTTCGTTTAAAAAACAAATAACAACTCGAGCTGTTTTTCGGCCACTTCATGCTATAGGTAATAATAGGATTAGGATAAATCACGGTAGGCCGAGCATAAATTGTTATTAAGCTTACAAATGCCATTAGAAACGAGATGATATTGACACGTATAATATAGACAAACATTCATGAATGCGATTTCACGATTGCTACTAATACAACTACAAAACTACTGGATATATTCCCCTTTATTTGCATAACTACTTGTGGCATAGAATACAGCATGCGAATGTCAGTTATCAAAATATTTGATCACGTCAAACGTTAGATATTTCAACATATAAAAGATGAATCGTAATGTTAGTCGATAGAGACATATTCGTGGTTTTAGTTAATTTTTTCTTGACTACCTTATTATTTATTTATTTACTTATTTATTTATTTCATACAACGCTCAATACGAAATAGACCTAAATACAGAATAGGAGGGTTCTGAAAAACTTGACAAAAGCACATACAAATTGTAGATACAAGAGAAATTAAATCAAGGATCTACCTTGATTTAATTTCTATCTGGTAACTAGATACAGTTGGACAATTTGATTGCTTGATTGATTGATTTGCCATCGTAAGGTGAGTATTTTTGCCGATTCCGGGCATCTTTGGAGGTCCGTTCTAAAACGCAGCTTGTAGTCTAATTCACAAGTTCAAAAAGGTGTTAATTCGTGAAATAGCTCCTAAAAATATGAACGATAGCTCATTGGATTCATAATGACGTCTAGAAAAATGTATTAAAATGTTTTATTAGTACATGATGTTTTATTAGTACATAAAAAATTATAAAAATTAAGACGGAAAAAAGAATGTCATTAATTTTTCGCTTATAACTCAAAAACTATAAGCGATAACGGAAATCGGAAAAAAGATTTTTAAAGAGGAGGAAATTTCTAATAAAAAGTCCCGACTCACGGAACTCTATCTTCATTATTTATAATTTTAATTTAACGCTGAAAATAGGACTCCGCGGGACCGCTGCAGGATGCGAGCGCCGCCTCAAAAATATAAATATATAAAATATTTTTTTTATACTATTAAGTATCAATTTAAAGAATTGAAAAAGTTGTGGTGCATTCTTAACACTTCAAGGAATAAGGTCCCGCTGGAAAAAAATGTTAAAGTTTATTTTTCAACAAGTTAGGCCATTATTAACTAACGAAATTTTATGGGACCTCCGTTGTCATTGGAGACAATTTTTTTAAGAGTAATTGACCTATAAAATTTTCGCTTCTTGGAGCCCTTTTTATACATATACTTAAAAAGATCACGTTATAAAAGATTTTAAAAATTGTTTCTTTTGTTTATTATATATTTTTAAAATAAACAAAAAATTAAAAACCAAAGTAAAGTTGTAAAAAAAATTCTTTTTCGTATTCGTTATCATTTTACTATTTTACATTGAAGACAGGCATTCATTAATGTTAAAAAAAAATTTTACGCCATTTGTTTATAAACAAATTGACTAGTTATATATTTAAAACATTTTTTCTTTTTACAATTTTGTTGTCTTGAGAATATTACGATCTAAAAAAAAATTCTTAAAAACATCATCTTATTGTTTATAATCGTTTTTTTAAATTATCCATCATTTGAATAATTAGTTAAGAAATTATTTCTTTCTTAAAAATCATAATTGGCAATCCTCAGTAAAGCAACAAAGATAGAAATAAATTTATCTACAATTTCATTGTTTGTTAATTTAGCAATTTTTTATAAACAAATTCTGACAAATCTAATATTTTTTCCAAATCTTAAAAAAAATTACGAAAACAGCCATATCCAGCAACATATTGAAAAAAAATTGTTTGTATTTTTCATAGCCATTTTCAATATTACACAATACAGAAGTTGAAACGGCCACTTGATTTGTCAACTAAAAAATTGATGTAACTTTTAAACTATTGGAGATATCACAATAGACATTCAGGTCGTTTTTATAGAGGATTAATTAATCTTTAAATGAGTTGACTTCCAAGTTTGTAACTATTATTAATCAGTTATTACTCGCATTTGTTTATAAAAATTAAATATGTTTTCTACTTATTTTTAAATATACAATTGCAACTTTCAGATATTTTATCACTTAATAAAATTGTCTTGAAGGTCCATTACCGTATCTACATTATTTGATAAGCAAAAAGTCATAAAAGAGATTTTTATAAACAAATGCGCATAATAACTGATTAATAATAGTTACAAACTTGGAAGTCAACTCATTTAAAGATTAATTAACCCTCTATAAAAACGACCTGAATGTCTATTGTGATATCTCTAATAGTTTAAAAGTTACATCAACTTTTTAGTTGACAAATCAAGTGGCCGTTTCAACTTCTGTATCGTGTAATATTGAAAAACCCTATAAAAAATATTTTTGTTTTTTTCAATATGTTTTCTTACTTTTTATTGGGTATTTTGCCACTGAAAAATATTTAAAAATTTTAATGAAAAAACCTCTGCGCCAAACGGATCAGACAGAGGTTGGTTCTTGGGTACTTGACTGTTTCAAAAAGTCTCACACCTAAAAATATATAAACTAGAACAATGTTATAAATTAAAAATTGAAAATCAAAGCTATAGGTAGTTAACGTTTCGGAAGAGAATCTACTTCCATTCTCAAAACTTTTTTGGCCGTTAACCATGACAGTTCTTTGTTTATGTATTTCCATAGTCACGTGAGACATTAAATTATATTTATCTTATTTTTACTTACTTCGTTTCTAAGGATGGGCAACCAACTAGTACAAAAATCTATTGAATAATTAGAAATGCATCTATCCTCGTTTAATAAAACAATCGCGGATTCTTTAAGTTTTCTTTTAGTTCCGTTGCTCTCTTTTTCCAAAATCTTCGCCGAGTCCCATTTAATTCTATGATTATTATCCCACGCGTGTTCACAAATTTTGGATTTTTCAAATTCTCCCCTTCTAGCGTAATTTCTATGTTCACGTTGAAAGGTCTAGATAATTCACCCACGTAATGTTTTCCGCACTCACACGGAACACTATAAATACAATTTTTTGAATTTTGAACAATATTTGGAGGTTTGGTTCTCGATAAAACCGATCTTAGCGTGGAGCCCGTTTGAAAAACCGTTCGTACGGAAAACCTATTCCCAATTTTTCGTAATTTATCCGATAAACCATGTATATATGGAATTACTGCCATTGACCTAAATACCTCAGGTTGTGATAGTATATTCTCTCTACTACCAATGTTCAATAACTGACTATCAACAAAACTCTCAGGATATTGATTATTTAATAAGACAGTTTTTATAAATTGTTTTTCGTTTCTTAATATTACATCATTTGAAGAAATAATTTTGGCCCTGTCATACAAACACTTAACAACACCTTTCTTAACACTAATATGTTGATTTGAATTGAAATTTAAGTATCTGTTTGTGTGTGTTTGTTTTCTATACACACTGGTTTGGTATGTGTTATCTAATTTTTTAATTAAAACGTCTAAGAAAGGTAATTCATTATTATTCTCTATTTCTATTGTAAATTTAATTGAAGGTTCCTTTTCGTTAATCTGATTCAAAAAATTAATTAAACATTCTTTACTATAAGGCCATATAGCAAAAATGTCATCTACATATCTCCACCATACAATGGGTTTATAAGCTAGATTATTAATATTACTTTCCTCGAAATTTTCCATGAAAATGTTACTTAATATTGGAGATAATGAAGAACCCATGGCCATCCCAAAGTCTTGTTGATAGAAGTCACTATTTAATTGAAAGTATGTTGTTTTAATGCAAAGTGTAAGTAATTCCATTATAATTTCAATGCTTAACTTAGTTCTATTCGCCAAATTCCCATCTTGTTGCAATTTGTTTTTAATTATTATTAATGTTTTATCTACAGGAACATTTGTAAATAGGCTTACTACATCAAAACTGACCATTAGATGATTATTGTTAAAATGATTTTCTGACAGCTTTTCCAAAAAATGTTTGCTATTTTTAATATAAGACTCGGAGGAACCTGATAAAGGATTTAGGATTTTTAATAAATATTTTGAGAGTTTACTACATGGAGAATTAATTGAACTCACAATTGGTCTTAAGGGGATGTCAGGTTTATGAATTTTTGGCAAACCATAGAAATGAGGAGGCTTGCTGTGATGTGGAGTTAACATCTTTCGTTCAATATCTGTAAATTCGTTTTTGTGTTTAAATAAGACTCTATATATTTTTTTCATTAAAATTTTTAAATATTTTTCAGTGGCAAAATACCCAATAAAAAGTAAGAAAATCTGAATATGCCACAAATAAACAATTACAGACAATATTTCAATATGTTGTTGCATATATGGCTGTTTTTATAATTTTTTTAAGATTTAGAAAAAAAAATTAGGATTGTCAGAATTTGTTTACAACAAATTTTTAAATTAATAAACAATGAAATTGTAATAAGACAATTTGACCGAGAAGAAGCAAAAAACATGGCGGTGTCCTCTGTTGGTCGCTTTTAACTGCTTTGTCGGCATGCTTTTCGATGACCGCCGTCGCGGCCTAATTATCTCTTAGGCTCACCATACTTGTTTGCACGAATGTTAGAGTATCATATGCGACAAGACGCGAGGCAATAAAGCCTACCCCAATATGCCAGCAGTTCTCAAACTATGTTATTAACTATTTTTAAAATTTTTGTTTACTTTTTTTTTCCAAAACTATGAGCTTTAGACTCGATGTTATATAAGGTTTTTTTGTTTGTCTTGTCGTCCCCACCACCAGTTTTGTTTAAATGGCATGAAACTAATTACACCCTATATATTGTATAGATGTCCTTATGTATGCATTCTCTTAAAGACGTTTATTATTATTACTACTATTATTACTGTTATTATTAATTCCTCATCATATTGCGGATATACATCTTTCAAATTCATTCAATTTAAAAAAAATTCTCATTTCTGTATCCGAAGATTTTTTTGGACATTTTAAATTAATCGTGCGACATTTATTTCATTGAAGAGATTTCTATTACAAACTTTCCGAACTTTATTTGCATCCCAACCACGTAACTCGCGGTGGAGTGCAGTCTGAACAAATTTATCAATTTTGAAGGATTCTTACCACGACTTTTATTAAACTTCTTATTGCCGAATGATGTATTTCGGAACATAAATTAAAATATGAATTTTTAGATTTAGATTTTACAGAACTTAATTTTCCTAAAAATGTTGGTATTTTGTCAGGTGAAAGAACTTTAAACATGAAGAGTACGAGTGGATTGCAATTTGGATAATGAGTTAGTGTTGGCTAGAAAAAATCTATGGTTTTTGAAAAAATTCATAAGGAAACATCGTACGAAACATTAAAAAATGTACACGGAGAGTGTTGAAATCTTTTATTTTTCACCTGCATATTATTTATTTATTATACCTCGGATACGGTTACCATAAAGACGCTCATAATGACCACGGACTTAATGAGCGGGCGTTATGGCCATAACGCCCTGTTGTATGAAAAACAAAGAAAGCATAATTCATATTCGTTATCGTATAATAGTTTGGATTTGATCGGCAATACACTTTCTGTGGGTTTTTCCGCATTGTTTCGAATATTTTGTGATATTTCCATATTAATTTTTCTTTTATTTTGTTAAACGTATTATCTACGTACAAAGCAAAGCAACATCAACAAACGTCAAAGTATCAACAAATGCCATAGACTACTAAAAAAATTTATTTAAAAAATGAAAAATAAATTTTTAGTGAAAAATAAAATATTGTATGCACCACGAGCATTATTAGATTATAACGCCCATCAAGCAACAGGCATCCCTCGGGCTGCATCATGTTACCCTCCGGGCGTTATAATCTATATAACACACTTGGTGCATAAATAACTATAATAATATTCTGCAAAATAGTACTGGGAGTGTTTCGTCAATCATTGGGATATATTGAAAATTACAAATATAGCAATTATACCTAGAAAATTGGCCAAAACCTTCGAAGGGTATGTATGTTGAAAACCATGTAAAACCATCAACTAAATGACGATGGGTTTATACTCTTCTGTTTACATCTAGTTATTTCGCTCTTCGCATTTCATCGAAACATTTCTAAATGGGTTAACTATCAATTGTTATATTTTAATGTCTCTAATACAAGTCATATGACATTTAGTACTCGCCAAAATAATAATACTTCCACCCTAGACATAAAAATCAATAATGTTCATATTGAAGAGAATACGCCCTGTTATACGAAAAACAAAGAAAGAATAAATGTTTCATATTCCTTATCGTATAATGGTTTGGATTTGACCGGCAATACATTTTCTGTCGGTTTTCCCGCATTATTTCGAATATCTTGTGATATTTCCATATTAATTTTCCTTTTATTTTGTTAAACGTATCATCTACGTTCAAAGAAAAGCAACATCAACAAACGTCAAAATATCAACAACTGTCATAAATTACTTGGTAAAAAGAGTAAAAAGAAAAAGCTAGCTATCAGCATTGAACTAGTTTCGTAAATTTGATAGAACACAGCATACTGACAGATACAATTAATAAACGTCAAAGTATCAAAAAATGTCATAGACCAGTAAAAAAATGTATTTAAAAAATAATTAGTTAATTTTTCATTAAAAAAATAAATTTTTCATTAAAAATAAAATTTTGCATGCACCACGAGCCTTATTAGATTATAACGCCCATCAGGCAACATGCATCCCTCGGGCCAAAGGTCGTCGGGCTGCATCGTGTTACCCTCCGGGCGTTATAATCTATATAACACACTTGGTGCATAAATAACTATAATAACATTCTGCGAAATATTAATACTGGGAGCATTTCGTCAATCATTGGAATATATTTAAAATTACAAATATAGCAATTATACCTAGAAAATAGGCTAAAACCTTAGAAGGGTATCTTATGGTATGTTCAAAACGTTGCAAAACCATCAACTAAACGACGACAGGTTTATACTCTTCTGTTTACATCTAGTTATTTCGCTCCGCATTTTATCGGAATATTTCTAAATGGTTTAACCATCAGTTGTTATATTTTAATGTCTCTAATACAAGTCGTACTCGTCAAACTAATAATATTTCCACCCTAGACCAAAAAATCAATAAAGTTCATATTGAAGAGAGTAACTGTACAACATTATTCGATGTAATTTTTGACAATACACTTACATTTAATAATAATAATAATAATACTTTATTCATCCAAGGATCACAGAGACATAGGATACATTAGAGATTGAGTAGTGGCATAAAGCTTAGAACCACATACCAGGGCAAATATCAAATACATGTAGAATAATGACAACAATAATAATAATAAACAATAAAATAGTAAATTATTAGTATAAATTACTTGCAATAATTTTTTGCAGTATCACATTTAAAACTTATGTTAACATATCACAATTTAAAACTAATTTTTGACAAAATCACATTTAAAACTTAAGTTAACATGTCACAATTTAAAAATTCAGCAACACTCTAGAAACTGTGTTGTAGAAGTAGGTTTTTTGTTTTAATTTTAAATTTGTTAACAGACATAGTTTTGTAATGCCTGGGCAACTTATTATACAGCAAAATGCCTTTATACTTTGGGCTTTTTTCATACGCACTAATCCTATGATTTGGAATTTCCAACAATTCTCCATTACGTGTATTATAGGTATGGGATTCGCCTAGTTTTTTCAATATTGCGATATTTTTGTGTGTGTGTGTATTAGTAGTTGTTGGATGTATACACATGGAAGCGGTAGGATTTTAAGATTTTTAAACAACGGTTTACAAGATGATCTGCCATCAGCATTTACAATTAATCTTATAGCACGCTTTTGCAATATGAACACTCTAGAGGAGTCTGTTTCAGCTCCCCAGCATATTAAGCCATATGATAAAACAGAATGAATCTGGGCAAAGTAGTATGACTTTAACACACTTTCATTAACATAGGCTCTGAGTTGTCTTAAGGCGAACCATAACTTGGATATTTTATTACAAACATTATCTATCTGATTCTGCCACTTTAAACTACTGTCAATGTTTAACCCTAAGAAGCAATGACAAGGTTTTTGCTGTAAGCTCTTATTTTTAAACTTTATTAAGACTTCTGTCCAATCCATTTCTCAGCTCGAAGTTTACAGATACAGTTTTGTTATTGTTTAATGAAAGTTTGTTTCCAACATACCAATCGTTTGAACGTGCAATACCAGTAGATATCTTTGCCAGAGTCTCATCCTGATTTTCAGTTGCTGCCAGAAAAGTGTTGTCATCCGCAAACATGACAATTTTCCCAAATTCCATAAATTGAGATAAGTCATTTATATATACACTAAACAGCAGAGGTCCTAAAACAGACCCCTGTGGTACTCCTATAGTGTTCTCAAAAGCCCTCGAACACTCACCGTTCTCCTCTACATAGCACGACCTATCTTTGAGATAGCTGCTAAACCAATTGTAGGGCCCACCTCGCACACCATAGCACTCCAATTTTGCTAAAAGAATGCTATGGTCTCGTGGACTATAGCATTCTTTTAGCAAAATTCAAACGCCTTGCTCAGATCCAGGAACAGCCCTATAACACTATCACCAGAGTTTAAATCTTCATAGAGCTCGTTTAGAAAATCTACCACAGCGTCAGCAGTTGATAAATCTTGACGGAAGCCAAATTGCTGTTGGCACAATATATTTGATTTTAGTAAAAAACTGTGGCAAACTAATTAATACCTTGTAATCTAAATGTTTTCAAAGTAGACCCATAAAAAATGGTTTGGATAGGTCTGGTCTATTAGTATTCTATTTTGGACAGCTTCAGTTTAGATTAACTTATGCTATTACTATATGAGGAGACTCATCTAGTGTTCATAATGTTCTTATTGCACAGAACCCCATTATAAGATGTATAGTATAGCAGGCGCAGCGCCAATTCATTCATGCAGTAATCTTTTTTAGTCACGTCAGTTTGACATTTTACTTCTAATATTGAAATTAATGGATCAATTGACTGTATCACTGATCACGAATTTGGGAAATTCAAAATGGAGGACCAGAAATCGGGCCATTTTCCAGAAAATATGAGAATGGATATCTTGTCCTTGAAAAAACTCGTCTTTCTTTCGTTCTTAAGCTGAAAATTAGTACTCGGGGGGTTTTTGAGGTCGCTGATGATGAATGAGGTCCAATTTATGAAATTGAAAATGAGGAACCGGAAGAATGGTTAATTTTTTCTTTACTCTTTCGGGCTGAAAGTGGGAACTTGAGGGTTTTCGTTATCGCTGATAACAATCTGATGTCCAATTAGGGAAAATTCAAAATAGCGGACCGAAAGTAGTACATTTTTCAGGAAAAACTTGTATTTTTCATACTTTCAGCCCAAAGAAGAAAAAAATACGAGGTTCTCCTGAGGATCTGGCTCTACTTCCGGTCCGCTCTTTTGAATTTTATCTAATTGGACATCGCATTCATTATCAGCGACCATGAAAACCCCTGAGTTCTCATTTTCAGCCCAAAAACAAAAATATTACGAGACTTTCCTGAAAAATTGACTATTTCCGGTCTGCTATTTTGAATTTACCTAATTAGACCTCGGATTCATAAATAAGCAACCTCTAAAACCCCCCGAGTACAGACTTTCAAGGCCAAGACCCATTCTCAGTCTTTCTGGACAATGGCCTGATTTCCGGTACGCCGTTTTGAATTTACCAAATTAGACGGATTCGTAATCAGCGATCTCAAAAACCCCCGAGTGCAGGGGCGAAGATATCCATTCTCATTTCCTCTGGAAAATGGCCCGATTTCCGGTCGGCCATTTTGGATTTGCCAAATTGGGCTTCAGATTCGTGATCAGTGACCCCAAAAACCCCTGAGTAATCAATTTGGTCTAATTTTATGGCATATTGTGTATGATACCAATTTTTTCAATTAATTTAATTATATTGACCATTAAAATTGACCAATTATTGGAAAAAAAATGAAACCAAAAATTTCCCCCAAAAAATAGAAGGTTCTGTTTTTTCTAAATGTCTTTTTGAGTTTTTTGCAACAAAAATAAATTGATCCTGTACTTTCAATTTTGGAAATTTTCAGGTATTTCATGCTAAAATGACGAGACTATTTAAAGAATAACGATGTTCCATGCAAAGCCAAGGCAATATCCATGAATAAGTATGAGTGGCTTTGCGTTTTTCTGATGAGCTTAGAATAAGAGCGAAAAACGTTTCAAAGGCTAAGCATTCCCAAGAAACTGAATGAAAGATTTTATGAAAATGTAATCCATTAGAATAAAAAAAAATTAAAGACAAGGTAGGTAAATACATTAATTTCAGGCCTTTGTTCTCATTTTTAACTGAATTTACATACCGTAGGGGGTCATGTAGATACTAGTTTAATCTGCTTAGACGCAGGGACTATGTTGGATGCCAGTGTTATAATGAAAATGTCAAATACGAAAATGGACAAATTTATTTCAGAATTTTAACTTGCTAGCATAACGAGAAGACAGGTTATCGAAGGAATGCAAAGATTTCATTAATATTTTTACACATAGTTTTTCTTTTAGTTCTCATAGATAGTTCTTCTTTCCGCTGTTTGCAATATCCTATAAAGAATATGTTTCATTGTATATATTCTGCTACATGTTTTTTGTGTGCACGTGCATATATGCATATATAGACTATAAGATCTTGATTTATCCTATAGCACATTCTGCATTGCTCTTATTGGACGAATAAACTATTATATTATTATTATTATTATAAATCCGTAGATATCGCTCCTAAGCCGTTTTCAGTAATACTTTAATGCCCATAATGACTAAATGAGATAACTTGGAACAAAGGTAAACATAAATAAATCGCCTTATTTTAACGATGAGAACCTATGGTAGCTTCACGTTCATTTAATATTGACAAATCCTATATATCTATGATATTTTATTTACACTAGCGTTCTTTTACGTATTTTAACTTGTACATTTTTTAATTCGCCTATCTTGTGAAAGAAGATTGTGCTTATATTTCATTTTCTGTTTAATCCAACACAGCCCCGCTCCGTTCAGCCCTTAAATTGCTAGGGCGATTTGCGCTGTGGATGTCTGACTGGCTCCGGACGAGTGCTTGGAAAGGAACAAATATTGTGTGTAATTTAAAATAAATTTGATTTTGTTTGATTTGATTAGAATTGAAGTTGAGATCATAAAATAGAAAATATCTAAAACTAACATTATTTATAAAGAACTACGAAGAGAATCCTGTAGTATGTGTAACAATTATATAGAGCTCCAATCAGTGGGCGAATAGAGTACTTTAGTTTAAATTCCCCAACACAGGCATCGACATACGTTTCGACATGCATCGTCTACCACATTAGAATTCGTACACTTGTTATATTCTTCCAGTACATTTTCCTCACGCACCCTATACTTCATTCCTATTCCGTGTAATATCGGCCGCTTTTTCAGGATAAATTTATTTTCTTGCATCTAGTCATCCCATGTTATCAAGCGGCTTTACAAACAGTAAATTGTGCTAGAAACGTGACTGGCTCGACCCTTCGAATCCTCTTTTTGTCCGCGGCTGACCTTTCTCTTCCTCGAGCGACTGCATAATGCACAGACGGACATTTTTCCTCGCATTGCCCCGACGATATATCCGATTTTCAGGGTTCATGTCCTGCGGATATCACTCTGCCGGCGGCGAGGTACTATTTGGATACACGTACGACGGGCTTATCTAGCCGGATCTTTTGTTGAACATTACGATCGCAAAACATGGCGTAGTGTGGCAGTGAAGGGAGTAAGTTGATGGGATATTAATGCTGGATATGTGGATTTGGTGGTTAATTTACAATTGAAGCGATTTAGCTTGAACGTATCTTGAGGCAGAAACCCCTGCCGAGAGCTCTATTTATGAAAATTTTCTACAATTGCAAGTCTTATTAGAGAGGACGAAACTGACAAATACCACGCGGGACGCTTGTTTCGCCCACTAAGTTGACATCAACACTAATTATATGACGGGCTAAACTGAACTTAAAATTTTGATAATGATCATAGGCAAGTTATATTAAGATGTTAAAAATTAAAGTAAACTATTAAGACACTAGTAGAAAATTGTTAAAAATGAAATTCAATTAAATTTTCTGTCTGTCGGTCCGTCTGTCTGTCTAACTTTTTTTGTCCGCACATTTTCTCTGGAAAGGTTTAAGACATCGACTTAAAATTTTGTACACGTATATGTTACAACGAGATCTGGACCTGGATTTTTTTAACATATCTGGTGAAGGGTTTGGATTAAATAGGGGTAAATACGGTAAAATAAGTAAAGCAAGCTGGTAAATCTACAGAAATTTGGGATTTGGTGTATATAGTAGAAGCAAAGGCCTCAGTCTTTTTGTAATACTTTCCATCTCCCCACCACCCCAACACCTCACTCCCTTATTAAAAGAGTTGATAAAATTAAACGAAATTTGGTACACGTATGTATTATAACGACATCTGAAACTAGATTACATTTTGACATGATTCCGTTGAAGGAGTTTGGGGTAGGGAAAGGTAAATAGGGAAAAGTAAGTAAAGCAAGCTGGTAAGAGTACAGAAACTTGAGATTTGGTGTATATACTAGAAACCAAGGTCTCGGATTTCTATTTATTATTTTTCAATCCTCCTACTACCTCCACTCCATTATTAAAGGAATTGATAACACAAAATTGAGATGTTTACTTGAAAGTTCGTATATACATGTATGTATGGTAATGATATCTGATTCAGATGATTCCATTGAAGGCGTGGGAAGTGGTAGGTTGTGAATAGGGGAAAATAAGTAGAGCAAGCTGGAAACTTTATTTTTAACGTATATGGTAAAAATCAACACTTCAAATTTTTCTATGACATCTGCCCCAAATATTATTAAAATTGTGTGACCAATAATTTTCACATACCAGATTGCAAATAATGTCAACAAGTGACTTGGATGAGGCAGTGGTTTCCTCATTGCTATCTTTTTACAAAGTATACTTATTTCTAATTATAGCTAAAATACCTGCATACATTTTATTACGTAAATTGGTTACGTCCTCAAGGGTTTGAACATACGCACCTTAAATACCCCCAAAATAAAAACTCTAACGGAGTTAAATCAGGTGCTCGTGCTGGCCACCTAACTAGTCCATTAGTGCCTATCCGTCTCTGATTATATATTTCATCCATAAAGTTTGTGACAATTCCTAGTTATGGGCTGGTGACCCGTTCGGGTGGAGTCAGATATTGTTTTGATTGGGAGGGACAGTCTTTAATAATCCTTGCAATTCATTTATCAAAGGAAGTTGGTAGATAAGGCTCGTGTTTGGCCCCCGGCAGGACTAATTTTTTTTAATGTTTCCACTATTTTGATAAAATTTAAGATCTAAATTTACTGGTTCTATGATTGGATTTTGTCTGAAAACTGTTTTAATGTAACCTAACAAGACCTAAATCATCGGTTATGAAAATTTTGAGATATATTTAGGGTAACGTAATATATTTTTAAAATCAGTATGACCAATTTGAATTTTTTTTCTATAAGAGGCGCTCATTAATTCATAGTAGTTTTGATATATAATAATAATAATAATAATAATAATAATAATAATAATAATAAAAATCTTTAGAGTCCATAATAAATGATAACAAAAAAGTGATATAGGAGTAGTCAAAGAACAATTTACGAGAAACTACCTAACTACAAAAACATTTAAAAAACAAAATCTGAGCTACTAAAACACATATTGATGAAATCTCTTAAAAAGTGAATCAATTAAAAACTCACTCAGACTATAATAACACTTCTGTAAAAGAAATTGACTAACTAACGGTTTAAATAACTTTAAATTAACATCACATTTAAGTTCAGCTGGGAGACGGTTAAATCATTTTATTCCCATATATCTAAAGCACTCCTCATATTTTGTAGTAGTGACCATTTCCGGTATTGCAATTAGGATAAAAAAACATTGGTTTCAAAGGAGTCTTGGTTAGATTAAACATAGTAGACTCTTGCTAGTATGCAGATGCATGATAATGGCAAACAAATTTCGACAAGACGTGTTTCTTGTCACTCCCATCATATCTCTAACAGCTCTTTTCTGAATTTTAAAAATTATTTCATAATCATGCCATACTTAGCTCTAGATACATAGTTCGCATGATAATAAGACATTACAGTTGACATATTGGAAATGTTTTTTAACCTATACAACACAAGGCAGATCGATGACAGCTTTCTTGATAATAAAGTTACATGTTCGTTCCAATTTAGCCCACAATCAACGTGTACTCCTAGAAATTTAGTACTTCTGATTTGCTCAATTGACTTACCATCTACTTCTCTCAGATAGCTGTCATTGAAAGAGGTGAATCTAGATGTTAAATTTATAAATACGTTTTTGGAGATATTTAAGGATAATTTAGAAGTATTATATCAATTGGTGCATCTGTTTGTCATATTTTGAGTCGTTACTAATAAAGCCGGCACAGTTTTTTCAGATACAATTAAACAGTGGTCATCAGCAAACATTGTTAAGTCATTTTGATGGGAGATTTCAAGTAAGTCATTAATATATAGCATAAATAGAAAGAGATCCAAGACAGAACCTTGAGGTACCCCAATTTCAACATCGAGGTCTTCAGATCTAACAACAATTAATTCAATTAGTTGTTTTCTCTTAGAAAGACATGAAATAATCCAATTAAGTTTTCCCTCTTAACCCTAAATTTTTCAAGTTTTTCTGTGAGAAAGGCATGGTTTATTAAATCGAATGCCTTGCACATATCCATGAATATTGAATATACCTATGCAGTTACGGTTTTTTCCAAGCGATCAAATACTGTGTTAAGAAAATTCATGATTGCTGCCTCAGTTGACCTCAGTTGGTATGTTAATATTTGAATAATAAAGTGAAACGTATATAACAATTAGGCTGGTGCTATGAGCGCTTCTTATCGAAAAAAAAAAAAATCAAATGGATTTAATAATGTCGAAATACATTAACTTTTTATTCCCCTATACTATTAGAGTCTACATATTTTTCTAACATCTAGCGTTGCACTACCGATTCCTTAAACATTTTCTGTGTTAAAAATATGTGGAGCTTGGTCTATAGCAGTTTAGTTTTAACGAAACAGATTATGTCGAATGTCAAAATTGTAATCATCAGCAAAGTACAACCTGAAAATGCAGTAAAACCAATAATCACCTGCTATATTTCGCTCTCTTTATACACACCCTCCACGTGTCAGGCTCTCGTGAGAAAAATAACGACGTTCATTGCCCAAGTTTGTTCAACAACCAAATAAAAATAAAGCTCTTAACAAATCTGCATTTCTAATACGATATTATTACCCAGTCGTCGGTGTGAAAGTATAGAATCGGCAGGCTTCTTACAGGTCATTAGCATTCGATTGAGTTCCAAGGAATTAGATCGCTGATCGAAACTGAATTGGTAGCGGAATTGCGAGGGAATACTAACTGCAAATTAAGGGACTCAGATTGATGCGGCACGCTCCGGAATTCTATTTTAGATTATTTAAAGTACCTCGCAACAAATGGCAAATAGAAAGTATAATTAAAAGAGATTCTGTCTTTCTTCTTTCGATTTCCTTCTGGCTCGTTCGAAAAAGTATTTAGGTAAGCACACTTTATACTGGGTGTTAAAAATATTTGTGGAATGGTAAATATGAAAGCGCTTAACTTTGGAAATGTTAGTTATAGCAAGAGATCTACTTTTGTGCATAATTCCAATTACTTAAGATACTACAAGGGGTAACTAAGAACCTTATATACAAATAATTCATTAAGAACATTTCTAAACTTGAGATACTAGAGATCAGAATATGATGGTTGATTCCAACATGCTTTATACAAATGATGTTGGCTTAAGAGATACAACATATGCATTTTATTTTAAAATTTCTCAAAGATCTTTGAGTATCAACTTTGCTTTTTTTGCAATGAGAGGTATATATAGATGTCCACTCTTGTACGTTGGTCATTATTCAGTAAAGTTTAAGAAATATAATAAGAATAATAATAATATTAATAATAATTTATTCATCCAAACGACCATACACATGGTATAGGACAATTCAACAAAGCACAATTCATAATAAAATGAACAAATAAAAGATACATAAATGATAAAAGTGACATAAATAACTAACATAAATAGATATAAATATTTTCAGTTTATATACTCATCTATGCTATTGAAACATTTGTCTATTAAGTAATTCCATAAAATAATTTTAAAGCTACACAAATTATCAACGGACTTAATCCTTTATAGTCGCGGCACAATCTGTAAACAATAGGCCTAACCTAGACATTTTAGGTACCGAGCTGAATTTTTCAGAATATGTAATTCTTGATACGTATAATAACATACTAAAAGTCCCGAAGAATCCGAGTTGAGCGTTAGCCACCATATTAAAAATATGGCTTGCTCGCGGCGCTGAAGAAAATATTTTTTTCTTGCCTTATCTATTAATCGATTTTAATGTTTTAAAAAACAAATTAAAGCCAAAGAATGTGAGTTTGATACGAATTTAAGAAACTATAAAAAAATGTTTATTAGTAGTGTAACAATTAGATAATAGTAAAAATTACTTTTTGAGGATTTGCATTTTTTCATTTAAAAAAATACTCGCTCATCCTATAAAAATATTTTTTAAATAAATGTTGTAGGCCGTTAAAAGACAAACAATTTTTTTTTTGAAATTTTTCTCTAGCTTAAAAAATAGCTGAGATATGAAATTTGTAATATTTAGGGACACGCGGAAAGAGAGTGAAAGCCGTTAATATATTTACAGAAATGTTCATATACCTATCGACTTCCACACGCTCTTTATATGTATTAGATATTATATTTCTAACACTCTACACGTACATTTGCGCTGCATTGTTATTAATATAAATAAGTTGCTAAGTTGGATTATCTCAAATCGAGTTTAGAATATTTAAAATTTTTAAATATATTTAGTAGTCTCAAAGGTTTTTTCCAGGATAGTGTTTTATTTTATTTTCATATCGAATTTGTTTTCTTTTTGATTTCGTTATTTTTTTACGAATTGTTTGATTTTTTTAATTAGTATTTTGTTTTGTACAAGGATTGTTTTACTTTTATTATTGTTTAGGTTTAGGTTTATTGTTTAAGGTTAATCAAGCCATTTTATTTTCACATTTTAGCCATTATTATGGAAGGTATTTGTATTTTTTGTCAAATTCCATTATCCGCGGAAGAAACGGTAGTCGTGAAAAGAGGATTAGACACGATAATTTCAAAAAGTATACAACTTAATGATGATATTCATAAACAAATTATTTCTGAAGAACTAACAGTTCACAAAAAATGTAGAAAAAATTACACTCGTAATAAAACCAAAACAACCGCCTCTACTAGTAAAAATGATTTCACAGTTGTGACACAACGTCGTACCCTTACAGGAAGGGCAAAAAAACAATATTTAATTGTCTGAGGAAAAATGTTGATCTAAACAAACAATTAATTTTGTTTAATAACAAAAACGCAAATAAACAGGATTTAGTTAAATTGGGAATTAAGTTTCTCCTTTGTATATATGGATGCAAGTCAGATGATATAGATATCGAGAGATTTTTCCTATTTAAAAAAATTATAAGCAGACAAAATTTAAATAAAAATTTTGATCTAGCAGTTTTACTACCTACTTCCAAAGCTATTGAACAGCATGTTTATAGGGTATACTTTCAGGAGCAAATATGGCTTAATAAGGAAATTAATTCATCTGACTGGGGCTGGGAATTGAAAAACGATAGGTATCACCAAACCCGTACCAACATCTTTGTCAATTGTACCCGACAATATATTAAAACTTCTATATTGCAACTGTAAAAATGGCTGCAATAAAAATTGTCCTTGCAATTACACAAAGTATTCTGACATGTGCAGTAATTGCCATGGCATACGTTGTGTTAATTCAAACACTCTAATTATAACCGATAGCGATAGTTTTTTCCTTTTACCTCCTTATTATTATTATTATTTATTATCATTACTATTATTATAAACCATCCAATTCTAAAAACTAAGCTTAGTAATCATTTCTGTTCGAGGTTAACTGTGCCGTGACGAAAAGTGCACATTTTAACTTTTCAATTTTGATTTTGCTATGTTAACATATACGGTTTTATAATAATTAAAATGTTCTATCTCCGTTATTTTTAAAGCTATAAAGGGGATTAAAAAAACGTTCTGTTCGTTTATCGATGGCCTACAACTTTTACTTAAAACATATTTTCATAAACCTTACAATTTTCTTTTTAATCATATAAAAAGAATTTGCCAAAATTTTAATTTTCAGTTTAAGTCAGTTTTTTACTACACGGACAAAGTTTAGTAAAATGTGTAAAATATATGTTAAAGCCACATTCTTTGGCTATAATTATCTGTTTAGAATATTAAAAACGGATAATAAATAAGGCAAGGAAAAAATGTTTTCTCCGTCTACGCGCGCGGGCCCTTTTTTCAACATGGCGGCTAACGCTCAATTCGGATTCTTCGGGACTTTCAGTATGTTATTGTACGTATCATAGGCTACATATTCTGAAAAATTCAGCTCGGTACCTAAAATGTCTAGGTCCAAACAGATTGTGCCGCGACTATTTAAGGCAATTTATTATAAAATGACATACCCATATAAGCAGGATTTCTTTCATAAATAGATAATGCATGTATAGGTAAGTACAAATCGTTATCTTTCCGTGTATTATAACTATGATAATAATTATTTTTAGTAAACGTAAATAAATTTCGCTTAATAAATAGCAACGTTTCAAAGACATAAATTGACGATAAAGTTACCAGTCTTAATTTTTTGAAACATTCTCTCCATGTTTTTCTGGAAACTCCTAAAATAGTTCTAACCGACTTTTTTGCAAACGAAAAGCTCTTATTGCGTGGTGAGAGCATCCCCAAAATATAATGCCCTTATTCTGGAATAAATTAGTGCATGATAATAAGATAACATAACTCTTTCTGAAATAATTTTACGTAGTCTGTACAAAGAGAAGCAAGTAAACGAAATTTTTTTGCAAATCATTTCGATGTGTGTTTCCCAGTTTAAGCTGTTATCTATATTTATACCTAAAAATTTTGTATTGGCAACTTGTTCAATTGTTTTACCGTTGTATTTATAAGATGACTTTCAAACATTGTTTTAATTCTAGGTTTAAAATTCATAAATACCATTTTACGTCCTTAAACTACATAATAAATTTATCCAACATAATTTTCGTATCCGATATCGAGTCCAATATAGAATTCTTAGTAGAAATATAACTGTTGTCGTCTGCAAACATAACTAATTGTTTACTACTGTCAATGCTTGGAAGATCATTAACAAATAGAAGAAAAAGCAGTGGGCCCAAGACCGACCCCTGTGGTACACCGCAATCAATTCCTATTTCCTCCGATCTTACTCCATCAATATCTACTAACTCTGTCCTATTTGAAACATATGTCCTTATTAGATTGTTAACCAATCCCCTTAAACCATAAGCTTCCAAGGTTGTCAAAAGTAAAGCGTGATCCACCAGATCAAACGCTTTACTTAGATCAAAGGATAAGCCGACACATTTCTTATTACTATCTATATTTTCACATACTAAATTCAGGAAATTGTAAATTGCCGAATTTGTAGACTTACCTTTTCTAAATGCATGTTGAGCGTTGTTTAAAATATTATTTTCTGATATAAAGGTAGTAATATTCTCAAAAATAATTTTTTCTAATATTTTAGAAGTAGTGGATAACAACAGCACAGGCCTATAATTTTCCACATTTACGGTCTCGCCTTTTTTATGTAATGACAACTTTAGCAATTTTTAAAATGTCAGGAAAAATTCCATATGTAAAGGATTGGTTTACTAAATATGTTAAAGGGGACAAGATATAATCAATACACGACTAATATTTGCACTAATTCCATCTATACCAGAAGAGTTTGATTTTTTAAATCCCTTTACTACACTAAGTACTGTTAGCTGGCTAACATGATCAAGAATCATTGTAGGGTACTCCTTGTTTACATTAAAGTGAATAGGATCTAAATTTCTGTTAACTACTTTATCATTTAATACCTTTGGAACATTTATAAAAAAATCGTTAAACACTATGTGCCATTTCTCCTTTGTTATTTATTATTTTATTATTTGTATGTAGTTCTTTCATTTGTCTATTGGTACAATTTTTCACATTATCATTTATAATTTTCCAGGCAGCTTTTGACTTATTTTCGGTATTAAAATATAGTTTATCATTGTACAATTTCTTGGCCTCACGAATTACCTTTTTATATATTTTCATGTACAATACTTACAACTTAAATGTTATAAGTTCATCGAACAACAAGTTACAGAATAATAAAGAAATTAAAGAATGAAAACGTCAAGTAAATGTTTCAACTTACCAACTAGTTTTTGAACTACACACGGTAGAATAATGGCCTACTTGACTTACCTAAAACAAAAGAGAAATCATTGTTAAATAAAAATACTTGAATGAATAGAAACACAGCATTAGACTAAGAACATGGGAAAAATCATCTTGCACATATTATATCATCGATATATTATGCACAGCAGCGAAAGATATAAACCACCTCCAATAGATTTAAAAGGTCTCTAAAAGTTCAAAGGTTTTACAATACCTATATTCTTGTCAGTGGAAAGTGGTAAATAGTATTTAAAATGTGTACTACAAGGTAGTACATTGGGGCCGTTCATATGTTTTATATAAATACAGCCGAATTTCATGCATTCTTAACATTTAGTGCCACTTATAACTATGTTGATGATATGTAGACATAATAATATGAATTAAAAATATCATCAAAAGTAAGACACAAGGCGGGAATTTGAGAAATTTTTTTCAGAGGTTACAGTCCAAGAGGCGACCGAAAGTTGTTATAGCATTTTCTTTACTGAAACTTGTTGTAAATATTACAATAAGTATAGCAGAATGTATTGAATTAAATCCGAGTGGTGGAGGGCATTTGATTAAGGAAAGGAATATTCAAAATTGTCTTCGCAGTTTCTTTTAGATGTCTCTGGTGATATAGTTCGGATCATATTGAGTAAAACCTCATTGTTCATAACGAAATTGAAAAGAAAACTAGATTTCCCAAACCTTTTGGTCAATTTGAAAAGTTGCAAAACATAAAAACACTTAAGAAAGGCCATTTTCAAACAATTGATGATAACTTCTCCAATAATACATATATTTTAGGAGAATCCGACCCTTGTAGAGGTAAACCATCAAGTCAAGTTTGAAGTAAAATGTTTATAATAACGCCTAAAAAACAAGTAAGTAAGACAACAAAGAAAATACACACTAATTTAAAAACTATCGAAATATTATTAAAAATGAAATTAAACTAATTTCTTTCTTATTAGTAGGTACTTATTATATTAAATGTTCAAAATTTCTCCCTTCTTCATGAATACACATATTGTACCGTTTCAGTAACTCTTCATTGCAAACTTTTTGTAACGTATGTCTATTTATAGCAGCAACACTTGCATATATTTTATTATACAAATCGGCCATATCCTCAATGGGTTCAATGTACACTACACTTTTTAAATACCCCCAAAGGTAAAAATCTAATGAAGTCAAGTCAGGTGATCGTGCTGGCCATCTGACTACTCCATTAGTACCTACCAATCCATCTCTGAGGGTACATTTCATTAAGACAATCTTTGACTAGTACTGAGTTATGGGGTGGTGCACCATCTTGGTGAAACCAAATATTCTCCTGGTTATGAGGGATAGTCTCTAATAATCCTGGCAATACATTTCTCAAAAATATCTCATATTTTCTTTTAATTTAAAGTCCCATGGAATAGATATGGTCCAATAATATATGAATTTAATATTCCACACCACACGTTAACTCCAAAAGTTACCTGATTTCGGGTCATTCTCATCCATCTAGGATTATTTTGTGACCAGTATCGGCAGTTATGCTTACTCACAACTCCGTTGTTGTGAAAACGGCTTTCATCGCTCCAGAGCACATTTTTTTTAAAAATTGGGCATTCTTCAGAAAGAACTGAAAATTCAGCTAGAAAATGTAATCTTCGTTCATAATCACCAGGCCTTAAATGATGGATCAATTTTAATTTGTATGGATGGTATTTATTTGATTTTAATATTCTATGGCACGAAGATATCGACAGATTAGTTTCCGATGCCAATTTCCGGAGAGAACATTGAAGATTGTTGACAACACTATTTAACACCAAGGCTGTATTTTCATCGTTTCTAACTGGCCTATTTCTGTTACGAATAGTTTTCTTAAAACTACCCCAGTTTCTTAAATTTTTAAACAGCATGATAAATGTTTTTTTATCGGGTGTAGGTCTATTTGGAAATCGTAAACAAAACAATCGTTTTGCTTGTCGGGAATTTCTTTTGCATTCACCGTATATTAAAATCATATTTAACTTATCTTCATTGGTGTATCTAACCATTTTTTAAATTTATTTTTTTTATTGCCTTATTTGGATTAATTTGCTTTGAATTGTTTCTAAGTACGCTATTTCTGTTTGAAACTATGATTGAAATGCACCAACTACAAACTTTGTTTAATAACTGTCAAACTTAAAATTAAATCAAAGCCTACTAATATCTCTTAAGTAGATTTTTCATTACCATTCTAAATTAGTGTGTATTTTCTTTGTTGTCTTACTTACTTTAAGTTTTGGGAGCCGTTTTATTAGAAGCGTTATTAGAAAAAAAAATGTAATATGTAGGAACATATCGATATTGGTTCATCATGTTAGTTCCGGTTTGGCCGGAAGTGGTAAACATAATTTTATGATATTGTATTATATCACTTTCCTTATCTTGAAAAAAAGTGTTTGATAACCAATATTCTATAATAAATAATAAATAAATTATAGGGATTTATCAAAATTCACGTGTACTGGCATTAATGAAAGAAACTCATAACTCCAAAACGGCTTGTTTTTTGTAAATTCTCTATACCATCAAAATTATTCACAAATTATTGTTTAATCACATGACTTATGTTTCAAGGTTCCAGCCATCAAAAAATAGTTTTGCATCGCAGCGCCATCTCTGTGTGCTGTTGAGGAAAAATTCTAATCACCGTTATTTAAACCTTTCTTTGGTATCAATCATCTGCCATTTACAAAAATAAAATATCTTTATTAATTTTAGAGATAATGGCCTGGGGACTGAAACACCCTGTATATCTTTTGAACAAATGTAGATATTTACCTGATATTTTGTGTATAGAATACATGATTAGTATTGTATTTAAATTTAAAAATGAAGCCCCAGCTTTAACAAGTGCCAAATGGAAGAAAAACAAACCCATCAGAAATTCTAATTTTTAATTTAAACAAAAATTAGCAAAGATAAACGAAATAAGAAATTAATGCAATAACTTTACAAGAGATGTTCGAAGTGACGTCCATTTGTCTCAATACACTTTTGGGTACATTGTTTCATAGATGTTCTTGCTCTACCAAATATTCCAGGATTCTGGCGAATTTGCTGGCATCCTTCTTCTATCCTATGAAGAAGAGTTTGTTCATCGGAACATCGAATAGGAACAGAATAAACATATTGTTTTAAATGACTCCATAAATAATAATCTAGTGGATTCAGGTCTGGGGAGCGGGCTGGCCATGCTCTGGTCCTCCACGACCTATTCATTTGTTGTGATAAGTTTCATTGAGATATGCTCGTACGAGCAAGGAGAAATGAGGTGGAGCACCATCATGTATAAGAAAAATACGTTGCCTTACGGCTAATGGAACAAACTCCGTTAGAAGTGGCAAATTATTTCGAAGTAAATTTAGGTAAGATCGTCCAGTAAGTTTTCGAGGTAAAACAAATGGACCAATTAAACATTCGTCGACAATTCCAGCCCAGACATTAATTGAAAAACGTTGTTGGTACCTCAACTCAATTATTCCGTGAAGATTTTCATCAGCCCCTAAGTGGTTATTATGAAAATTTATAATTCCATCCAGCTTCATCTGTAAATAATACAGAAGAATGAAATAAATAATTTCGAATACATTTCCATGTAAACCAATCGCAAAATCTCATACGCAGTACTGCATCATCGGGATTCGGCGCCTGAACCCTTTTTAAATGATATAGATACAATAATTGGTTCTTAAAATGCGATGAACAGTCATGTGACTCACACGTACCATTGCCGCAATTCTTCTTCTGCTAATACTAGGATTATCCTCAACTGTTTCTAGTATTCTTTCCACCCGTTGAATCGCTACCGTATCCCTTCTTCCACCACGACTAGCTTTGAAATTTTCAGATTGCCGTAGGCGCATATGAATATTCATAAACATAACAGAAATGCATATCTGTCTATTCTACAAAAGAGTATAACCATTTTTTAAATTTAAATCAACAATTCAGATCAATAAATTTGACGGGACGCTAATCATCTAAACACTGTTTGACAGATGCCCACTGACACAATTGGCGCATTATTTTATCTAATACATTATTACGGTTAAACTTTAATAACTTTAAAACTGTAAAATATGTGCAAAAATGTCAAGAGAATATTGTTTTTCAAAATTAAATTTGAAATAAAAAAAAAGCACAAAAAAATTTTGGCCCAGTGGCGAGCTTCATGAAAAAAGGTACCCTACATACTTCAAATCTACGTCACTGGTTAAAGCTGGGGCTTCATTTTTTAAAATTAAATGCAATACTAATCATGTATTCTACACACAAAATTTCAGGTAAATATCTACATTTGTTCAAAAGATATACAGGGAAATAATTGTATTTTTGAACATTACAACGCCCTGTATCTTGTAAACGAAGGTTCTAATGACAATTGTTTATATGACAAAATATTCTTAAATTTGTACGAGGTATACGTTCCTTCATTTATGACATTCCATTATGTTACACCCTGTATAGAGCGTTAATAATAATAACTTCATTGTATCATGATGTATTTCTCGTTTATAAGTGTAGATTTTAGTTTCTTTTTTCAATGTTGGCCTTGGAACACTTCTTTAACCAAGAGACTCTTTCAAATTACCCGATGCGCGATGTACGTGTATCTGTACATTCAATCCCAACGAAAAAACGAAACGTTTCGTAACCATTTAAATCCATCCTATATAACCAATAGGGATCTAGATAGTGGACACTCATTATCATCAAGCATATTCCATGACTGCGGAGAGATATACAGGTGCTCCGGCACCGACTCGTTCGGCGTAATTACCTTTTCTTAACAGACGATGGGTCCGTCTTGATGGCTTTAGTAGGTTTTAGTTTCACTGTCAAATATTAAATTAAACTGTTTATCTCAGCAATATTGTGAAAAACTCAAATCAAAATTTCAATTTTAATTTTTTTTTAATCTCTGTTTCAGCAAGAAAAATAAAAATCTGTAGCATTATAAGTACCTAACTAGTTGCTTTTCAATATGAAAATTATTATAAAGCGATCCTTTAAGACCCTGCATTAAAGCAATGAAATTCCATTACCCGACACGTGCGCACGTTACAAAATACCACCACCCAATCAATCTACCCACAATAATGCTTAAATTTAAGTATATCGCCATTAAATATTCAAATTCGGGCGTATTCCTCCCCAGAGCCAAATTCAGTTAGTCATTTCCATTCCATCAACTTTTGATCATATCGCGCAACAGCTGGACTCACGATGATTTAAATTCTTTGGAAGTTTTACGCCAACGGGGCTTCTGGGCTTTCCTAGAATACAAATAATAAATTTCGTCAAGTTCTTAAGCACTCTTGTCGCCCGGAACTTTTCTGTAAAGGACGCTAGTAAAGGATACGTTAACTAATCCGAACAAAAATACTGTAAGCGTGTCGCTTGCAGCTGCTCGCGCTATTACACGCCTACTTTTAGAAACGCAGTTAAATGAATTTTCATCTTTTTTTCGACATAGCTTAGTTTTAAATAGTTTTGTTTTTTTACTTTGTTTGGTAGATAATTATCGAAAGAACTATCAGACTATTCTCGTCGGTGAGCATAGCATGTTATCGTCCATACTTTTTCAAACTGATAGATATTTCCATAAGATAAGATGAAATTGACTAAACATCTAATTAAACAAATAATATTAAGGAACTAAAAAATAAGCTTTTAAACAAAAACTGAAACTGCAAATGGGGCGTCCGATTAGTAAAATTTGCGGTTTTCCAGGTATTTTGAGCGCTCCACGCTTCTACGTTTATTAATATAATCATTGATATTATTAACATTATTTTCTTCTTTGTAGTGGATTTTTTAAAAGATTCAGTTTGTGTTTATAAGTGCTTTCTTTATTTTTTTTATAATTATTCATTCTGCAAGGGTAATCGTATATTTAATGCTTTCCAAAGGAAATATAAAATTGTGGAAAATATAACATTTCAACTAAATTATTAGTAGGGGAGTCCTCGACCAAAATCCCATGTAATCAAGGCATGGCTTATTTCATGAAAAATTTTTAGTTCTAATCCAAATAAACTACTTCTTTCCTTACAGCAAAGACTCAAAGTGTCGCGAAAGGGGTGAAAATTCATTTTCAGTCGCTTTCATTCCCCGTAAAATTTAGTGAATTTTGCACGGAATAAAACCGACTGAAAATGAATGCATATTTTTTTCGTTCATTTCGAGCAGAATTTTCGATTTTGACCCTGCAATTTACGATGTCGATACATCGCCGATTTTCGATACAGGCGTAGAACGAGCTTTTTCAAATTTTTTTATTAAATTTCAACATTTTCCGAGATGTCCAAATAGGCCATCTTTCTTTCACTCTTGCCAAGCCAGGATAAAACAGAATAAAACGTCTATCTTCCTCTTTCCATAGAGACGTCGCGCGCCCCATACTCGACGGATTTATTTAGTTATGAATTTTTGAAGAATTCATGTTTTTCAATTCTTACGAGAAACGCCCTTTTCCTTTCGTTCGTGCCGAGCCGGATTTCTGGTTCCACCATTGCGATTTGATATCAGAATAAAACGCCAACCTTCCTCTTTCCATTCCACGTATTCACGTTTATTTATGAATGTTTGAAAAATCCACCTTTTCATATGTTCAAATTACCGGCCGGGTAAGGCAGAGTCCTGAAAAACTCTTACGTTTACACCATATACATGTGAAAAAATTAAAGAAAATTGCATTAAAATAATTGAGATCCGATTCCGTTGAAAATCTGTATGTGGGGTTTTTCGACATTGCTGATTACGAATATGATATTGGAATTGAGAAATTTAAAATGGCCACGCCAAAATGGCGGACGAATTTTATCATTTATGGTTCGATTCCGCTGAACGTGGTATGTGGGGGTTATTGAAGTAACAGGTTACGAACATGAAATCGAAATGGGGAAATTCAAAATGGCGGCACGATTATCCGGACACATTTTATCATTTATTATTCGAATCGTCTGAATATTGTCAGTTACTATTTTTCCTAGGTTCTCTGGTACCAAAGGCATGTAATTCTGTGGAAAACTGACGTGCTGTGATGACAAGATTATTCAAGTGTCGGAAAATTTGAAATTTCCCCCCACTAGAGACGTGAGCGAGGCGGGAAAATCCTACATTGTCTAATATTACTTTTAATAGAAAAACAAGGAAAACGACGTGCCGCGATAAAAAAATGGATCACTTATTTTTCCATGTTCGATAAACGAATTCACATCCTTGGCAACGCCACACCAGTAGTACTTTAGAACTTTTTCTTCAGGAGTGATAAACCATTAAAAAAAATCGAAATCTTCATGCCAAGATGAGGCAAAAATTCTGGTCGAGTGCTCCCCTACTATATGTATTAGTTGTATTAAAGAATAATTCTGAATATTACAATTAGGTTAGATGATAGTAAGTTATATTAGGTTACAAAGAGATTCATTTTTGGTTTTATTGAACATGATATTCTAAAATTAAAATAACATTATTGTGGCAGTCATGCTGTCGATAATATGCACATTTCTTTCTTGTAATCTAATGTTGATCATGGCATATAGCCACCAAAGTATTTGTTTGAAATAATATATGTTTCTGTACTTATCAATGACAAGTTTTTGGAAAGGGTAGAAATAACTACTAGTATTTTTTGCTAATAATATAAATATCTTGTTAGTTTATTTCTATATATCCTCTTATTTTTCTTACATTGTAGGATTGTATTTGCATTTAATTATGTTTTAAAGAAATTCGTAATTATTTTACAATTATTGTAATACGACTTTAAAATAAGTTAGTAAATAGATATATACTAGTTTGTAACTCAATTGCAGCTTTTTAGCTAATAAGGATACATTATTATCAATATGTGTCTTTTGACAGTAATAAGAGTTCAGGACCAGACAATAGATCTCCATATTTGTAAAAATGTGTAGTCCATCACTGACGCTGCCTTTGTGTACGATATAAAGTTGTCATTAAAAGAAGGAAAATTTACCCATTTGTGGAAAAATGCTTATCTCACACCTTTGTTTAAATCAGGTACTGCAAGCTGCGTTATTAATTATAGACCCATTTCAGGTTTGTTTCAATGGCAAAAGTATTATAAGCTAGTAACAGATGAAATAGAGACAATTATAATCACAGAACATGGTTACCTTAGTGGATTAACTACTTTTTTAGCTATTTATAGCAATTACATAATGGAGGCTATTGAAGAAGGACTGCAACTTGACTCAGTTTATATCGATTTTAAAAAACCTTTTATCGAATAGATCATACTATTTTATTAGATAAATGTAAAAACACAAGTGTAAATAGGTCCCTCCTTTAGCGGCTTCGTAGTTATTTAAACGATAGAACTCTTATAGCTAAAATTCAAATTATAAGTCCATTCCGTTTTGTCATCTGGTGTCACCCCACTTGGGCCCGATTTTGTTTTTGATTTTTATCAACGACGTGTTAGTGGAATCAGAATGTAAGGCGTTATTATTTGCGGACGATTTAAAAGTATTCAAAGGTTAATAGTTATTATGATTGCGAAAAATTGCAGAATCGCCTGAACAAATTATTGCACTGGTGTGAAATGAATAATATAGAGTTTAATACTAACAAATGCAAAACATTAACCTTTTCGAAAAGAAAACAAACAATTTTATATAATTATGGCATAAAGGGAGTGTATCTAACTCGTGTTAATCGTATTGACGACCACTTACTAGTGATTTTAATTCTAATGAACATATAGATACGAAAATTCAAAAACCATATAAAATGTATGAATTTATTCGTCGACAGTGTGCAGATTTTAAAGATATAAACTCAATTCTAATATTATATAAATATATATTATAATATATAATAATAATAGTAGATATAGAATAATATAGATATTTTTAATATTACTTTCGCATAGCTGAATATAATTTACATCTCTAAATTGACATTTTCGGTTATTACTTCCACATCCACGTAGTGGATTGGAAGTATAGTAATCGCAAAAAAATTTTCAAAAATTTTTATTCGTGAAATAGGTTTAGAATGTCATGAAACGTCGAGATTTTAAATTTGAGCGAAAAAAAATTTCTGTCTGTCTGTCTGTCGGTCTGTCTGTCTGTAACTTTTTTTTTGTCCGCACGTTTTCTCCGGAACCCTTGAAATTTTGTACACGTATATATTATAATGAGATCTGGAACTGGATTGTTTTTTTGAGGATATCCGGTGAAGGGTTGGGGGTTAAATAGGGGTAAATAGGGGAAAATAAGTAAAGCAAGCTTGTAAGAGTACAGAAACTTGAAATTCGGTGTATGTACTAGAAGTTATGGCCTCATTTTTTTTAAATATTTTTCAAGAAATTTGGTACACGTATGAATTATAACAACATCTGGAACTGGATTATACCTTGAGATGATTCCGTTGAAGGGTTGGGGGTTATTTAGGGGTAAATAGGGGGAAATAAGTAAAGCAAGCTGGTATGAGTACAGAAACTTGAAATTCGGTGTGTGTACTAGAAGCCAAGGCCTCAGATTTTTTAATAATATATTTCAGGCCCCCACCACCCCTACTCCCTTATTCAAGGGGTTGATAAAATAAAATTGAGATATACACATGAAATTTAGTACGCATATGTATTATAACGACATCTCGAACTAGATTATATTTTGAGATGATACCGTTGAAGGGTTGGGGGTTAAATAGGGGTATATAAGGGAAAATAAGTAAAGCCAGCTGGTAAAAGTACAGAAATTTTAGATTTGGTGTATATGCTAGAAGCGAAGGTCTCAGGTTTTTTTATTAGTATTTTCCATCCCCCCACCACATCCACTGCATTATTAAAGGAATTGATAAAATTAAATTTAAATTTTCACTTGAAATTTGGTACATTTATGTATTACAACTATATCTGAAACCAGATTATATTTTGACATGATTGCGTTGAAGGAGTGGGGGTAAGTAGAGGTAAATAGGGAAAAATAAGTAAAGCAAGCTCGTAAGAGTACTGCAACTTGAAATTCGGTATATGTCCTAGAAGCTTAGGCCTCAGATTTTTTAATAATATTTTTCAACCCCTCCACTACCCTTACTACATTATTAGAGGGGTTGATAAAATAAAATTGAGATATTCACTTGTAATTTGGTAGACGTATGTATTATAACGACATCTGGAACTAGATTATATTTAGGGATGATTCCGTAGAAGGGTTGGGGTTAATAGGAGGACTAGGGGAAAATAAGTAAATCAAGCTGGTAAGAGTACAGAAATTTGGAATTCGTTGTATATACCAGAAATCAAGGCCTCAGATTTCTTTCTAATATTTTTCAAACTCCACCACCTCCGCTTCATTATTAATGGGATTTATAACATCAAATTGAGATATTCACTTGAAAGTTAGTACACGTATGTGTTGTAGTGACATCTGATTGAGATGACTGCATTGAAGGAGTGGGAGGTGGTAGGTTGTGAATAGTGGAAAATAAGTAGGGTAAACTAGATACTTAATTTTTACCGTATATGGTAGAAACCAACTCCTCAAACTTTTCTATGACATCTGCCCCAAATATTAAAATTCTATGACCAGTAATTTCCACTAACTAGAGTGCAAATATAGTCAAGATGTTTCCTTTAAAGTGACTTGGATGAAGAATCTGGATGTGGAAGTAGTGATTCCTTAGGCAGCGGTTTTTTTTATATTTTCTCCCTTATAATAAGTAATTACTAATTATGTATTTTTTCTTTTAATTATGTTGGATTAATTATTGCCATACCTGTTATTGTTAGTTTAGGTTTAAATGTTAAAAAATTAACATATACATTGCTCATTAATTTTTCATTATTATCAGTATTATACTATTTGGGTTTTAACATGTTGTGTACTTGAATGGTAAATGAATAAATAAATAAATTATTTTGTTGCCACTCGTACTTGACTCCCATTCTAGCATGAAGCGGCAGAGATCTCCGCTCCTTTCCTAACATCCTTGATTAAGAATGACGCCATGATTTTCCAGACTCAGCAGCGCCAGATGATCTAATTACAGTACACGTAACGTGCATTTTAATTTAGTGCATGTAACACATGCCATGTACATTCATATCGCCAATTGTATCGACCTCTTTAACGGTAATCGCTCGAACCCATCTGGACGCCCCCCATCCTCATAATTTAAGCAATAAATTAAAAATCGCTGATGTTTTTAGGGCATTAACATTAAATTAAGTTAAGTCTGGTTTTTGCATTAGCTACTCATACCCACGGGATATCCCGAGGTGCATCACGTTCAGATAAATCACTTCATCAAACAGTGTTGGCGCATAGCAAATTGGACAGTTAATGAGTAAGCTTTTTATTGGGATTTACAAAATGTTAGAGTGGCGAATGCAGATACATAATAAATTTAATATAATACTTTTTAAAATCTTAGTTACAAATTGCCTCAAGGACCAGGTTTGGGCCTTCTATTATGTAATGTATTAATTAACTATCTTTTTTCCAACTTTACTATAATTAGTTATAAATGCAGATGTCTTTTTGAACAAATAAATATTGCTGTTAGAATTTTAAGACACGAGAATTACCAGGACTCTTTTTACCTTAAAAACGCATGACTGCCTCCTTTACGCATTTATTTTGCATTAGCCATAACTCATGAACATTTAATAATTATTCCACGAAGTGTATCATACATGAATATAATACCTTTACCAAAGTCTTGAAGGCTCTTTAAACTACTAATAACTCATTAAACTTATATTTATACAATGATTCTAAATTCATGGATTAATTAGTTTATATAATTAATGTCTCTATATTTTTACTGTGGTACTTGTACAGGATTTTTCATGATATCTTGACCCCCTAATTCCTAGCGTTCTGGAAAAGAGTTAAATACAAAAGTTGTAGGGCTGCATCTATTTTTTTTAAATAGATCTAAATAAATAATAGTCTGCATACGTCACGTGATATAAAAATGAAGCGGATTATTTTTTTCGATCTTCAGCTCCAATACAAACAATGTCGGTAGGTAATGGTTGTTGTCTGTATTTCTTCAAATGTGTAACCCTTTTTCGAACAGTCTTGGCTTTGGATTTGGGGATTGTCTAATACGTGTAATGTATTCTTTGTTTATATAACACGGTTTTAAAAATCAGTAACTATTGAGTGACCATCGTCACTTGTATATATTACTTCCACATCCACGTAGTGGATTGGAAGTATAGTTATCGTAAAAAAATTTAATTTTTTTTTCTTGAAATAGGTTTAGAATGTCATGAAACGTCGAGACTTTAAATTTGAGCAAAAAATTTTTTTTGTCTGTCTGTCGATCTGTCTGTAACTTTTTTGTCCGCACGTTTTCTCCGGAACGGTTTAAGATATTGGCAAATTTTGTACGCGTATATATTATAACGAGATCTGGAAGTGGATTGTTTTTTGAAGATATCCGGTGAAGGGTTGGATGGTAAATAGGGGTAAATATGGGGAACATGTAAAGACAGCTGGTAAGAGTACAGAAACTTAAAATTCGCTGTATGTACTAGAAGCCAAGGTCTCAGATTATTTATAATATTTTTCGACCCCCCCCCCCCCACCGCTACTCCACTATTAAAGGGGTTCATAAAATAAAATTGAGATATTCACTTGAAATTTGGTACACGTATGTACAATAACGACATCAGGAATTAAATTTTATTTAGAGATGATTCCGTTGAATGGTTAGGGGTTAAATAGAAGCAAATAGGAGAAAATAAGTAAAGCAACCTGGTAAGAATACAGAAATTTGGGTTTGGGTGTATATACTAGAAAGCAAGGCCTCAGGTTTCCTTCTAATATTTTTTAAATCCCGCCACCTCCGCTTCATTATTAATGGGATTGATAACGTAAAACTGAGATATTCACTTGAAAGTTAGTACACGTGTGTATTGTAATGATATCTGATTGAGATGATTCTATTGAAGGGATGGGAGGTGGTAGTTTGTGAATAGGGGAAACAAGTAGGGTAATCTAGAAACTTCATTTTTCACGTATACGACAGAAACCAACGCCTGAAACTTTTCTATGACACCTGCCCCAAATATTGTTAACATTCTTTGACCAGTAATTTCTGCATACTAGAGTGCAAATCTAATCAAGTTGTTTCCTTTAAAGTGACTTGGATGAAAAATCTGGATGTGGAAGTAGTGATTCCTTAGGCAGCGATTTTTTTAAAAAACAGCTCTAGAAACATTACAACCATACATAATTCAGAGTAACTCAAAATTGCACGTTTTGTGACAAAATTAACTAGATATTCAACCGTTTCCTTTGATACAAAACAGTATGACTAGATCTTTCATGGTTTAAATGTTTATTAGCTTAAAACGAACATATAGTTAAAGGACGTGTAGTTTGGGAACAGAGTAACAAGAATAAAGACATTGTATTTATTGTATCTCTTTGACCACGGAATATTCAATTCTCACTAACAAAGCAGAACTAACAGCACAATGAAACCATATAATTGGCGAATGGGTAAATTATTAAGTCCTTTAGACGCGGGCCTTATATTCTGGCATATATTCTCCAACCATTTGGAAACTAAAACATTTCGATATTATATTCTTCCAAGTACTAGTTATTAAATACACTAATTTGTAATAATTTGGTTTCTTATTACATGAAATGTTAAACTTCTTAAGCGGAAATAAAACGAATCATTGAATTTAACTTACTTTAATGGTTTACTGAAAAATACACAAATAGTAGAGCAATTGACATCTGGGTGTGAGTAAACTTTACAAAAACTTTTGTCAGAATAATCATGTAAACAAATCATTAAAAGTCTAGTTGACATATAGCAAAATACAAAGCAAAACTGTACACAATAAGAATCCGTATACGGTAAATAATTAAACTAAACTAAACACGATTGACCAGCGAGGTAAAACAAAGAATTCTTACATTAACATAAACAAGCTCAATTAAATTACATGAAAACACACAAAAGACAATACTATAGACTGTACGTAAAATTAATAACAAAAAATGGCCCGACAATTAGTACTTTCCATATAGACTGCCCAAAACACACGGGAGATGTCTAAAAACGGGGCGATATAGTTACGCAAACATAACGTTCACATGAAATTATTCACGCACTATAGTCTTCGCAAGGGGTAAGAGAAGTCTTTACCGGACGGTAGCACTGGATACAATAAAGAATATTACTGGCCAAACGTGGAATCAGGTATTGAAGCCGTCAATAATTCTGCATTTTCGCAATCGACTTCAAACAGGAACATTAGCATCATGAGAGGCATACATAATATAAAAGTCTATTGTACTTACAGTTGATTCGACGAAAACATTGCCATGCTGTAGTTATGGGCAATGGAACACAATAACACAGAACATATAAACTATAATAACTACTTTACTGATTCTAGTTGCAGTTATTAATCACTATATACAGATATTTACAAATATATGGCGGCTTTTAATTCTTTCGCCTCTACACGGCCAACCGCCTCTACGCCATCTTTTTAGCGTCTCCTCTTAGCCAGAGTCGGCGCGTATATCGTCTACTATTCGCTAAACTTGGTGATACAAGCTACTATGCTATTGGTCAAGCATTTGTCATGACTAGCCGATAAAATTTAAACGCATATAATGCTAAGATCAATATCTCATAATTTAAATTTAAATAGCAAAAGGAATAATCGCGCGCTTTATCTAATTTAAGGTACTGAGTGTTCTTACAAAACGTGACCATTACATACAAATATTGCAATTGCAATTCTTTACATCTGATTAAGATAAAACAGGATTTTAGTTTTCATGGAATATATGAAGAAAGTGATGATGAAAATTATACCTTACATGATCTTTTGTAGTGTACACAAATGGCTGTATTCTAAAAGTGTTTGAAAAACTTTTGTATTTCGATAGTCATTAGAGTTAGAGTTAGGAAATAATATTTCAGCACGCAAAATGTTGTAAATCACTCTTACTAAAATAAAATGGCTATTTATTGGTTCGGTACTACAGGGTTATTCATGGAAAGCGGGTATTAGACGTTTCTTGGGATCTGTTCAGTTTAGAACCTTGAAATTCGATCTAAGGGGGTTTTTGGAAATAGCGGATCCAACGAAAATATTCTCATGCATGTGTTACTTTCGCTTACACCGGATGTAGCACCAAATTTTGTTATTTTAAATGGAACACACTATCTTTTACTTTATATTTGGATTCCTCATAGAATCTTAGCTTAGGTTTATGTATCAGTTTTCTTGATAATTAATATTTTTTGAGATTTTTGACGGTTCCTACTCTTCCGAAAAAAATCGATATATTCTATCATGTAGTCGATTTAGATATTTTTTTTTCAAACAGTACCCTAAGATCTAACTAAAAGTTGTCTTATATTTTCACAATATCACATAGGGCATTCTATTTTCACAGTCGACAATGTTTTAATTCAAACGTCCAAAATACATTTTTTTCAAATGGAACCCCTGCATATCTTCACAAAATTTAATAGAATGTAAGTTAGGTAGAATTAAATTTCTTCCACAGTTATCTATATCAGGAAGATCGACGAATATTAAAAACATTAACGGACCTAAAATGGTTTCCTTGAGGAAAACCGATATTTACATAAACTTATTTAGAGTGAACGCCGTTTATGTCCACAATTTGCTTCCTGTTATAGAGATAAGAAGGTAACGAATCACATACTTCTTCCCTAAGACCGTGGCTTTGAAGTTTTCCCTTAAGCAAGTCATGGTTGACAAAGTCAAGTGCCTTGCTTAAGTCCATAAATGAACCTAAACATTTCTAACTTTCATTTAAAGATGAATATAATTTGTCTACAAACTGTAATGCAGTCGATTGTGTATTTGTCATACACAGCAAAAAATATTTTTCAAAAAAGCCTTGAAAAAGGAAATAGATTGGATTTCCGAAACGTCGGCGAAATATTTAATTTCAAGTTTTTATACTTATTTGTGTTGTTTATTTAAAAAAACCAGCCTCTAATTGATCCTTTGAAGTAAACGTCACAGGCGTAGAGGTTTTTTACCAGTATCATACTGGTTAATTGTGATATATTTTGTAGATTCCCCTAGCACCGCTTAAAAAGAAAACATACATGTGGCAGGAAGTCCCAAAGAATTGAAGAACAAAAAAGAAAATTAAGATAATGCCACAAATAATATTTAGACAATATTTCGATTGCGTATTTCTACTTTTTCTGAAGACGTGTTGTGCGTTGTGCAATATCTTGTTTCCTGTTAAAAATTAACTATTTGGTCAAACAAAATTTTTTCTAATACTTCAGAAATAGAAGTAAATAACGAAATAGGACGATACTTTTCAAATTGTCCTTTTCTTCTTTTTAATGCAGTGGAATAATTCGTGCTGTTTTAAATATTTCTGGAAAAATACCATTTTCTAGAGACATATTAATGAGATAAGTTAGGAGTATGTGATATAATTTACAGCAACTTTTAAGAGACTGGAAAAAATTAAATCTGTTCCCGTCGAGTTTGAACTTTTTAAATTCATAATCATGTTAAATGCAGTATTTTCGATAGATCCCTACATTGACCAAATAAAGAGAAGTACATGTTGGATAAAAATTTCAGAAAAATATAAGCTCAATATTGGTTATAAATGTCAAATATTGAACCCACGCCCACGTGGACAGTATGTTGGCGCAGTATTATGACGATTCACTTCCATCTTCTAATTTTTTTCTCTTGTTATTTAATTCGGACATAATGAAACAGTTTCCCTTGAACACAAGAACTATCAACAGATATTTGAAATTACAATTACGCCCACACACAAATATCGTTCTACGTGTACGCATGATGTTAGCATAATACAAACTAAGAAAGTATGGTGCCGGTACCCTCACTACACTTGCAATATCCCCCACTCCAGGCATTTCAGAGTTCAGTATGCATCTTACAACGGGTTCGACTCTAAAGAATTAATTGCTACTTTCGGAGTACCCCAAGGATCCAACCTTGGTCCATTATTATTTTTGCTTTTCGTTAATGATCTTGTACAAATGATCGATTGTGAAAAGTTGCTATTTGATGACGAGCTAAAAATCTCTACCATACCATAGAGAATGATGAAGACTGCTTATTTATTCAGAACCAGTTGAGAAAGATTGAAGTTTGGTGTGACGAAGATAATCTTCACTTAAACTCTCGAAAATGTAAAAGCTTATCTTTTACACTAAAGAAACATTACACTGAATTTACTTATCAGCTAAAGTCCACAAACTTAGGCCGATGTGAATCCATAAATGATCTTGGTATAGTGTTTGACCCAGAACTGTCATTTACTGACCATATTAACCATTCCGCATTAAGAGTGTTAGGTTTTATAATACGAAACTGTCGCAATTTTCATGATCCCACTGCGTTAAAATTACTTTATTTTGCTTATGTCAGATCAAAGTTAGAATACGGTTCAACTGGCCGTTGAAAATGTTCAGAGGAAGTATCTCAAATTCTTTCAATACAAAATCTCAGGAGTGTACCCCGAAAGGGGCTACTCTCAGCACTTGTTGTTCAATTTATTGAGTTTTTAATCGCTTCATCTAAGAAGAGTGTTACTGGCATAATAAAATTGATTGCATAGGCCTTGTTAACGAAATAATATTCGAGTTCCACGATTATCTTCAAGATTCTCGACTACTTTTCACCTATCTGTCGCTAGAACTAATATATTATCACGATCACCTGTATGTACAATGTGCAATAGTGTTAATGGCGTTGCTATATACTGTGATATACATCATAATAACTTAAGCGAGCTGACGAGAATTATCACGCATCATATCAACCTCTTTTAGCATATATCCTTACCTAGCTTAAGTTAGTTGAATTAATTTGATCCATTTTGATTTTGATTGATTGACTTGCCAGCGTAAGGTGGGCATTGCTGCCAATTCCGGTGCATGGAGATTTGCTCCACCACGCAGCCCGATCGACCATCGATCATCCCACCGTGTGCCGGAACAAACCCCCGGTGCTTTTTTATACCGCCGGACCAGCTGCATACGCTGGATTGGACATTGGACATGCTTGTTGTCAGCAGCGAGAGCCGCATGACGCATGGGGTAGGAGTATAGGATGGAGCGTGTAGGTGTTTGTGAGATGTTTTTTCTTGTTTTCCTTCTGTCTTCATCAGATGGAAAGTGTAGGCGTTTGTGAGATGCTTCTTTTAGGTTTTCGTGCTTCTTTTTACTTTCAGGTTTTTGTGATATGCTTCTTTTTAGTTTCTGTGATCATCTTCTCTCCTATTCTACTTCTGAGTTTTCTGTTTCTTCTGTTTCTGAGTCTGGCAGTGTGTATATCCCTGATATTTCTTTATTGTATTCCAATTTTTTATTGTGCCAGCTTTTCCCAGTGTGTATAATCCTTTCCTAGCTTATTCATAATCCTCTCGATTGTTGTTATCCATGTGTAGCATGGCCTCCCTATTTTCAGTTTGTTGCTGTTCATTCGCAGTGCTTTATTTAGTAGGTGTGTCGAGTCCCGTCTTTGGACGTGTCCCCAGTATTTCATTGCGTATTATTCTATTCTTTTGATTATTGTTCTTCCCTCTAGTAATGTTGACGTTTTCTGTCGTTTTTGTGGTTTTCCTGTTTTTGCTAGCAGTTGGATAATGTCCCTGTTGGCCTTTGTCGTTGCTGCGTTTTTGACTCCATATATCATCGTAGGCATTTTGATGGTCGTGTATATCTTTTTGGTTAGGCACCATGGTGGTTTGTTGTCCTAAATGAAGGGTAGTAGAGCTCTTATGACTCTGTAGGCTGTTTTGATTCTTTCCCTTACTGTTTCCCTCCTTTTTAGTTGATTCGTTAGGTATGTTCCTAGGTATTTCATTCTATTCGTGGTTCTCAGGGTGTAGTCTCCTATTTTGTATTCTTCCCCACTTGTTGGACTTGTTTTTGTCAATGGGTCTCGGACCATTATTAGGCTCTTCTTGAAGTTTATTTTCATTCCAGAGGAATCCAGATGTGGTGTCATGTTTCTTAGAAATTTAATGATGTCTTGTTCTTCCTCGGTGATGATGAGTTACTTTATTATTTTTGGCATACTTTTTATTTGTTTGCATATATACATTTTTTTCTCTTCTCTCTTCTTTTGTCTCTTCTTTTCTTTCTTTGCATCTTTCTTGATCCTAATTAATTCGTCTTAATATATTAACTTAATTTAAATAACTTTAACTTAGTTTAGTTTACACAGCTTAAAATGTTATCCTGTAATTGGTTTACTTTGTATTCTGATGGGCAATAAAGTATTTATATTTATTTATTATTTATTTCATATTTTGTGATGCTGTCAAACGGGTATACCCTCGCTGTAGAAGTTTCACTTAGAAAAAACGATAAATGAATAATATTCGATTACCTCAAGTAGGTAAAATAATGAAAATTTCCCATCAATATCGCTGTCATTTAAAATTTCCTCGCTTCAAGTCGGAACGTAATATAAATGTATCAACGTCTGCCACACGTTTGCCGATAGTCATATTAACATGTTATTCTGTTAAAATTGGCTCTAGACTCGTTGAAATTTTAAAGCATCTGTCCCCTGCACTTCGTTCTATCGCTTGTGAATAAACATCCATGTTTCGCGAAACGCAGACAATGAGGTCTCGCTTTGAATTAAGTCGCAAGTTGGGATAGACGAAACACTCTCATTTACATATCAATGGTCTGTTTAAATAAGTTTGAACAATACTCGCGAAATGGGAATTATAATATCGTTCGGATAAGTCGATGGAGGGAAAAAAGCTAATGCTGTTTTCATGAGATGGAATACAATCCGGCGGATAATTGAAATAAATTCCCAATTAGGAGAGATTTCATGGGTGGATACGTTCCCATTGAAGAAGAGATGAAAAATGCTGCAAACATTACCCCTTAAGGCAATCAGCGATGAAGAGTAATTGTTCTTTATTACCTTTTAGAATGATGATTTTACAGTTTTCTCTCTCCGAGGGTATATTACAGGATTACATTACCAGAATTATGTATATATATATACAGAGTGGTCCATTCAAATTGAAACAAATAATTGTCAGAAAAAAATGTTTTGGACAAAAGTTGTTTGGTTACGAGGGGGAAACATAAAGACGTTCTTTTCATGGTGGACGATATCAAGCTCAACATCAATTCTTAGAGGTTTTATCCACAAGGTTTTCATTTTGTAATCTATGAATTTTCCTACTTGGCCTCTGTTTGCTGAGTGGGACGTCGCGACATCAGCCCAACGTTGTAAAGCGCGTCCTCTTCGTGTCCGTCTATCACATTTTCCCTGAACTGTCAACCACTCTGCTGTATTGTTCTCTCTCCAGTTGATGTGGCAAAAATGAAAGGATTCTGGAAAATACAATGCTAGGAGCTATTTTGGTTTTTGGCATTTCGTCAGCAAAACAATTTATCTTCCATAAACTCTGTAATGTGTGCATATCGTCAATGTAGGTACAAGTGGGGCCTAAGGTAGTACCTTGCGGCACTCCATCTCCACAACCTGTGATTCGCTCGTTACATACTCTGACCCACTGGTGCCTGTTAGGTAAATAATTTTGATCTCTTATACCGTGTACTTTAGAAATTTCAGCAATTATTTAAAAACTGCAATCAACCGACAAGGAGTATAATGTTTATAGTTTTCTCTTCCCAAGATTCAAAATAACCTTATGGCTATTATTTCTATGTCACCCCCAAATATGTTTACGCAAAAGACAAAACTTCTTCCCAACGTTAAATTACTACAGTTTAAACAGATATACTATGTACATCTGCTTTCCAAACTTTCGGGTACACATTCAATATAAATAACAACGATTTTTCAAAATTTTAGCCGTGTGAACGGATAATTTTGAGATTCTGTTAAATATGACATTGACATTTAATTAAAATTTAATTAAAACGAACATAAAAATAATACTAATATATTAAAAAAGGTTTTAATATTTTGTCATGGCCCCATTAGCCTCTAGCACCGCATTCAATCTCCTGGGCATAGATTCTATAAGGTTTCGCCAACAATTTTAGTCTTCGCTCAACTCTTCCCACGCATTTTGAATAACTCCCCACAATTCTTCAACATTTGCAGGTCTATAGTTAAATTTATAAATTTTCTTGACAATTAAATCCCAAACATTTTCTGTGGGGTTCATATCAGGACTACAGGCCGGCCGTGGTAATATTTCAATATTGTTATTTAGATACCACTCTGTTATTATTCAAGCAGTGTGAGGATAGGGCAATTATCCTGTTGAAATATGATATCATACATTAGGACATAATCGTTCCACGGAAGGAAGCCTAACATTTTGCAAGATGTCAAGGTAAACTACCCCATTAAACCGACCATCCAAATGCGCCAGGTTACCCCTGGACCGAGAATACTTATAAAAGCCCAAACGTTGACGAAGAATCGTCCAAACTTGTTTCGTGATGAAACATATCGTTCAGAAAATCTTGAGTTTATAGGCCGATGATACACCCGTAAATGACCACCATTGCACGATTTAAATACTTTTTCGTCAGAAAATATGAGTGTTCCAAAAATGTATAGGTCGGTATACATGATTCAGGCAAAATATTATCCGGGACTGCTCATATTCTTCGGTTAAAATATTTTTACTTTGAACTTGCGAAATTTATAATTTCTGAATTTTTCACACGATGGCACGCTGTCATCCACGATCCTAGAAAGTTGGTCTCAAATACCGCTTGTCTGGCCGTATTCAAAGGGTTTTTCCTTAAATTATCCAAAAGGGCTCCGTCCTGATCCAGGTTTGAAATTTTGGGCCGAACATGGCCTTCTAGTCACGGTCCCTTCTTGCTCTCACCTCTTCTTTACTCATAGAACGGTGCTTTTATCTTGTATACAATGAGTAACAACCCTTATTATGGACCACCCTACTTCTAATTTAGAGAGCATCAAAACTTTGTCTTGCTTTGTCAGTCGAGGCATTTTGACTTTTCAAAAGTTCAAATGTCAGAGTTGATTAATTACAACCCTGAATTAATACACCGAAAAACAGGTGTACGCGAAAGTTTTGAAAGCAAGTATACATTGTTAGATATATCCAAAGTAACCTCCAGTTTTACATAGGAAGTGCTTTGGTTCGCTTTATGGTTGTCGTATTCTCAGTTTCAAGCATGCCTACTTAAAATAGTCTTCCTTGAATGTTTCAAGGATATTAGCAGGGCCGGCTTTAAATATGTGGGCGAAACTGGAACAATGGACTTACATTTGGGAATAGCTTTAAGAAGTAATAGAGTGTAGAGAGCAATTTGCGAACACGATCAGAGCGTTCACAAAGAGCCCTAAATATTGTCGACAGGTGGTGTAATGAAGAAGAACTTTCCATAAATCCCCACAAAACCACAGTCGTCACTTTTACGCGAAAAAGAGTCTTGAAAGGCATAAAGCCCCTAGTGCTCAACGATGTGGAAATTCCATTTGCCAGTGAGGTAAAATACCTAGGAGTCATTTTTGACCAAAAACTGACATAGAATTGCCACATTGAAAAAGTCACACAGAAAGCAACAACAGCCCTCGGAAGGTGTAGGTAGATGTGTGGAAAAAATTGGGGGTTAAATCCTAAAATGGCCCTAGGGTTATATACAAGGGTAGTAAGACCCATAATAGCCTACGGATCAGTAGCATGGTGTACTAAGACAGTGCAGTTGTGAGCAATAAGGCTGTTAAGTGGCGTACAAAGGCTTGCCTGCCCATGCGCCACGGGAGCCATAAAAACTACTTCAACAGCTGCATTGGAAGTCCTTCTGTACTTGCCACCACTACATATATTTATCAAAGGAGAAGCTTGTTCGGTGGTGCACAGGCTAATTCAAGGCTCTACACCAATAAGGCAGCAGCACGGAACAGAGCAACAGAAGTTATACTTAGAGCTGAAGGCGGATCCCATTCTGGGAATGCCCACGGACACTACAGTCCCAAAGTACAATTATTTAAAATTTTCAAAATTAAAATACCAGACATGGATGACTGGACAAACGGTTCTCCAATACCGGCACAAACAGTCTGGCATACAGACGGCTCTAAGACAGAACAGGGAGTCGGAGTTGGGATTTATTAGATAAGGTCAAAAATGAAAATACCAATAAATCATTTTCATTAAAGAACGATCGGCCAAATTTACGGAGGACCTATTATACCAAAATAGAAAAGCCAGAATAATAGTAGGTCTTCTAACCGGTCACTGTCGACTTAATAGACATCTCAGTCTAATGGGTTTGGCAGAGGAGGCAACATGCAGATTCTGCCAAGAGGTAAAGGTAACCTCAGTCCATGTATTTTGCCATTGTGAAGGCCTTGCTAGACTGAGATTCCAACTACATGGTGAAGAAAAACTAAGAGCTGATAGCTACATTAAGGAGCCCTTATCAAGGCTGTGGATTCTGATACAATGGACAAAGCTGGATAAGGAGTTCTAAGGAAAACAAACAGGAGCACCACAATAGACCCAGGGGGCTCGCGGTGGTCATGGCCAACTGGCCAGCTCCTCCTTCCTAATCTAATCTAATAGAGTGTAAATTGACAGTTTATTACCTAATTTAATCTTTAATCAGTTTACACGGAATATATTACTTTTGGCAACTTATAGATATAACTTGTAAGTACAAGTGATTTTTGGAAGAGGATATTTTACGAGTGAATTAATTAGGTACAAATAACATATTCAATATCGTGTTTGGTTGCCAATTGCTACCAGATGGTTTCTAGACATTTCTTTGTGCCTACTTTTTTAATTCAATCAAAGGGACTCTATCTAGTAGAAAACAATATAAGTATAAATATTTAACAAATACAGCTGCAGAAAATTAAAAATTCGAGAAACTCGCTTTATTTTAAATGCAATAATAATAATAATTTATTAATAATATATTATGATATAGGATAAGTATAAAAGAAGTAGATACATGTAGTGATGGTGCCTATGAAAACCAAAAACAAAAACCAAATCGTTGGAACCACAGATATTGCAATACATACAAGGGCTCAAAGATGTGAGAAGTCTTACTACAAGGAATTCTCGTCCACCTTTCAACTAATACATATCGAGTAGGGACACCGTTAACCAATGTTCCGTCCACAGACATTATGTACCACGCGGTCGTTGTCAGAAATCGAAATGGAATGTGATTGTAATAGCGACATCTAGATTTATTCGAAACATATTTATAGACATTATAATTAAAATAAAAATTAACTAGGCGAATAATAATTTACCTATTTAATTTTCATTTTTCATTTAAGAAATTAAGCTAAGACTGTCTAGTTAAGCGGAAACTATTCTCTAAAAGGTTGCACAGGTACTGCACATTGTAGTGTACAGTGACAGTTTTTGATTTGTCGAATAATTAATGTCGTAATAATTTTTAATGGATAACCAGATAGTGGCGTGCGTCAGTCGGACGAATGGTAAATATTTTGAGCCGGAATGAAATTACCTTCCCCCCCGTTTTCGAGGATGCTGAACACGATGGCGGTGTTAAAATTTCTCTTTGGTGTTGCACAACCCCTCAAACAGGCCAAAAACCACCCCCTAGAGGGGTTAAACGCGATTTAATAGGTTTCCCTTCAGAAAATAGTACTTTCCTCCCGTTTTCAACGATGCTGAGCGCGGTGATGGTGTTCGTAATTACGTCCGACCCCTACCAACCCGTCGACCGGCCAATACTCGCCCCCGAAAGGGGTGATTTTTTTTTTCCGGATAATCAGCGGCAAATATATATTCACCCCCGTTTTCAAGGATGCTGAGCACGGTGATGGTGTTCCCCATCGCGTCCGACCCTTATCAACCCCTCCACTGGCCAATACTCGCCGCTGAAAGGGGGGAATTTATATATTATATATGTTATAAGTATTTAAAAAAAAAATCACCCTTTCCGGGGGCGAGTATTAGCCGGTGGAGGGGTCGGTATGGGTCGGACGCGATTACGAACACCACCACTGTGCTCAGCATCCTTGAAGACGGGGGGAATATATATTTGCCGCTGATAATCCGAAAAAAAAATTAACTCCTTTCGGGGGCGAGTATTGGCCGGTGGAGGGGTTGGTAGGGGTCGGACGCGATGGGGAACACCACCACCGTGCTCAGCATTCTTGAAAACGGGAGGAATATATATTTGCCGCTGATAATCTGAGAAAAAAAATTCACCCCTTTCAGGGGCGAGTATTGGCCGGTGGAGGGGTTGGTAGGGGTCGGACGCAATTACGAACACCACCACCGTGCTCAGCATCCTTGAAAACGGGAAGAAAGTACTATTTTCTGAAGGGAAACCTATTAAATCGCGTTTAACCCCTCTAGGGGGTGGTTTTTGGCCTGTTTGAGGGGTTGTGTAACCCCAAAGAGAAATTCTGACACCGCCATCGTGTTCAGAATCCTCGAAAACGGGTAGGGGGGTAATTTTATTCCGGCTCAAAATATTTACCATTTTCTCGTTTTTTCCGACTCACACACGCCACTAAGAGTATATTTTTAGCTTATATTTTCCTAGGTTAAGTGTATTTAATTTGCCTCTAAATGTAGTTTTTGCCATTTGTGCGTACACATGTAATATATGAGTTGCCTGCTGATAAGGGTATATTTAATTTTAGATGTCACAGTGATAATTATTTTATAACTACATTTTTAAGCATTTGAAGAGTATAGGTGTAAGTGCTATACTACCTTTACATGATATTATTTCCTGAAGGATCGTCTGGCTCATTAAATAGGGTAGTGAGGTAGTAAGGGCCTAATTCTAAATATAAAAATTGAGAAATTGAAACATTTGCATCACGCACGGGAACATTACTATTTAAAATGGTAACATAGTGTTCTTTTCGTTTTGTGGAAAGTACATTTTGCTGGCTTTGCAGAAGTACGATTCTTGATTTGATTACATCACAAACTTCTTAAGGAAATCTGTACGATATACTTTTCAACCAGATTAACAATTTATTATAAACTGAAAATGACCAAGTTTAAAATGGTAACAATCTTTGCACTTATCTGCTTGAACCGGCCCTACCCTCTGAAATTCAGGCCATCTGACCCTTCGCCCCAGCGTGTCCTCTGCGATATTCTACAGTTTATATCGATAGGTCACGGAGTGGTTTCCTCGAAAATAGTCCCAGTGACAACCTTGCCTGAAAACTGGCATTGAACGTGCTGAAAGGAAGCGAAGTTTGAATGGTATAGTGACTGTTATTATATAATAACTTTTCATTCAGGTAAATCGAACGTCAAGACCACAATACGTTTGCTGCATGGCGCAGGGTTTAGACGTGCTGGAGAGAGTGACGTTATGGTTAAAGTGACAAAGCGAATTTGCACCTTATAATTTTGATGAGATTAAATTTATTTGAATTCAAAGCGATGCCTATCAATGTCACAAGTTCTTGACGTTTTCGCATGAAATTTTATTTATATATTTATTTATTTTATATAATATACATACAGCATTCCTAGGTGTAACAGACTGCTGACACAGAAGTAACATTTAATTCAGTTACAAAAAAATTGAAAATGTGTAGTATCCATCCAAAAAAGTTTTTATGGTGATATCAATAATCGTAATCAAAAGTGGTCACGGGGTTAAGAACCGCAGTCTTAGCATATGTCAACTTTTTTAGAATGTAGTGGAGACTCAACATGAATTTATGGATTACACAGATCCACAAAAGAGTGCTCTATGCTGGAGTACCGACCATACCTATTCATTACATTTTTAGCCGCAGAACACCAATCTGACCTTCATTTTGTCCCAACACAGTTTTTTAAGACCAAGAAAGTCTGTTAGATCGTAATATTGCCTACTACTCAGAAATCCAATAATCGAAATTCCGCTTATTTCTTCATTGCAATGCAACTTGTGGACATACTTTTAAAATTAGGTTTATATTATGTAATATTCAGTTATCGGAGTTTGGGTTTAATTCCAGTGGCAGACATATATGAAATTTTACAACAAAATATTAAATGTAAGTTTGTTCTCTCTTACAAAATTAAATATAATACGAATCTAGATTATGAGTTTTTGAAGTATTTGGTATAATAAATGCATGTACACATATTTCACACATAAATTGTTATAAATCCGCACAGCACTTTTGAGTTTCAAATTTTGTACTTTTACTGACTGTTCATAGTTTCAAAGTATACAGTAAGTATTTTTTCTAAATTTTCATGTCAGAGACGATTTCTTTTGACAGTAAATATCCACTGTAACATCCAAAATGATCTATCGCATTCCACAGAAGTGAGGGAAGCATATCTAAAGATGTTTATAGGCACCTGATCAAGGAAGGCATCTGGTTCTGTTACAATCTTTTTGCTAATGATAAATGCGACCGCCAAGTTTGGATTCCACTACAAAACATCAACTTTTAACATTGGAAATGTTTATGTTTTCATATATGAGGTAGAGTTACTAGTTTTTATTCAAGGTCAAAAGACAGCGGTGTCGCGGCACAGTAGAGAGAAGACCAGTAGACTCATTTACTCTTGAGATTTTATTTTTTATGAATCCACTGCGCATCCGATATTTGTACGCTAATCTACATATACTGCTCGAGCTAGAAAATGCTAATAAACTGGCCAACACTTACAATGACACTAAATTATTTTTGTTCAAAGATATCCTTGGCAGATGATTTATTTTGCGATTGAATTTAATGTTTACTGATTAATCAATAAGTAGCGAATTAAAATTTGACCTGCCTTCACTTAAATTTATTACATAACTTCCGCATCTGACGTCACAGACTGAAAATGTATGACTTTATATTATTCAAGCAAAAATTTGTACACGGCTGCCGAAAAGGCCGCGCTACTATCGATTAGGCTGCTGCGCTTTCCAATTGCATTACCTACCGTGTCGGGAGATTACCTAAAAGTTGTACAGCGATGCTGACGGTAGAACACAAAAGTGTACAGCTTGCTACAAATAGGTGTCGTTGGAACCACAGATATTGTAATACATACAAGGGCTCAAAGATGTGAGAAGTCTTACTACAAGGAATTCTCGTCCACCTTTCAACTAATACATATCGAGTAGGGACACCGAGAACACTACTATGTTAATCAATGCTCCGTCCACAGAAATTATGTACCACGATGTCGTTATCACAAATCGAAATGGAATGTGATTGTAATAGCGACGTCTAGATTTATTCGAACCATATTTATAGACATTATAATTAAAACGAAAATGAAATAGGTAAATAATAATTTACCTATTTAATTTTCATGTTTCATTTAAGAAATTAAGCTAAGGCTGTCTAGTTAAGCAGAAACTATTTTCTAAAAGGTTGCACAGGTACTGCAGATTGTAGTATACAGTGACAGTTTTTGGTTTGTCGAATAATTAATGTGGTAATAATTTTTAATGGATTACCAGAGTATATTTTTAGCTTATATTTTCCTAGGTTAAGTGTATTTAATTTGCCTCTAAATGTAGTTTTTGCTATTTGTGCGTACACATGTAATATATGAGTTGCCTGTTTGATAAGGGTATATTTAATATTAGATGCCACAGTGATAATTATTTTATTTTTTAAGCATTTGAAGGGTGTAAGTGTAAGAGCAATACTACCTTTACATGACATTTTTTCCTGAAGGATCATCTGCCTGATTAAATAGGGTAGTGGGTTTGTACAGCGATGCTGACGGTAGAACACAAAAGTGTACAGCTTGCTACAAATAGGTGTCTGCTTGCAAATAAATGATGTGTTAGAATTGCAACTAACTGATATAGGTTGTCTCTTGTACAAATTGAGTGACAATAATAATATCTCTTTATTTCAAAGTAATGTGTCGCGGTCGACTGAGATTACCATATGTAATGGCTGATATACGCAAATGTAATATGGGTTGCATATATCACAGGGGGTCAAGTTACCGGTTTTCATTTAAGGTGGATCTACAGCGGTGTCGCGGTCGAGTGAGACTGCGTATATGCAACGGCTGATATACGCAAATGTAACGTGGGTTGCATATATCACAGGGGGTTAAGTTACCAGTTTTCATTTAAGGTGCAAATACAGCGATGTAGTGGATCGTGCTATTTCCGAACGAGGCGAAGCCGAGTCCGGAAAAAGTTTTAAAAGTTGTAAAACCTTATGTTTTATGTATGGTGTTATCATTTCCAATGTACCTATGATTGCAAGGATTGCGAAATCTGTAATTTTTTTTGTGTAACCTCACCAGGTGCACCCGGTATTCATTTATTGTTTTTTTGAACAGTACCTACTTTGTTTAATGTTTCTTCCAAGGACAGATTTGGACATTGAAGGTTTTCTATAATTCTTGTCATTATTTTAAAACGTTGTAATATAAATTTTAAATCATTTTTAATATTTGGAATATTCATTAAATTCTTTGCATGCTTAATCGCAGTAGTATCTTCATTTGGTATCTACAACTTTCTTCAGTGAGTTAAAGTTAACATGGTAGTAACATGCCGCGTTTATTCATGTTCCCTAAGGAGTGATTACTGGTTCTGGAGGAAGCCGCAAATTTGGACATTTTTCTTGGAAACGTTTTATCCTACTAGGAGCTTTTAGAAAACTTTTCTTCATATTAGCAATAAGTCAACATTTGTGAAACAATCTCGTACTTTTTCGAATACGCGGAGTAACCCAAACAAATAACATTTAACACTTGAGGGTATTTCTTTTTAATTTTTTTTCCAGCACTTAACATATACGACACTGAATCACTAGTAAAAACAACAGCTTTCTTTAAATTTTGTCCAAGTCTTGCCAAAGCCATTTTAAAGTGTTTTCAAAAAAATTAAACACTGATTCGCCATTAACTGTTTCTAAAACCTTGGAAGCTACTAAATGGCACTTTCCATCAACATGTAATTTTGTAACTAATACATTGGCAGCATCATTTCCTAAAAATCTGCCGTTTCGTCTATTGTAACCCAAAACCAGTAATTTTGAAAATCACTCCGAATACCTTCCAGTTTTTCTTCATGAGAATTTTTTTACGAAGTAAGCTTTCACTTGGAACATGTTGCCCCATGCAATACTTATTTAGAAAATGTGTAAAATGAGTGTTATTTAGTACACTCCATGAAACATTTAAACATATTAACAGAAGAGCCAAATCGAAATAAAAGTCGTCCTTTGATATTCTCTTTTCCTTTTACACTCGTATGTGTAGCGATTTACGTGTTTTAAAACAGCATTTTTTCGATTTGCATCTTATTGTGACATCACAAATATTACAAATAATTTTTTCGCCGTCAAAATGTAGTTCTTTATAAGGCTTAACCCATTTTTCGACAGTACGTTTCCTCGGATTGAAACGCGACATATTAACAATAAGTCCTTCTTTCAGTAAACACAATTATAAACTAGGTCCTGTGACACTTTCATTCAGTTTAAAGACGAGTAAGTAGTAAATAATGTTTGGCGTGTCGACCACGTGTTGCAGGTGTACATTGTTAACGCGCTCTGTTTCTTTAACTTAAATAGCGTTCTTTGTTTAAATATATTACATAACTTATATTACACGAAAAATAAATCAAAATTTATTTATTTTTCAGCGAACTAAACCTTATTTCAATAAATCCTTGTAACGACGTACCTGAAAATTAAACCCAAATTCCGATAACTGGTAATATTTCGAAAAAAAAAAGTTAGGTACCGACTCTCTTGTACTTTGAAACCCAGAAACATACAGTACTAGACAAAGCTAATTCAATCTACTAAAGAGCACACTCGAATAGTAAATAATAAAATACGGCATATACATTGCGTCCTATAAGGTAAATATGATATCACCCATAACCAAGTGAGAATACCATGTTACTGACACCTATTTATAGCATCTAAGCCATTGTTTGCTCAGAAATGCTTTCCAGATGGGAATCTAAGTTTTCCGTAGATTTTGGCCGCCATTTTTTCAAGATGGAGGCCAAAGCCGAGGTTAATATAAGGGTGCAAAAATAACATGTTATTAAGGATACTTTTAGGAACAATAAATTTTGTTTCAGCTTTCTCTCATTTGTTTTCATTTTTAGATCACTACAGCATCCCTTCCTGGCTAGCCTATTTTTATTTAAATATACGAAGGCTGACATGCTCCAATTTTTACACAACTAGAATTCAGGAAAATTGATGTTAGTCTGATTACATTTTTAATTACTCAATTTAGATTGTTATCTACAAACCCATTTACATCACAATACAAATAAATATATCGAATATTAATTCTAATTTTTGATTGATATGTTTCCAATAAAGATACGGGTAGGCTATCAGGTAAAATATCTACCCATTTCCATTCGTCATTATGAAGGACTGGCATTAGTAGATCGTATCAATCAAATTAAATAGAATTGCGTTAATTAAAATGCTTAAATGCTAGTTTGCAAAACTGTATCCATATAATAAATGTTATCTACGTATCTAATAGTCCTACAAAATGTACTCATCGGAAAAGTGTAAGAATGTTTTTAATTTATACACAGCCCAAATGTATCAGAAAAGTCAATGAGGGAGCTATACGGTGACGTCATCAATATGGCTGCCGTTCTAATATGTTGTATACTTAAATATGCGTGGCTCGTCACCCGTTTGTGCTACACAGATTTTTTTTCTGAAATGTAAAATTTAATAACAAATATTTTCATTTAACACTTAAATGTTAATTACAGTCCCTTTTACGGTCACCAGTTTAGGTGCTGGCACTCAATCGATACGCTGTGCGCCGTGGTTGTCTGGTAGGCTCCGGTCACAGTTCGGGGAGGCAATGTTTGTATTATTTTTAATTGCAATAAATTGTTTATGATGACGATGATCGGGTAAGTTAAGCAACGTCGGTCGGGTCCGACAGATGGAACATCACTCCATGTCATAAGCTGTAAAAGCTGACTGAACTGAGTCGGCTTGGCAAGAAAAAAGAAACCAAGGTCTGATAACTGTTAGTACCAAGGAGCTCCTTGTCGAGAGACTCAAAATCTAGTAAGGACCATATCTAGACAAGGAATCCTAAGGTACAAGGAGAACCACAATAGATCCATAGAGGTCGCAGTGGGAAAGACCAATCGCCAGGTCCTTCTAAAATCTCTAAATCTAAATGTTAATTCAATACTTAAGATTTTAATATATTTACAATGAAGTTCATGTTGGGCCCATATAACCCACCTTACCTTAGTTCAAAAATGCATCCCTGGGGAAGTACATTCTCTTAAAGTTAGACAGAAAAAAAAATTCCAATAATTTCCGTTATATTGAAGATAACATAACAAGTTGATGATAACATAAGTTGATAGGAGCTGTATCACTGTAGGTACTCTATATGAACATGATCACAACCAAATGACCTTTGTTTCCAATTTTTTTCACAATAATTAATATTTAACTGCCTGTAAATTTTTAATCACCCTGTAAAATTACGGAAGCTTGAACATTTTTATAGGGCATTGAAAGGGCTGCAAAAAAGTACTAAATTTTTGTAGTAACAATCAAAATACAAGGAATTATCGTTTTTCTCTCCATTTGTATTTAACATTTATTTGCAATTCTAGAAAAAAATGTAATAATAGAAAAGCACAGTTTATTCTAAAAAATACATTAATAACGAAAGCTTCACATGACGTCCACTTGTTTCAGTACACAAATTCAAATTTTTAAAATTTTGTGTAATATCAAAGAAAAATCAACAATTATCATTTTCTCTCTGAAGGTCATAGGTGCTTGTGAAACAGGAAACCTCTCAAGTTTGAGAAATTTGGTTGTTATCAAGCTTACATACAGTACCTATAGAGATGCAACTACCATGAAAATTTGAAAATTTATCTTCAATATAAGGAAAATTATTGAAAAAAAATTGTTCTGTCTCACTTTAAGAGAATGTACTTCCTCAGGAATGCATTTTTAGACTAAGGTAAGTTGGGTTATTCGAACCCAATGTGAACTCAGGAAGCGCAGGTTCCCGTCCGGGAACTCAATTCTCAGACACCCTGTATAATACATCGCAATAATAATAACAATAATAATAATAATAATAATAATAATAAAGTAGACCAAACACCGGTGCTGCCTTATGTTTCCGGAGAGATCGAGTCCGTTGTCGAGAACGAGAAGTGCCGAATTTATTGGAACTACTCGTTCCCGACCGTCAGGCTGATTCAAGCCAACAAGCCTGACATAGTCCTCCTCGACCACCAGACCAAGGTGATGTATGTCATCGAGTTTTCGGCACCTGCCGAGACAAACATCACCTTGAAGGAGGAGGAGAAACGGACCAAATACCGAGATCTCCGGTATGAGCTTCGAGCGCTATACCCAGACTACTCGGTCAAGATGGTCGTCCTGATAATCGGCGTTCTCGGTGGGATGAGGCCTACGCTGCTCTCAGCATTGAAGACCATACCGGCCTGCCAAAAATCAGCCGAATGGTTGGCAGGCCAGATGCAGAAGGCAGTCGTCTTAGGATCCCTGCGTCTACTTAGGGCACACGATTCTGGAATCTACAACCACTAACCCTGCGGGATGTGGGGAGTGGTTGTAGATAATTCGCTGGCGCTTCCCCTGTGAGAATATCGGAGACACGGGAGAACTGTCCAGCATCGCTAACGCGAAAAAAAAAAAAAGTATAAAAAGCTATTTACCTGCTGGAGAAGGTGTCCATCGTGCCCATAGCAATATCAGGAAATGGGCTTATAGACAAAGAGCAGCCTAGAGCACTAAACCAACTGGGTATAACTGACCACCACAGAGTGATAGGGCCTGCTCAAAAAGCTACAATTTTAGCCACCTGTAGCACTGCTCATAGCAAATCGTTGGTCGACAAGGTCCCGGTTAATCATGAATTAACTAGGAAATCCAACTATTAGTTGTGAAAGAAAATAATAATAATAACAATAATAATAATATAATAATAATAATAAAATTTTCCATTCACAACTGGCTCGAAAGCACAAACTTAAAGCTAACCTTCCTGCCTAACACAAATACAACCCCGACGCGGTTTTAGAAAATCAGCACCATCTATTGTATTGGGACACACCTATAATTACAGACCAAACGATCGACTATAACCGTCCTGATATAGTCATCATTGAGAAGCAGCTGAAAAAGGCTACAATAATAGATATAGAGTGTCCTCTTAGTCACAATCTAATTAAAACCGAAACGGAAAAGATGACGAAGTACGAAAATCTTGCCATTGAAATGAAACACATCTGGAATCTAGATCAAATCGAAATAGTCCCCATCGTTATATCCACCACTGGAGTGATGACAAAGCATCTCACGAATAACCTCGAAAAAATAGGTCTAATAGATCTCTGTACATGGAAATATAAAAGGCTGTCATTTTCCAAACTTGCCACATCGTTAGAAAATTTCTTAACAACTGGGCTGCATGGGACTGATTGAATTATCTCCCCATGCCGCTCTATATAGCCTTGTCCTCGACACTACAAAAAGGATAGGCGAATATTACCCAACTTCAAAGCTGAGAACAAAGTGTTGAAATAATAATAATCGTTTTTATTATCCAGAAAAAATTATTACAATACTATAAAATATGAGATAAAATGATTATAAAGGGCAGAGTTCAATGAATTTAAAATAAATTATCTGTTCTTCCACTCAACCCAGAGAGAAAATAATAGTAAACAGCCACATAAATTATTAATTTTTACATGCCATACTGTGGCTCTTTTAACTAAAATAGACAGCAAGTCTAGCGTTAAAAGTTTTACTACAAATTTTTTAGGAACAATTTTTTTAAATTGTGTTTTAAATTTTGTATATGGTAGTACCATGAGATCTTCAGGAATGTCATTGTAAAGAGAAGCCACACGATATGAGAATCCGCAACGAAATTCGGCAGTTTTATGTCTTGGGACGGTGATAGTTTATTTGTGCCTTATATTTAAGTTATGTACGTCTGTTCTATATGTAATTTTATTATACAAATAAGGAGGTGACTTAGTATATATTATGTTGTGAAAGAATGAGCAACTATGGAGAATATTTCTGTTCTTAATATTAAGCCAGCCAATTTCTTTCAAACTCAAGCATACCGGATCATACTTTCTTATACCACAAATTAGTCTAATACAACTATTTTGTAACCGTTGTAATCGCTGGGCATCAACTTGGCGTAAGAAAGGGAAATACACAACTGAAGCATAGTTTATATGAGAGAGGACCAGAGCTTCACATAAAATTGTTTTAGTTTTTTTTTGTCAAAATATCTTTACTGGCATAGATTAATTTTAAGTTAGCAAAAGATTTCTTAATTATATAGTTAGTATGCTCAGTAAATTTTAGACTGGAATTAATATATAATCCTAAATTCTTTGACACATTTGTGATCTCAAGATGCTCGTTGTTAATTTGTATGTTGAGGTTTTCCACTCACTTACCTATGGTGTCCCTCCTTCCAGATAACATTACTTTGGATTTTGTTGCATTTATGGAAAGACAAAAAGCATTAGATATTTCATTAAGAGATGTTATGTCATGGTTAATGAGTCTACAAGCATTTTCAATATTAGCCTCTTTAAAAGAATAGTAGAGCAGCGTATCATCAGCATAAAAATGTGATTTACAGTTTTTAAGGACATTTTGAAACTCAGCTGTATACAACGTAAACATAAGAGGCCCCAATATTGAACCGTGTGGTACAACTTGATTTACTGGTAGTATGTTAGAACTTTCTCCGTTAATGGTGACTCTCTGATGTCTGCCAGTTATATACTGCTTCATTAATTCTATAGATCTGGGACAGAATCCAAAATAATGTAAAACTGCCAGAAGTAGTCGATGATCTATACGATCAAACGCTTTACTAATCTAATAACACTAAAACTGTAGCCTCATCGTTGTCCGATGGTCGTATAATGATATCGACCACTTCAAGCAGTGCACTAGTTGTGCTATATCCCTTTCGAAAGCCAGACTGGTTAATGGATAATATATTATTTAATTTCACGTGCTCTCTAATTTGTTTATTCATGACTATTTCAATTATTTTAGACGTAGTTGGTAATATGGTGATAGGTCTAAGATCCGTTAAGTCTGATATATTGTTAGTCTTTGGTAAAGGCATTATTTTTGAAAATTTCCATAGAGATGGTAAAACACAATTTTCGAGACAATAGTTTATAATATGTGTTAGTAAAGGCAAAATATTAGAACACAGATACATAAGTAACCCAAGTCCTATACCATCAACTCCAACTGCCTCAGATTTGATATTTTTTAGTACTAGGTATATTTGATATTCGGTGACCATTTTGAAGGTAAAAATATCAGTATTATGTTTAATATGGTAATTATAAAATTGAACAGATTCCTCGCTAGCGACAAAATCACTTTTGCTAGAATTTATAAAATAATTGTTGATAGCATTGACATCACCAATACTCTTATAAGTTGGATGGAAAATCTGGATGTGGAAGTAGTTATTCCTTAGATAGCGGATTATTTCATTAAATATGATTCCTATATCTCAGCAACTATTGGGATGATCGAACTGATAGTCGGACTTTTGTGAAAACTTCAATATATTCAAAGGTTATTTATTATCAAATGCCACCAGGTAAGGATACCTCATTTCATATCTTTCTCCATGACCGCACACTCTTGGGACTACTTAACTTTTCTACCTACTTTGTAAAAAAAACATTTTCGTTTACATTTGCGAGGCAAATTAAACAATTCCATCCCTTTATTAGCCAAACCAAGATTTATTAAAAGCTCACTTAATTATTTACGGGTACGTTTTGCGCGAAACTAGATTTCAGGGCACCTGAACTGCCTCTTTTCATCTCCATTAAATTTCTCCTTCGTCCCCTATGTGTGCATTATGTCACTCTAGGCGCTACAAGTCTGGGGTCCTACCGCACTAAGTCACTTTAGTATTTATTACTTCATCTAGTTGACTTGTCGCCAGAGATTGCAACCAGAGGGGAGCGATCCTTAGAGTTATGCACTTGCAGGCGGAATATGTGCTCGTTTTTGTATTCACGTACATGTTTTTAAAAAGGGTATAGTGCTTTAATTTGTACATACTTAAGTAGTTTTTTAAAATTATTACTCGAGTAGAAATTTTGTGAATCTTTTGATATACGAAAAGTTCTTGTCTAGACCCTCAAGCTTATTAATAAAAATAGTTTGGAAAAAAATGGGTCACCAAAATTATGAAATTTTATTTCACCACCACGCAATATTTCTCCTAGTGTTGACACTGAAGTCGATTAAAAACACATTAAACATTCCTACTTATTCATTTTTACACATCGATACTAGGTAAGATTTGTTCATTTTGTTTCATAATTTTTAATAATCGTCTTTCTTAAAGCTGTTCAAGTTTCTTTAAAAAAATGCATGGCTTCTTATGTAGTATAGAATGCAGTATGAACCCAAAGAACCGCACAAAATTCATATCTTTGGTATGTGTCATTTGTCAAAAAAATCCTCGAACAGGTCGATTTTAGTTTTGTAAATGCTGGTGATATGAAAAAAAATGATATTACCTAAGCCATTCTTTTGGAAAAAATATGTTTATTGATTGATACCTTACATAAGTAATAATTGTGAGAAAAAAATCATCTCCATTGCTCAAATTGCGACCTTCCAACCATTTGGTATTGACCAAGATGGGTGTAAACACTTTGCACGCTGAATCATCTCATGGGCAATTCGTCTCATCTCCAAGCCAATTCTGTCTTTCAATTCTTCTATGGTATCCGGTCTGTTAAAATACACCCTTAACATTAAGTAACCTCAAAGGAAAAACTCTAGGGGTTAAATTCGGTGAAAGCGGGGGCCACTCAATCCATCTTCCAGTAAAAGTGTCATCTAAGAACTGACGCACTGCTATCTCAAAATGAGGTGGGGCCCCGTCTTGCTGAAACCAGACGCTTTCAGCAGGAATATCTTCATCTTCATTGTTCGGAAATATAACTGCTGAGGCTGGCACTAACTCAACTTAGAAAAACTGTAAATAAACATCAACTGTTCACAAACCTGTAAGCGTCGATCTGGATCGTCCTTATTCAGTTCGTGGATTAATTGCACTTTGTATGGATGGTATTTTTCTTTTTTCAATAGACGTACAACAGAAGTTTGACTCACGTTATGATTTAAAGCCAGTTGCCTTGTCGAAAGATGGTGGTTTTCCTCACTTTCTAGAAGAATATTTAATTTGGTTTCGTTGCTTGTGCTAGGGCGACCAGATTGAAGGAGGTCAGCTACACTGCCAGATTCATCATATCTAGCCACCAATCTACTTACAGTGGATCTAGAAATTTGCTTTTCGGGATACTTGGCATGTGATGTTTTCAATCATCACATGCTTCCTGATGAGTTCTCAACCTATCACCATATCCAACCACCAACAAAAGCTCTCTACGCGTTCTCTTTCACTTAAACGTGGCATTGCATTCACTAGTTTTATACTGTCTCAGAAGTGTCACAAAACTGAGGTTCCACAAGTGCCAGGAATAAAACAGTTATCGACACTTTACACAAAAAGTCCTGTATCTCTGTTGTTAAGGTGATTGTTTTTTTATTATTTTCTTTGTTTTGTTTTTATGTCAAATGTTTTCATGCTAGTTAAAACAAAAATGTAAGCAACAGGATTTATCAGTCCATAAGAAAGTGGAACATTACTCGTGAATTTGCGAAAGGTAAGCTATTTTTACATAAAATGTAATTTTTCCAAAAGAATGGCTCAAGTGATATCATTTTTTTTTATATCACCAGAAAGCTAAAGAAATATACCACCAAAAACAGGAAACAAAAATGTCTGTTTCCATTAAAAAAAAATTATGATGGCGCCATAACTCAAAAACCAATGACGTCATAAATTTTGGTATAGTGACAAAATGTAGCATTTACAAAACTAAAATCGATCTGTTCGAGGATTTTTTTTGAAAAATGACATACCAAAGATAGGAATTTTGTGCGTTTCTTTAAGTTCACGCTGTATGTAGAATTTCTGGATCAGTTCTGAGAGTCGGCAAATAGAATACTGAATATTGCTTACAACCTGGTCCAGGTGTCCGAAAATTTAGTAAACTTAAGATATCGCCACAATTTGTTATATTATGTAATATTTTCAAAACAAGGACTTGCTGCGAGATGATTCTGTGAGGCTCCAGACTTGAAAGCTAAGACTTAAATTCTTTAAAAGACTCGTCTGAATTCTCTCTATGTTTGTATATGTATGTTATATAGAAAGTTCACGTAATTGACGAATATTCCAATTTGGACCGAACAAAATATTGATATAGTAGTTTCAGTGTGTTAATGTCCTTAAAATCGCGAGGACGCATATCATACATCCCAGTGTTCTAAAACTTACTTTGGTAATGGTATTTATATGGTAATTAAATGAAAGTTTGGTTGCAAATGTTGCTCTGTCACCACGGAATGTTGATAAACGTACATGAATTGAATTTTTTATGTACTTAATAATTAAATTCTACATATTGATGTTTACTAGAAAAGTTAGAACATCACACTTCATTATGTTGCTAATTCCATTAATGAAGATATTAAAGAATAATGGGCCTAACACAGTGCCTTGGGGTACATCCGTTGTATTGTATGTGCATATTCATAAGACCGCATTATTCAATATGATGGTATCTATTCTCTAGATGATTTGAAGAATAATATGAACAAAATTTGAGACCTTGGCTTCTAGTATATAAATATAAATCTGAATTTTCTGGCCTATTGCTAACTTCCTTTTCATATCTTCCCCTATTTATCCACCAACCCTTCAACGGAATAAGGTCAAAATACAATCTTGTTTCAGATCTCATTACAATATATACCAAATTATATATTATATACAAAATATATTATATACAAAATTTCAAGTTCATATCTCAAACCACTCCAGAGCAATCGTGCTCACAAAAAAGTTACAAGTCAACAGACCGAAAGCTTTTTTTACGATTACTATACTTCCACTCCACTACGTGGAGGTGGAAGTAAACTCTGTATCTGTGTCTACAGAATCGCCCTCAACTGAAAGATTAGAGAGGATATTTTAACTAGAGAAGTATTCAACAAAGCCATAAATCTCCTTCTTAAATAAATTGAAATTTTTCAATAGAATCAAACATAAATTTTCTTCATTTCAATCACACACATATTATATATATTTAAAAATGTGTCTAAATCTTTAGGTTTGGGCACACTTATTATAAAAATAATATACCAATATTTTTCTATAATATCTTTAAAGATTTAATAATGTTAGAACCATTAGCGCAAGCGACCAACAAGTGTGGAATGATATTATTAATGACGATAAAACTCACTATCGATGATGGTCGAAATTATAAAACTTTTTCACCATTCCGTATGCTGGTCCTCATCGCTAAACACTATGCGCCAAGGCTCAATTTATTTCAGTGTCTAATTCTGTGTAAACCCTAGTAGAAACTGTCAACATTTAGAAACTCATTAAAGTCTCCTAAGCCTTATTTAAGGAAGCCGCATTCGCGCCACATGTTGGTAAATTCGAAAAGACGAAGACGTATAAGCCTTGGTTGCCGAGTTACAATAACTAAGAAAGAATTTTGCTATTAACATTAATACTAGTCAAATCACAGTCAACCATGTTTACAAAATAGAAGCGAATATGTCTTGGAAGCTATCCTGTATCAAATATTTAAACGTGTTTACAAAAGAAACAGAAGATGTACCTTGTACGTGAATTCATCTAGCCGCTAAATCTCTCGGTGCTTGTTAGATATGCATATTTTGTTAAATTTATGCACAGCGATGAGACAGAAATATTGTCGTCTGCACCTATTATTGCGAATTAAATTACATTTAGTGCTTTGCGAGACTAACAAGATCCTAGGTAAATTTTCTCGGCAATAATATATTGCTGTGTATCGTGTTTGAAATCATAAGTAAAATTCACAAATTTGTATAAATTTTGGAAAATAAGCATAACAGTTTAATCTTAACAGATCATACAGAAGCAGGAATGCCTGTGGTTTGTTTAATTGATTCAAATTTACTTATGCTGAGCGAGTAGGATGCAGAGAATGAAGCCTGGTATTGAATTTGAGCAAAGTAATTAAGTAAACATAAAATGAAGTTAATTTAGTTTTTACAAGGTTAAGCTAAATAGTACATTATAAAACATGAACTGTTAGAGACTTTCAATCTCGGAAAAAAATAGTTTAGAATAGACTTAAAAAAATAAGAAAGTAAAATTTCTAAAATCTGACATTCATGTCAAAAACGTAGGGCTGAAAATCTGAAATGTTGTGTAAAAACATTTTAAAACTACACAAAATATATCTTAAATAAAAGACAATTGCCAGTAGTTGCATTGCAGAGTGATTGCTTCAGAAATAGGAAGTCCATAGCTTGCAAAAGAATGAATGACATATTAAATATTCAGATATTTTCAAATATCATTACGTAAAGGTGTTTTATGAATGATATTTCACATCATGCTGAAAGAAAGGACTTATAGAATGATATTAAATGTTTATTGGCGTATCAATTCCCTTTGTTTAGTTTAATATACCAATATTCATGAATCTGTGAGTCTGAAACATTGCAATATGTTTTTAGCTACCAGCAACTTTTGTTTACGATTTCTATTCATCTAAATATATGAAATCGTATATATTTGAGTTTGGAATAGTTATTTGTAGTTATACGTAGATTTTAAAGATTACATGTAATATGTCCATATATTTCGAGTGATTAGAATTATTCACTTAATGCTAAAAAGTACAATAAGAAATTTATCAGGAAAATTAAAGAATTAGAAACAGTATTCAAACAATATAAAGAACAAACAAAACTGAATAGTTTAAAAATTAAATTAGAATTAAATTTAGAAATAGTAGATCAAAATAGCAAAAAACAATTGAAACATTGGAAATTAATCCAATTAAAAGCTTTATATTACAAATCAGTTGATCATCGACTACTGTGAAGATAACAACTAAATATATTCAGAGAAAGTTAACCAACAAATTTAATGAAAGAAAAATAAGTGAAATTAATAGAAGGTTAGAATAATATTACGATCCAGATATATTGATATTAAATAAATAATTGTCCAAGTATATTAATCATAAGAAGTGAAGGTAACATACCTTAAGCTTTGGCGGTGTTACGAAGAATATCCTGAAACCAGGTTTTGAAGACAGAATTATTTGTTAATTCAGTTATCCATAATTGATGGTGGAGATATTCAAACTCTATCAAGTGACATAAATATTTCAAACAAATTTTGAAAACCTTTGGAGGTTATAAATAAACGTCAATCAAGTGACATAAATCTTTTAAGAAGAAACTTTGAGAGGTTATGAACACGTCAGTCAAGTGACATAATATTCAAGGAAATTTTCATAACCAGTTTAGAGGTTATAATTAAATGTCACTCGAGTTATAGAAAACCTAGAGAAGGTAAAGCTTTACATTACAAATTCATGGTACATATTTATGTTTTAAATTATTTAAATACAAGGTCGCATTTATTAGATTATAATTAACTTAGATATTGTTATTTAAATTAGATATTTACATTCCAGACTGAAATTTGTTAACAAATTTATACTTTGTTCGTTCAATATTGAATTTGATTTATTTTCGCTTCGTATCCTGATTGTTGAGCATAACTGAGCCGACTTCGTTGAACCTTGAGTAAGAGTCATTCTATAGAGTATAGACAATCATGCTAATGATGTTCTATAGTCTGTAAATTTTAACAGTTTCTTTAAACTATTTGGCGTCCAATAGCGTTTTAAATATAATAATAAATTCAATTGCATTTCAATTTAGTTTCAAAAAGTAAATCTGTACATACAATATAAAATAGATAGATAATATAGAACAATATATAAACCTCGAGCGAGGCTGATGGTAGAAACTGAGTGGAAAACGACTGAAATAAGAGAAATTGGTGTAAAAGAATTAATAAAGGAAGTTCCAAGATCTTTCTTCTATGGCAACCTCGAAAGATGATAATTTAACGAGCGCAGAGTTAATCATAAATAACTACATTTTATACAGAATTTTATTTCGCATTGGTTGCTCGGCAACAAATGCAATATGAAAATTTTGTGTTCGGAATTTCATTTTCCATCGATTGCTAGGCAAATTTCTAGGCAAAAAATGCGATATGAAATATTTGATGTTCGGGTCACTGTAAATTGAAGGGTCTGTACCACTTTTCTAACAGCTACCCTACTTGTAAAAATATGATGTCATCGGCAGTTTTTAAATGGATGACTATATTTTTACATGTTAAGATAGACACTTTCTCATCAATTACAATGATGTAGAATTTGGTGAGTGTGTGACTTGTGGTTTTAAAAATAATGAATAAAATAATAAAAGACATGAGTTTCTAAAAGAGCAAAAAAAATAAACTTCTATGTAAAGTTTCATTTATACCCCACTTTTTTCCTCCATACTGCATATTCTGCACTTCGTCCACATTCGAATCAGCGGCCATATTTTCCACAAATGTTATTACACAAATAGCTATTCTTTCAGTTACCACAATCGTTCATATTCCCAAGTTGCATGACAGCGCCGCTGTAACTGTAGAATTTTAATTAGTTAAAATCAGCGTATATTTTACCGTTCTAGCCCACATCCGTTCTGAATTATCCACACATTGCAAAGCCAATTTGATTTCTTTCCCGTAAAACGACGCGTGAATATTAAATAATGTAGTCGACATTGTCAGGAGTACGGAAGAGAAAAATGAGTTACCCGAACGAAATTCGTAATGCCTAGATGAAAAATATGGGTATAATTGGATTATGTCTCCTGGGATGATGTGTAATGTAAATACATTTTTTTACAACTTTTTAGTTATCCTCTACGTTAGGTATAATTCAGAATTGTCTTCGAGGGTCATTATTTAATTTCTTTCTCTATGGAATACTAATAGAACTGTCGTGTGCAATGAAGAATAGGACAACTATTTTTTTTTCTAATGTCAATCTGTTTCTATTTGAATGTGTAATGAGTGGCCGAAATAAAACAGTTAGCACTTTTATTATATTTTTATTGTAATGCTGTAGTTATTTCTAAAGCAGAAGATGAATTGTCAAAGAGACATATTGCACTGCGTTATAACATTAACAAAAATTCTGTGTTTAATATTTTTAAAAAGTGGAGACTAAACGATACGATTAGTAGATATCCTGGACCAGGGCAACACAGGATATCCAACTTAACAAGAAACTAACTATTAATATTTTGTTATTGCACCATTTAAATCGTTCCACAATATGCCCCTAAACACCAGGACCACGTGCCGATATCCAAGCCAACATGTTAACCATTGTTTTCATTATTAGATAATATATACTTCTCGTCGAATCGAGTATTCGGAGATCGGTAAACACGAATACGACCACTGTGTGTAGACTGTAGACTCATCTGTAAAGGTTACATTGTTTCAAAAATGTACATAATACAATAAAAATTTAAGCGCAAATCCCAGTAGAGCTTCTTTATGTTCAGCTTTAAGTAGGTATTTCTGTGCTGCTGGATGACAGCGTAGCTCCGATTCTCTTACTCGACGGCGACCAGTACTACTCGATCCAGGTAAATCCGTTTCTTCAACAGCCTGAATAACTAAGTGAAATGGATTTTCTACTAATTCATTTACCAATTGCAAATCTTGCTGTTGAGGTGATATCCTTCGTCGCCCTGATCCAGGACTTCTACTAATTATACAGTTTATTCTCCACTTTGTTTAAAATGTTAAACACAGAGTATTTCTTAATACTATAACGCAGTGCATTTTGTCTCATTGACCATCCGTCTCCTACTTTAGCAATAACTCCAGCTTTAACTAAATCGCTTATATGGGGCATATTAGTTTTGGCACACTCGTTATGAATGTTGACAACTAACTGACAATGTCACAAAAATTATAGAGTAGCGGAAGAATGACTACTAGTGCTTCAGTGGAGCATTTCCTAATTAATTCCTGTGGCTTTTATATTTATGTCTATGCGCCGATTTGTTTTATTCCTGATTTTACCAAAAATTAATAATTGTTTGTTGCCGCGGCTCTTTTTTTGTTATGTTAAAACATTTTTTTGCGTAGGTGAGATGACATTTCATTTTTTGTAATATATTATCGTATATGTGTCTAAACAATTGATTATTAATACTCAATGAAAATTTACCGTCGTTTAGAGTTTAACATAGACTTTTCTGTCGTTCCCTTCCTAGAGTAACAAGATGGAAAAATTGATGGCGCGAAACTAGGTCTTAATGGATGGTCCGATTTTGTATTATCTATAAAATGTGCAAATCTTTGAGCACTTATTCTGTTTCCATAAGGATCGCCCTGAGCATAAAATTAATTAACAAAATTAGTATTTTCTCCGAATATTTTGAATTGCTAACTACACACATATCTTGCATTTCATGCTTTGATCCACTTTTCCCTCTGCTCCAGTTTATAGAGACTTGTTAAAGGAGATTTTCATTTCGGAAAAATTTCGCGATCGATGATTTTTGTTGAAACGTATTCAGAAAGGTATGGAGAACAAAATATCAAAATGCCACCACGGGAAATTACGTGGAATTTTTTTATTAAACAACTTAGATGCAAAAATACGATTTCATGAATAACTCTTTAAATTCAATTTGTAGGAAGAAACTGACAGCACCATCGGATAGAACAGATATATTTTTTACGAAAGAAACATATCAGACATATATTTGTTGAATTAAACTTGAGCGAGCAGTAATTTGGTAACTAACGCTTTAAGTCGCGCTATGTCACGCGTCGGCCGTCCGCTCACACTGAAATAGGCTTCCGGGAGCGCACGCGCAGTACATAAGTGGCTATAACTTTTGATTGGCAAAAGCAAATGATATGAAACCAGTTGGACATCAGAAAGTAACAATTTCTTGAAGTATTACGTGTGTTTCATACAACTAGTCCATCTAGATTGAAAGGTTTTGTTACTGTCGTCACAATACTAAGAGACACGTATTTTTCAATGTTTTAATGTGTCAAAAAATATATATATTTTAAGTTATTTAACTTTCTTCATACTTGAAATTTCCGGTTCATTCGTTGCAACATTAAAAAAAACGTCTTGGAAGAAAACAGGCACGAAAACTTATAATTATCGCAGAATAAATCATTGGTACTTATAATACATATTCAGACTTAATTTGATCACCTATAAAGTGTCGATATCACTTTTTAAAACTTTAATATTAACGATCAAAGTTAGATGCTCATAGCGGAAAACTGTTTTTTTCGAAAATTGTCAAATTTTGAAGGCCTAGATTTTGTGAAATCAATTTTTCTAATTTTTTCTTACTAAATATGTATTTTAGATAATCCATTTAAATATGCTATCCAAGTATTTATTTTTCCTTTTACAATTAATTACCCATATTTCGACGAATTTTATGAAATAATCGAAAATTCATGTAATGCTCCACTTTAAAGTGATATATGCAATGATTAAATTACTGAGATAATTATTACAACACACGTGATAGTACCACAGAATGTTACTTTTTAATATCTAATTGGTTTTATATCATTTGCTTTTGCCAATCAAAAGTTATAACCACTTATGTACAGCGCGCGCGCTCCAGCAAGACTATTCCAGCATTTCCAGCGTGAACAAATTACTGCTCGTCCAACTTTAATTTGAAAAACACATATTATATGTGTTTCTTTCATAAAATTTTCTGTTCTTTCCAATGGTTTTGTTAGTTCTTTCATGAAAATTTAATTGAAAAAGTTATTCATGAAGTATCGTATTGCATCTAAATTGTTTAATAAAGAATTTTCCACACAATTTCTCGCGGTGGCATTTTACTTTTTAGTTCTCCACATCTTTGTGAACACATTCCAATAAAAATCATCGATCGAGAAATTTTTCCGAAGTTTGGGTCCTTGGGTCTTATTTTACTCCACTATGTGGGAAATGAATAAGACTATATTTTTAGTATTATTCGACCTATTTCCACAGTTAACTACGCAACAAACATTTCCGCATGATTTTTCCATGATATTAGCCGGAGATTATGTTACACAATAACAAACACTAAACTTCTAAATTTGACAATATCAATTGTAGCTGCGGCGCTCCCAACACTTTCCACTTTGGTTGCATTAAAGTAAACCCTGAGATTTGCGCGTTTTTAAAAAGCTTATAATAAAATATTTATTAAAAACAAGGCTTCTCCTATTCACGTACGTGTAAACGACACAGGAATTAACTTTCTATTTGGCCACTACGAGCGCTAGCTGTCACGTACAGATAAGCTCTGCCTTTCTGCCGATAGTCTATACACAACTAGATTTTAGGAAAAATGCGTTATAAGACGTCTTATTATTCTTTTTTGCTCTCGGCAGTACAAAGATATAAACAAATTGGAATTATTATTTCACTTATAGTAGTATAAATCTTAGACTCATTCTGTCTGGAATCGATCTCGTGAGAATGTATCCCAAAAATTATTCTTTAGAGCCTCACTTTGACTTATATTTTGAAAAAATTCCCTGCGCTACACAGTGGACTAAAATCGGAATGATGCGGCCGAAATTCGAAAATATCGACATTTTATTTTGGCCTTACATGCCATATAGAAAACACTACAGCCCTTCTTAGAATAGATAAAAATAACCTCAGGTTATTTTATACTCTTCATTGTCGAGCGCCGAAGTACCTGTCAGTCAAAGCATAGCTTGAAGTCTTGGAATATGCTAAAATGTTCATCAAATTTGAGGTGTGATGTCTTTGTTATAAATTAGGCAATTATCACCGGTTTTTTTATGCAGAAGGCTTGGATTTTCAGAATCCCAGGTGCGTCCAGATGTAATGACTTTTTGATGTTACAACAAATATTTCCCGTACCGCAGACAAAATTCGCAATAATATAGTATCTATACCCACACACATCTACACACCCTAAATAAATAATTAAGGAATAATTTACTAATACAAGGCAATTCAACATTATCAGAGCATATTCATCATCTAACGATTGGAAATCTTCCTATTCAGTCGAATTTTTAATGGACAGCCTATAATATTGGTCACCAACAACGAGTTCATAATACTCCCATTCATTTTAAATTTTTCCGACCACTCGAATGCGAATTTTAAAAATGACAAATAGAGGAAATAAATAATTATCGATTTCTAAAATGGAAGTAACATGTCGTTAAAAGGTGAAAGTCTTCTTTAAAAAATAAGCGAAAATCCTTTACCTTAAAAATTAACAAAACAAAAGTGAAAGCGTACATTTCTAATAACAAACGAAACATCTAATAATAATTAAACTCTTAATATTACGAAACTCAGTGAGAATCTCTAGTACGGAAGAGAATAGTTCTGTCTTTGTCCAGTATTAGACCGTATCCAACGTAATCTTTTTTTATTTTCTTTTTATCTTTTATACCATTAAAGGTTGCTCAATTTTTCATTACTCTGTGCTTCAAGAGCTGACTTCATAAAGACAAGATTATTAAATATAACTTCCTAAACTCATTCGTTTCAAATAAGGAAGATGGATTGTTTAGTTGGAATCATTGCGTAGAATTAATTTTCTAATTCAAACCTAAAACATTCTAGGCCATCCTAGTTCCTTGTTCTAAATTATGTCCGTGAAATCAAAATAAGGAAACTCTAAAGGGTGGGGTCGTTTGAGTGAAGAACCTATTAAGAACAGACATGATCCAAAGTTTGACTAAGACCACAAACCACTTAGGCTCGATATTCAACTATATGGGCGACTATATCAAATATTAAATTTTAATAAAACTTAATGTTTTACGATTTTCACAATATTTTATTTATATATTTTAACAAAAATATATACTACATGACAATTGTTTCGCCAACACAGTGGCTTCTTCGGATGTGAGTATTAAACTAACTTGTACAATGCTAAACTGAATGTTAAAATAGAGGTAGCTGAGGCAATAAACAAACCCAACAAATTGAAAAGACTGAAAATGACAATAAATCTGGCGTCTATAAGTTAACCTGTGGTTCGTGGCCTAAAGTATATATAGGACAAATTGGTAGAAAATTTAAAAAAAGAATCTCCGAACACAAAAGAAGCTTTCAGAATAAAAATACTAGACTCTACTTATGCCAGCTACTTAATGGAAGAAAACCACAATTTTAACGCAAATTATGATATATTACATGTAGAAAATAAAGGATGAAAATTAACACTTTTGGAATCTTTAGAAATCAATAAATTAAAAAATTCTGATATAATTTTAAATGATCAACTGGAAACAAACCCTTCACCATTACTTAACCTTTTTTAATTTCTATTGTTCTATGTATTTTGACAACAATTCACCTTAATTATAGATCCATATTATTTCTGAATTACAAGAACCTGGTTCTCCCATTTATGATACGTAAAAGACAAATTTGTTGGATTTGTTTATTGCCTCAGCTACCTCTATTTTAACTTTCAGTTTAGCATTGTACAAGTTAGTTTAATACTCACATCCGAAGAAGTCACTGTGTTGGCGAAGCAATTGTCATGTAGTATATATTTTTGTTAAAATATAGGTATAAATAAAATATTGTGAACATCGTAAAACATTAAGTTTTATTAAAATTCAGTGTTAGTATGGATTTTCATCACGTAAAGGTCGACTCAATCAACTATATCAAATATAGCTGAATTCGCAATATGTATAACTTATAGTCAGAGGATTTACTATTAATTTAAAACTTCTAGGCTTGGAGAAAACAGATCTGATCTGATCTCGGAGTGACTGAATTTATTTCCAGAATTTTATCGAATGACCGTTACTTTGTGCTGTACTATTTTGTTAAACAAGTCACTATATTTTGAAAGCAGGCGTGACGGTGGTTTCGCAGCTCTACTAGATTATCAAGAGCACTGATCTTAGAACTACAATTAAAATACTTAAGTAACTACATATTTTATCTGCTGTAGCAGGTCAAGCAACAGAGCAAGCACTAATTCTAGTCGGTCATTACGGAGGTATATATGATTGTCTTTATTATGTTTATAAACTTCTATTGCTTCTAAAGTATTTAATTGTAATCCTTTTGAGTCCTATCTGATATTTCAATACAGTTATATGAGCAAAAACATGTTACGTTTGTAATAAATGAAGCAAAGTTGGAGTATGTTTTGGTTATGTGTAGAAATGACGAAAAATGTTCCATAAATCTAGTTTCAACATTTCACTCAGTCTGGCCAATATAGTAGCTATATGATTATGAGGATTCAAGCTTATCAGTGTGTTAAATTGTGGCGATTTATCGTTGGAATTAACCAACAGATTTGATAATTTTAGAAAATTTTTGTTTATACGATCTTTTTGCATTGATATGAGACAGGATTTGAGAGATTTGATCAGATGTTGGCCCGAAGTACGTTTTGTTATGTTGAAATGATGAAAAGCATTCCATAAATCTAGTATGAACATTTCTTTCAGTCTGGCCAATATAGTAGCTAGATGATTTTGAGGATTTAAGCTTAACAATTTTTTAAGCTATTGACGATTTATCGTTAGGATTGACAGACAGACTTGATAATTTTAAATAAGGTTTAGACGAACTTTTTGCAATAATATGAGAGAGAATTTGAGAGATTCGGTCAGATGTTGGCCCGAAGTAGGTAAGAGAGATGGATTTAAAATTTTTATTTTTCTGTCCAGGATATGCCTATTTGTGGAAAATAAAAAAGGATACCAAAATTACGAAATAAAATTTTACTTAATATTACAGTGTCACAGACCATCTCCTACTGAGAACCACGAACACTTTTTAATGACAATATTTCCAGAGAAATCCTTGCAAAAAATGGAAATTCTATTGAACAATATTTTCGTCATGACAGATATTTTTATATACCTCCACGCTACACAGAATGAATAATATACTTAAAATACAACGCAAAAAATTGTTTTATACCTCTTATATTCAGTATTTTTATTTCATATTTTCCATATATTGATTGATTTTGTTTTATTTGCGACTTCGAGTTGTTCTCAAAGGAGATTTCCATATAGATAGGCTTCATAAACTGATCGTTTCTACCGACATTGACAAGAGAAAAGTATCTTGATACATACAAGAAATATATTAAACGGTATTATACGTATATCTGATGGTTTTTCGATATCCTGAGAAAAGGATGGTTGCGGAAACGTGTTGCTGGCAGTAATATGTAGGGGTAGATAAAATTGAGGATGATGTAGGACAGGGGTGGGTCCGGATAAATATTTTAAAATGAAAAAGTGTTTTAATACTGTTACATCTCCGAGGTGCTTTCTGCGCTTAGAAAGCATATTGTATATTTCATCTTTATTTTTTTCTATCCCTATCTTGACTTATGATACGACATATTTTACATTTGTAGGTTAGTAATTTAGAACTTCAGTATATTCTGTAGTTTTTAAGATAACGATGAAATAGGCACAACATAGCAACATAGCGAACAAAAATATTGTGAGATAGTAACAAGCAAAATATTTCTTGATAATTGCGTTACTACAGGATGACCCAGAGCTAAACTGCCAAAAGTTCAAAATCGATTTTTCACGTTAAAATATAACTATTTTCAACTATAAAATTTTCTTCAAAAATGCACTCTCTCCGAGATAGAGCAAAAAAGAAAAAGAAAAAAGAGAGAAGATACCTTAACCAAATCAGTCTTGAGTTTTTATATCATGTTTTACGTATCACATACCTATCGTGTTATTTTTAAATTATGAAGAAACAGGAGCAGAATAAAAGTTATTATTTTCATTAAATAATAATATAAAATAATGTTTCATTCATTTTCTTAATCACCCCAGAGAATGAATTTATTTTAAGCAGAATAAAAACCTACTAGCCTAACCTAAAGAAATCATAGAAAAGAATTTGTGAAAAAATATATTAATCGTCACAAAATTAAAGAAAAAAAATCGGTAAAGGTATTTACACAGAACTTCCCTCTTTATTTGTACATGGCGGCCACCCTAAAAAAATTTTAATTACGAAATGACATTGAGATTAATAATCGGAATATAGTTATCACTATTAATACAAAGAAAACCAGATAACTTTTGGTCAAAAAAATATAGCGCTCATCCAACAGCAAAAATTCGGTATTAAATAACAGGTGCCTAATATGGAAGGCTTGCGCAAATACCTTTACAAATGTCCACCATGGTTGAATTATTTCTTGGGATGTTTAATAGTTGCATATGCCAAATATTATTGCCATCTGTCACATTTTCAATTCCACATTCACGTAGTGGAGTGAAAGTATTAACAGTGGTTAAAAAATTTCATTATTTTTTAAATTTTTCAAAAATGTTGGTAAAAAAGAATGCCATGAAACGCGAAAAGAGCAAAAAAACTTTTTCTCCATCTATTCTGGTGGTAAAATTTTTTTCCAAAGCGGTAGAAAAATGTTCCAATAGGTTTAGAATGACATGAAACGTGGAAATTTTAAATTTGAAGATTTTTTTTCATCTGTTCTATAGTAGTGATAGATATTAAACATTTTTTTCTCTTCTAGTGGTATAATTTTTTTCCAAAATGGTAAAAAAATGTTCCATTTTTTTTTTAATAGATTTAGAATGCCATGGAACGTGGAAATTTTAAATTTGAACAAAGAAAGAATTTTTTTTCATCTATTTTAGTGGTAAAAATTGTTCAAAAATGGTAAGAAATAATTTCAATTTTTTTTGACAGGTTTAGAATGTCATGAAACGTGAAAAATTCAAATTTTAGCAAAAAAAATTTTTACATCTATTCTAGTGGTAAAATATTTTTTTTCTAAAATGGTAAAAAAAAAAATTTTTCAGAAATAAGTTAGGTTAGGTTAGGTGGAAATTTTAAATTTGAACAAAGAAAGAATTTTTTTCCATCTATTTTAGTGGTAAAATTTTTTTCAAAAATTGTAAAAAAATGTCAAATTTTTACTTCCCTCGCATACTGAAGGGAAGTATTTTATTCGAGAAAAAATCACTCTCCGAGAGTCATTCGGATTTTGGCGTTTCAGATCACGTAGATTACGAAAATATAGGTTTTTCAATTCCGTCAGTCTGTCTGTCAGTCTGTCTGTCTCTCTGTTGGTGCATTAACTAAAAAACTACTTGACGGAGAGCAGTCAAATTTGGTAGGTAGTTGACCCTACTGTCAGCGAAGAAATGGCTAAACTTTCACTGGAATATATACAGGGTGGAACAAATAGTGGAAAAAATATTTTTTTGCTCAAATTTAAAATTTTCACGTTTCATGATACGCTAAATCTATTTCAGAAAAAAAAATGTTGAAACATTTTTTTTCCAACATTTTTGGAAAATTTTTTACCACTAAAATAGATGAAAACATTTTTTTTCTTTGTTCAAATTTAAAATTTACACGTTTCATGGCATTCTAAACCTATTTAAAAAAATATTTAAAAAACATTTTTGATAAATTTTTACCACTAAAATAGATAAAAATCTTGTTTTCTTTGTTCCAATTTAAAATTTCCACGTTTCATGGCATTCTAAACCCATTTAAAAAAAATATTTTGAAATTTCCACTTTTCATAGCGTTCTAAACCTATTAAAAAAAAAAATAGAAAATTCTTTTATATTTTTTAAAAAATTTTACCACTAAAATAGATTGAAACTTTTTTTCTTTGTTTAAATTTAAAATTTCTACGTTTTCATGGCATTCTAAATCTATTCAAACAAATTTAAATTTTTTTTTGAAATGAAAATATTTTTAATCTATTTATAACTACTTACTATAGAATGGAAGAAAACATTTTTTTGCTCAAATTTAAAATTTCCACGTTTCATGACATTCCAAACCTATTTCGGAAAAAAAGAATTTTGAAAATTTTTTTCACCAACATTTTTGAAACATTTGTAACCACTAAAATAGATGGAAAAATATTTTCTCTTTGCTCAAATTTAAAATGTTCACGTTTCATCGCATTCTAAACCTATTTAAAAAAAATGTTACCACTACTATAGAATAGAAGGAAACTTTCCTTTTTGCTAGAATTTAAAATGTCCACGTTTCATCATGACATTCTAAACCTACTTCAGAAGAAAAACATTTTGGAAATTTTTTTACAAACATTTTTTAAAAATTTGAAATAAAAATGAAATTTTTTAACCACCACTATACTTCCACTCCACTACGTGAATGTGGAATTGAAAATGTGACAGATGGCAATAATATTTGGCATATGCACCTACTATACTTTTACTGAAAAATGTACAGGGCGGTCATTGCAAAAAATAATCCATGGTGGACATTTGTAAAGGTATTTGCGCAAGCCTTCCATATTTGGCACCTGTTATTTTGTATTGAACTTTTGCTGTTGGATGAGCACTCTGTATATTTTTTTGACCAAAACTTATCAGGTTTTCTTTGCAATAATAGTGATAACTATATTCCGATTATTATTTTCAATGCCATTTCGTAATTATTAATTTTTTAGAGTGATCGCCATGCTCAAATAAAACGGGAAGTTCTGTGTAAATACCTTTACCGATTTTCTTTTCTGAAATAGGTGCTGAATGTCATGAAACGTGGAAATTCTAAATTTGAGCAAAAAAAATTTTTTTCATTATTTATTCCATTTAGACGGTCCACCCTGTATATTTTCTAGTGAAATTATAACCATTTCTTCGCTGACAGTAGCGTGAGCTACCTACCAAATTTGACTGTTCTCCGCCAAGTAGTTTTTTAGTTAATGCACCAACAGACAGACAGACAGACTGACGGAATTGAAAAACCTATATTTTTGTAATCTACATAATCTGAAATGTGAAAATCCGAAAAAACCTCGGAGGGAGATTTTTTTCTCGTATACAATACTTCCCTTCGGTATGCGAGGGAATTCAGCAGGCATAGGAGTTTGAACCCGGGACCTTTCGCACCGTAAGCGAGAACATTACCCCTGCCCCAACCGTACGGCTGATGATGAAACTAGAGCAAGGAATAAATAGTGAGACAAATGATATCACGTTTCTTTATTCGTCCGCCGCAGCAGCACTAATGCGTCACGGCTCGATGCTACAAGCTTTGCTTTCCCGTACCGCCTTTTGTTGAATAGGCGGTACAATATCGATCGGCCATCACCGACACCGCATTCGCTTTCCACATTGTAACAGGCTCTCGCTCAGTATTCTGACCTTGATACTTGAACTTGAAAATACTCGTAACTTTTGTCCTGTACGCTATACGCGAACAGTAATAGTTCCAATGTTAAAACACCTTGTTTTCAGCAACGAGGGTCCAACTAGCTTTTTCAATGGGTGAGCATGTCCGTTTCCTCGTGAAACACCCTGTATCATTTTCGCATAGAAGTCTAACTTCAATCGCGTGAGTTTACACGCTCTAACTTTTTTAACACTAGTTATAAATCGCGATTTAAAAACCGTATCAATAAATTTTTGCTGCACCTCCAGTGAGTGCATAAGTTTGTCTAGTTTATAACTCGCAAAGTTTGTCTCTTGTGAAAGTACTTTAAACTGGAAAATTCTAATGCACGCAAGAGCTTAATGCATCGTGATTACAATATTTGAAACCGTTGTACTGAGTACAGACCTGATGACGTAATACGACGCTTCAAGACGATTTCACGTGGAAAGACTAAACCTGAAGTTGGCGCTGGAAGAAATATAGACCGGCACGGAATGACAGTAGAGGATAATGAAAGGGACTGCATCTTGGTTGGGTGGATAATGAGGTTTTGTTTGGGTAAAAACTGTCAGTTGCATACTTTCCGAGATTCTCGACAACAGAGATGCGTTCAATCATACGTGTGGCGGAGGGAGAGGAACTTAGTAAACAAATTGCAGTATATATGCAATATTTAGGGATCTTGTAATGTGATGTGATTATTACTAATTTACCTAACATTTCATTATTTGAACATAATATCATAATAACGACTTGCTTTAATATTAAAGAATCATGAGCATTTCTGTATGAACGCAGACCTGAATATGTAGATACACTGTGATCCATTTTGACTGGAAACACCCTGTAAACTAAAACTAAAAAGCGTGCAAAATTGGGCCTTTTCTTATGCAAAAACCAATTTTAAACAATGATAAAGTCGAAACAAACTTCACAAATCAACAAATTTACAATAAAAATGTACATAGTAATCAAACAAATAAATTGTAACAGTCTCTATGTTACCGATTAAAGATGTAATTCAGAGATCGCTAAGCTCGTCGTGCCCTAAAGCCGTGCTTTCTTTAAAGGCTTACTTATACACTTGTCTTGTATTGTAATATACTATTATTTTACGATAAATTTGCATATTAACTCTTATAAATATAATTATATTCATTTAAAATGTCAGTCAGCATGTATAAATATTACCCTTAGACTTCAAAAGAGTACGATTTTGTTTTTTCATAAAATAGGTATATACAACGACAAGTTTTGTATTCAGTTTTAACTTTAATCTACATACTATTAATACACCTTCTGTCAAACATTAAAAATTCTAATTTCGTTAGATTGAAAGAGAAGTTGATATACTTCTGCAGCATTATGGTAATTCCTAAAGAGCATACTTTAGAATTTTAACGGCTGCGTTGTTAAAATCAAGCAAATTACAATTTCCAAAGTAAAATCTGAAGTGCTTCCTTTGTTGTAGATAGCTGAGTTCTTAACTTCTTCAACTCATTTAATTATATATTAAATTTAAAACTGTGTTTGGTTTACTCAACCGTAAAAACGTTCAAAATTTAACTCCGCGCATTCGGGTGGATTGCAGACAAAAAACGAAGCGTGGTGAGTATTGTTGCCATTGGAGAATTTTGAACTTGTCTCAGAGTAATAATCTACGATTACATTCGAAACGTAAGAAAAATTAAATTACAAACTAGAAACATTTTCAGACACAAAAACATTGATTAAATAGCTAAGAAAATATATATGTATAACCAGAATTTTAAAGAGTGTGAAATGTAAAATACTGAATATTATTCTTATTTCAACAAAAGTCTGTTCAATATAATTAGTTCTTATCCTGCATACAAGCTTTTATAATTTGGCTTTCATATACATGTGAATATGGTGCGTATTAAGCATATGGAGTAGTATTTATTGCTATTCTTAAACATTAATTATTTCTGGATTATACCATTTGAGTTAGCAACGGATTTTTATCGGAAAAATTTCGATCAATAAGATTTTCTTATGAAAAATTTTCCTAAACCGCGAGCTGCATGGTCAAATAATTGTTTAAACAATATTTTTTTCGTTATCTTCAATGCTTTTTGATTGTTTAAACAATTGGCATAATTTGTTAATTAGCAAATAACTTTTTTTTCGAAAGTTTGATTGACTTCAAACCAACTTTAAACGATAAATATTGATGTCGGGCATAACCCCCACAGAAGTCTGCACGTCTGCACTAATGCAACTTTTTGCTTTTGTTTATTTAAAGTTTAAATTAATTTTGCAAATACCAAATGGAGTATCTCGGCTTTGGGTCAGCGAATCGAATTGGGGTTTTGTGCTTATGAAAGTGCTTGCAAAAAGGAAAATTTTGAAACCAGAAAGACCTTGATCGGATAACCGGAATCGGAAATAAAAGTGACATTGCGTGAGAGGCTCTAATTTGTTTATTAACAACTTTTTGGACAGAAGGTTCGATGTAAATGAAAGCTAACAAGTTTTTCCATCAACCACAAACAGTTCTACAAAAAATATTAAATCCCTGAAGAGTTATATGCGTTTTTGGCCGTTAAAAAATCTCTCCCGCAACATGAAAATAGTAAGATTTGACGCGCAATGGGGGTGGCGGGTTCGATCCCAGGTTGGGCAAATTTTTTTTTGTTGTAAAATTCACTTTCTTCGTCGTGCAATAAATAATTTCCTATAATAAAATAATTTTTAAATTTTAAAAAGCGCTATAAATAATTATTATACTCTTGGCAAATATAAAACGAAGAGTATATTGCAATCGATCGGCACATTTCTAAAACCGGTAACATTGGTCGTAGAGAAAAAAAAAATCATATCACTGTGTTGGTGATCCAATTCTGAACAATTTTCAAAATGTCGGACCGTCTGTCCGTCTGTCTGTCTGTCTGTCTATCTGTCACGTTTCTTGTAAGCACGATAACTTAAGAATGAAAAGTCCGATAGTATTGAAATTTGGACAGCAAGTTAGTGTTAGCTAGATGAAGAACCCTATTGTGTTTTAACAAAATCAATCAATAAATAAAAAAGTTATTAATTTTTGAAATTAAAAAAAATGTATTTTGTAAATAAACAAAAAAGTGTGAAAGCAATATCATTTACAAAAAAACTGCGGTGTATCCTATAGAATGTGCAACAATTATATATAAGTGTAATAAATGGGCGAAGAGTATACTGGTTAGTTTGTTTATTCTGGAGAACTTCATTAAATACGTACTCTCGAGCTAATGCTGTGCACCTGCTTTGTATGCTCTACATTTCTTATAGTCGAAATCATGGAACGGTGGAATAGTGTGTGTTTTTTCATGAGACATGAACTTTTTTTCATTATAAGAAAAAAGTTGAAAAAAAATATTGTTTCTTTTTTATTTTTAGTCTTTTTTCGACAGGCACCCCCTCAAATAAAGTAAAATAAGCCTTTTCTTTCACAAAAAAAAACACAGAAACTACCGACATTGTTGGACAAGAACAATCATATCTTTGCTGCAAGACAGTCATTTATTTAATGAAAATTGAAAAAAGAAATTACGGCGTTTTCAAACATTTCTCAGAATGTAAAGACATTTATTATCATAAAAAATACTTGGTTACATGAAAAAAAGCAATACTGAGGAAGAAAGAATTTGCCCACGTCGAGGATCGAACCCATCACTCCATTGCCGTCATTGCGGGAGAATTTTTTTAAAGGTCAAATACGCGTATAACTTTTCAGGGATTGAATAAGATATTGACTTGAAATTTTGTACACGTATATATTGTACCGAGATCTGAAACTGGATTGGTTTTTGAACATATTCGGTGAAGGGTTGGGGGTTAAATAGGGGTAAATACGGGAAAATAAGTAAAGTAAGCTGGTAAGAGCACAGAAACTTGAAATTCGATGTATGTACTAGAAGCCAAGGCCTCAGATTTTTTTATAATATTTTTCAACCCCCCACCATCCCTACATCATTATTGAAGGGGTTGGTAAAATAAAATTGAGATACTCAATTGAAATTTGTTACACGTATGTATTATAACATCTGGAACTAGATTATATTTTGAGGTGGTTCCATTCAAGGGTTGGGGGTTAAATACGGGTAAATAGAGGAAAATAAGTAAAGTAAATTGGAAAGAGTACAGCAACTTGAAATTCGGTGTATGTACTAGAAGCCAAAGTCCCATTTTTTTATAACATTTTTCAACCCCCCACCACCTTTACTCCATTATTAAAGGGGTTGATAAAATAAAATTGAGATATTCACTTGAAATTTGGTACACATTTGTATCATGACGACGTCTGGAACTAGACTATATTTTGATTCCGTTGAAGGGTTGGGGGTTATTTATGAGTAATAGGGGAATATAAGTAAAGCAAGCTAGTATGAGTACAGAAACTTGAAATTCAGTGTATGTACTTGAAGCCAAGGCCGCAGATTTTTTTAAAATATTTTTCAACCCTCCACCACCCCTATTGTGTTATTAAAGAGGTTAATAAAACAAAATCGAGGTATTCACCCCCTTATTAAAATAGTTGATAAAATTAAATTAAGTTTTCACTTGAAATTTGGTACACGTAAGTATTATAACGATATCTGAAACTAGATTATGACATGATTGCGTTGAAGGAGTGGGGGATAAGTAGAGGTAAATAGGGAAAAATAAGTGAGGCAAGCTGGTAAAAATACAGAAATTTGCTGTATGTCCTAGAAGCCAAGGCCTCAGATTTTTTAATAATATTTTTCAACCCTCCCCCACTCCATTATTAAAGGGGTTTTTTTAAAACAGAATTGAGATATCAACTTGAAAGGTAACGACATCTGGAACTAGATTATATTTTTAGATTATTCTTTTGAAGGGTTGAGTGTTAAATAGGAGTATATAATGGAAAATAAGTAAATCAAGCTGGTAAAAGTACAAACATTTGGGATTTGGTGTATGTACTAGAAACCAAGGCCTCAGATTTATTTCTAATATTTTTCAGACCCCACCACCTCCTCTCCATTATTGATGTGATTGATAATTGATAACATAAAATTGAGATATTCACTTAAAAGTTAGTACACGTATGTATTGTAATGACATCTGATTGGGATGATTACACTGAAGGAGTGGGAGGTGGTAGGTTGTGAATAGGGGAAAGAAGTAGAGTAAACCAGAAACGTATATGGTAGAAACCAACGCATAAGTTTTTTCTCACTAGACATCCGCTAAATACTATGCATAAGTTTTCATATTTTGAACATGTAAGTACACTCTTATTTATACCTGTTTCCATACTGAAACTGTTTAAAAAACTGCGAGCTACAAATTAGAAACATGTTTCTCTTAAGGAAAGAAACGTGTAGTGCCACCAGAATAGAAACACATACTTTCTATACTACCTTAAGAAATATGAATGCGTCGAAAATGCATCGGCCTTGACCGACCAGTAGTGGACCAGGAGGCCTCCATAAAGTAGAGTGACAGGGGGCTTGAAGGGGAAAACGGAAACTTTAATAATAGCAGAGTAGGATCAAATAAGTACTAGATAACACCAAAGGATGATCCTAAAATAGCCTGTTGATACCAACTGCAAGATATACGGCCTGGCAGAATACACTCACCGACATAACAGAGTGGCCAGTTATCTCCACTGGGTCATGTATAAGCAATACAATATGCTGGAACCGCAAAATTTTTGAAAATACCCTGGAGGAGTCGTTAATACCAAAAAAATCTCCTTGTGGGATGAGTCTGTTATAACTGAAGCGGACATCGTCGAACATAATAAAATGGAGAAATCATGTTCACTGATTGATGTGCCCATCCCGAATGCCGTCAATGTTATGATCAAGAAATTTGAAATGAACAGGTACAAAGACCTCCAAATAGAAGTGAGCAGAACTTAGAGTGCAAAGAACACAATCGTGCCAGTACCTAATTGTAGGAGCTCTCGGAACTCTTAAAAAGGGCTATGACTAGAGCCTACAACAGCTGCCAGAGCAACCGAGCGCGCAAATAGTGACGAAGATCGCACTATTGGAAATGGCGCACTTGCAAGGAAAATTTTGGAGTAGGAGTCTCTGTGAACCCTGTTGACATCAGAATTCTGATCTGTTGGGGGAGACACAGCCAACTTCACCAAAAGAACCCAAGAAACTTAGAATGGGCTCCAACAGAGCTGCATTTTTGGTGTAACGTCAAGGATTCAGAGAAATTTTCTCCCCAAAGAGGAGTGAGGAATTCCATAATAATAATAATAACAATCTAACATTCAAAATAGTTCCTTGCAATCAGTGAACCCAGTAAGATTATTTATAAACAACAAGTCATGCACTGCTCCAACGTTTGACCCTTGTGGCACCCTTGGAGAGGCGACAATTATATGTTACAAACTGCAATCTGTTTATTAAATAAGATCCAGCTAACATCAGTATTAGTATTAAATTCTTTAAGTTTCATAACGAAAATGGAGTGATATATACACATAAACAAAGGCTTTAGCGATTAAGTTATGCATTTGAGTAAAAAAACCGGTCCATAACTTACAAATATATGAAATGTACGTTTACAGTAAAATTTATTATTCAGATTCAAGAAATCGACTTTTATAACTTTGCAGATTTTCTTTAAACATTCGTTTTATTCAGAAGTTTAGCCATTCATTTCTATAGAAACGTAATAGAATTATTAACTCGGCAACACATTTTTCGAACCGTACGTTAAGAAGTTTTCCTAATTACCCGAAAGCTATCGGGTATTGATTAAATATAGATTAAACGAAAGTAAAGTTATTAACAGAACTTTTCTAATTCAGAAGAGGGTGAATGGAAAAGGATTATGAAGTAATTTTTTCGCAAACTTTATGGGTGATTTAAGCCTGTCATTCGGTAAGATGTTTCCAGATCATTAACCTATGATGCAAAGTGATTGCCGGAGGGGCGGGGGAATACAATCTGCCATCGGGATTCCCCCTGATGTCGCGCTACTCGTCCTGAAGACCCATTTACTACTAAATTATTCCCAAATTAGCCGTATACACTAAATAGATAGCTTTAGCGGGTAGAGGATGAGACGAATATTAGGGAAAAAAATGACGCTAAGGGTTTCTCCGATGGTAATAAAAAGGGGTTTTATGATAACATAACATATTATAACTAATAGCTAGGGAGCTGGTGGCAGATATTTTTATATGATTTTATTGTGTGAGGGAAGTTGAACATTGTAAATATGTAATAACAAAAAGTCAGAACAACCATTTCAGTCATTGCTGATTTCTGAATTAACAGTAAATTAAACATGCAACAACAAAAGCGCTCCTATATGATTATACCGGGTGAGTCACGAATTGCGCTCGCTCCGATATTTCCTAAAATATTTGGAACAAAAAATTGAAATTTGGAGGCCTTATTACACGACTAAAATGCCATCTTTTCAATAAAAAATCAAGTTTGGTGCACATCCGCTTTGACCGGAAATGCCCACAACTTTCGATTTTTAAATGGAACACCCATATATTTTTACATTTTTGGAATCAAGAGGAAATTTTGAATACAATACATCCATTTTGGTCACTTTTTGATAAACATTAAAAATTTTATTAAAAAATCTATTTCTGAATCCAGAGTGCTGTGGTGCACAAAATATATTTTAGTTTGTGTGCTACGTTATTATAAAAATAAAAAGAGCAATATTGCATTACTTAATTCTCTAGAGGCGTTTAAAATTTTTAAATGTGATTTTTACCCACTAACTCGGTTTTTTTAAATGGGAAATTAATCGTTCACCAACATTTTTAAATACCTCATTTTCATACGAATCTAATGATACCAAAATTTTGAAAATCCGCTCAGAAATATTTGAGATTTCAGCCAAAATACAATTCAACCAAGCTTTTAGAAACATGCGGCTAATAGATAATAGATTAGTGGGCTTTGGAAACTAAAATGACACATTTCTGTGTAAATCTGGTTACCTAATAACATTGGAAAAATCATAGTAGCCATTGAATGTAATAAAACAATATCAGCTGTCAAACAGACTCGTGTAGTTATAGGCAATCTTGAGCTATCAAACATATAATAATTGTGAGCGCAAAGAACGTTACAATTAAGTTTAGCATAGGTATGTGGAGGTAAACACAATTACATCCACAAGGACATTTGCAATAGAATGCGACGTCAGTTCGGTTTTCAGAGTTTTACTTAAATGAACATAAATATCGGGCCTATAAATAAATAAAAATCAATTCCGTTTGAACAATTAAACTTAAACTAGGTAACAGTAGGTCTCTTTAAAATAATTAATATAATTAAACCATAAATTGACATTTATAGATATTGTTCAAAATGTCCACCATTTTGTATTGTATTGTATTGTATTCAAAATTTCCTCCAGATTCCAAAAATGTAAAAATATATAGGGTGTTCCATTTAAAAATCGAAAGTTGTGGACATTTCCGGTCAAACCGGATGTGCACAAAACTTGATTTTTTATTGAAAAGATGGCATTTTAGTCGTGTAATAAGGCCTCCAAATTTCAATCTTCTATTCCAAATATTTTAGGAAATATCGGGGCGAGCGCAATTCATGACTCACCCGGTATAGAGGGTGTTTTATAATAACCTGCAAAGAATTTTCCGTATCGAAAATGAAGGTGGGTTCATTTTATAATATTTTTAAATGCGTGCGCAAAAAAAACAGTTTAAATACTTCCACATCCACGTAGTGGATTGGAAGTATAGTAATCGTAAAAAAAATTTCAAACATTTTTTTTCTTGAAATCGGTTTAGAATGTCATGAAACGTCCAGATTTTAAATTTGTGCGAAAAAAAATTTCTGTCTGTCGGTCTGTCTTTTTTTGTCCGCACGCTTTCTCCGGTACGGTTTAAGATATTGACTTGAAATTCTGTACACGTATATATTATAATGAGATCTGGAACTGGATTGTTTTTTGAAGACATCCGACGAAGGGTTGGGGGGTAATTAGGAGTAAATATGGGGAAATATGTAAAGCAAGCTGGTAAGAGTACAGAAACTTGAAATTTGATGTATGTACTACAAGCCAAGGTCTCAGATTTTTTTATAATATTCCCCCCCCCCCCACTCTTTCTTCATTATTAAAGGGGTTGATAAAATAAAATTGAGATATTCATTTGAAATTTGGTACACGTATGTATTATAACGACATCTGGAACTAGATTATATTTTGAAATGATTCCGTTGAAGGGTTGGGGGTTAAATAAGGGTAAATAGGGGTAAATAGGCGAAAATAGGTAAAAATAGCTGGTAAGAGTACAGAAACTTGAAATTCGGTGTATGTGCTAGAAGCCAAGGTCTCAGATTAGTTATATTATTTTTCAACCCCCACCATCCCTATTCCATTATTAAAGGGAACTGGAACTAGATTATAATTTGAAAAGCTTCCGTCGAAGGGTTGGGGGTTAAGTAGGGGAAAATAAGTAAAGCAAGCCGGTATGAGCACAGAAACTTGAAATTCAGTGTATGTACTAGAAGCTAACGACTCAAAATTTTTATAGTATTTTTCACACACACACCCCCCCCCCTCCCACCACCCCTACTCCATTATTAAAGGGGTTGATAAAATAAAATTGATATATTCATTTTAAATTTGGTACACGTATGTATTATAACGACATCTGGAACTAGATTATATTTTGAGACGATTCCGTTGAAGGGTTGGGGGTTAAATAGTGGTAGATAGGGGAAACTAAGTAAAGCAAGCTGGTAAGAGTATAGAAATTTATGATTTGGTGTATGTACTAGAGGCGATGGCCTCAGATTTTTCCATAATATTTTCCATCCCCCCGTCACCCCAGTCCCTTATTAAAAGAGTTAATAAAATTAAATTTAGATTTTCAATTGGAATTTGTTACACGTATAACGATATCTTAAACGGGATAATATTTTGACATGATTGCGTTGAACGAGTGGCGGTAATTGGTGGTAAATAGGGAAAAATAAGTAAAGCAAGCAGGTAAAGGTACAGAAACTTGAAATCTTGAAATTCGGCGTATGTACCAGAAGCCAAGGCCTCATATGTTTAGTAATATTTTTAACCCCCACCACCCTTAATCCTTTATTAAAGGGGTTGGTAAAATGAAATATATTCGCTTGAAATATGCGACACGTATGTATTATAACGACATCTGGAACTAGATTATATTTTAAGATGATTCCGTTGAAGGGTTGAGGGTTGAATAGGAGTAAATAGGGGAAAATAAGTATATCATGCTGGTAAGAGTACATAAATATTGGATTTGGTGTATATACTGGAAACCAAGGCTCCAGATTTCTTTCTAATATTTTTCAAACACCACCATCTTCGCTCCATTATTAATGGGTTTGATAACATAAAATTGAGACATTTACTTGAAAGTTACAAGGAAAGGAAAGTACACGGATGTATTGTAATGACATCTGATTGAGATGATTCCATTGGAGGGGTGGGTCGTAGTAGGTTGTGAATAGAAGAAAATAAGTATTAACTGAACAATTTTATAGCAAGGGCTGAAACAATAAAATAGTATAGGAGCCATTTTTTTTCAAATTTGACATTCATTTATTTAAAGAATCAGCAGCAGCAACCAAACTCGGTAGCTGCTCTAATCGGCCAGTTATATCAATACCTTCATTCCATATTATTGTTAATTACAACGAAATCATATACCCGTATTACCACCAGCTCCCTTGCTATAATGGTAGTATCTGCCAAACATTATTCATAAGGTATTTTCATAAATAATTTTTAACGGCCCTTTTGTTATAGCCCATTTTTCAAAATTATATAGTGTGAAGTGAATACAAATTTAAGATAAAAAAAGCTACACATACCCACATCTAACAGATATAAATTCAGTCAAATCCGAGGTCAGATCAAACTTTACAGTTCTGTTTTGTTCCAAGCCTAGAAGTTTTAACTACACTAATAGTAAATCCTATGGGCGTAAGTTATACATATTGCGAATTCAGCTATATTTGATATAGTCGTCCGTATAGTTGAGTATCGAGGCCTAAGTGGTTTGTGGTCTTAGTCAAACTTTGGATCATGCCTGTTCTTAATAGGTTCTTCAGTCAAACGATACGAACCCCTCGGAGTGTCTTTATTTTGGTGATTTATACGGATATAATTTAGAACAAGGGACTAAGATGGTGTGGAACATTTTAAGTTTGCCTTAGAAAATTAATTCTATGCGATGATCCCAACTGAACAAGCCATCTGAGGCATTTTCATTCCTTATTTGAAAGCAATGAATTCAGTAACTTATTTGTGATAGTTTTAACCTCACGAAATCAGCCCCTAAGACGCAGAAGGATGAATATTTTAACTTTTAATATTATGAAAGTGCAAAATTTTGAAAAACTTGTACCACCCAGGTGATATTTAGTCCAGTGCATGTAGATGAAAAAGTTGGGTTATTATGAAAGTACTTAGAAACATGCATTTGGTTCATTTAAATCCCTTTGCAGTGTACTCTACAGTTCAAGTGATGAATTACGAAAAAAATTCATATAGGCGTTTTCTATGTCATTGATTCGGATTTTGATATTGCAATTTCAAAATTCGAAATGGTGCACTTTAAATGGCTAATCTAAGCTTAAATACCGTAAAAATGCATACAAAGATTGGACTTAGGTTTTTCTAATTCTTTTTGACTTCCTGCCACATGTGTTTTTTTCCCCAAGCACCGGTTAAAGAGAAAAAAAAATACATGTGGCAGGAAGTTCCAAAGAATTTAAAAAAATTAAGATAATGCCACAAATAACATTTAGACAATATTGGATTTAGGTGTCTTCGAAATCGGTGATTATGTTATTGAACCAAATAAAATGATCCATTTGAAAAAATATCCAATTTACTAAAAAAGTAAATTCAGACAAAAAATCCTATAAAAAAATAATATTTAAATCAGTAAAAAGACTTCTAAACACCTTTGGCATCATATTAAATCAAAATCCACGTAAAAAATTGTATCACTAAAAATGACCAAAATATTGAAATTTTTCATCTCGAGGACGACGGACAATCGCCTTTGAGTAGAGAAAATCGCTCCGCCCGACGAACTTTTCGAAAGTACCACGAATTTGGTTTTTCGAAAGTACAACGAATAAAATCGCATAAGATGGAAAACTGCTCCGCACAGCAAATTTTTTGGTAGTACAACGAATTTAATTTTTTGAAAATCTCAAAAAATTATTTTTATAAAAATACAATAACAAGACATAAATAAAGCAGAAAACCGCTCCTCGAGATGAATTTTTCGAAAGTACCACGAATTTGGTGGTTCACAAGTCGAAATCCTCAGTCAGGATGCAGCGAGTAGCTATTTTAAACGTCAAAATTTAGGAAAAAATCGATGGGACGGTTTTTCCAATAAAAACCAAAATCCTCATTTAATATTCCTCAAAAGGTTGGAGCATAATCCTCATACAAAGCAACAAAAACGTACAGAAAAATAGTCAAAGAATTCAAAGTCGGAAGGTCGATTCCAACGAACCCAAAATACTGTTTATCCCGGCTCAGGCGAACAACGCCATACTAATCGCTCGAAAGCGAGTCGACGGAAAAAAGTATATTTGTGTTCGATGCCGTTAGTATGTTTATAAATTGGAGGAATAGGGATTTGCATAGCGGTCGCACGTCAGAAATGCCTTTAATACGGCGCCGTGGCAACCAATCGTCGATACACTAAAGAGAAGGAGAAATCCTGACTATCTAGTGAAGCTGGTGGAGAGCTACTTCACAGATAGAAGGCTACTTATAGATAATACGGAGAGGAAAATTGCAGGAGGGGTTCCGCAGGGGTCAGTACTTCTGTGGCACATCCTATAAGATGGAGTCCTGGAACTGGAATAATGCGAAGAACTGAGAAACTGCAGGCTCGTTGCTTTTGCAGACGATCTAATAGTAGTAGTAGTTGGGATTAATGTGGACGTAGTGGAGGCAACGGCCGAGAGGGCAATAACGTTCTCAGCACGTGGATGTCAAATTATAACCTACAACTAGCACCCAAAAAGAGAGAGATAGTCGCGCTCACAGGGCGCAAAAGAGTCCGGGATATGACTCTGAACCTTATGGGAGTTGAAACTGAAACGAAGCATTACATTAAATACCTGGGCGTTTACATCGATGAAAACCTCACAAGGCGGAAGCACATCGAAGAGTGTTCGCTAAAGGCGGAAAAGACCGCGGTAGCACTGAGAGGACTTACGCCCAGAACTGGGGGCCCTAAGACCAATTCAATAAAATTACTCAACTCTGTAGGAAACTCAGTATTACTCTATGCCCCCCCCCAGCGTAGGCGAATGTACTCGAATTAGTCACCAACCGAAATCGGCTACTGAGGGCTCAGCGCTGCGCGCTGATAGCGGTGCGCTGCGCTTACGGAACTGTTTCGACCGTAGCTCTGCAGGTAATTGGAGCGGCCCGCCAATTGATCTACTGGCTAAGGAAAGATCACATAACCACGGCGCAGACAATGAGAGCAAGGCCTATAACAGACGGTGCCTCATTGAAAGGTGGCAGGAAAGGTGGAGAAATGCCGAAGAAGGAAACTGGACCAGGAGACTCATACCTGAAATAGAGGAGTGGGTAAAGCGAAAACAAGGGAATGTAAACTTCTACCTTAAGGTGCGTATAAGCTTGGCGAACCGAACATGTAATGTAACATGCAATGCAATGCGCGTTGAAATGTGTCTCCCGTGATTACGCCACGAACATCTTACGAACCGTGGGATTTGACGAACACGCCGCGAGCAAGCGAGGTGAATTGTTTAGTCTATCCGATGGTAACAGACCAAAAACATGTCCGACGGTAAAGTTGAAGCTTTGGTTTTAGGCAGTAGTGCCTTATTAATTATCGCAAATATTTAAAAAAAAACGAAAGCTTCTACGATCTACTGGGAGTTTTGAAGTTCCAGCACAGTAACGGCCAATATTAAAATTTTATGATAATCAACTTATATAATAAAACTATAATAATGAACTTTTTTTTACATGCTTCCTCTGGTTGCTACATGGAAGCAGCAATTTCCATCCACGCATCTTTCTTTTTGTTTTTATTAAAATAATTCGGGTCCGTTTGGTCCCAAAGAACACTATGATACTTGTAAATTTCTATTAACAGCAAAGCCGCCTCCTCCGACTAGTCCATGTTCGTTAAAACATTAAAACATCACGAATGCCGTCTCACTACGCACTGCGAATCCCTTTGTGTTCGTCGCAAAAACCGACAAGCGGTGGTTCACAGCGCGCTCCGAAATAGCCATTCGTATCGTGTTCGCAAGACCGTCCCAATTTGACGAATCTGTTGCATTGCATGTTACATTACATGTTCGGTTCGCCAAGCTTATACGCACTTTTACGCAGGTGCTCAGTGGCCATGGCAGCTTTGTGGCTTATACTAAGAGGATAGGAAAGACGGAAGATGACCGATGTAGGTATTGCCGAATGACCGATACCGCCGAACACACGGTATTTGTATGCCCTAAATGGGAGAATCACAGGGAGATAGCACGCGTGACGGTGGGTAGAGACAAAACCAGCAAAAACGAGAAAAAAGTACGAGTATAAAAGCAGGAAAACCATCAAACTCACATAGATAGCTTCTTTAAGCATCCTGACAATCATTTCGATAATTTTAGTGCAAAATTCAAAGTAAATAATTTTTAAAAAAGTTTTACAAATATTACTAATTGGGAGTCTGAATCTTTCTGTACAGCCGTTACCTCGTACGGGAGGTAACGGCTTGCCGAGTAGTGGTTCTCTTTGATGTTTGCCTTATACACATTAGCTAAGTATTGAATATTTATATTTTTTACATTTTATGAATTATTTCAATAAATGAAAATATATTTTGAATTCAATTTCTTATGGATCTAATGACTAATTATAAGATTTGTGACCGACGTGCGATTCTGTGGCCTGAGTCGGACAATTACTTTCCGCGGGTCACCTCTGAACCCGCCAAGTCTGTGTACTTGTCCGAATACTCATAGAATCCATCGACGGTCTTAATTATTAAGTGTTTCTGAGAAAGTGCTAATTATAAGATATATTCATTAAAAGTGTACTACCCGACAAAAGATTTCGACGGAGAGAGCAGACTGTAGCAATCACAGTATGTACAATTTTGTCTATTTTCGTCTTGGGGAGTCTGAAGGGTATCTTGAATCCCCCTTGTGAGTAGAGTTGATCAGTATCGTAGCGGCGACACGGCTCCGGCCTAAATTATATACAATCCTTGTCGTGTCCTTCAGATCAAACGATACTAGGTTCATCTACAATTACACATTTCAACGCAAAATAGTCAATCAATATTAATTACATAACATACATTACATACGTCATATTGAGAGCTTAACTTTTAATTATCAATTTCCAGCACGCTGTTATCTCTTGCGACGTCGCCATATTCTCGAATATTTTTTTACAATTATTGCCCACTTTATATTAGACATTGGATAAGATGCCATCACCGAGATATATTCTATCGTTTGCAAAAGATCTCCGTAGAAATCGCTTGATGTTTCAGACAAGGAAAATATACGTTCGGGTCAAACGAGACCTTCATCCTTGTTAAAAGTTTTAAACTCAGTTAAAACTAGCAAGCAGCTATTGTCCTATAAAATTACCATTTCTAGTTTCGCATTTACATCCGCAATAAACTAATTACTATTTATGAAATGAACATACAAAATACATTATTGAATAGAATAAAATAGTTTTCAGGTTTGAATATCCGCATTCGTGCCTTCTCGCAAATTAACTATGATATATATACTTCGAAGTAAAACATTTAATTAACTCCCATAATGGTCGTGGAATACTGTGCAACCCTCTCGTAGAGCATAAAAGCCTCCTGAAAGATCATTAAAATGGCCAATGCGATGAGCTGCTTTATGATTCACGTTTGCTCAACAAAGTTTAATTTTACTTCGTTTGTATGTGCGTTGAATGTATGGGTATACAATATGGAATCTGTTAAAAACGTTGTATATTTCAATTAAATTAATATTTTGGCCTGTCTGAATTGCCTTGAAAAAACAAAGTGCACGTACCAATTCATTTTGAATTGGAATATGTTTCACGTCGAAGCTATTTTAAAATGAATGAAATTCTGAGTTAATTCTATAGAGTATATCAATAAAGAATGTTGGTCAAATGGCCTGACCATGTATACTATTGTATACCTATACAGCTTAAACCTAAAGGAACACACAAAATTCATATCTTTGGTATGTGTCATTTTTTTTAAAATCCTCGAACAGGTCTATTTCAGTTTTGTAAATGCTACATTTTGTCACTACACCAAAATTTATGACGTCATTGGTTTTTGAATTATGACGCCATCATATTTTTCTTTTAACGGAAACAGACATTTTTGTTTACTGTTTTTGGTGATATATTTCTTTCGCTTTCTGGTGATAATAAAAAAATGATATTACCTGAGCCATCCTTTCGGAACAATGACATTTTATGTAATAATGGCGTACCTTTAGGTTTAGAATGTCATGAAACGTCGAGATTTCAAAGAGCGAAAAGGAAAATCTGTCTATCGGTCCGTCCGTCTGTCTGTCGGTCTGTCCGTCTGTAACTTTTTTTTTTTTTGTGCGCACGATTTCTCTGGAACGATTTAACATATTGAGTTGAAATTTGGTACATGCATGTATTATAACGAGATCTGTAACTACATTATATTCTGAGTTTACTCCGGTGAAGGGTTATAGGGCATGAATAAGGGTAAATATGGTAAAATGGGGGAAAATAAGTTGTGTAAGCTGATAAGAATTCAGAAACATACGATTTGGTGTATATATTAGAAACAAAGGTCTCAAGTTTTTTTATTACATTTTCCAAACCTCCCACACCATCCCCACTACATTATTAAAGGGATTAATAAAATAAAATTGACGCATTCACTTGAAAGTATTATAACAATTGGACCTAGATTTCAACTTGATTTTGTTGAAGAGGTGGGAGTGAAATAGGGATCACTAAGTAGAGGAGGCTAGTAGTAATCCAGAAACTTAGGATTTGGTGTATATACTAGAAGCAATGGTCTCAAATTTTCTCTGACATTTTACACCCCCACCACCACCGCCACTTCATTATTAAAGGGGATTAACAAAATAAAATAAGGATATTGAATTGAAATTAAGTAAAGCAAGCTAGTAAGAGTTCAGAAACTTGGGATTTAGTGTACTTATATACTAAAAGCAAAGTCTTGCATTTTCTAATGGCATTTTTATGGGTTTGGTATTTGTGTGATGAACCCTAAGACCAAAAATTAGAGAATTACCAAGATAGGACAGCCGGCGGAAAACCTTTTATCTTTTAGCAATAGCGCCATTGACCTCGACATTTAAATAGGAGTTCTCGCGCAGTTGCCACAGCCACAATGTGACAATCAGACGGAGAAGGTAACATTATAAAGAGAGGCCAATAGTGAAAAATTGACAACACTGTACTGATAGAACGACCGAACTCAGCTGACTGCCAGTACCCAACGTCATTAAAAAAAACAGATTGCTTTTTTGTAGTATATGTCACATGAAGTATTTCAGTGTTTATATGTAAGGTATCTATTTGGTTAGGATAGAATTGTACATTGAAAGAATATTTTTGAAACTTTTTACTATAAAATGGGGAAAAAACAGCCACACGCATCTGTCATCGAGGTCTATACGTGACGTAGGATTTGTCGATTCTAATAAGCTAACCTATATTTTAGTAAGCTTGGTCAACTTCATTTAATGCCTACCCGACAAATCCCGAAATCGTTTCCGCTGGATGTCGTGTCCCCTTAAATTGGAGTTCACAACTGTCTTCGTCACTTCGTCTATTTCGTCTTCTCCGTATGACTGTCCTATCTTGTTAGTTTTTTAATCTTTGCTAAGACCTGCGTATTTAGTTACCTGAATAAAGCCTGTATGTACATTGTACGTGCAACAAAAATGTGTAGCTTTGTCAACAATAAGTACCAAAATTTTGATATTTTTGTATCACTGCAAATAATAAATTGTTTTTTTCTAAATACATTAGTTTCATTTAACCTAATAACTGTTCATATGGAACCTACATATGTTATCCATAGGGTAGATATCATACTTATCCGACATACGTCACCGTTGTAAAAAATTAAGTTTATCTGAATACCTTTCATATAGTATACGTTTGGTATATCATATATACATAGTCAGACCAGTGTACAAAAATGCCCACGGTTCTTTGCCTGATGCTTAATGAATATGAAAATTAAGCATACTTAAAATATCTCCACACGCGATGTTATTACTTTATTTAAAAATTAAAAAAAGTATATGTCGTCGGTGTCCTCGGATTTCTAGACAATTTAAGGAAAACGTAGATAGTAACTCTTAATACGGGTAACCAATAGTAAAACTGTCTTCAAGTGATAGGTTTATTACTTGATCATTTATCTAGAATGCAATTGTTTTCTGCTTCCATGGAACACTAGTGAAAATAATGATAAACGAAAAGTGCGAATAATGCGCTGACACAAATATTTAAAAAAACATACATATAGACAAGCTGCTCCTTTTAATAAAAGTTTAAAATAGGTTAAGTTAGAATGATAATGATACATTTACTGTACTACTTCCGCAGTAGACTCCCTCTCCCAGTACATTTATTACGGAATAAAGACCTTTACTCAGAAAACAGCGACCGACAACATAAAAGAAAATTCTAAAGGGAATCCACATCATCTACTTATCTGTTATTTGCAGGTCTCCCTATTATTCCGACAAAGGTAGAGAAAAACAAAAACAATGGAAGTTAACAACACGTGCATTTGATTTTGATGTATAGTTTTTGTTTCTTTTTAGCTGTTATTGATCTTCTTCTGACGTGTGCCCACTTGCGTATCCTGTGCAAACAGTGGCGTCGGTGAAACGTTTAATTTATTTGAGTTTTTCTTTGTACATCCGGCCAACGTGAGACGTGCGTTGGAGGACTCGCTACGGGCAATCAATATACTCAATATTTGTGTATTTAATGGTCAGACCTTTATTTATATATGTATTTTTATTTTACTTAAGTATACCATTCTACAGTCGGAGTCAATTGCTGAATGGGAAAATGTACAATTTTAAACATAATCACAAATTGTATACAAGGTGTTTAGAATTGCAAAATCCATCAAGTGATAGAGCTTTTGAAAATAAGGCAGAATTCCCACTTGACAATACAAGAAAGTCACTTTATCTTATTTTTCTGTTTTAATACAACTTAACAAGAAATTAACTATTAACATGTTGTTATTGCACCATTTCTATTTATAACCTCTATAAGTCTGTTTGGCATATAATTAAATAAACTTATACAATAATCAGTAGTAATAATATTTTCCCATACATTATTTACTACTTCCAGTAATTTTTGGGAATTCCGTGGTCTCACATTTCGTTTTTGGATACTTCTTACGAGTAGTCCCCATATGTCTTCCACAGGGTTAAGATCTGGACTATAACTGGGCCAGTTAAGAAAATTAATGTTGTTATCTTGAAACCAGTTAGACACAGTATGAGCAGTATGAACTGAACAATTAACTTCATTATTAGGAACTAATTGTGACACAGAAGGGAGCATAATATTGTCTACAATCCTAATATACGTTTCACTATTAAATCGTTCCTCAATATCCCACAAAACACCAGGACCACGTGCCGATATCCAAGCCCACATGTTAACGGAAAATCTACCACTTTTGTCATTGTTAGATAAATACTTCTCATCGAATCGAGTATTCAGAGGCCGGTAAACACGAATACGACCGCTGTGTGCAGGCTGGAAAGTTTTTTCATCAGTAAAGATTACATTGTTCCAAAAATTTACATCATCACTAAAAATTCAAGCGCATATCCCAGTCGAACTTCTCTATGTTCAGATTTAAGTAGGTATTTCTGTGCTGTCGGTTCTCTTACTCGCCAGCGACTAGTACTACTCGATCCAGGAAAATTCGTTTCTTTAGCAGCCTGAATTACTGAGTGAAATTGATTATCTACTAATTTATGTATCAATTGTAAATCGTGCTGTTGAGCCTATATCCTTCGTCGCCCTGATCCATAATTTCTATTAATCGTACCGTTTATTCTCCACTTTTTTTAAATGTTAAACACAGAATTTTTGTTAATATTAAAACGCAGTGCAATTTGTCTCATTGAAAATCTATCTTCTGCTTTAGTAATAACTCCAGCTTTAACTAAACCGCTTATATGGGGCATGTTAGTTTTGACACTTGCAATGAATTTTGACAACTAACTGACAATGTCACAAAAATTAAAGTTAGATGTACACAACTAGATTTTAGAAAAAATACTTTATAAGACGTCCTATTTTTTTTCTTGCTCACGACAGTACAACATCCAACAGTACAACGGCATTTATAGGATGGAAATCTAGACCAATTTAACCAAACCTAACCTAAATAAAGAGTACGGGTAAGAATTAACAAAGCGTTTAGCCTATAACATAGTAAATAAAATTTCCAGCTTGTAGGCAAATTTATCCAATTCACTGTAATGAGTCATCCTGGATAATGGGTAAGTATAACTAACCTTCCTTTCAACCCGATCCTCAAGCCACGCCGTAAAGAGACAATGACCAAAACACCCAAATCACCCGATCCCGGGGTATCCAGCAAGCAACCAGCTAGGTACCCTTACCCTAGCCCGTGCCGGCCTCCGACGCTAAAACAAGCGTCCTTGGCCGAGCACAATCCTTGAGCTACACAGCCCAAAACTTCCTTCGGACGAAATCGGAGCACATGATGCCAATTGGCACCCTGGGCTACGACTAGTCACACTCCCAAACCCTTCCAAACTCCGAGAGGGTGAGGCAACAGCCGTTCCCTTTCACGACAGATGAAAGACGCTCCCGGGAGCCGACATGCCAGCGAAGAAAGAAACTAAAGACAGAAGAGCGCCAGAAGAAACGACCCAGCTGGCAGGGTCCTACAGCCAGGACCAGGGGAGGTCTGCTAACTTCGCCTACACCGTCTGCATTTGCAGGGGGGGTAGTCGTAAAAAGCGGGCCCAACCCTTACGAGGCCGGTCCAGGTCTACAGCGACGATTGGGGCAAAGAGCTCAAGCTCGACCCCTAATCATCCGAGACCATCATCACAGTCAAGAATATTGGCGTGTAATGAGTCTCATAACATACTAGTACAAATATTATATAGAGGATACAATTTTAGCACATTATATCCGGGAGTAGGTAGATCAAAGCTATGAGAGATATGTCACTGCATTCGATTTTAATATGCATTATTTTATCTAAAAATCGAAGCGCAAGCGTCACACGTCTTTCAGCAACACTAGTAATATAGAATTTTCAAGAAATTGATCTGAAGGAATCGCAATTGGTAGTAGAGTATATTGCTTTCAATTTTTAAGTTTAAAAATTTCAGGAAGCGACACTGAACATTTTCCAAATTGTGGTTATGGGTGTTATAACCTGACTGCTAGACAAGTGACGCATACTTAAGCTTAGATCGCGAGAAAATGAAATAAAGCAACTTTAAGGCTTTAGAATAATTAAAATCATGGCCATTGCGCAATATGAAACTTAACATGCTGTATGCATCCGAAATTACAGCATCAATATGATTAATGTAGGTCCCAGATCCTTAACAGTAGTACGTCTTCATTATTATTATAATAATATATAATTGGGGACTTTCTTGGTTGTATAACTCATAACATAGTTTCTAACATTTATAAAAAAATCATTTTCATCGTACCATGCAGATAACTTAGTCAAATTGTTCTGATGTTGTTTACGGTAAGTAAAATCGTAAATCCTGTGCAACGTCATCGGCATATATTAAATAATAAAAATATTAAAGAAAAGAGGTCCCAGTATCGAACCTTGGGGTACCTACTGCTGATGTAAAACCTGACTTTTTTACTTCCCTCGCATACCGAAGGGAAGTATTGTATTCGAGAAAAAATCACCCTCCAAGATTTTTACGGATTCTGACGTTTCAGAACACGTATATTACGAAAATATAGGTTTTTCAATTCCGTCAGTCTGTCTGTCTGTCTGTCTGTCTGTTGGTGCATTTACTAAAAAACTACTTGACGGAGAGCAGTGAAATTTGGCAGGTAGTTGACGCTACTGTCAGCGCAGAAATGGTAGAAATTTCACTGCAAAATATACAGGGTGGACCGTCTAAACGGAATAAATAGTGAAAAAAAATTTTTTTCGCTCAAATTTAAAATTTCCACGTTTCATGACGCGCTAATCCTATTTCGGGAAAAAAAATTTTTGAAAATTTTTTTCACCAACATTTTTGAAAAAATTTTTACCAAGATAAAAAAAAAATTTTTTTGTTCAAATTTAAAATTTCCACGTTTCATGACACGCTAAACTTATTTCTGAAAAAAAAAAAATTTTGAAAATTTTTTACACCATTTTCAAAAAATTTTTTACCAAGATGAAAAAATTTTTTTTTGCTCAAATTTAAAATTTCCACGTTTCATGGCATTCTAAAACTAGTAGAAAAAAAAATTAAATTTTTTTACCATTTTTGAAAAAATTTTTTCTACTAAAATGATAATTTTTTTTCTTCAAATTTAAAATTTCCACGTTTCATAGCGTTCTAAATCTATTTAAAAGAAAAATTAGAAATTTTGTTTACTATTTTTAAAAAATTTGACCACTAAGAATTTTTTTTCTTTGTTCAGATTTAAACTATCCACGTTTCTATGGCATTCTAAAACTATTCAAACAAATTTAAAAATGTTTTTGAAAAATTTTTAAAAAAATTTGAAAACATTTTTAATCTATTTATCACTACTATAGAATAGACGAAAAATTTGGTTTGCTCAAATTTAAAATTTCCACGTTTCATGACATTCCAAACCAATATCGGAAAAAAAAATTTTGCAACATTTTGTTACCAGCTTGGAAAAAAGTTAACACTAGAATAGATGGAAACTTTTTTTACTCAAATTTAAAAGTTTCACTCTATTTAAAAAAAATATGTAATTTTTAAATCTTAAACTTTTACCACTATTATAGAATAGACGGAAACTTTCCTTTTTGCTTAAATTAAAAATGTCCACGTTTGACATTTTAAACCTATTTCAGAAGAAAATTTTTTTATTTTTTTTTAACATTTTTGAAAAATTAAAATAAAAATGAAATTTTTTAACCACCACTATACTTCCACTCCAATGCGCGAATGTTGGATTGATGTGACGGATGGCAATAATATCTGACATATACAGCTATTATACTTTTATTGAAAAATGTACAGGGTGGTCATCCCAAGAAATAATTCAGTCATGGTGGACATTTGTAAAGGTATTTGCGCAAGCCTGCCATATGTGGCACCTGTTATTTAGTATTGAGCTTTTGCTGTTGGATGAGCAATCTGTATATTTTTTTGACCAAAACTTATCAAGTTTTCTTTGTAATAATAGCAATAAGTATATTCCGATTATTATTCTCAATGTCATTTCGTAATTATTAATTTTTTAGAGTGACCGCCATGCACAAATAACGAGGGAAGTTCTGTGTAAAGACCTTTACCGATTTTTATTTACAATATAGCAACATTATAGAAAAAACTCTAAAAAATTTGTTGTGAAATAGACAGTCTTTTTTAGAGTCTACAGGTTCATAATTGCATTTTAAAAATCAAGAAAAATCATATCATCAATTGACGAAAAACAAGCGCCCCGGAAAGCAATTTTTGTAGATTTTAACGCCCTATGCCAACTTAACTTTTATCTGTACCGTGTGTAATTTTAATTATAATCGTTATATTAGGTAATTTCATCCTCTATTAAAAAAGGTACGTATAGTATTTTACCCTATCTTAACTAGTTTTAGAGATATTGGCAAAAGAACATTAAAGCAGGTTGACAGCCATCTCATACATTGCCGTTAAATTTTACTTCCACATCCACGTAGTGGACTGGAAGTATAGTAATCGTAAAAAAAATAACGTTTTTTGTTGAAATAGGTTTGGAATGTGACGAAACGTCGAGATTTTAAATTTGAGCGAAAAAAAAAATTCTGCCTGTCGCGTCGGTCTGTCTGTAACTTTTTCTTTGTCCGCACGATATCTCTACGATTTAAGATACTTAATTACTTAAAATGTTATACACGTATGTATTATAACGAGAACTGAAACTGGATTGTTCTTTGGACATATCCGGTGAACAGTTGGTGGTAAATAGGGGTGAATAGGAGAAAATGAGTAAAGCAAAGCTGGTAATAGTACAACATTTTGGGATCTCGTTTTTATGCTAGAAGTCAAGGCCTCAGATTTTTTTATGTTTCCACCCCCGCACCACGCCAACTTCATTATTCAAGAGGTTGATAATACAAAATTGAGATATTCACTTGAAATTTGGTACACGTATATATTATAACGATACCTGGAACTAGATTATATTTTGAGATGATTCTGTTAAAATAAGTAAAGCAAGCTGGTAAGAGTTCAGAAACTATTAATTTGGTGCATATACTAGAAGCCAGGGCCTGAGATTTTTGTATATTTTTCAACCCCCCCCCCACTCTATTATTAAAGGGGTTGATAAAATAATATTGAGATATTCACTTGAAATTTGGTATACGTATATACTAGAATGACATCTGGAACCAGATTGTATTTTGGGATTATTCCTTTGAAGAATTGGGGGTTAAATAGGTGTAAATAGGAGAAAATAAGTAAAGCACGCTGGCAAGAGTACAGAAACTTGAGATGTGATGTACACACTAGAAGCCAAAGCCTCAAATTTTTTTATAATAATTTCCATCACCCAACCACCCCCGCCCCATTATTAAAGTGGCTGATAAAATAACATTTAGATATTAAGTGGAAATTTGGTACACGTATATACGATAACAATATCTGGATGACATCTGCCTCAAATCTTATTAAAATACAATAACAAATTATTTCCACATACTAGAGTGCAAATATAGTCAAGGCGTTTTCCTTTAAAGATACTTGGATGGAAAATCTGGATGTGGAAGTAGTGATTCCTTAGGCAGCGGTTTTATATTCTAAATTAAGTGACAAACATATACCCTAATTTTATCTATAAAACCACTATTATGTTTTACTGTATCATTTTAGGCAGCACAGCAGACACCAGTGTCTGCCTGTAGCACCAAGAAGAAGTTCATGGCAGTCAACCTGAATAATAATACCATACGAACTTTTAACAATATGAATCAATGCCACATATTTTTAATTTTCTACATTACATTGGACGGAATCAACAGTATGTCATACCCAAATTAGGCCTAAAACCACGACGAACAATTATTTACCAAAGCAAGCCGTATATATACACAGAATGAAGCGGAGCAAAATATAATACATTTTAATTAGCATGGTTAATTTACCCTTGTAATGGATAATTAAAATAAGTTAATTAAGTAAAACCTCGCCGTGCACCAGAATACAGCTATCCAAAATAATTAAGAACAATATTGAAGTATTTCAAAGGCAGTGCTGAGCTCCAAGTCCCGTGTTCGTTACAAAGCAAATTTGCGTACGGATTAAGTGTAACCGAGGGAATAGTACAGGTGATTATGCCAAAATCTGAAAAAACATGTATACTGTAGTCTGTTTTTAAACCAGGAGGAGCGTTTTAAATTCAACGCGCTAAGTTATACATCTGTGATTGGATACGCCCTCGCTAGTTTTACACAAGGCAATAGTTGTAAATTTTGACATTGTAAAAATTTTAATAATTATGTAATAAATTATTTGGTTATAATTTCTACTTTATTGTTTCCACATTATATATCAGTTTTTCATCCCTTTTGTGTAAATCTGAAGGTAAACGTGGTTAATTACTTGGTGCCTTTATATTGCGTAAATGGTATGGATGCTGTATCAAATACTTAGAGGTCATATAGAGGTCGATGCATTATACAGGGTGTTTGGTGCATCGTGTGCCAAATTGAAATGGCCGACAGAAAGGGTTATCTGCTATCCTTTCAGGCCCCTTAACACTTCCCATGCCCTGCGGGATTTTTCATATCGACCTTCTATCTTTTTAATGAAAACAATCCCAAATTCTACATTTATATTCAAATTATAAAAAAAAGTATTAGGCGTAGACTGCGAATTTCATTTTTATTTTGATGTGTATTGTTGAAGGGTTCTTTTAAATCCAAAATTACTGGCATTAGTCATCTAGTTGTTTTTTTATTCATTCGCAAACTTTCGGAATAGGTAAAATTTAAATTTAAACTTAGACTTTAGACGGCTATAAAAAAAACTTATAGCAACCAGGATCTTCCAACTCCCTCAAAAATTCTCTAGTCTACCCTCTTGCTAATGATGTGCCATATGTTATAAAAATCTTTTCATAACTTCGTGAATTCGCTAAATTAATGAATCGGGTCACATAAGGCTAATATTCAAAATTTCGAATGCTTAAATTATGCATGGCAAAGAGGTAAAATCTGTAATCTCACTCTTGCGAAGTAAAATCTATCTTCAATCTCTTTCTGTTCATTGGTTTTCTTGAAATAAAGGAACAGTTACATTTTTATCATTTATTAAACAAATTTAAAAATCTTGCTCAAAGTATTGGTCTCTGTTGCGAATGCAGGCCCGACATCTGCTTCGTATTTCGACAGTTGTTGTATAAAGTCGTATTTCCTCCCTAATTGTACCGAAAGCCGTTTCTATGCGTTGGACAAGAGGACAAGTTCCTTCCTAGTCGCAACCTCCGTCGTGTACGCGAGCTCTTTGGCACGTCCCCAGACATAAAAATCCAACGGAGTTAGGTCTGGGGAACGTGGAGGCCATTGAATAGGTCCATCCCGCCCAATCCACGCATTTGGGACCACATTGTCTAGATATTGTCTTAAAATCAATCGCCAGTGCGCGGGACAGCCGTCATTTTGAAAAACTATAGGAGTATGCGTAGTTCATAAAAATTTAGATCATACAAGATATTTCTTTTAAATAAAACTACAACAATTTTTTTTGTTTATTTATTTTCTTTAATTTATTTATGAAATGTATATTACATTATTTTTATTTTTTTTTTAAATCAATTTTAATTTTTTAAATCAATTTTAATTTTTATGAACTTGGAGGCCTTCGTAAGTAATTTCATCGCTAAACATGTCAATAGATCATTTTGTAGGAAATTTAATAAGCAAACTTTTTCTATTTGAGCATTTTTTAATAAAATAAACAGTTTTCGAGATATTATCGACTTTCTGCCGACGAACACGAAAAACGTATATATTTACATATATAAAACCATGATGCGCATCCCAAATTTTTAACGGAACACCTTCATTAGTACCCCAAGAACCACATTTCTACCAAAAATCGTGCTGACGTGCCGGTTTTCGTCCAAAAAATCTAATTTCCCCGGACTGTTATATTACTTGAGATCAGAAACAGTCCATCGCGTCGGGTGGAACAAACTTTGAACATTGTGAATTTTATCTTTATGCTTTGAATAATTCGGAAATTTCATAGGTAAACTCGCATTTTTAACGAAAAAAAAAATATTCTATGAGTTTTTGGGGTTGTTGATTACGTCAAAAGACTTTCAATTTTTTTTTTAATTTTCATGAAAATTGTAATTATTATATGAATTATATAAAAAACACAACATAACATAAAAAATACTAAATAAAAAAAAATTAAATTTCAAAAAATACTAAGAAAACACAGAAAGTTGAGAAATTATTTCAGGTTTTTAGAATTTAGAACTCCATACTAAAAGGTTATCCGACTGATTTTTGTTGCTCTTTACTCAAATATGTCTTATTGATTGATTAATTGATTTCCCAGCGTAAGGTGGATATTGCTGCCGATTCCGGGCATCTATGGAAGTCCGTTCCAACAAGCAGTTTGGTCGTCCACCGAACACGCCCAATGGATGGTCAAACTGCATATCGGAACCAGATCTCGGATGTTTTATATACTACCGGACCGGCTGCATACGCCGGATTGGACATTGGACATGTTTGTTGTCAGCAGCGTGAGCCGCATGACGCATGGGGATGGAATATAGGATGGGAAGTGTAGGTGTTTGTGAGATGCTTCTTTTAAGTTTCCATGCTTCTTTTTTTAGTTTCCATGCTTCTTTTAAATTTCCATCTATCATGATCTCCTTATTTATTCTTCCTCCAAGTCTTCTTTCTATTTCTGAATCTAGTAGTGTGCATCTCCTTCCGCCCGCTTATGTTCACTTCGTTTGTCTGCCAAGACATACATGCATTCTCTCGTCGCAGGGAGCTTTTTTTAATTAACCGTTCCACAGGTAAATATCCATTTACAGTGGAGGTGCCTCGCTATAAAAAGCTTTATATGGCGGGTTGGATATGAAAAAGAGGCCCGAGAGAATATACACCCTGTATATTAGTGTGATTCCACAGTAATTACTTTCAACTGCCGCTTTCCAATTTCGGGTACTTTCTATTTCATTACCTATATTTAATACCTTTCCATTTTCACTTTTAAATTTTTCTCTGTTGTGTAATAAATTGTACTGTGACAAGGATCAATAAACCAATAAATAAATAGAACTTAAAAATAAAACTCACCTTTTCATCCTTTTCTTATGTTACTACTTCCACTCGTTAGAAACCAGTCCGTTGCCTTTCACTGCTGGCGTATTATGTTATAGATGTTTACTTTGACGCACTAATCACTTGAGAAAGGGTTGGTCGTCTTGCATAGATGTAGGCACTTACACTTGCTTTGTTTGATATTATTTAGAAAACTGTACGCGTAATTATTAATTTCATATGAACTTTGCTTGCTATTATGGCGTTTCACTTCGCGCAGAATTTCTTGTTGTATCGATGGCTTAAATTTCTTCGAGTTTACGGTGGTGTTTACCGCTTTCTTTATTGCAAATAAATTAATAGATCGGGAGCGTCCCACGCCACATCTACCCTAGACGCTAGCCACGCTCGAACTCCTCAAATATGTCTTTAATATACTTCATTTTTTATTAAAAATTATTGGAGAAAAAATAAATTATCCATATAAACCCTTTATAACTATTTTAACAATATAAATACTTGAGTACGCAAGTCAGAATGTTCTGGTTTCAAATAAAAAAACAAAACAAAAATTTTTTTGAACAAAAACATCAAAATCGATCTAGTTCACTCTATAATTAAGAGCGTATATAGAGACTGTATAAATACATGGTCTACAAAAAACTCAAAGCTACCGACCGAGATAATATGAGGGGAGATCGGGGCCTGCTAAATTTTTCTAGACTATATTAAATAATAAATATAATGTAGTAGTTAATAGATAAAACATCGTTTCTCTTATGAAAATCATGTTCTGACATGGCTAAGATTAGGAATGAACTGAAACACGCCTCTTTTAATTAGGATGTCTAACTCTTATGATATAGTTACACAAATCATCCAGGATATTCCTACCCTGATGCATAACAAAGTTAAGATTTTTTAAATTCTAATACGCAAAAATTTGAGGTACGGCTTTGTAGTATCTTGTCAGCAGGTAATAGCGCCGACTTTGATATTTTGATGGCCGGTTTGAATGGCCCTTTTTTATGGGCACTCAACAAATAGAGACAACTACACTGTTCCTGAGAATTCTGAAATAAAAATCTTCATTGACTCGGCTAAAGATGAAACAAAAAACATTTAAACTTGATTTTTCGTGCCACCCTGAAGTACACTTCATTACGGCATTATTTAAATAAATAAATAAATATTATAAGCTCTGACTGTAGGTAGCCTCCAATCTCACCGAAGTTCTCCACCTCTGTTACGGAAAATTAATGCAAGATCGCTAAAATGTTCTAACAATACTCTAATGACTCATGTTGGGGATATCTGTTAATGTTTTACTACAAAAGACAAAGGGGCACATTCAGTTACAGGTGGTTTCGGTTGTAAATGACGAAAATCACTCAAAGCTACATTACATTCAAAATATCCCGACATGAACTAATCACAAGCAACAGATCATTTTCGTCATATACCGAGTGGGGCATTTAAGTTGGCAAATGCGGAAAACTTGAAAATAAAGCCAGACAATAGTCTCGCCATTCCAAAAACAATATTTAGGAGCTACACTTTTTTTATTTCATGGAGGATTTCTCGATCAGTTCAAGGCCAAGTTCGTTTTTTAAATAAAAACCTCTATTTTTTCACAGGTATGTATTTTCCGCAAAGAATAAACTACTTTTGTTACGACCATTTTTCTGCAATTGTTTTACATCCCCTCCGAAGGATGGTACCACTATGCAATCCCCGCCTAAAATTGCATACATTCTACGTCTGTATATACAAGTCGTTACAAGGTGCAGTGATAACGCTGGGTTTACCTGGAATGTGTTACCTATCCAAGTACTAACCGCGCTCTGAGTTGCTTGACATTTCGTATCGAAATATGAGTATAGCCAATCCACCCTCGCTCCTAGGAGTCTTTCATGTATTACTAGATCGTCAATTATTACAGCCATTAAACATCGGAAATCATAACAATAGGCCCGTTCAGCATTTTTACTTCCCTCGCATACCGAAGGGAAGTATTGTATTCGAGAAAAAATCACCCTCCGAGATTTTTTCGGATTCTGACGTTTCAGAACACGTAGATTACGAAAATATAGGTTTTTCAATTCCGTCAGTCTGTCTGTCTGTCTGTCTGTCTGTCTGTTGGTGCATTTACTAAAAAGCTACTTGACGGAGAGCAGTCAAATTTGGTAGGTAGTTGACGCTACTGTCAGCGAAGAAATGGTAGAAATTTCACTGGGTGGACCGTCTAAACGGAATAAATAGTGAAAAAAATTTTTATTTGCTCAAATTTAAAATTTCCACGTTTCGTGACGCGCTAAACCTATTTCAGAAAAAAAAAATAATAATTTTTTTCAAACATTTTTGAAAACATTTTTACCAAGATGAAAAAAATTTTTTTTTGCTTAAATTTAAAATTTCTGCGTTTCATGACACGCTTAACCTATTTCAGGAAAAAAAAATAAAAAAAATCTTTTCCACCAATATTTTTGAAAAAATTTTTACTACTAAAACGAAATAATTTTTTTTTCTTTCTTCAAATTTAAAATTTCCACGTTTCATGGCATTCTAAGCCTAATTCAAAAAAAAATATTTGAAATTTTTTTTTACCATTTTTGAAAATTTGTTTACCACTAAAATAGATGGTTTTTTTTTATTTCTTCAAATTTCAAATTTCCACGTTTCATAGCGTTCGTACAGGTCTATTCTGTAACATTTTTGTTAAGCTTTAACGGCAAGGTCACTGTTAAAATAATTAGCGAAATGAAGTTAACGCTCAGTGGTACTCTGTACACTTTTTTAAAGGTTAAATTTAACCAACATCGTTTAAAATTAGAGGCGACTTTGGACCTGCCACTAAAATTTAACGGTACCGTTAAAGAGGCAAAAACACCATATTTTATTTTTGGTTCATAAAATTTTGTATAATATCATTCAGTAAATGGCACTTTATTTATGTTTGGCAATGAGTTTGAGATTCTTTTGACGACCCATTTCCTCATTTATATTCAGTAATTATTTTTCCACCTTCAAATAATCGTAATCATAACCTCAAATAGAAGCGCGGTCGTTAAAAACTTATGACTTTAACAGGTCCGTTAAATGGTCGCATACAGAATAGAAAAATGAGTTATTATTTTTAGCATTCCGTTAAAATTAAAAATTTAGCAGGGCGTTTATTTTTAACCAAAAAATTACAGAATAGACCTGTAAATCTATTTAAAAGAAAAATTCTTACTATTTTAAAAAAAAATTACCACTAAGATTTTAACTATCCACGTTTCCATGACATTCTTAAACTAATCAAACAAATTTAAAAATGTTTTTGAAGAATTTTTTAAAAAATTTGAAAACATTTTTAATCCATTTATGTATCACTACTATAGAACAGACGAAAAAATGTTTTTGCTCAAATTTAAAATTTCCACGGTTCATGATATTCCAAACCAATTTCGGAAAAAAAAATTTGCAACATTTTGTTACCAGTTTGGAAAAAAAATTAACACTAGAATGCTCAAATTTAAATGACATTCTAAACCTAGGTATTTCAGAAAAAAAAATTTGAAAATTTTTTTCACCAACATTTTTCAAAAAGTTTTTAATAGATCGAATTTTTTTTTATTTGCTCAAATTTAAAATTTTCACGTTTCATAGCATTCTAAACCTATTTTAAAAAATATATAATTTTTAATTTTTAAACTTTTTTTAGCACTTAAAGGAAACTTTCCTTTTTGCTCAAATTTAAAATTTCTACGTTTGACATTTTAAACCTATTTCAGAAGAAAAAAAATTGAAAATTATTTTACCAACATCTTTTGAAAAATTTTAAAAAAAAATGAAATTTTTTAACCACCACTATACTTCCACCCCATTACGTGAATGTTGGATTGAAAATGTGACAGATGGCAATAATATCTGGCATATGCACGAAAAAATTTTTTTTTTGCCCAAATTTAAAATTTCTACGTTTCATGACACGCTTAACCTATTTCAGAAAAAAAAATTTAGTAGAACACTGTTTAAGACAATTTCCAGATTTCTAGATTTTTATTCCAAGTCGGGGCGGAGCCACTTTGCATATGCTGATCGGGTGACAGTCGAGATTTAATACAAATTTTTTATTTGATTAAGCAAACATATTATTGAAAAAATATTTAGAAATATCAAAATCGAAAAATATTTATAGACGTGATATATAGGTAATATCTGAGCAACAGATTTAGGCCGAAAATGTAAAAAAAAAATCCAGAGGATGCGAACTCGGGACATTGTGCGTGTGATATATTTCTTTCACCGCTACACCATTTGAGAGCTTATCTAAACTTTGGTTCAAACGCTATAAGTAGTTTATCTTTTAGCACGAAGAGTTGAAAACATGGAATTTTCAAATGTTCGTAACTAATATATATTCCGAGTGGAAGCTTGTTCTATGTCTCTCTGGAAAAAGGAAGATCGGCGATGAATCGACATCGTTAATTGCAGGGTCAAAATCGAAAATTCAGCTAGACATGAACGAAGGCAAGTGGGCCTATTTTGACGTTTAATGAATTTTGTGCGAGATGAAAGCCGTAGTGTTTATGCAGAATGACGTCACGAGTCGGCGAAGCGCTTTGTACTGAAACCCAATCTTTAACATTGAATGGATTGATATACTTATGAAGCTGAAATTTTAACGGCTTATCTAGATGATCGAATGCTATTGAATATCATAAAAAAATAATGAAAATATCGGTAACAAGCCCATTCCTTAAACTGTATTTGAACACTTTTCCGTATATAGTTTTTTCTAGTTAGAGAGAAATGCTAATTCTAGTCTGCTATCCTCTCCTGAGTTCAAGTTACAGCTGCGGCAAATGGCAATGTCGCAGGGAATGGTTGTTGTGTCCTGGTTGAGCGGTAAAGTAGCTGTGGCTAAACTTCGCCAGGACGTTAATATAAAGAAGACGCTTTAGGAAAAGCTGTTTATCTCTTTACGCAGCATACGAATCCGTAAAAGACAAAGTAAGCTTTCAAATGAAGTGCAGTCTTCCAGAACACCAAAAAAAATTATAGCCATTAGATCCCTCTTTCGAACTGATAAAATCTTTGTCTGAAACATTTTCCCAGAACTGTTTTATTTTCAAGTTATTCACGCTTGATAACTTGAACGCCCCACCCGGTAGGTATATAATATAGGTAAACTAAGACCATACTAACAATACCCAATCTCCCTAGACAACAATGCGATAGGTACTTCAAACGTACGCTAACGAACTGATTCGCTCTTTGAGATCAAAGAATGTAATAAGCTTTTGATAATTACAGATTAACTATTATGTTGCAATTATCTTAAGAACGCTACAAGCTACAAAATTCAGCGTTAGTGGTTTTAGATCGGGAGATTAACGTAAAAGACACGGCAAATATTTTAAAATAGCCATCTTTTAAACTTATGGAAGCACTTCTTATGGGTAGTTTACGACAGATGTTTACCAAAAAACAATTAATTGAAATTGTGTTTTGTTCTTTTACTTTCCTTGCATACCGAAGGGAAGTGTTGTATTCGAAAAAAAATCACCCTCCGAGATTTTTTGGATTTTGACGTTTCAGATCACGTAGATTACGAAAATATAAATTTTTCAATTCCGTCAGTGTCTGTCTGTCTGTCTGTTGGTGCATTAACTAAAAAACTAGTTGACGGAGAGCAGTCAAATTTGGTAGTTAGTTGACGCTACTGTCAGCGAAGAAATTGTCAGAGTTTCACTGGAAAATATACAGGGTGGGCCGACTAAAGGGAATAAATAATGAAAATATTTTTTTTTGCTGAAATTTAAAATTTCCACGTTTCATGACACGCTAAACCTATTTCAGAAAAAAAAAATTAACATTAAAACAGAAAAAATTTTCTTTGTTCAAACTAAAAATGTCCACGTTTCTTAGCCGTCTAAACCTATAAAAAAAAATACAATTTTTTTTACCATTTTGAAAAAAAATTAGCACTAAAATAGATGGAAAAAATTGTTTTCTTTGTTCAAATTTAAAATTTCCACATTTCCATGGCATTCTAAACCTATTCAAACAAATTTAAATTTTATTTGAAAAATTTAAGTTTTTTTGAAAAAAAATTCTATTTATCACTACTGTAGTGTAACACACCAATACTGTTTTTTTTTCTATACTCCCGTGAGAAAAAAATTATACATACCTCTATATATTTTTACAAAAAAAAAAACATTGGTTTGTAACTTTATTTAGGTGTGCATTTTAATACAATAATTTTAATAATATTTACATATTAAAATTTACTACACACAAATAGTGTTATTTTATTTCTATACTCCTGCGAGAGAAAAAAAAAATATACATACACACTAGAACAGATGAAAAATTTTTTTTTTGCTCAAATTTAAAATGTCCACGTTTCATGACATTCCAAACTTATTTCGGAAAAAAAAATTTAAAATTTTTTTCAACATTTTTTGAATTTTTTTTTACCACTAAAATAGCTGGAAAAATTTTTTTCTTTGCTCAAATTCAAAATTTTCACGTTTCATGACATTCTAAACCCATTTCAGAAAAAAAAATAGAAAATTTTTTTCACAATTTTTAAAAAAAATTTTACCACTAAAATAAATGGAAAATATTTTTTTCTTTGTTCAAATTTTAAATTTCCACGTTTCCATAGCATTCTAAACCTATTCAAATAAATTTAATTTTTTCTTTGAAAAATTTAAGTTTTTAAAAAAAAAAAATTTAATCTATTTAATACTATTTATCACTACTTACTATAATAAAACAGATGAAAAATTTTTCTTCCTCAAATTTAAAATTTCCACGCTTCATGACATTCCAAACCCATTTCGGAAAAAAAAATTTGCAACACTCTTTTACCGTTTTGGAAGAAAAATTTACTACTAGTATAGATGGAAACAATTTTTTTTGCTCATATTTAAAATTTTCACGTTTCATGACATTCTAAACCTATTTCAGAAAAAAAAAATTAAAATTTTTTTCACCAACATTTCTGAAAAAAAAATTTCCAGTAAAATAGATGGACAATTTTTGTTCTTTGCTCAATTTAAAATGTTCACGTTTTATGGCATTCTAAACCTATTAAATAAAAAAAAATTACCACTACTATAGAATAGAAAGGAAACTTTCCTTTTTGCCCAAATTTAGAATTTCCACGTTCCATGACATTCTAAACTAACTTCAAAAGAAAAAAAAATTTTTGAAAATTTGTTTACCAATATTTTTGAAAATTTCAAAAAAAATTAAATTTTTTAACCACCACTGTACTACGTGAATGTGGAATTGAAAATATGACAGATGGCAATAATATTTAGCATAAGCACCTATTATACTTTTATTAAAAAATGTACAGTTTGGGCATCCCAAGTCATGGTGGACATTTGTAAAGGTATTTGCGCAAGCCTTCCCTGTTATTTAGTATTGAACTTTTGCTGTTGGATGAGCACTCTCTATATTTTTTTGACCAGAACTTATCAGGTTTTCTTTGTAATAATAGTGATAACTATATTCCGATTATTATTTTCATTTCGTAATTATTAATTTTTTAGAGTGACCGCCATGCACAAATGAAAAGGGAAGTTCTGTGTAAATACTTTTACCGATTTTTTTTTAATTGTACGCTAAAATTTTGATCCTCTGACCCAGTAGCGGAGATCCAGTTATTTTTTATTGTCAATGTATGCATCTACAGGACCAAATATAGAGACTACGAATAGTGGAGTCACAGTAAGCTATTAGAAAATATATTGGACTTGAATGGATTTGCTTAAAAGCTCTTTTAATATCTTTCTATAATAGGGAACTTGCACTTTTTTTCTTGCATAAAAATGTTCACATATATAAGAAAACAAGATGTGTAACATGCGACGCCTTAAATGCAAGTAATTATAAATAAAGTTTTACTCAGCGGATCATTTAAAACAGTTCAGATGCGTGTGACGTCACATCGTATGTAGAAGGCAATGAGGCGAAGCTGGAATAGTAAAGTTAGTAATTCGATCTGACGTCACAGCCGTAGGTAGTGTTTCCTTAGCGCGATATAAAATTTGAATTTTACAACAATTTCAATTGCTTATAACACGCCGAGTTAGAAAATATATTTTTTGGGGAAATATACGTTTTACTATACTGTTGCTTTATGTTTCTTAGTATTATTTCTCTATATAAATTTTTATGCAAGTTGCCTACTCTAAATTAAGTTTTCTACCACTTTTCTTTGGTGGTAAATTTTTTCTAGAACTTCAAGAACCTCGTTTCGTTATGATAGATTGTTCTCAAAATGTTATAACTTGAAAAATTTCGCTTACCTTGTCCAGAATTTATTCACCTACAGGTTTTCGATACCGCTGATTATGCATCTGGTGTTTATAAAATTAATAAATAAAACACTTGATCCAAAATGGCCAATAACCAAATAAATGCATATCTCGGTCAACTTTTCATTAAACTGGATGGGATTGCCTCAAATTCAAGATTTATATTCAGCTTATGTTGACACAGTTCGTAGTTTTCAAAACATTTGCAAGAAAAGTTTTTTAAATATTATATTTACCTCACCACTTGTCCCGCCCTACAAGGTCATCAACAACATCGAAGGTTTTAAAGATGATACTCAAGAAGATGTATTAAGCAGCGGCTCTACCACAGAGCCTTGAGGAACTTAAAACGTTGCAATAATTTTAATAGATTTGATATTTCATAGGCAGCAGTGTTACAAAGAGTTTGTTTATTGGTCAATTTATTTTATGACAAACCTTATTAGTTTAAGCAATGTGTATTATTTGAAAACTATTATTTCAAAACGCAAAACAATGCACCAGATATCATTAAAAGATTTGGTTCTTCTATTTCTTCAGGCTTAAAATTAGTTAGTTAACAGATACGAGAAGAATAACATCGCATCTCCTTCATTTTCAGGAAAAACATTCTAACACTATTCACCTGCAACCTGAAATTTGAAAATTTATCTAAAATAGGTTTGTTTTGACATTGCTAAAATGGAGGCCCCACTGTCAAAATAACATTTTAAATCTTTTCCCTCTACTTTGTCATCAATTTTATAGAGTCTGCAAAATTGCATTCTTCTGTAAAATACATAAAATATTTATTAATATTTACCTCATCCTCAATGTTTTCCTCCATATAATTGACATTATTATAAAGGCCCATACTTTAGCAGATGCCCTACTTTATTACATGATCATCATCTATAATATTTACATTTACACACTTTTATATATGTTTCTTTAAATTTTACAATTCGTAACATTTTTAATTTGGTTATGATTATGTTGAATCCTACACAGACAATATTTTATGTGATGTAGAGGCATATTCTTGCTTGGTGTGAAGAATTGAATTTTAGTGTATTTTGTTAATACCAAAATAAACTCGGAACGGGCAGGATACATATGGAGACCCAGATCGAGCTAAATCTACAAAATAATTTGAAATATATGAAATATCTGTCTCGTACTGTTAAATAATCAAAAATATTCCGGCTTTAATCAAACAAACACAGATTAATCGGAAAATATTCACAGAAAAAATCGTATATGTTCATAAAACAATCAGTTGAAATTATTCCAATATACAATAGCCCACGGATTTTTATGTAAAACGGAATATCTCTTTGAATATCGTATGAAAAAAAATTATACGCGTGTTTTATTTACTACTGAAGTTGATTTTTTTAAAATAACTTATGAAGGTAAATCGAATATTAACGAATAGAAGATGCCGTTGAGCGTAGGCGACTGCGAATACTTGTTTGATTAATATTTTGTTAAAATGCCGTTCAATTCACAATTACGTGCCCCTGAGATTAAGCATACAACCAATATTCGAATCTGGGAGATGGTGTATATTTTGTAGCTTCGATATATTTTACATTCTCGTAGGTATTTTCTTTTTGGTGACCACGGTGTGTATTTTTCTCCCTATTAAATAATATCGTTAAACTTGACCGAAGACATTAGAAAAACAATTAGTAATTTTGCTTAAGCGAACAAAAGAATTCCACGTATAACTCCAAGTCTAGTTTATCACATTATTATATCATACTTTTTCATCTGAACTCACTTCATTCTCTTATATTTTACTTTTTATAAGGTTAACGTGTTTTAAAATCGCACAAACTTTCGAGGCCTAAGAAACTCGCTTTTCATTAGCGCTCAGCGAGTGGCAAAAGAATGGCGGCCAGAAGCGACAAGTAGAAAAATGAATAGGTATGGGGAAGTCCGTGCGTGGTGAGAACTGGGAACAAATTGTAGGCCCGAAAAAAAACATAATTTATTACATGGAAGTAAGCAGAAAAACAACTAAAAGTCGTGAATGATAAATCAGATACAGATGTCCAAATGTCTAAAGTACCCTTAAAGAGAGCATTGTATTAATGGTTTTTATAAATGCGGCTAAGACACTACTTCTTTGAAGACAAAGTACGGTCCAATTGGAAACATCACCGCCTAAATAATAATAATAATAATAATAGTAAACGATTTTATCTCGAAGAGAAAAAAAAATAGTTCCACAATATAGGGCGGGGTTTAAATAATATTATCTATGAGTTATAAAAAGTATGTTGTTGATAATTGTGGACAAAATCGTTCGGTTCAAGAGAACAAAACAATTTCATTCTTTCACCAACGTTTCGCTTACCAGGTGAACTTCTTCAGGGCGCAAAATAAGTGAGAAGATGATATGTTCACCATATCAATTGTATTGATAACCTTAATTTTTAATGCTAAAAATCGAAGATGCTACCTTCTCACTTTTTCTGAACTCTAAAGAAGTTTACATCTACTAAACGAAGCGTTGGCGAAAAAATAAAATTGTTGGATTGCATTCTCTGGAGATAAATTAAATTGTTTACCTCCAGATGATTTCAACTTGCCTGTCGAAACTCGTGTGCAGTAGTATAATATTCAATGTTTCAGTATTGAAGGTGACTTCTGGGTATCATGTGCGAAACAACCAAATTGTTTAGTGATGTATGGGCGGATATTACGAAGTTTATGTATGACATGTAGGAGAGATATTCTTTCCTTTCTGGCATCTGTTTTGTACTTTTATGAAATGTAAAAAAATGTAACAATGCTCATGAATTATTCTAGCTAGGTGCTTGAAAAAATACCGCCGCGTAGCCAGAAAATGAAATGAGATAGTTTGAGAAAATGATACAACTGTTTACTCAGTAAATTTTAAAAAGACACCTTCTGGCGGAGTTTCTCTCGTTGGAACTTAAATACACAAAAAGAATCTTTCTATACTCTCTGGCTTGAGCATCCTCTCTCTATAAATAAAGATAGGTACATCAGCAATGGTATATTGTTGCAAGATACCTTGAAAAATGCAGAATATGACACAAATTTATCGCAATAAACCCCAGCAAAACTATCTATTCTATGCGGTGAACATTTGTACTATCCATATATTGCAGTTTCTAGGTAGTTGGCCGTCATTAGTACTGACTTGGTAGGTAACGACAAACACTTCAAGTTTTCTCTTATGCATGTTGAATCAATACATTCAAACTGCAAAGAGAGTCATCTACCACCATTTATTGCCACCAACAGAGGCTAAGAACGAAATAACCAAATGTGTTAAATACAGAAACATATATGTAGACATTATTGATAGGCTTCTTGAGGATTGAATAATATGTTAAATATCCAAGAAACTTTGGGATCTCTCTTTACAATATGTTCAAATCCGTCAACAATTTATGTTTGTAATATACACTTCTTGAATTATATGTACTTAGATAACGATAGAAAATGCAGATATTTATCTTGACCTGGATAAGGCATTCGATCCTGTATGCTATGTGCGAGCTATGACATAAGAGCTGAACCACTAAATTGGTTTAAAAGTTAACTATTTGACAGAGCACTATTTAATGTTTAATAACTTCAGTCTCACAGTCTTAAAACTTCAATAGGTGTACCACAAGGGTCGGTTTCAGGTCCCTTACCATATATTGCTTATGTAAATGCTTTTAGCGTGGAGGACTCTATTCTATTAGCTGATGACTGATTTTTTTTTAATATCAGAATTTAATAAAAAACATGGTAAACAAATCTAATACAAGGCCCTCGCAACCTCACGGGTAGTTTACAGAAAATAGTCTTGCTCTAAATATTAAAAAGTTTATATTACTTTCATAACCACGTAGTGGAGTGGAAGTATACCTAGTAGTAAAAATTTAATTTTCGTTTTGTAGAAATGGATTTAGAATATCATGAAACGTCGAGATTTTAAATTATAGCGAAAAAAAATGTCTGTACATCGGGTCGGTCTGTCGGCCCATAGGAACTAGATTATATTTTGAACTCCGTTGAAGGGCTATGGGGTAAATAGAGGCAGCAATATAAGTGAAGTAAGCTAGTAAAAGTCCAGAAACTTGAGATTTGGTGTATAGGTATACAAGAACCAAGGTCTTAAATTTTGTTAAGGACATCTCCCACGCCACCATCATCCCCACTTCATTATTAAAGGTGTTAATAAAATAAAATTCAGATACTTACTTGAAAATTGATACACGCTTGTATTGTAACTGGATCTGGAAATATAGTATATTTTTTTATTCCGTTGAAGGGTTGGGGGGAAAAGGGGGAAAATAAATAAAGCAAGTTAGCAACAGTTCAAAGGCTTGAAGTCTGGCATATAGATTAGAAACCAAGGTCTCAATTTTTTTATGGCATCTTGGAAATGTGGATGTGGAAGTAGTGATACTTTAGGCAGCGGTATTTAAGATTTAGCACCCTAATGGAAGTCCTTTGATGAAAACAAATAATGGTATTAATAGCCATGAACGAACTGTTATATTTCTAGGTTTATGTATAAGACAATTATGATGTTGACAGGTCAGTCTTGATTATATACTACAACGCATACACTTTGTTATGAATCTATTACTTAATATGTCTAACTAAATCCAAAATACTTGACTATAAAAATATGAAAATAATACATTTTAAGTTAGAACCTATTCTTTAAAGGAATATTATAATGTTATGTGTTTATGATTGTTTTTTCTCTAGTTCAATTTTTTTTAATGCCAGTTCTTAATTATTAACGGCTGCTCAAATCTGGATTAATTGCAGCAATGTCAGATTTTTAAATCATATTAAATAAAGAATTTAAAAGCAGCTCAATGAGTCACTTCATTAAACATGACAATGAATTATGTGCGAGAAAATAATGAGGATAAATCGTCCAATTATATTTTAATAATGAAAAGTCCGCGTTCATATTTGTATTAATTGTGGGGTCGCATTCCGCGAATTTAAACATAAAAAATAATTAAATAATTCGATCGACGATCGCGTATTTTGCATATGGAGAATCTCCTTAATTATAGTTAATCTAAATTGACTTTTGCGTTTCTCGGCAAACCAAATTCGAATGTATACTTTGTCAATGAATTTAAGTAATCTGACATTGGAAAATATCAGACCACGGCTCGTCTTGAATGTCACACTTTATGTAGAATAACTCTTCGTTTTAATAAAAACTATTTGTCACACATAATTATTAATACTGCTTTATATTTTACGACTTAGAAAATATAATTTACTAAACAAGTATGTGTATACGGAGAAAAATGCATGTAACATTGTATACCCAATTATTAAAAACAGCTGCCTAAGGAATCAATACTTCCACATCCAGATTTTTCATCCAAGTTACTTTAAAGGAAACATCTTGACTACATTTGCACTCTAGTGTGTGAAAATTATTGGTCATAGAATTTTAATAATATTTGGGGCAGATGTCGAGAAATTTGAGGCGTGGGTTTTTACCATATACGTAAAAATGAAGTTTCTAACTTACTCTACTTGGGGAGTTGAAAAATGTTAGAAAAATATCTGAGGCCTGGATTTCTAGTATAAACACCAAATCCCAAGTTTCTGTTCTCTTACCAGCTGGCTTTACTTGTTTTTCCCTATTTACCTCTACTTACCCCCCCCCCCACTCCTTCAACGGAATCATGTCAAAATATAGTCTAGTATCTGATATCGTTATAATACATACGTGTACCAAATTTCAAGTGAAAACCTCAATTTAATTTTATCAACTCTTATAATAAGGGAGAGGGGGTGCTGGGGGGGGATTGAAATATCATAAAAAAAACCTGAGGCCTTCTATATTCAAAAATCAATCCAGTTCCAGATCTCGTTATAATATATATGGTGTTCAAATTTTCAAGTCAATATCTTAAACCGTTCCGGAGAAATCGAGCGGACAAAGAAAGTTAGAGACAAACAGACGGTTTCATGACATTCTAAACCAATTTCAAGAAAAAAAAATATTTTTTTTACCTACTATACTTCCAAATCCACTACGTGGATGTAAAAGTAAATTGTGTGACGAATACAATGGAGTATCCGCAGATTTCTGAAGGTATCCCTCGTAAATATATTCTGTTTTCATTGCCTGGTTTAACATCTTTTGGTGGAAGCACTAATTTAGAGGAATTTCCTAGGATAATTATTATTATAGTTACGTACGGCTCATGTGTCCTTAAATTGACAAGAGCGTATTCTAAAAACTGGAAGGCGGCTAACAATGTGTGAAAACATTAAACGCTTGTTTTAATTCCTAGAATAAAACCAAAGGTCGCTTTAAAACCCCCATCAGCTATGCTAGTGAGATATTTAAAAGTGTAATCTATGAATTGTCCCTTCTGGGCCCATGAATATAATTTAATCCTTAACGTTGCATTTCTACTTTTAATATTATTGGCCAGATATCAGTGTTATTTTAAGCAAACATAATCTGCTTATATATTCCAACTCGAACGCCAACCGCGAACAAATAAGAGGATACAACGAGAGGACTTGATATCTTTCTGACTGTTGGAGCACAGGCGGCGCATTGAAGGCCAGATTTTCCAAAACTTGGCTAATATACCAGATTAAAGGTTCTCATAAACGATTTCAAACAGGTATATATTAAAAGAACATCGTAATTAATAAATGAGGGTGGTAAAAGTATTTAAACTTTGAGGCGTTACTTGTGAACGGATAGCTCAGATGGAGTAAAATAAGTGAATAGTGTTGAAGAAAATTTTTCGTTTCCGAAGTGTATATTACAGAAAATGTATATGCCTTTTGTAAATATATATTGTAAAGGGAAATACTGGGGATATGGTACAAGGTAAGAGCGCTATTGTATTTATTAACACACTGAGAGAAATATGCGGCTTGACATGTGAAAGAAGGCTTATATTTTTCAATTTAACAAATATTTTGTACCCGTTAATATATTTATTGCATCCAAATAATTATTCCTAACCTATTCATTTAATTGGCAGAACAAAATGATTTATTTACGGCGTATTTGTTCCTCGTAACTAAATTACCATGCAAAAATAATGGATTTATTTGATAGAAATATATTTGTTTCTCTCAAATCTATTACAATATTACGTTTATTTCCTAGAAAGAAATATTTTAGCACAGAGTCAATCATAATGTGTGTGAAATAGATATTTATTTCTAGGAAGCAATATTTATTTCTGACAAAAAGATATTGATACATGGAGCTTTGGGCCGAAAGTATCCGCATGAAGAACCCGGGAAGCGAAGCTACAACCCGCCAGTACTCATTACTCTACTTGCATCAGCATTTTGATTTATTTGACAATAATAAATATTTAGTTTTAATTTTCAAATAAATGCCTTGGTATCCACAAAGAAATATTTAATTGGCAAAATACAGATAAATCATTTCTTTGGTGGAAATAAAATTTGTTTCTCTCAAATAAATCATTCTCTCAGTGCAGAGAACTTAAATAAATATTAGCTAAAAAGTGCGGGAGGGATGCATATTATGAAAATTTCGAGTATACCTACATGGTAGGGGAGTCCTGAACCAGTATTTTAGCCTCATCGCGGCATGAAGAGTTCTATTATTTTTCAGTAGTTTAGCAGTCCTGAAGAAAAAGTTCCCTTAATACTGACATGCCTGACGTCGCTAAATGGATGAAATCGTTTACCGAACATTAGTCTAATGCATTTAGACAGAAAACATTATTAAGCTTTCGAAAAAAACGCACGAATCGAGATTTTTGTTTAAAGTGGAAGTGGGGACATGGGTAGAGTCTAAAACCAAAAAATTGGGACTTTACCTGCTGGCTTCCGGTCGCTATCTTGAAGAACGCTAATGACGTTGTATCTTCCCGTTCGTTTTTTTTGAAAAATTTATAACTAAAGTTGTAGAAAATCATTTTATCTTTTATTTCTAATTTAACTTTTTTTTTGCCGGATGGATATTGTAAAAGTTACAGCTGTTTGAATTTTCTTTTTCAAATAGCTGTAACTTTTACAATATCAATCCAGCAAAGAAAAACCGCTGCCTAAGGAATCACTACTTCCACATTCAGATTTTTCATCCAAGTCACTTTAAAGGAAACATCTTGACTAGATTTGCACTCTAGTATGTGGAAATTATTGGTCATAGAATTTTAATAATATTTAGGGCAGATGTCATGGAAAAGTTTAAGGCGTATGGAAAATATTATAAAAAAACCTGAAGCCTTTGCTTCTAGTATATACACCAAATCCCAAACTTCTGTACTCTTACCAGATTGCTTTAGTTATTGTCCCCTATCTATCCCTATTTAACCCCAAGCTTTGAACGGAATCATCTTAAAACATAATCTAGTTCCAGATGTCGTTATAATACATACGTGTACCAAATTTCAACTGAATATCTCAATTTTATTTTATCAACCCCTTTATTAATGGAGCCTTAGGGTATTGAGAGGTTCAAAAATATTATAAAAAATCTGAGACCTTGGATTCTATTATATACACCGAATTTAAAGTTTCTGTACTTTTACCAGCTTGCTTTACTTATTTTGCCCTATTTATCTCTATTTAACCCCCAACCCTTCAATGGAATCAACTCAAAATATAATCTAGTTCCAGATGTCGTTATAATACATACGTGTACCAAATTTCAAGTGAATATTTCAATTTTATTTTATGAACCCCTTTAATAATGGAGTAGGGGTGGTCGGGGGTTGAGAAATATTATAAATAATCTGAGACCTTGGCTTATAGTACATACACTGAATTTAAAGTTTCTGTACTCTTACCAGCTTGCATTACTTATTTTCCCCTATTTACCACTATTTAACCCACAACCCTTCAACGGAATCATCTCAAAATATAGTATAGTTCCAGATGTCGTTATAATACATACGTGTACCAAATTTCAAATATATATCTCAATTCTATTTTACCAACCCCTTCAATAATGGGGTAGGGGTGGTGGGGGGTTAAAAAATATTATAAAAAAACCTGAGACCTTGGCTTCTAGTACATACACCGAATTTCAAGTGTCTGTAGTCTTACCAGCTTGCTTTACTTATTTACCCTAATTTACCCCTATTTAACACCCAACCCTTCATCAGAATAGTCCCAAAATATAATGTAGTTCTTTATGTCATTATAATATATACGTGTACCAAAGTTCAAGTGAATATCTCAATTTTATTTTATTAACCCCTTTAATAATGGGGTGGGGGTGGTGGGGGGATGAAAAATATTATAAAAAATTTCGAGTCCTTGGCTTGTAGTACATACATCAAATTTCAAGTTTCTGTACTCTTACCAGCTTGCTTTACATATTTCCCCCCATTTACCCCTATTTACCCCCCAACCCTTCACCGGATATCTTCAAAAAGCAATCCAGTTCCGGATCTCGCGACATTTTGGGACTTTGTTGCAAGGAAAAAAGTTGTTTATTTTAATAGGAACTAAACACTTTTCATGAATTTAGCCCTGCCGCGATTACACGAAATTTTAATTCAGGGTTCCTCACTAACAAGACGTTCCTTACTACTCCCATAAGCTTTTTAAGTGAAATAAAGCTTCGTCGACATTCTTTTAACTATAAGGAATAGCAGCTGCACATAGCTGCGCCGTGGATTGCAATAATTCTTTTTCTTACGCGGTTATGTGATATGTGTTATGATATGTTTATTTGCGTAGTTAAATATTATTTTCATGATCACTCAGTGATATGGTATTTATAAGTTCTGGAGTTTTATTCTGTTTTATGTAATTGACATCCTTAAATTATATTTTGAGGTTCTTCTTACAAGGCCATTAAAAAAATATATAATATCTAACATTTTGGGAAAGAGAATAAAGTGAAATATTTTTTTACCACTTACAGTGAGTGGTCCACAGTTAGTTAATGTTAGCAACAACCTTCCACATTTCTTGAAGTTGATCGACCGTTTATTCCATTGAAAGAAACTTTAAAAGTCAGTTCAAAAAGTTGACATTTCAGTATAGAATTTAAAGATTATATTATTGTTATGTTTCTATAACTTGCTATATCACCCTACCCACTAATTGCCTTTTAGTTGAGTTTGTAAAGTAAAATACACAAATAAACATCGGTAGCTGAAAGAACGGATATCCCTTCCCATCGCAAGCGCTTCCCACCGCGCCCCTGCTCCAAAATAGAAAATAAGAGAAGGAAATGAACCGAACTTTATACTTAGAACTTTGGGGTGCCTGAGAGTAACCATATACTCGTTGAATAGCGACATAAATGATCTAGAAGACTGTACAAAACCGATTCTAAGAGTAATTTGATTATGGCCCTGATACAACTGGAATTATCTAGGTCAAGGGGGTGATTCTTCAGATTTAAGCTAACTGTCGACTCATAAAAATGAATTTAAAGTGAACTCTCTTATATTTTTGTTTCGGGAGAGCGAGTCTGAATTGCAGAATTAATTTTTAACAGGAAGAAGTCTGAACATTTCCGGTGTTACGCGAACAACGGATGTTTTTGCTCCGCAATATTAATTATTGAAGAAGTAAATGATACGCTGACTGCAAATATTTCTCGCGCTGCACTTCTTAATATTCATGCCGTGAGTTTAGTCTCACATTTGCAAAGTGCATTTACTTAACTTTAACATGACATAACACTATTAGTTAGTTGAAGAAATTTGACATGTTTACTACATGAATAATAAATTTGTATGTCTTGCAGAAAGAATAGCATACGTAAATAGAAACAGATTATAATTTGGAAAGATATTAATTAAGCTATAAGAGTTCCAGCTCAAAATCCCATGCATTCTCTTATGAGGGTTCATTCTGGGTTTTCAAACGATGATGCCAACTTGGCGGGCGAAGCTTCAGTTCATCATAGAGTGTATTTTTTGTAGCATAGGTCTGTATACAACTTGTACAAGTCTCGGAACAGCTTTTAACAGATTTGCACTTTAAAAGGGATAAGTACGGGTAAAATTAAGGTACAGTATGGATAAATAGGGGTAAAAAAGGGGTGTAATAAATACAAGTAAGGGTAAAATAGGGGTATGATAGGGATATATAAGGGTCAAACATATATATAAAGCTACACCGAGACAGAAAAAAATTAAAAAAGAAAATATGTATCAAAATTATTTTGAAGATGTAATCGTAATATTTGAATATTTTACTGCTATATTAAAAAGTTTCTCGAAATCGCTGACTATGAATTTAATGTCTAAAAATATAGATTCTGGATAAAGAATCCATATTGGAGAAAAATGCTTTCAATTTTGTTATTCGTTGATTCTTACACCGACTTAGCTAATACGGTTCAGTCTACGGAGCGGCGGTGATGAACATATTTTTAAGTAACGTTTAAATTTTTTTTAAAACGCCATTTAGTGGTCTATTTAGTAAAATAGTTTTCACAAAATAAAAGGAAATATCCATTATTTTGAATGTAAAATTTTAATTTATTAAAATCGATAAGAGGATCCTCATGCCTTCGTGTAATAAATTTCATGTGAATTTTGAAGAATTTTTGCAATTACGACAGGCCTATTAGATTCATCATTTTGAATATTTAACTTTTTGCATCAGATTCAGTATTAATTACTCCAAAAATATCTAACTACCAATTTTATGGCAATGAGGTTATTCACAATTTATGTTTGTTAAATGTACAATCAGGAACACTTAAAAACTCAATCTATTTGAAAAAAAAATTTTTTGCGGCTACGTATTTTTAAATTCGGTTTGTAATTTGAAAATATTAGTTCCCGCCAACAACCTTGACGTCAATGTTTTCGCATTCGCAGTATAGCGTAGATGAAATAATATGTGTGGCAGCACTGAGTTTCAAACTTCACTCAGAAAAACTGACAGCTAAAGTAACAGTGTAGCAGTTAGTTTAGTTTTTTCTGGTGCTCTGTTTGTTTTGTGGTTTTGTTTTGATTTGTTAATTTTTAAGACGTTGTATATGGAGTTATATAAAATCACTTGTTTTTTTGCATCATTAAGGGCCGGTTTTTCAATGTCCGGTTAAAAGTGCCTGGTGGGTAGCCGCTAGTTACGCTTAGCTGGCAGTTATATCTATGGTAGTGTTTATCAGCATTAATTTAACTGCCAGCTACATATCCATGAGTTCAATTATTTCTTACCTATGTTGGCACTACTGATTCTACCTGAAGTTGCCTTCAATTGGTTTAATTTAAATTGCGCGCGTGTTTTAAGTGACTTAATTTAACCTCAAAATTCTTTGCGTTGTGTAGTGTGTTGATTGATGTTATTTCTGTACTACAGATACCTAAGTCAAGTGGAGGATTTAAATGATGTGAATGCTGAGTACCCCTACCTGTCCGTAATGGTTTCAATTTCTTTCTCTCTCACTTCAACGATACGTAAAATAGTTTTTTTACGCAGTCGAAATTTTATAAAAGAATCTTTATCATAATTCTCAAAATTATTTTCTGGTTCCCTTATAGTATAGGGTCTTCATACTCTATAAATTGTATAATTTCATATCCAGAATATTATTATTATAATTTGTCATTGGCAGTAATATATTTAATATAAATCAGAAATTAAAAACGAACATATCAATGAATCACATTAGTTTTTAGGTTAGAATGTTTCAGTATTGTCAGAAACTGAATAAACTGCGCATGTGCAATATCACTAACAGTAGAATAAATCCTTAATTGCCACTTTAGTAGGGGAGCCCAATAGGGGATTTTGGGATTTACTCAAGCGCGGCAGATTAACATATAGGGAATACCTTGCACCCTGTTGGGTACCTCCACCATATCTAAGCCCTCTATATAGGGCCGCGCGTGTAGGGCAGCCGATCAGAATAGTAAAAAAAAATCCATAGTTGGAAATACTCGAGCGCGTCAGATTAAGGTGTGATGGGTTAATTACATGCTGAAAAGTGTGCGTTTCAATAATCTGACGATTTCAGCGTTACGCAAGGGAGTGGGAGGGTCACAAACTTGCAAAAAAAAACGTCACCTCGACATTCTCGAGCGCGGTCGAATTTTTTTTGTTTTGAAGGAAATAATTTAAGGATAATGGGAAAAATATAATCTGCCGATTTCCACAAGCCGAAGTAACAAAAATCGTCAATAAAGTTTAGCGCGTGCACCGCAGTGAAGCACGTATTCCCCACTCCGCGCATCTCTCTCCCTTTCACTCTTTCTCTGTCTCTCACTCTCTCGCACCGTTCCCACACGCCAGACATCACGCCATTGGTGATCAATTACCAGAAGTATATGAAGATGTAGTCATAACACCAGATATTCTAGGGGATACTCCAGATTTAGGTACATTTGCTTTTCAATACTTTAATAATACGCTTTTCATTAAATAAAAAATATATTGTCAAGTATTATAAACGATTTCTTGTTATAGATATGCAGGCTGTGGATGAATTTGATGATCAAATCGAACCAGACTTGCTGTATGATGATAATTCCACGGATGAAGATGAAGATCAAAACAAAATATTTTTAACATGTTTATTTTGTTTCATTAATTTTTTGTGAATTCTGTAAAGTTATCACCCACCAATAAAACTATCAAAAAGTTTAAAAATATCGTTTTTTATTAACCTCGGTCAAAATTTTTTTACCTGTTATTTATTTATCATTGGTAATTTTATCAGAGAAAGAGATTACCGAAAGTATATATACATGTAATATATGTGTTTATATGTATTATAATTAAAAGAAATAGATTTACGTGTGCAGAAAATAAAATAAAAAACTTTCTTTACAAATTTCAACAAAATTTGTAATTTTTTTTTATTTGCATGCTATTTTCCGTGCATTTTATTTATCACATTCAGTGGTTTAAAAAAAAATCATAAAAATATTTTTTTTTCAAACCGTCAGATTAAGAAAATCCCTCCAAATAATCGTCAGATTATTGATCAGCACGACCAGGACATCAAGCTAAACCATCTGTATGAAAATTTGACGCGCTCGAGTATTTCAAAATGGCTATTTTCCTTTGCATTTTCAAAAAGCCGCCACAAGCTTGCGTCACATCCGAATCGTCAGTCTTTTGAATGAGAGCTTCGTTCGGGTTCACTTAACATCCCCTCTGAATATCTGACGCGCCCGAGTAAATTTTGATTTTTCCCATTTTTAACACTTCCGTGCGGCTGCTCCCACCATGCAAACCGGCAGATTAACATACCTCCGTCATCGGAGACACGTGGGGCATATACACTATCAATATCTGACGCGCTCGAGTATTTCCATGTGATTATTTTTTTTTTTTTTACATTTTTGAAAGCCTGTAGACGCTTCCCCCACCGGGGAAAGGGTATACATCATATAACCTTTTTTTCTTTCTGCCATCTAATCTTCAAAATCAAATAGTTCCCTACGACGCTCGAGTAAATCCCCATTTAGCATCGTGGGCTCCCCTACTACTTTCAACTCTCTGCTAAATTTACTTTCAGATAGTGAGCCTAACCCTACGGTAAATTTTAACTGGACATTGAAAAACCGGCCCTAAGTGATATAATGATACTTCTTATTGATTTATGAATAATTAACAAATAAAAAAGAAATAGTATTTACCAATACATTTTTCTTGTACATTCTACTATTCAAATTGATAAATATTTTTAAGTTTTTCTTTAACATGAAATATCCCCATTCTAATGAGGTTTACCGCCAACTTCTCAAATACAAAGAACCTGTTTTCGATATAAAACCTTATAGTGGACATAGCGTGGTGAAAAACTAAAATGGGACCAAGCAGAGCTATACTTTACAGTTTGCGAAAGATTTCAAAGAAATCGTTTAAGCCATTCCAGGATAATGATTGAACAAATATAAAGAAAGAGAACATACATAAGGGGGGAATTGATAGTCTTCCCCTTTATTGTGTGACGTAAAAATCACACGGCTGAGTTCCGATCGTCCAAAGCGACCAACGCAAACTCGACTACCCGGTAATTCTTAATGCGGCCAGCTGGGTTTGTAGGTAAGGTTAGAATTCGGCTGTCAAATTGCTTTAAGAACTTGCAAATATTTGAGATGTTTGTAAATATTACAGTGGCGAATCCAGGGGGGGGCTATGGGGCTGCAGCCCCCCTAGTACGGTGGCAATTTCGAAAAAAAAATCACTGAACTTGTTTTTCCTTAATTTCTTTTCTTTTTGAAAACTTAGCAACATAGCTTCATTGCTTGACAGGCATGATGCTGCCTTCGTCTCTTGTACATTCAGTTCGGGGATAGGGCATTTAAATACGATAAATCACAACACGATTTTAAGAGTCATCCGTTGTAGAATTTCCAAACACCAAATCGTCCGTTATCGAAATGTTAAATAATAGATGCAATGTAGAGATATTCCCTAACATACACGAGCTTCTTAGAATAGTTATAGTAATACCAGTGACAACAGCAACTTCGGAAAGGAGTTACACTACCTTGAAAAGATTGAAGACGTACTTAAGAAATACAACAGGGAAAAATGGACTCACCTCTTTGGCCCTTATGAACATTTATTATAATATAGACATACAATTTGAGGTGCTCAACATATTAAACCAAAAGGGTCGTCGTATGAATATTATATTGTACTATGTTGCCATTTTCTAACTTGTTGCGTTTAATTTTAATGTTTTAAATAATAACAAACAACAATATTAACTATTACAGTAACATACACATTAAATATTTACCTACAGTCACAAACAAAATTATTTTAACTTATTGGTACTATGAATATTCAAACAATTTTTGCAATTACGTTAAAAAATGGTACATTCTTGTCGACGAAACCTATTTTTCGAAGAAAATGCTTTGGCAACTCAAATTTCTAACTTTTCATTTTAGAGTGTTTGACCTTGAAAAATACAAAATTTTCGCCTGCGGCGCAATTTTGGTCCATGTCCCCCCTACACATCATCATTCTCTACAGCTGCTGCCACTGACTTCAGCCCCCTCCAGACAAAAATTCTGGATTCGCCACTGAAATATTATATATGAATAATATAAGCTTGTGGGCGCCAGTCGAGTTAATCGACAGAGTTTGGGAATAGAGAACAAAACAACAAAATGCAACGCCAACGCAACATGAGATAAAATTTAATAATATAATATTGTAAAATGTGTAAACTAGATATAATTAAATATGAGATAAATAGACTTATCTGCACTACGCAGATAAGGATAGGGGAATGATTTCCTTTTAAGAAGGTAGGTGCTTATAAATAGAGCCTTTAAATTATAATCTCTTAAATTTGTAACAACAGATCTGTAAAAGAATTTTTGTTTTTCAGTACCGAAAGTAGTACCTCCTTTACAATTCACAGGCAAAAGGATTCACTAAACATTTACAGTTAGGCACATATAATGTAAAAGAACGATGGCAAGAAAACACGAATGGTGACAAACAAAAATAATGAATAGTGACAGTATTCAATTCTGCAGCGGTGAAGGCTAGCAAGGCTTTACAATTTTATACTCGCACCAAGTCTCTCCGTTGGAATGAAAATTAGAAATCAGTCACTTACTTGCTCAATGTTATGAATATTATGACGTAAATCGAAATCACTCCGTGTTACCAAAAAAATCTCCACGATTTACAGTCAGACGTATCTCCGCAACGACAACCCAATACAATTCGCCTCGTTTTAGGAAGACTACCTGGTGCCAGTTTGTTAAAATGTTTGCTATAATTTCAAATTCTCTAATTATAATTAAAGAGCGAACAAATGTATGCAATTTAAGTTGACAGCTTTTAATAAATGCAATAGGGCAGGCAATAGGAAAGTTTCAAAAGAAAAAACTTGAAAAATGCCATACTTTTATTTAATTACGCATGTATGTATTTATATTGATTATTAAATATTTATGTGTGAAATTACTGACCTTAGATGTTCTGAGGTTTATTTTTCAACTATCTAGGACCTAATCAGAGACCAGAAGAATTACTTTTGTTCTTCTCAAAATTGTAAAGATGGCATTTTTGTTCTCAAATATAAAACTTTAATCTTTTTTAATCAGATTGCTCGTTAAAATTCCCAAAGTGTTAATTTGTCATGTGTCAATTTGAAATTAAAACATTTATTTTTGAAATAATGTCCTTGAATATAAAATATTCTAGGACAACCAGGTTGCTTACTGAATTTTCCTTTTTTAAAAATTTTACTTGAATGTGTATACTAACAAAATTTTAGCTTAATCCCATTACTTGCTTTAGGAGACTGATGAACAAAACATGAGCATACAAGGGAAGTAATTGCGATGGAGAATTTTACCGTCTTGATAAGTGACAAGGAAGTGTAGTCGAAACCAACATCCCGAAGTGATCCGTCCAGTATTCAAAGATACAAGCGCTTCTTTGTTTGTCATCGATAAGTTGTTTACTGTGATTTGATTGAATATATTATTACGTCTTTAGATTTTACTTACAATCTTAATTTTGACTTGTTACAATAGAGACAAGTGAAAAGTTGAAAATCGTGATTGCGAGCTATACGACAAAATTAATACGACATGTTCGATGATATTAGAGGATTTAATTGTAAAGATGTTACATTTCAATGTAAATATTAGCCTAATACTAATATAACCAAACCCAATCTACATCTTTATTTTCTAGGATAATTATCTCAATTTCTACACAGCAGCTTTGAACACAATACTGGTTAATCCAGAATCTATTACCAACCTGTTATCGATTATATATCAACATGCCGTTAAAATTATCAACACGCCATTAAGTTTTGAAGAGGCACCCGTAAATCTAACAGAGACTAATGTAATTGCAATCAGGAAATTGAAACTTACGTCAGTTAATATTAACAAAACATTCAGGAGAAGAATTGATTGTAGTTAATATTCCGCTTCAGTAGGGTAACAGATAAATGTCAATAGGTCTTTAAAAAGCTGGGATATTACTTCTAATAAACGTACCATATCCATACCATATATTTTTACATACTTTTATTGAGAAGTAGGTATAATTTCACGAAAATATCTCACTTCATAATCCCCAATAAAAATAAAACCTGATCTCCGCAAAATAAAAGAAAACCTGATCTCCGAAATACAAAAAAATAAAAATTCGATCTCCAAAAAATATGTCCGCACTCATGATGATCCTTGTGATCTTAATGACCTCCGCAAACAGCATACAATCTTTACCCATGATAATCATAATTTGCTTAAAATTGTTTTGAAACATATTCTTTATAGGATTTTGCAAACAGCAGAAAAAAGTAACTATGAGAACTAAAGAAAGAACTATGTGTAAAAATATCAATGAAATCTTTGCATTCTTTTGTTAACCTAAATTCTGGTTATGCTAGCAAATTAAAATCATTGATAGTTATTTTTTTCTGCTGTTTGCAAAATTTTATAAAGAATATGTTTCAACACAATTATAAGCGAACAAATAATAATTCACTATTAAACATGCATAGTAGTTAGGGAAATGGCGTGCAAAATCGACGACGAAAAGTTACCGTCTGCCTGTCGGTAATCGAGGAGGGCATATAACTACGAAACTTTTTTCTCTCTGGAAATTTTTGGTATGGTGGGGGAATATGGAGGGGGAAGATATTTTTTTTTAATCAAATGGTTACCGATACCTTTCCGCATAGGTAGTTGGTGTATGTACTACACGTACCCCAATTACGTTGGCAGACAAAACTTCCAGGCAGTGCGCGGTAACCGGAAATTGAAAAAAAAATTTTTTGTTATCGGACCAAACCTAGCGCAAAATGTTTGTTTTGGCCTGTACATTACTGTACTTTAGTGGCAGACATTTCTGCCGGGCGGTCTTTGAGCAATTTGCCATCAAATTGGCGAAAAATGGACAAACCTTTGAAATGATGACAAAAAATAATTAAAATTGAAAAAACGTCTGCCAGACCAGAGTATGGTTCACAAGACACTAGAGAACCCTAGCCTTGGCTGGCAGACGTTTTTTAAATTTTGAAAAACCACCCCATAAATGTGTAGTACCTATGCGGAAAGGTATCGGTAACCATTTGATTAAAAAAAAATGTCTACCCCCCTCCATATTCTCCCACCATATCAAAAATTTCCAGAGAGAACAAATTTTCTTAGTTATATGCCCTCCTCGATTACCGACTGGCAGACGGTAACTTTTCGTCGTCGATTTTGCACGCCATTTCCTAGACTATAGAGTCCAATACTAATTAGTTAATAGATAGGTGAAGGTCTGTTGTTTTTATCGGTCAATGTTAAATATAATTATTTCATGCTTATTCATAGAAATTGTATTGGTTTTGCATGAAATATCTTTATGAGTGGCTTTATGTCTTTCTGATGAACTCCAGAATAAGGGCGGAAAACGTTTCAAAGGCATTTCCAATAAACAGAATGACATATTTCATGAAAATGTAATCCATTAGAATGAAATTTTTTTAAGGCAAGGTAGCTAAATAAATTCATTTTAGGCCCTTGTTCTCATTTTTAACTGAATCTTCATGACCGTAGGGGGTTATATAGATACTAGCTTAATCTGCATGGCCGTAGGGGACTGTGTGGATGCTAGTGTTAGAATGAGAATTTTCAAATAAGAAATTAGACAAATTCATTTTAGGATTTTAATTTGATAGCATAATCAGAATTTAGGTTATCGAAAGAATGCAAAGATTTCATTAATATTTTTACACATAGTTCTTATTTTAGTTCTCATATATAGTTATTTGTTTCTGCTGTTTGCAAAATCATATAAAGAATATGTTTCAATATAATCATGCTGACCCCCGTAATTTCTATAATTTTCTGATCTCACGTGTGCTATTTTATTTTCGCTAATGTGTTTAATCTCCGGTATGATCTTTTGATCTTCGATGTATTATTTGATATGCGCTAATTGGTTTGATCTCCGGTATATTATTTTATCTACGCTAATTGATTTAATATGCGATGTGCTAGTTGATCCAGCTAATTGTTATTTGATCTCCAATATATCACTTGATCTACTAATTGGTTTGATTTCCAATATGCTACTTGATCTATCTTGATGAGAATTGGCTTGATTGATCTCCGATATGCTACTTGATCTATGCTTCGATATGATGATGATAGTATGTTATTTGACCTACGTTAATATACTGTAACTTCGACATCATTTTATTAACTTCGATACTTTGATTTTCGGTACAACTTGATCTACGCTGACGTATTTGATCTCCGATATTACCTTTTATCTCCGACATGACTTTTGATCTCCGATATCTTGATCTTCGGTATTCCTTCACCTGTTATGCACGGCGCGCACCAAAGTGTTGTGTGGCAAAGGAATGGTGGTGGCGTTGGAATGGTTAAGACGTGGTATGGCAGTAGAATGGCGACAAAATGATATCAAAGTGACGTAACGCGTACCGAAGTGGCAAGCAGCGTCATCCTGCCATTGCTTTATCATTTAAATGTTCATCAGATGACGAGGATGCTCTTGCATTGGTTCAACTAGTAAATTTACAAAATCGACATAAAAGAAAAAATCATTTTGTCCATCCTTTATGGCAAAAAAAATAAAAAAATATAGAATATGGCATATATAATGTGTATAAAAATGAGTTAAATTTCGACGATAATAAATTTAAAGTCTTTTATCGAATGAAGAAAACAACAATTCGCCTCTACAAGGCCTACAAAATGATTACTGAATTCCTGGTCGCCTTGCATTTTACGATTATCGCGGAAAATACTGGAGATGCAACCTCTTCTCTAGGCAAATCAATACTAAATACAAGCACCACTCACCACTTGCCACTCGAAAATTAAACATGTCCGAGACTAGTGGTGACCGAATGGCACCACCCCACTTGAAAAACATCACGCCACCGCGGATGGATTTAAAAAATTTCACCTGCCACACAGCTACCACGTCACCTAAACACCACTTCAGTGCGCGCCGGGCCTTAGGGTGGATGAACTGTCAGGATCAAGGTCAAGTACTGGGAGTCGTAATGCCTGGGACCCGCTGGGCCTCACACACATAAATAATATTTATCATAAACACGTATCGATTCCTGCTTACTGGCCTAAATGAACAATGTTAAAGTTTAAAATACTAAGTTTGGCAAACTGTTAAGTAATAATTGTGTAGAAATATATAGTGGTGTGTTGTTTGGATTTGCACCATTTTAATTATTAACCCCTTATCAACTTTGAAGTCCCACATTCGTAAACATAAGAAAGAGAGGACCTAGAGGATGAGGAGAAAATTGTCGATGAAGAAGATACTCTATCGACTCGAACAGACATATTATTTACAAACTAGTACTTGTATCGAAGAATTTCAAAAACTTTAGATAATTTTAAAGTTTCACTGTATCGTACTGGATATACTGTTTCAACTTGATGAATTGCAAAATTTCCCAATTACACCGGATTCTTCACGGTCAACAAATTGCTTGAGCTAAGGTGCGTCAACCTCTTCATCAACCTGATTTTATTATTTCGAGAAACTAATTGATTTTACGTTTTCTGGTGCCACCAGGATATTTAGCATGCATTAAACATTTATCTGAATTTTGAACCGTGTACGCAGCGTAAATGAAATTGTTTGGTAATTTTTTGGCAACAGTTATGCGGAATTAGCAGTACATTTTTCGTTGATTTATAACGTTTATTTTGGCGTTTCCTTGGCACTACGAGGAACCACTTCCACAAGCCAATTAGGTCAGGATGTAAATGTACGCTCGGAATAAAAATACTAATAATAAACAAATGAGGTGTCTTTCTAAATATATAAGTACAATTCAACCGGTCATTGTATACACTTAGAGTATAAATTGGTTACACTACATCAGCTATTTTCAGACTATTTATTATTTTAGAGTATTACGAGACGTATAATGATGTCTTGAAAAATCCAAATTAATTGAGTCTTATGTTCTTACCCTCTCCACATTACAGTCCCTATTAAAGAAAAATAAATAGACAATGCGTGTTGGCTCAAACTTTGGGACTGATTTTAAGGCGGACTTTTGAAATTCAATGATTTTGTAAAACTATGATATATTTTTGATACAATAGAAACAAACATATTAAGAAGGACTATATTTAACACTAAAGCTCTCCTAGCATTTTTAGGGCTGACCGTATTCCTCCAATACAGTGAGAAAAGTGTAATTTGAATAAATATTATAATTTAGATACACGGTAATGATATAAAAAATCCTAAAACAACAATTTCACTTTTCAGTGGTGCAGACAGATACATTCTCAGACTCAAGATTTGCTTCAAACAAATGGGTGGTTCCGGAAGAAAGTTAACTTGACGCAGTTGTCCAGCAAGGATTTGTTGCAACGCTCATGTAAATATCCCTTATGGGGCTGTACCTAGAAGAATCTGAGATATGGCGTAGAAATTTAATTTCTAAAACTAAGATTTTGCATTGTTTTTAGTACCACATCCACGTAGTGCAGTGGAAGTATAGTAATCGCAAAAAAATATTTGAAACATTTAACTGGTTGAAATAGTTTTAGAATGTCATGAAACATCGAGATTTTAAATTTGAGCGAAAAAAATTTGTCGGTCTGTAACTGTTTTTTTGTGAGCACGTTTTCTCTGGAACAGTTTAGATATTGACTTGAAATTTTATACGCGAATGTATTATAACGAGATCTGGAACTGGATTGTATTGAACTTATTAGATGAAGGGTTGTTGAGTAAATAATAGAGGAAAATAAGTAAAGTAATCTGGTAAGAGTACAAAAATTTGGAATTTGGTGTATATAATAGAAACCACGGCCTCAGATATTTAATAATATTTTCAATTTCTCCATTAATAAAGTGGCCAATAAAATGAAATTGAGATATGTACTTGAAATTTGGTACAGGTGTGTATTATAACGACATCTGGAACTAGATTATATTTTGAAATTATTCCGTTGAAGGGGTGGGGGTAAGAAGAGGTAAGTAAATAGGGGAAAATGAGTAAAGCAAACTGTACAGAAACATGAGATTTGGTGTATTTACTAGAAGCCAAGGCCTCAGATATCTTTATAATATTTTTCAAACCTACTCCACCCCTTACAAATTTCACTTAATGAAATTGAGATATTCACTTGTAATTTGGCACACGTATGTATTGTAATGACATCTAATTGAGATGGGTCTGTTGAAGGGGTGGGGGGGTGTAAATTGGGGGAAATGAGAGAAACTTCATTTGTACTTCCCTCGCATATCGAAGGGAAGTATTGTATTCGAGAAAAAATCATCCTCCGAGATTTTCTCGGATTTTCACGTTTCAGATCACGTAGATTACGAAAATATAGGTTCTTCAATTTCGTCAGTCTGTCTGTCTGTCTGTCTGTCTGTTGGTGCATTATCTAAAAAACTACTTGAAGGATAATAGTCAAACTTGGTAGTTAGCTGACACTACTACCAGCGAAGAAATGGTTAAACTTTTACTGGAAAATATACTGGGTGTACCGTCTAAAGCTAATAGATAATGAAAAAAAAATTTTTCGCTCAAATATAAAATTTGTACGTTTCATGACATTTTAAACCTATTTCAGAAAAAAAAATTCAAAACTTGAACATTTTTTTCCCAGTAGAAAAATGGGAATTTTTTTTTGCTCAAATAAAAAATTTTCACGTTTCATGACATTCTAAATCCATTAAAAAAAAAAAAATTCAAAAAGAAAAATTTGACTATTTTGTTAACGAAAGATTGTTTTAATTTTTTTTACTAGTAAGTATAAAATATATGATGGAAAAATTTTTTTGCTCAAATATAAAATTTATACGTTTCGTGACATTCTAAACCTATTTCAGAAAAAAAAAATCAAAACTTTCGTACTAAGTAGGTATAGAATATATGATGGAAAACATTTTTTTTGCTCAAATTTAAAATTTTCGCGTTTCATGACATTCTAAATCCATTTAAGAAAAAAATTTTCAAAAAGAAAAATATGAAAGTGTTGTCAAAGAAATATTATTTTAAGTTTTTTTTTTACTAGTACGTATAGAATATATGATGGAAAACATTTTTTTACTCAAATATAAAATTTATACGTTTTGACATTCTAAACCTATAAAAAAAAAAAAATCAAAAATTTTTGAAAATTTTTTACCAGTAGAAAGACGGGAAATTGTTTTTTGCTCAAATTTAAAATTTCCACTTTTCATGACATTCTAAATCTTTTTCATAAAAAATATTTTTTCAAAAAGAAACATTGTTTTTAATAGAATAAATGATGGAAAAAATTTGTTTTGTTCAAATTTAAAATTTCCACGTTTCATGACATTCTAAACCTATTTCAGAAAAAAAAAAAATTCAAAAAGAAAAATTTTTTGAACATTTTTTTACAACTACTATACCTAGAATAGAAAGAAGGTGAAAAAAAATTTGCTTTTGCTCAAATTTAAAATTTCCACGTTTCATGACATTCTAAGCCTATTAAAAAAAAAGAATAATTGAAATTTCTTTAACCACTACTATACTTCCTTTGACTTAAAATTTTGTACACGTATATATTATAACGAGATCTGCAACTGGATTCTTTTTTGAAGATATCCGGTGAAGGGTTTGGGGATAAATAGGGGTAAATGTGGGAAAATATGTAAAGCAAGCTGGTAAGAGTACAGAAACTTGAAATTTGATGTATGTACTATAAGCCAAGGCCTGAGAATTTTTTATAATATTTTTCTACCCCCCACTACCCCTAGTCTATAAATAAAGGGGTTGATAAAATAAAATTGGGATACTCATTTGAAATTTGGTACACGTATGTATTATAACGGCATCTCTAACTGTATTATATTTTGAGATGATTCCGTTGAAGGGTTGGGGGTTAAATAGGAGTTAATAGGGGAAAATAAGTAAAGCAAGCTGGTACGAATACAAAAACTTCAAATTAGGTGTATATACTAGAAGCCAAAAGCCTCAATTTTTTTTATAATATATTTCAACCCTCCACCACCACTACTCCATTATTAAAGGGGTTGATAAAATGAAATTGAGATATTCCTTTGAAATTTGGTACACGTATAACGACAAATGGGACTAGATTATATTTTGAGATGATTCCGTTGAAGGGTTGGGGGGTTAAAGAGGGGTAAATAGAGGAATACAAGTAAAGGAAGTTGGTAAGAGTACAGAAACTAGAAATTCGGTGTATGTACTAGAAGCTAAAGACTCAGATTTTTTATAATTCTTTTCAAGCCCCCGCCACCCCTACTCCATTATTAAAGGGGTTGATAAAATGTAATTGAGATATTAATTTGAAATTTGGTACACGTATGTACTATAACGACATCTGGGACTAGATTATATTTTCAGATGATTTCAGTATGTATTATAACGACATCTGGAACTAGATTATATTTTGAGAAGCTTCCTTTGAAGGGTTGGGAGTTAAATAGGGCTAAATAGGGGAAAATAAGTAAAGCAAGCTGGTATGAGTATAGAAACTTGAAATTAGGTGCATGTACTAGAAGCCAAGGCCTCAGATGTTTTCATAATAATTTTCAACCGCCCACCACCCCATTACATTATTAAAGGGGTTGATAAAATAAAATTGAAATATTCACTTGAAATTTGGTACACGTATGTATTATAACGACGTCTGGAACTAGATTATATTTTGAGATGATTCCGTTGAAGAGTTGGGGTTAAATAGTGGTAGATAGGGAAAAATAAGTAGAGCAAGCTGGTAAGATTTGGGATTTGGTGTATATACTAGAAGTGATGACCTCAGGTTTTTTATAACATTTTCCATCCCCCCACCACCCCCACTCCCTTATTAAAAAAGTTTATAAAATTAAATTTAGATTTTCACTTGAAATTTGTTACACGTATAACGATGTCCTAGATTATATTTTGACATGATTGCGTTGAACGAGTGGGAGTAATTGGTAAATAGGGAAAAATCTGCTAAGAGTACAGAAACTTGAAATTCGGTATATGTCCTAGAAGCCAAGGCCTCAGATTTTTTAGTAATATTTTTCAACCCCCCACCACCCTTAATCCATTATTAAAGGGGTTAATAAAATGAAATTGAGATATTCACTTGAAATTTGGGACACGCATGTATTATAACGACATAACTAGATTATATTTTGTTGTGATTCCGTTGAAGGGTTGAGGGTTTAAAACGAGTAATTAGGGGAAAATGAGTAAATCAAGCTGGTAAGAGTACAGAAATGTGGGATTTGGTGTATATATTATAAACCAAGGCCTCAGATTACTTTCTAATATTTTTCAAACATAAAATTGAGATATTTACTTGAAAGTTACTACACGTATGTATTGTAATGACATCTGATTGAGATGATGCCATTGAAGGGGTGAGACGTGGTAGGTTGTGAATAGGGGAAAATAAGTAGGGTGAACGAAAAACTTAATTTTTAACGTATATGGTAGAAATCAATGCCTTAAACTTTTCTATGACATCTGCTCCTAATATTATTAAAATTCTATGACCAATAATTTCCACATACTAGAGTGCAAATCTACTCAAGATGTTTCCTTTAAAGTGACTTGGATGAAAATCTTGATGTGGAAGTAGCGGTTTTTTTTAGAGTGACCGCCCGGAATAAACAAGGAGGGAAGTTCTGTGTAAACACCTTTACCGATTATTGGCGTATATGCTAGAAGCCAACGCCTCAAATTTTTTTATGAAATCTGCCTCAAATATTAAAATTCTATTATCAATTATTTCCACATACTGGAGTGCAAATATAGTCAAGATGATTTCCCTTAAAGAAACTTTGATGGAAAATCTGGATTTGGAAGTAGTAGTCTTAGACAGCGGTTGTTTTTTATGTTATGCGTAAATATGGTCATATCATTCATACCCCTTAGATCCGTCTGCATAATAGCCATATAATCCATAAAAAACAATTAATAGTAATAGAGATATTACTTTATGTCCTTACGACCTATTCAATCTACACGGCAAACCGTCGCTCGTTTCGCCTAAATCTTTCAGCAGCTCCTGCTCTCTTTCTAATTGTGCAGGAAACACTGACGTAACTATTCTTACTAGACATATTTAAACTAAACTTACGTTATGCAGCTGGATTCTTATGGTTTTTAATTAAAACTTAGGTTCTTACGGTATTTAAAACCCGTCCGACGCTCTCACGAACTTGATAAGGGCACTCCGAGGACACATAAAGGTGTGAGATAGTATTTGGCTGCAATTGTGTCTTCTTCCCACCGCTGTGTGCCATTCGATGCTACTTTTCCCAGATGTAAGGTTCAAAATTGCACACTAATTAATGTGTTTCTCGGTCTTAGTTGGTAGCAGACTATGCAAATAGTGCTCGTAGCTATCCGTTGATACATTAGAATAATGCTTGTTTGAACATAGAGTGAGCCAAGGGTCATTATTTTGCATAAGTAGAAAATTCATTAAGACAAGCCGAAGGAGACGTACAGATTTACTTACAATACAGCTTGAAATTATTTTGATAGATACTTATCATGAATTTTACAAAAATTTGAATAAAAACTTACGCTCAACAAAACGTCAAGACTTTCTAGTGGCTATTTTCTTTTGAAGTAGACAATCTCTAGATTGCAGTCCTGTAAATTTTTAACTGACTTTAAATATTTTTAGAAACCGGAGAATCTTAATTCCGACAATCGGAGAAAGTTTTTTTGATTCGAGATTCAGATTTGGTCGAAATTGTATTAAAATTGGTATTTAGGTATCTTCGAATCAGCCGATCAAGCGCGTAGATAAGGGGGCATACCCCCCCCCCCCCCAGAAGGGTTAGAACATAAAAAGTCAGGCGAGTTAGTGTGGCTTATCTGCAGATATAAAATTGTATTAAGCTTACGCGCTTTATTTTGGTTTGTACGTAATATATAATTTTCTGTTATTTTAAATATTTTCATTTGTATATGTTCTTTTTCTTGCTTTTGTATTTTATTGCATTAATTTATGTTACTTATACCAAAGGCAAAGACTGAGACTATCCATATAGGTTAGATATAGTATTTAGTTACTTCCTTCTCCAATATATTGATAAAAAAATTACATTTTTATAAGTTTAAGTTTGTTTAATTTCTTATTTTAACCAACAATAACATTTTATTTTCAAATATGTATATATTTTTCAGTTTTAATGGTTTAATAATCCATAATTAATTGTTATTTTATTCGATACGAATGATAGGATATAAAGTTTCTGTGATATTAAAACATAAGAAAATATATTTTTCAATTTTTTATATATGCATTATACTATTATTAACAAATATTTTACAGTAATTTTTAATTTATCGCTTGCTCTCTTCTTCTATTATTACATTTCATTTTATGCAGAATTTTTTAATCGACCGATGACTTAAATTTTATCGAGTTTAACGGCGTTTTAACCGGTTCCTTTTGCGTTTTATCAGGAGCGTCCCCCGCAACACGTCCGTCCTCGACAAAGATAAACCGACTCTCCTTTGATGTTGTTCTTTATTATTGATTCATGTTCTTCAATACTTATTCTTCATCTCTAAGGAAGGCAGATTTTTAAGCAAGAATTCCAGCAGCATTTAGATTTGCTGTCTAGAATATTTATTTTTTAAGAAATAAATGAAAAATTTGTGATTTAATTATTGCTAATATATAACCGCGAATTAATAAAACATAATAACAATAATCATCTTTTTTTTACATGAGACTCGTTTACCCAAGTATAAAATATTGTCAATAGGAGTAGTTATATCGAATCTAAAATCACATTATATAAAATATACAAAAACAGAAACAGCACACATACAATACTGAAGTAAAATACAGGTTTAAAACTAATTACTAAATTAAAAATTAAACTGATAACATAAAAAAATGTTTGAGAAATACGTTTTTAGCTCTCTTCATTTTGGATTTCGTAAAAAATTGTCAACTATAAATGTCATTATTTATATAATAATCTCGGTGAAAAGAAAAAGACAGGTATTTTGGTTAACAACTAGAGCATTTGACTTTATATATTATAAATCCTCTTAAATAAACTTAAAGAATATGGTATACGAAGAACCTCAAATGTCATTTACTAGTTATTTATAGAATAGGTTGCAGTATGTTTAAGTCAACAGCCATAAATCTGAAATCTTAGCTGTTTTTATTGGAGTACCACAGGGATCTATTTTAGGGCCGCTCTTATATAGTAATTATGTAAATGATCATGTATGCTGATGATACCACCATTCTTGTGAGTGAAGTAGATATGAATTCTCTTGTTATAAAACACAAATTACAACGACATGTGGGTAATATATAAAATAAGCTATAATATTAAATAACAAAAAAGTTAGTTAATCTAGAAAGTCACTTGGGTATAGTTTGTTAATTAGAAAAAATAGAAGCAGTCTTAAACAAGAGAATAACACAAAATGTTTAGGTAGTTATTATCAGATCAATGTACTTGGACCTGTTATGCTGTGAGAATATTGCAATAATGTGTTATGTATTAAATCAGCTGTGAAAAGTGAAAATGGCAGACCGTTATTGTTGATGTTCAGTCGATTAGCATGAATCTCACTGTCAATTATAATCGCCACGTCCTGCGTGTGATGTGACTTGCGTTGACAACTTTTTCAGGGGTATATTGATAATATTCGTGCTGTACCGGTCGCAAAACCCAATGAAGATGATTAGCCACTCATATTACAGTATTACACATTATTAGTAGTATTATTACAATACATAGACGCCCAAAATCACTGTAACATATCACCAAATGATACAAACATTTCTAGTGCAATACGCGCCAGGCGAAAAATTTTCGGATATTACTTTAGTTAACAAAGAAACAAAAACAGATTAAAGTTTTCTGTCGGATGTAACATGTAAGTGCGGCATTTTCAGTATTAATTATTTTTTCCGAGGTGAAAACCTAGTATTCCTGGACTATTATAATGAACATTTTTATATATTTATTAGTTATTTGTATCGGAAAGAGGGATCAATTCCTAATAATTTATTTTGTCTTGCTTGTGCCTTTCACTCACTTTCTTCGATTTTTGGCAGCGCGATAATAAGTTCCGCCCAAGCAATTTCGCTATCCATAGGAGACCCGCAAACCATCTCTAGCAACCATAACTAACAAACTTATCCAATTACCATTACATTTCCTCATTTCCATATGAACCTAGTTTGAGTTACGTTTATCGATTATGCATGTCTACTATGTGTTCGGTGTAAGCAATAACACCTTCAGGCATTATAAGGATTACCATTAGCAGACTGCAGCGTTCATTAGTGGCACTGTAAGACATTGCTGATAGCGGTAATTGCTATCATCGAGCAAGTAATTTCATCGTACATGTCGGGATGAAATTGCAATATGCATCTACCTGGATGAGCTTCGGCAGCTTGGTTTCTGCCCTTTGTGCTATTGACAATTGTATCCGTCACTTAACAATTGATATATTCAATTTAAGGCAGTTTTAAGAGTGAATATATACAGCACTGACCTACATAAGGGTAGGAAAGAAATGTCACCAACGTGTCGTTTATTAGACTTTAGCTTCTTTGGAGCTACGTATAAGAACTTAATTAGGCTTATTTTAAATAGTAAATTTAACCGTATAACTGTAATTGCCCCATTAGATAAAAATATAAGCTTGTATAAAAACCACTGACCAAGGAATGAGTACTTCCACATCCAAATTTCCCATATAAGTCTCTTTAAACGAAGACATCTTGACACTATATTTGCACTCCAGTAAGTGAAAACAATTGCTGCTTCTAGATGGTAATGGGGGCGGCTGATATCCAAACATTTTTTGATAACGTCTGTTCTCATACACACACTAAAACAATTTTACTTTGCTAACTTCTTTAATAGTGAAGAAGTTAAAGAGAATATAGGCATTGGCTTCTAGAATATGCACCGAATTCCAAGTTTCTGCGCACTTACTAAGTAAAGCAAGCTTACTTATTTTCCCCTACCCCTATTTATCACTCCTCCCCACCCTTCATCGAAATCATCTCAAAATACAGTTTTAGTTCCGTTGCTCTCTTTTTCCAAAATCTTTGCCGAGTCCCATTGAATCCTGTGATTATTATTCCACGCGTGTTCACAAATTTTGAATTTTTCAAATTCTCCCCTTCTAGCGTAATTTCTATGTTTACCAAGCCTTACGTTGAAAGGTCTAGATAATTCACCTACGTAATGGTTTCCGCACTCACACGGAACACTATAAATATCATTTTTTTAATTTCAATCAATATTTACAGGTTTGGGTTCTTATAAAACCGATCTTAGTTTGAAGCCCGTTTGAAAAACCGTTCGTACAGAAAACCTATTCCCAATTTTTCGTAATTATCCGATAAACCATGTATATATGGAATTACTGCCATTGACCTAAATACCTCAGGTTGTGATAGTATATTCTCTCTATTACCAATATTCAATAACTAACTATCAACAAAACTCTCAGGATATTGATTATTTGAGTTTTTATAAATTATTTCTCGTTCCTTAATATTACATCATTTGAAGAAATAATTTTGATTTGACTGTCATACAAACACTTAACAACGCCTTTCTTAACACTAATATATTGATTTGAATTAAAATATAAGTATCTGTTTCTGTGTGTTTTCTATACCCACTGCTACGTGTTACCTAATTTTTTAATTAAAATATCTAAGAAAGATCATTCATTATTATTTTCTAATTCTATTGTAAATAGAAAATAATAATGAATTACCATTCTTAGATATTTTAATTAAAAAATTAGATACCAAACCAGTGTGCATAGCAAAGGGTTTCATCAAAATTCATTCATTAGGACTTAAATTAGAGATTTTGGTCATTTAATGCTCCGTTGACTAGACTAATTTATTAATCTCCTACATCGTTTCTTAATTAATAATTTTGTAGAGTGGCCACCTAGTATAAGTAAAGAAGGAAGCTCTATGTAAACACCATTATAACAAATGTAAGATAGGGGTTAAGGGAATTAAAATTACTTGCAATAAAATAGCGCATTGTTGGTGTAAATTTGAGACGATATTTCACAGACTATAAAATTTTCTGAATGCGCGTCTTAACGTAATATTAGAGAATTGCAAAAACAAGATTGTAAAAAAATCTAATTTTTAACAACCATTTCGTGTCAAATACAAATAATTTTTGGGCCATACTATAAAGTATATGGAAGTACATTTCCTAAATTTGAAATATTTTATTACCGTTTTAAAGGTCTATCATAGACTCATAAACTCCATAGCCTGAGAAAATCCGTTACGATCGACGCCATCGTCAAATTGTTTTTTATTAGAAATGTAACAAACGCGCGGGTAATTAACCGAGGAGAATTTTTAAATCAATCAGGACGCGAACCAAACCATAAATGGAGTAATCGGTTCCACAAACACTGTACACTAGATCGCAACGACGAGATTTTTTCATTTATTTTATGAATATGATGAGAAGGAATCTAAACACAAAAAGGGTTTTTTCATCTCGTTGAAAAATTAGCTAGCTTAGAGATAGGATAATTTAAGTTGTGATTAAAAGAATGTTTTATATTTAGGGTAAAATCATTTTGGCTATAGTTATTATAGAGGGCGCCAATTGCCAGGTCGTGTTTGATACTTAGAGGAAGTATGTTGTCCCATTGGTACCGTAGATGGCGCCAAGGGTCGAGTTCCCATTCAATTGGTTAGAGTAAATCCAAAGTACCCCGCGCCCTATTTCACCCAAAAAATTGACGAGGATAATCCGTCAATTTAAGAGGACACTCTCCGTTCGGATCTCGAATGTGTCAAACGTGTCATACTTTTTTCGTAGTGGGATATTCTTTTGTGTCACCGGATTTATTTATGTATTTTGAGATTCTGTACTAAAAATTAACTTGTCATTAGCGTTTAAATCAAACTTTGCCTCCTTCGAGTTGTCGCTGGCAACTGGCATTTTCTGCACGAGTTTATAAAGTAATGTTTTTAGAAATAATTAAGTGCATGCCCGTTAATGGTATTGTATTTTTGGCCCATCTGGCAATCAGTTTGTGTTTTAATGAAACATATTCTTTATAGGATTTTGCAAACAGCAGAAAAACTATCTATGAGAACTAAGAGAAAAACTATCTGTAAAATTATTGATTTATACAATCTTTGCATTATTTCGATAACCTGAATTCTGGTTACGCTAGCAATTAAAATCCTAAAATGAATTTGTCTTTCTTATTTGACAATTCTCATTCTAACACTAGTTTCCACATAATCCCCTACGGCTATGCAGAGTAAACCAGTATCCACATAACCCCCTACCGTCATGAAGATTCAGTTAAATATGAGAACAAAGGCCTAAAATGAATTTATTTATATACTTCGTCTTTTGGAACATTTTTCATTCAAGTGGATTACATTTCCATGAAATCTATCATTCTGTTTCTTGGAAATGCTTAGCCTTTGAAACGTTTTTATCCCTTATTCTGGAGCTCATCAGGCTGTTTCAAAGTTTGATATAACTGCTATTTTGATAAGTGCATTTGTTTTGTTTGTCTTTGATTGTTGTACAATACACGATGGACATATTTTCTTTCTTATATTGTATACACATGATATATGTTTTATACTTATATTGTAACTTACTAACATTTTCTAGTGACATATTTAGTTGATTCTATTAAGTATAACATATTTATAAACATTATACATATAGTAGTTAGAGCTACCTCTATCTACTCGTAAAATATATTAATGACAATTCGATTGTCGTTGGGAACTGTTCAGACAATAATTGCGAAATATTGTTTTTCCCATTAAAATCTGCTTTCCCATTAAAATCAATTACCATCCAAATGATTGGTTTAAACGAATTTCCTTTATTGGATTTTAATAGGCTCTGAACATCCGACTTCAAATTAATAATTCCTGAGTTTTTTCCAGATCATTCCTGTGTTGGATTTTCAACCGCCTAATTATTTATTTTGCCGCCTGCTATTTACCTAAGTGGTTTTCGATGTTTTTCTGTCTTGGAGCTGTAAAGATCCATGTTATTGTACATTTCTTTCGCTCTAATTGTTTTGAAGTAGTCCACTGTGGCTGGAGCAGCGCTGGATGGAAGTTAAAATATTCATTGGAAGCTTGAATGGCATTTTTGCTCGTCGGATATAACAACTTGTCTTTCACTAATTTCCCACGCAAGGACATTTTTCAGATGATAATTAATGTTGGTTGGGAATAATTTAAAAACGTTTTAAAGCAGGTGTCTTTCTAATGAACATCATTAACTTCCATTTGAAACAACTTGCAATTTATTATACAGGTAGTGTTTAGCTCAGAATTAAAGGGGTTTCTTAAACCTGCCAGCAAAAATAGCGCTCGCGAATATCAAGACACTGAACAGATTTGGCAGTCGATATTCACTCTCTATCTTTCATCTCGCTCTGTCTCTCTTTACCTCCCTATCTCCCTACTAGTCCCTTCAAAAAAATTAAAGAAATTTTCCTACAGCTATGAGACTTGTAAAAAGTGAAGCATGTGGATAGTCTAAATATGATTTTCGCCCCCCCCCCCGCAGTTCTAAAAATGGTTTTTGAGAAATATATACATATATATGAATTTTAGCGCTTTTTGGTGAGAAATATCAGGAAAACAAAGTTGTAGAGCATAAAATTTCCTACAAATTGTGTCTCTACGTTTTTTAAAGTTATTTTTCATTAAAATGCATAGTTTTGCCTCAAAATGGAGAAAAAGGCAAAAAAGCGCTAAAATTCATATATATGTGTGTATTTTTCATCAACCATCCCTTTTTAGAACTGCGGGGGATGAAAATCATGTTTAGACAACCCAAATGCTTCGATATTTACAGGTCTCATAGCTGTGGGAATTTTTCCATAAAACAGAGATTTTGTGACTACTTTAAAAGGACTATGTCTCCGTTTCTCCTACTCTATCTCTCTCTTTACCTCTCCATATCCCTGCCTTCCTTTCTTCTACTCTCTTTCTCATTCTACAAGCATTACCCCCTTAACTCAATAAATTTTGCTGACACGTGATCGTATTTTCTTATGTTATAAATGAAACGGCAACATGGGTCATTTGTAGTAGGTTTTTTTTGCAATTTGGTCTAAACATGGGTAATATTGCAGTAAAAATACATAGTGCAAGTATTTCCTATTTTTTTCGCGTTTCTCGCTATGAAATTTAGAATGTGTCTATTTGAACACAAAAATTTCATTCTGGCATAAGCTTTTTGCAATAATAAATTTTTGTGTTCCTGAAATCATAAATTTTGATAAAAAAAAAACACACATGCTTTACGTGATCTGAAAGATTAATATTTTCAGTTTATGACTGAATTTAACAGCGCTTTTGGTTTTTATCTTATATCTTTTTAATTGAACAATAGTGCCACCGATTTATCTGGATTATCTTTTTGGTGTGCTTCCTAAAATACCTGCAAAATTGACTGAACAAAGTGTTGGAAATTTTGGTGCCTGGTGGATTAAAGACATGCGGAAGCTGAATTTCATCAGCATGTAACTGGTAGTGAAAATGATTCATTTGGTTAAAAATATTGCCTGTATAGATATTAAGCAACAGTGGCCCGAGAATGGAGAACACCTGATAAAATTAGTTGCTCAGGGGACACAGAATTTGATCACATTGACTGACGATGATTACATAAGTAAGATTTAATAAACGCAACAACATTTGTAATAAACCCATAAAAGATTAATTTCGCGCACAACAAAGCATGATCAATAGTGGCAAATACCGTAGAGTAATCGAGCGTTACTGTGACAACTGCCTTGCCCTTATCTGGGCTTTTATTATATTATCACAGATATTAAGCGGTGTAGTAGTGCTGCTGTACGATCTACTATAAGAGTTATTTAGCATTGCTCACATCTTCTTACATGTCACGTGAGATTTCGTCAATGATAACGTATAGTAATCTGCTTGTGGCATGTCTTTGATCTATCTTTGCTGGTATTATTTTATTTTTTTTTATATTAAAGACGAATTACATTAGGGTTAGGTTAGGTTCTTATGGTTTATCCTTGCGGATAATTTTGTTTAGGTGAGCTTTCACATTTCGCTAACTCAACGTTGGATTTAGGTGTTCTATTTAGTTTCATTTTGATACAGTCGATCAGATACCAGCAGTGATCGGAATTTGGGATTAATTTTCAGGTGCGTCATTACAAGGATTTATTGAAATAAGCACAGATGTTTAGTTCACTGAAAAATTAATAAATTTTTATTTGTTTTTCGTGTAATATAAATTATATAATCTATTTATACAAAAAACGATATTTAAGTTTAAAAAATAGAGCGCACACTTGCAACACGTGGCCGACACTCCAAACATTATTTACTACTTACTGGCCTTTAAATTGAATAGACGTGGCACGAAACCTAGTTTATAATTTTGTTTTTACTGAAAGAACGACTTAAACGATAAGTGTATGCCGCGTTTTAGTTCGAGGAAAGGTAGTGTAGAAAAATGGATTAAGCCCTATAAGGAACTAAATTTTGATGGCGAAAAAATAATTTGTAATATTTGTGATGTCACAATAAGGTGAACACAGAAAAATGTTGTTTTAAAACATGTAAATAGCTACAGACACAAGTGTAATACAAAAAAGGCAAATCGAGATAAAACTCGACCTGGCTTTTTTGTTAATATGTTTAAATCTTCCATGGGGTGTTCTAAATAACGCTCACTTTACACATTTTCTAAACAAATATTACGTGGGACAACATGTTCCAAGTAAAAGCCTGGCTTCGTAAAAAAATTCTCATCTAACTATATGAAGAAAAACTGCAAGGTATTCGGAGTGATATTCATAATAACTGACTTTGAGTTACAATAGATGAAACGACAGACTTTTTAGGGAATAAAGTTGCCAATTTTTTAGTTACAAAATTACATGTTGATGGTCTTGGCAAGTGCCATTTAGTAGCTTCCAAGGTTTTAGAAACAGTTAATGGCGAGTCAGTGTTTAATTTTTTTGAAAACACTTTAAAATGGCTTTGGCAAGACTTGACTGGACAAAATTTAAAGAAAGTGATTCAGTGTCGTATATGTTAAGTGCTGGAAACAAAAAAATAAAAAGAAATGCCCTCAAGTGTTACATGTTATTTGTTTAGGGCATGCGTTACGCCGCGTATCCGAAAAAGTACGAGATTGTTTCACAAATGTTGACAAACTTATTGCTAATAAAAAGAAACTTTTTCTAAAAGCTCCTAGTAGGATAAAACATTTCCAAGAAATATGTCCCAATTTGCCGCTTTCTCCAAAACCACTGATCCCAAGTTGGGGAACATGGATAAATGCGGCATGTTACTACCATGTTAATTTCAACTCACTAAAAGAAGTTCTATACACCTTAAATGAAGATGTTACTGCGATTAAGCATGCAAAGAATTTAATGAATATTCCAAATATTAAAAATGATTTAAAATGTATATTCGAACGTTTTAAAATAATGACAAGAATTACAGAAAACCTTCAATGTCCAAATTTGTCCTTGGAAGAAACATTTAAGTAGATACTGTTCAAAAACAATTAATGAATTCCGGGTGCAACTGGCGAGGTTATGTAAAAAAAAGTGGGTTGCTGTTTTGCAAAGGAATCCAGACTTTGCAGTATTTTTATTAGCAAAAAAATTGCAACAGAACCAGATGCCTTCCTTGATCACGTGCCTATGAATATCTTTGGCTACGCGTCCCTCACTTCTGTGGAATGCGAAAGATCATTCTTGATCTTACAGTGGATATTTACTGTCAAAGGAAATCGTCTCTCACATGAAAATTTAAAAAAAAAACTTACTGTATATACTTTGAAACTATGATCACTCAGTAAACGTACAACATTTGAAACTTGAAAGTGCTGTGCGGATTTATAACAATTTATGTGTACATACATTTACTATGTCAAAATACATCATAAACTCATAAGGTAGATTCGTATTACATTTAATTTTGTAAGAGAGAACAAACTTACATTTAATATTTTGATGTAAAATTTCATATATGTACGCGACTGGAATTAAAACCAAATTCCGAACATTGGATACCTAGTACAGGCAATGAAGGCAAACTTTTGTAAAAACCTCGCAAAAATGAATAAAAGGATTATCTCCGGGATTTAAGTAGGTAATAAATGAAATGAATGATGCATTCTTTGCACTTCCAAGTTCCGGGAAAATTCAAAAAAATTTGGAAGAACTATTTGATTTTCGTTTTTTTTGCTAAAATAACAAAAATACAGAAAAAAGTTTTCAACAAAATTTGTAGATCGTCTCTTTGTCTACAAAAAAGGTCTTTACAAATTTTTATTTTACTTAAGCCGTTTAGGAGATAAATCCAGTTTTTCACTTATAGTTTTGAGCCGCTCCGAAATACGCGGAAATGAGAATTATCTGGGAGTTTCGTACGACCGGAAACATCGATCGATAATTCTTACTATTCAGAGCAGCTAAAAAACTGAAAACAACATAAAATGTAGAGAAAAGTCTCAGCTTTAATGTGGAACTAATCACAAAATTCATACAAATTTTTATCATAGAGAAAATAGTGTTAGCAGATGGCTTAGTAAACTTTATACAGTTGATTTATTCATATCTTTGAGATTTATGCATCCTACCTATTTCTCCCGTAACAATGGGTGCTCTTTCACTGCATGGATTCGATTCCACGTGCTTTATTCAATATTTAGTGAAAATTTCATTCAAATAATGTAGACAAATTTAAAAAGTACTGCACGCATTTAAAAAATTCTAAAGTCATTTGAAAGAATATGTTTTATTGTAGGTACTTATGGTCCAAAAATTAAGTCTGTGCCATTATTATTCATTAATATATAGCGAATTGAATTCCAAAATTTGGAGGTGATTGATCGATGAGAAATATACCCTCTACTTTGATCGCAAGGCAAATTATTCCAATAAAAGTAATTGCAATAAAATGTTAATTGAATTTTCATTATATACCTACGAATACATAAGCAAAATGAATGATCATTCTAACGATTCGTTGTGCATTTTCTGAACGTGTATAAATAATGTAGACAAATTTAAAAAGTACTGCACGCATTTAAAAAATTCTAAAGTCATTTGAAAGAATATGTTTTATTGTACTTATGGTCCAAAAATTAAGTCTGTGCTATTATTATTCATTAATATATAGCGAATTGAATTCCAAAATTTGGAGGTGATTGATCGTTGAGAAATATACCCTCTACTTTGATCGCAAGGCAAATTATTCCAATAAAAGTAATTGCAATCAAATGTTAATTGAATTATCATTATATACCTACGAATACATAAGCAAAATGAATGATCATTCTAACGACTCCCGGAAAAGATATGAATAAATCTGTGGATCAACTGTAAAAAGTTCACTAAGCCATCTTCTGACACTTTTTCTCTATGATAATTTTTTTAATAATTTTGTGATTAGTTCCACATTAAAGCTGAGACTACATTTTGTGTTATTTTCATTTTTTTAGGGGCTCTGAATAGTAAGAATTATCGATCGTTGAGCCCGGTCGTACAAAACTCCTGGAGATTTCTCATTCTTCGCGCATTTCGAAGCGGCTTAAAACTATAAGTGGAAAACTCGATTTATCTTCTAAACGGCTAAGTAAGACAAAAATTTGTAAAAACATTTTTGTAGAGAAAGAGACGAGCTACAACTTTTGTTGGGAACTTCTTTCTCTATTTTCATTATTTTGGCCGCTAGAGTAAAAGAACGAAAATAAAAAAGTTTTTCCATTTGTTTTTTAATTTTCCCGGAACCTGGAAGTGCTAAGAATGCATCATATCATTCTTCAGGTTATTACCTACTTAAATCCCAGAGATGATCCTTTTATTAATTTTTGTTACCCTAAACGGCTAATTTGCCTGTACTAACCAGTGACGCGTGAGTAATTATTTTTAAATAATTTAAGCAATTATGCTTTAATTTTTTTGCGCTATGCTTGTATGGATCCATTCTATATTCTCTAAATACTTCGAATTAGATCTAAATCGCTCCGTACATTAAACCTATATTTGTAGTTGTACAATATCTATATTTTGTATAGCAAAAAACACTTACCAAATGTCTTATATTATAAGATGGAGGATAGTAACTTACCTGAAACAAAAGATAAAATGAATAATTTGATCAAGTAGATTATATTTATTCAAGAAGGATATATTTAATAGTTTATACAATTTCTGTTTTGACAATCCATGCAAAACAATATTGATGTGTTTAATACTATCGTATCTAAGTAAGTGAAATATAAAATTATGTTGTCTTTGTGAGTAAGATATACGTTATTATATATTTATTTTCGTAAGATATATATATGCATGTGCGTGTATAGGTATGTATGTCTGCATATGTATTGACAGGTATACATATTACATATGTATCTAGTATTGTTACATTCTTACTAGTTCTATTTTTGTTTGACACCGTAAATATATAACATACGCAATTCACTTTTAATCTGTTAGCCTCAAATCATCTAGTAGCATCATTTAGATTTTCAGTTGTTGGGTCAAGAATTTCAGTACTTTATCCTGTCTTTATTAAAATTGTGACGTGAGCAAATAATACTGTCTTGTTTGACCTTACATTTGTCATTTATTTAAACTATGAAAAAATAGGCCCCAGTATTGAGCCTTGAGGAACACCGCCAATAACTTGTAGTTTTGGGGAGTATTGTCTTGCAGGTATTTCTATATACTGTATTCTGTTTTGCAGACAGGATTTGAATAAATTTAAGCCAAGGCTTCTAACACCATATAATTTTAATTTTGGTTTACACAGTCAAAAGTTTTATTTAAATCGGTTAATGTTTCACATGGTATTTTAAAATTATCTATTGCCCCTCGAACAGCCTCCAGTATACTAATTGTTGCTTTTGTCGTTGATTTATTTTTCACATATCCGAACTGTCGGACGCAAATTGGGTTTTTCCGAAACAAAATGCAACTCTGAATCATGTCCAGCATAAATGGCACTAATGACACAGTCTCACAGTCTTTCCAGTCTCAGGCTTGGATATGCAGCAGGTTTTGCATATGTTGTGGAAACGTAATGCTTATTTTAGATGTGCAAATGTAAATTATTAGATTTACATCCTCACTTGTGCATATCAATGTGCCTAGAACAGTTAACTTTTAACCGCCGCGACGTCGACAGTTTTGTTTACCCATATTACAAGTAGAAAATCATGTACCACAAAGGCATTCACGGGTTTTGCTGAAAGGAACTTATCATCATATCCGTTTATCACGACATAAAATGGAATTTGGTGAATAAGTCTTTATTAACGGTTAACATGTTGTAATGAAACAAACAATGGATAGAAGTAAACGTTGTACTCTTCGTCGGTTTATTGCCACTATTACACAGGGTGTACAAAACTATTCTAATTCTCTTATAACAGATATCGAACATTTTCAAAAAATAACTAATTTTAATAAAAAAACTGAAAACCGTTAAAAAATGCACTAATAAGAAAAGCATAATGTCGTTAATAATTACTATGGTTATGTTAAAAAATGTAAAAACGTGTGACACCCGCTGAGTAAAATTTTCTGTTCTTCTAAGCATTTTGGGTGCCCAATGTTTCTAAGTTTATTGACTATTATGATTATTAAAATTATTTTCTTCTTCTTAGTGCATTTTTTTAAATTTCAGTTGATTTTTAAAGGAGTGCTTTTTAAAGTTTTTAAATTATTTATTGATTCTTTCACGGTGGGCCCGAAGCAAATTTAACTCAAAGTTTCTGTCACTTTAAAAATATCACAATTTAGTGTAATTCTTATCCATGTATTTGGTAAAATAAGTATATAAGAAATGATTTGAATAAAAATCGTTTACGCAGATATATTTTACATATGATTATTTTATATTTACGAAATTAAATCGATAAGAATATGCTATAGTTTTATTATCATTAAATAATTAGTTTCAAATTAATGAAACAAAGAAGTACAATGCGTTTAAAAAAAATCTGCGCTAGTCGATTTTAATTTTCATGGAAATGGGCTCTACATACTTGCAAAAATATGAAGAAAAAGAAATTCCGAGGGACAGACATTTTCAGTTAAACTTGCTTCCGGCCCATCGTGATTTTCTTATTAGTTAGTCTCCATTAGGCTAATATTCGGTGAAATTCCCTACCCAGAAATGAACAAAAAACTATTCGTCATTTTGAAGCCGTTATTTTGAATTTTTGAATTTCGACCAAATATTAATAGTCTGCAACCTCGATAACCCATAGATACAGATTCTAAATCGAGGTAGACGTTAAATGATAAAACTTTTCCACAATATGGACACCGCCATTTTGAATTTTTGACTTTCGATCACAGCTTTTAGTACAATAAGATATTAAATAACAATAAACTGTGCAACCACTTGGAAACACTATCTTGAATAATTCTATAAAAATGTCAAATTGTATTGTTTTGTGAACCATATACACATGCAAAATTTCAAGTCAATGCGGCATCTGGAAGTGGGTGAAAATCTACCTGCAAAATTTCTTACATACAAAGTTATGGGTCAAGCTTATAACGGCTTTTTAAGTCTAATTTGTCCCAGAAATTGACAAAAATCTCTAGATTACTACTATTATCGTATCTAGGAAATGAGATGTTTTTCACCTTATTTGCATTAACGCCCTGGCGGAGATTAGTCATAGCTATTCCACCACTCAACCAGGACATATACACGTAGACAACACAATAACCATTCCCTACGACATTGTCATCTGCCGCAGCTGATACTCGAACTCAGAAAAGATAACGGCGACTAGACATGTTTGGCCACTCAACAGCGGTCTAGCCCATGGAGCCGACAATTTTAATAGTCAGGATACGCGAACTCTACTTTTTCTTCTTTTTTTAAATATAACACCCTGTATGTTATGGTACCAAAGTAAGAGATTTTCACTAAAGTAAGATACTATGGATCCATGTGTTATGGATGCCAATGGAGATCCACTTAACACTTCGACTGCTGATGACGTCTGGAGGCGTCACACAGTGATTCAAAAATGAATTTTTGTGGACAAAATTCGATCTACATCTGAGTTTTGCTTGAAATGACCAATTGTAAGTATTCTCAGAACAATACTTTACAACGCCCAACTGGCCAAATTGAAGCAAATTGGCTAAAGACCTTAATTTTGATTTAGTATATAAGAGATAAAATACTCGTTACTAACTTCTTGAAAATTGATTTTTCCGATACGCACAAAAATTGATGCAATTTTCACAAAAATTACTTTAATGGCATTATGTTCTATCCTTCCAGGTTTTTGTCGCAATATTCTCTGAAAATTTGAGCTGAAACGGTCGAGCAGTTTTTGAGTTACAATCAAACAAACAAACATGTATTGAATTTTCTATATTAGTAAGATTAGTAAGATAATGGATTTTTTTAATTGACATTCAAAAAATCAATACTTCTTTATTTATCAATTCAAAAAGCTTAATATACTATAACCATATTATAGTTTAATAAATTATGCAATAAACAACTCGATTTTTTTTTAAACCCACAAAAAATTGCCAATATCTCAAAATTGGATCACTTTTGGGTAAAACGAATATCATATTCGTAATCAACGACTCAAAAACATAATATACAACTAGAGATCTTAAATGTAGGTAGGACCATCCTCGCCATTTCGCTGTAAGTATTCTATTTCTCAAAAATTTAGTCAAAAAATAAAAAAATTAATGTTTTTAGCCAACTTGCCTCAATTTGGGCAGTTAGGCATTGTAAAGTATTGTTTTGGGAACACTTTTAAAAAATTAATCATTTCAAACAAAACTCAGGTGTAGATCGAATTTTGTCCACAAAAATTCATTTTTGAATCACTGTGCTTCATCTCAATGCTCATGACGCCTTCAGGTGTCATAACGCCCAATAACGCCATGAGCGAAAAGGTGTAGATTCCATAGCGAGTGCGCGTGACACCTTTTTTGTTAATTTTTGCTTCCAATTTTTTAAAAAGATTATATTTTTGCAATATCTTGCCAAAACCAGTACACGTGCAACAGAGAAACAAGTTTGATTAGGTTAGCCACCAGGACTAATAGACCATATTACGTCAGCAATCAAAGTGTTAAGCAGTAGCAAGTTTTTCTGGATAGGGACTAAGTAATATATCTAGTAATATATATTCCAAAGAATGAAATTCGTCAAAAAGCTGAAATTTTGATGTAACATGTTTTCGATACATTATGCAAAAACAAATCACAGGCATTATCAGGGTTTAAAGATCTGTGAAATGATGTATAGTCACATGTTTACATTTATTATTTTTTAAAGTGATAATCAACAGAGGAAAGGTAAGCAATAATAACTCAGGACATAATGTCAAAAAATGTCCCCCAAAAGTAAAAATCGACCTGTCTCAGCATTTTCACATGATATTGTCTTTTCAATAGCTACTCAGGACATTTCATTATAAATGGAACACCCTGTATAAATAAGCAAGGATTCAATATTCTAATCTAATTATTTTTTGTTCGAGTAGGGTTTTTGATCAACAACCAGCTAGAAAATTAAAATCGTTCAACTCAATACAGAGCAGCATACTGTTTGTTTTTAGAAAATTAAAAATTGCAAAAGCTAATTGAATAATGACAGAGTTTAAGCGGAAATTAAGGGATATTGAATTGAGTTTTTGACATGTTAAAATTTGCATAATTGAAATGGGAAAATCATAGCCGTCCGAAATGATAAATTTCCTGCACCCGCGCGTTTTGCTTTGCGGAATTATCAACTTAACGCTACGCGCTGGACCGTGGCTATTTTATAATAAAGGTTCGCTGCCACCCTAGTATCTTTTTTGGCAAACTGTGAAACTGAGTTCTGCCCTTGGAGTAACGCCGTGTGTGTGCTTAATCAGGTCGATTTCATGCACAACTTCACCTAACCATGTAGGTTGCTTGGCAATAATTGTCTACTCATGAATGCAGGTTATTAACTCGAATTCACCACGAACGTCGGGCAAATAAACTGCTCGATAAAGTGCAGAATGGTATAAACGATGTTGGTACATAACCTTTTTATCATAATTATATACATACATTTTTTTAATCACCTTATTTATATCAACATCCCGGTGGAGTTTAGCCGTAACTATTCCACCACACAGACAACAATACAACAACACAACGGGCGTTTTCTTTATTTCAACATTTTTTTCTGGTGGAAACCATCTGTGATGGATATGGTGGAATGACGTCATCCACTGATGAACACAGCAGTTTAGCAATAAAAGAATAGTTTTGTTGGTTTCATCCTAACCTAATATTAAGCTTGTTTACTTTAGCTGCTTTAGTTCAGCAGAGTGATTCGTAATCATATGGTACATGTTTCATGAGTTGTCTCTGTCCCTACCATGCAATTTTGTATGATCATATGATCACTGTTCATTGATATACTGTTTGTTATGTTCACTGCAAACGAAAGCAGCTTTTGTATCATGATTACTGTTCACTGAAATCCTGTTTATTATGATTACAAATCAATGCTGAGTGCTGAACGAATACGAAAGCAGCTTTTATTCCAAGTCTCTTTATCTGAGATGCAAGTAATCTGCAGAAAATAGTAGAAAAAACTTTATTAATTAAAAGGGAGCCACATATGTAAAAATAAAAAATTATATTTTACAAACTGTGGCACATCATGCTGCTCCTGGATCAGTCGTGTATTTAATGTCATTATATGTTATTTTTATAGTTATTCGATCTAAGAATTCCTTAATTTTTTACAATGTTATTGTCTATAACTAACTTTTGAGGTTAGATTCACATCCACCAAACAACATTCATCAGTCCACCATCACAAGTTTAAGGTTGCACAGTGATGCAATCTATTCTGAGGTAATGCCACCAGATCATATCCATCATAAATAAAAGAACAAATTTTAACCATCTGGTTGATCCACCAGACAATCAAGGAACAACTTTGGTGGAACTGGTGCCACCTGATGGACTCAACGTTGAATTAAAGAAAACGCCCAACAAACATTCTTTGCGACATTGCCATCTGCCCCTACTGAGACTCGAACTTAGGAGAGATAACAGCGACTAGCCGTGTTGTTTTACTTAACTGATCTAGCCTAGTGCTACCATATTGGTAACACATTTAAATACTCTGGGAGAAATCCATATCCTAGCCAGGATTCGACACCCCATGGTCTCGAGCCTAACATAAGCAAAAAATGTTTGAGAGTGCAGTGGCCTAGTAATATAAATAATAATAGTACCTAACAATAAAGTTGATTAATCTAGACAAGTCAGACAAGGAGTAATTATAATTTGCAATATGAAATTTAAATGCAATCAAATTAAAATAGATAAATATATACAATAATTAACATGGGCACACAAATAAAGGTGGTCTGTTTTTGGATAACCCCTATGTATTTCGATGCCCTGAATACGAATCCGGTGTCTGATTAGCTCCATCTCTCACCAATTTTTAGTAAATTGCGGGAATAACCTAATAATCCCCATAAAACGAAAAAAATCGCTGCTCAGTTAATGACTACATCAAATCCATTAGTACTTATTACATATATGCTCTAGCTTGATATATTTTGAGATGCTGAATATGAGTCTGGTGTTTATTGAGCTTTCGCTGCCACCTGTTTTTATTACATTTTGAAAACTAGACTAAGAAACCTCATAAAACGGCAAGATATTTTAGGCTTACGTATTAGGGTGGTTCTTATTTTCTGATTTTCAGATTTGGTCAGCGACACCCCCCAGAACAATTGCATTTAATTAATAAATGATACGAGCCAAATCTGAGCTCGATCGGATAACGGAAAAGCGTGTCCGAAGGCCCCCTGTTAATTCTGCTAAAATTCCATAATTATGTTGAATGAAAATTTACCAAATTAGATTTAGGTTTCTAATGGGACCGAAAACATTATAAAGAAAAATTTTATATTATGTTCGTAAACAATGTAAACATGCTTAGAACCTACTATAATTGCTGAAGAAATGCTTCTTTCTTACTGCCATGAAGCCGTCGACGATAATCGGTGACAACCTGTAAAATATACTGTTTTTGATCTTCGTTTCTGCTTAATGATTTGTTGTAATCTGTTATTAACTTTACACCCCTCTCTGCTACGGCATTTACAACCTTTATCTTTATTACAAGACAAACTTGTTTGAAAACTCATCAAAACAATCAATTTCAGACCAAGTTGAGGATCTGTTGAAAGAAAAATTTGAAATTAAATCTTGTAAAAAACTTCTTAGTTTCAGCGCAAATGAATTCTTCAATTCCTTTTTGTATAAATTCACCGACATCTTCTACTCTTATTTGTAGGCGTTTGATAGTCTCGTTATCGGATTCATCTTCATGATTTAATGCTTTAATCATCCTGACGTTAGTTTCAACTGACAATTTTAGGTCAAAAAATGATAAAGCAGCTAAATGTATTCACTGCTGCATAAGATATATCAGGATCAACCATCCTATACTGAAAAAATTTCTTAGAAAATGTAAGATTAGCAAGGGGTGCACTAAACCAAGCTACAACATACGTCGTGGTAATAAAGATGCAAACATCAGATATGCCACGTCCCTCTTCGTCTGTAATCTGAAATTTATCACGAAACAAGAATATTTTTAGGCAGTAAATCGCCTTTGACATCCATCTCTCATAATGCATAGCGCCTGGAATGCGAGAAGATATTTCACGAGGAGGAATTTTCCCATGAAATACTGAAGAATTTCACGAAATTTAATCCTCCCGAGTTTGCTTCTTGTTTCTAAATATAATCGCACAAACGCAAGAACTTCTTCCGATTTATTCAAGTGCTTACTAACGTACGCGTCCTCAAATCCCGATTTGAAGTATTTGAAATTAATCTGAGACCAGGACTGTTGAAACCATTTAAACATCTTTACATCTGGGTCTGTATATCCGGGCATTTTCACATCTAATGCGCCTTTAAGGATTAATTCATATGTCTGCAGGGTAAATACAAAAGTTCTCGATCCAAGAGTTGCTCCAACAAAATACATGCATTATTTAGACGACCGATATTTGATGTTGCTGTATCGAAACATATTGCCTCACCATTTCCGTGAGATCCCATTCAGCAACTGTCTCGAAAACAGCCTGTTCTCTTGCTGTTGCAGCTTTCATTGCTGGTACTCCCAGCATTTGCTCTGTATCTTCACTTGATATGACTACAGCAGGCCTATCGACAGTTTATTTACCTGTGACGGCTCGAAGCAGTTTACCATCCCAATGTACGACAACTGCTTGCAATTCGAAGCTTCCAAATTGTTGTCGAATGAGTTTTGATCTTTCCCTGCGCAAACGTTCTCTACAACGGCGAACAGTTGATCTATTTTCAACAAAATCTTTCGGATCTTGTCCAAATTCTTCAGTTGCAGCGACTAGAAGGTGAACTGCGTCTCTATCACATATTCTACATTTGTCCAACGCTCCGACGTACCTCAAGGTGATTATTTCACGACGAGCCCTTTTTTTCATCGACTGTGATGAGTGTGTTAGTCATAAGAAAGATGGGGCTAACCTGCTACTGAAGTCCCTCAGACTGGACTGTTAAATAGATTCTTAATTTTCGAGCCTGAAAACTCACAAAACTCTTTCACAGCAAGGATATATTTTTAAAATAATATGTAATATTTTGTGGCGATCTTAAGTTTACTAAATTTTTGGACTTCCAGACCAGGTTGTAAGCAAGCATGATTCTATTTGTGAACAGTAGAACTAGCGTCCAGAAATTCTGGTCACTATGCAAAATATATCTGTTTATTTTACATTATTTTGTTTCTGCTCTTATATATTTGTAAGTATGTACTTATTATATCATTGGCTATAATTAGAATTCTGGATTGGGTAGTAGCTATTTTGTTTTATTATTTATCTATCATATTTTATTTTTCATTGATCCTCATAACATGAGCACATATATCTGCATAATATCAACATTTTATGTAATTTTTACATTGTATTCCTTTTTGTTTCTATTCTGTAATTGGATCAACAGTGCTTGTAAAATGGTTGTACAATAACATGAAGTAAATAAAAGTAAAATAAAGTAAAACATTTGTACCTAATCTACATAGTTCAATTACGTTCACTTACTTTCCAGACATTCTATATACTTTTTCGATTAAAAATAAATTCAGTATCTTTATTTCTTATATTGCACTACTAGAAGAATAAAATTATCCCAAAAATATAAATTTTGGTCTGTGTAAGTTATATCTTAATTCAGCTTAATTCAGGGGCTAGATAGTTGCTGAAATTTACTTCGCAGCAGCTCTAAGCGAGCTAACGATGTACTCCAAACAGATATTTAAGATAAAACGTAAAAATAAATACAAGATCCAGGTTACACTAAACGCGGACCATCTGTCTCCGGACTTAAATTTAGAAACACATTACCGCCTTTGAAGATGTAACTTAGCACAGAACAGGATTCATAATTATTACAAAAAGGAGTAAACGCTACTAAATTTTATACACTATACAGGGTGTCCCGTAATAACGCGCAAAAAATTTATCTACCAATTCTTATCGAAAATGAAAGTGGGTTCTTCATATAAAATTTTTCAAAATAAGCTAATACTAGTGGTTTTCTAACAAGTTTGTATGCATTATGCATAGGTTTGGTAATGAGCAATTTGCAGATATGCATTTAATTTATGGTGAATATAAAGGAAATGCTTCAGCGGCACAGGAACGATATCCTCGTAAGTTTCTTACTCGTACTGTGCCAAATGCTCGTACTTTTTTTAATACGCACTAGAGGTTAAGAGAAAGGGGATGTTTCCAAAAAGGATTCAGGAATGTGGTCGCCGGAGACAAATGGTAGATGCAATGGCGGCACAGATACTACATTATCTTGGTTAATATTCTGAATGTAGTATTAGATAGGCTGCTCGTCAATTCCATATAACAAGAACATCAATATGGAGGATTTTGAAAAGGCAAGGCATTCCACCCCTATCATTTACAAAGAACACATGAGCTGTTTTCTCGTGACTTTCCAGTGAGACTTGGTTTTTATAGAATTATACTTTGGAAGCCGTGAAGTGAGTTAGACGTATTTTTTAAGATGCTCTCTTAAAAGCGGTAAAAAAGCGGTAAAAACCCCGTTAAACTCGAACAAATTTAGGACACCGGTAGATTAAGAAATTCTACGTGAAATGAAGCTGCTCAATAGAAAAACAAAGATCATATGGAATTAACAATTACAAAATTTTCTAATAATATTAAATCAAATAAAGCAAACAAGCTCAAGTGAAGTGCAGTGTCCCTACGTACACCCTAGACGACCCAACAAGATACTCTTTAAGTGATTTATGGGCAACAAATAATAGCATAGTCAGTGTCAAAATGTGGCACATATATTTACAAAGCAATATAGCTGTGTTGTGACCTAAAGTAATTGTATACAGTGGAAAGTTTTTAAATGGACAAAATCAACTCAACCCAAGAAAGAAAAGAAAAGGAAATAAAATAAAACAGCAATCACAAGACGCTGCAGAAGGACAGATAAGCTATAAATTTATATTATTTTATCTGATTTAATTGATATTCTATTCTATCTTTCGATCTGATCTTTACCATCTCAATTTTTATCAGTTCAATTTATTGATTCAAAACATAATATTTTATTATTAATTTAGAAGGCGGAAATTGAAACCGATTGTCTCAAAGAAACGACATACAGGGTGAGCAAACTATCCCTTCGGACCTCTTTTTTCTCGCGAAAAAAAAATTGTTACCACGAGAAGGGCCCTTCCCAGGGCTCCACTGTAAATGGATATTTACCTGTGGAACGGTTAATAAATAAAACAGAACAAAAAAAATGGAAGCTACCAGATTCAGAAACAGAAAACTTAGAAGAAGAAAAATCAGGAGATGCCGATAGATGGAAATATAAAAGAAGCATGGAAATTGAAAAGAATCATCTCGCAAACACATGCACACCCCAACCGATCATGACAGATGGAAACTTAATAAAAGCATGGAAACTTAAAAGAAGCATCTCACAAACACCTACACTTCCCATCCTATATTCCCACCCCATGCGTCATGCGGTTCTCGCTGCTGACAACAAGCATGTCCAGTGTCCATCCCGGCGTATGCAGCCGGTCCGGCGGTATATGAAACATCCGAGATTTGGTTCCGGCACGCGGTTTGGCCGTCCGATGGGCGTGTTCGACGGCGACCAAGCTGCGTGTTGGAACGATCCTCCATGGATGCCCGGATTTGGCAGCAATACCCACCTTACGCTGGCAAATCAATCAATCAATTATACTTTAGATTTTACGAGAAAAGTACTATTCACAGATGAATCGTGCTCTACTCGACCAGGAGTTTTAAATGATCGTAACCAGCATTTATGGAGCTAGGAAAATCCTCACGCTGTGGTGAATGAAAAATATCAATACAACTTTTCAATAAATATTTGGGCCGGAATTATAAGCAGTAACTTAATAGGGCCTTTTGAGTTACCAAACAGGTTAAATGGTTTATAAAATAACCTGTATCAACTTATAGACGATTTACCTCAGGTATTACGCCAAACGCTGTAGTTTATGCAGGATGGTGCGCCACCTCATTATTCTTTAGAGGTTCGAGAATGGTTACACTTAACATTTACAAATCAATGGATTGGAAGGGGACCACAATTATATGGCCCCCTCGGTAACCAGATATGAATCCACTGGACTTTTACTTTTGGGGCCACTTGAAAAATGTTGTTTACTCGCCTCCTGTTGCTAATGTCGACGTTTTAACAGAGAGAATTTTTAATGCTGCCAATGAAATTCGAAACTCTCCACATGATTTAAATAGTTTGTATGGCAATCTTAGGAAACGGTTGCAAACGTGTATTCAAATTGGAGGTGGCTATTTTGAACAAATGAATTCAACAACAAGCATCAAACGTTTTCTTTTACTGTTTAAATTCATTTTTTGTGTATTTTGTGTTACGTAGTTCACCAATAAATCTGCACTTTCGTCTTAATTTGTAACATCTCCCGAAATTTATAAGCATCAAATGATCATATCGGTAGATAATACTGTCCAATTATAATTTGACACCACTTAGTATTTTGACTAATATAATCGTGCTCATCGCTTTTGATTGTTCGCTTAGGGAGATGTAATTCAGTTTTTTTTCTCAAAGACGGTCGATTTTTACGAATTTTTTTCAAGAGGTAAACAAGTTTCTAAATGAATCATAATGTTTGGTTGCTTTTTTTTTAATTGAAAGAAAAAATAGCACGGAGAAAGATATTTAGAAAATTATAATAAAGGTAGATAATAATACAAAGGGGTGATCCCTTTGTATACACGCTAGGTGGGTGAAATAATTTCGTTAGCAGCCTTTTCATTAGCAAACTTGATGTTCCTAAATTTGTCTGTTACTGATTATGTTATTTTCTGATAGAAATTAAAAACCGCTTTTCTGCACACCCCATTAAATGGGTGTAGCTGGATAGGAAAGGCTTTGAAAAATTTTACCCACCTTCATTTTCGATAAGGTTTGGTAGATTAATTTTTTGCACGTTATTACGAGACACCCTGTATTTAAACAAAGTTAAGAATGAAGCTCGTTAAACAGTTCGTTCTATTTTGAATTATTGTTTGAAAATAACATTAACCGCCGAAGCAACTTTGTGTAAATACAGTGATAACAAACAGTAGTGTTTTACTCGTTTCTATAGATAGATAGATAAATCTTGTATTAGTCATATAAACACAAATTATGCTTTGACACGTCAAATAAAAATAAGAATATAGCAAAAAAACAACAAAATAGTGGTTGTCTTAAACAAAAATGCACAATAAATAAAACAAATAATTAACACATAGAGTAAAAAGCAATAGCAATATAGCACATAGAATAACCAAAAATAAAAATAATAATAATCATGATCATACAAGAGTAAGTTTATAAAATTAAACGGGAAAAATCAGTCAACAGGAATTCGTCAAAATCATAGATTGCATTATCAAGGAGGAATTATTTAATTACTTATTTGAAGCGAGTACAATCAAGTGATTGTACAGCAATCTGTAACATATTGAAAAATTTACTGCATAATAGCATGTCCCGTTTCTCGTTTTTGAAAGTCACAAAAAATCCAAATATATATTACCCCTATTACGAGTTGAGTAGGTATGTACACTTTCACATGTTATGTAATTGTTTAAGTTACTTTTAACATGGACAAGGCACTGTAGATTATTAGCACAGGGCAAGGTAAGTATCCTAAGTGTTTTAAAAGCATTCCTACAATCATCCCTATATGACCCAGCAACGATTCTGACAGCCTTTCTTTGCAGTAAAAGAACTGTTGAGGTATGTGCCGAGTGGCCCCATACAAAAATGGCATAGGTAATGGAAGACTGAATCATTGCGTGATAAACCATTAGAACTGTGACAAACATTTTTTTAAATTGAGCAATAAGAAAATATTACGTGATATATTCTTGCAGATGTGAGACGGACACGTCCCATGTCAACTTACTGTCCAAAATAATGCCCAAAAATTTAGCGCAATGAGAAGTCATCTGTACAGACTGCTGTCGTAACGAAAAAATTATAGTCTTTGTCTTATCATTATTTAATACTAGCTTATTATTTAAAAACCAGTTATGAACCATAGACAGACTGTTTTTGAGCCTCTGATAATGAAATATTACAATCATTAAGGGAATGAGCCAATGTCGTGTCGTCAGCAAAGAGAGTGAAATTTGTTAAGGGACTACCGTTTGGCAAGTCATTACCATAAATAAGAAATAAAACCGGTCCCAAAACAGAACCCTGAGGAATACCAAATCTTATATCAATGTTACCCGAATTAGCATTATTAAAATGAACAAAACGATGACGATCTGTTAAATATGATATAATCGATTTTCTGCTGCACTCATAGAATTTATAAAATTTCGGTTTGTTCACTAAAATATTGTGAGGCACACAGTTGAAAGCCTTACTTAGGTCTAAAAATTGCACATGCACAAATATTAAATTTATACATGAATTACATACATACAATTAGTACAGCTAATGTACTGGATAGTTTTGTTCTAATTTTGTTTAATTTAAAACACAATAAATGTATTGAAAACGTACTTTTTTCAACTCAAACACCTCATTCTTCAGTACATTATTGAGATATCTGTGACCCATAGACAATATTTGTTTATTTGCCAACCCTAGGAAATGGCATCCTTTGAGAAATAATTCACAATACTGCCAGAAGATCTCGAATTGTTTTGACATTTGAAATGGGAACGCAAAACAATATCATGCATACTGTAATTTACCGAATATCAATATATTATGTAGACTGAAAATACCAGGCATGTTTTGCTAAACTACATATATGCATTAATTGAATATTTTACCACATTGAATTCCCAGGTGCAGAAAATTTTTAAATTTGTTAAATACACGAGCCCATTTCGTGAAAGTATAATCATTTGCCGCGCATTCAGCAAAGTAATATGTATTCGCTTTAAAACACAGGTGTATAATCGGTTCGGCTAGAGCATGTAACACGAGTTTCATATGTGAATGTTGTATGAAAGGACGTAGTAGGATAAGCATAAGATGGCTGCCCGGCATTGCTGTCAACGAAATTTTAGGGACTTTTTAATACATATAAAAGACAAATTGCCTCGAAATTTCAGCTTTCTTTATTTAAGTTTATTGGTAAAAAAAAATATTTTTAAAATATAGTTACAGTTGTTTTCTTAATTGTCTCAATAGAAGAAATATGTGTTAATTCTAATTGTTGTGTAGTCAGCTTAAAATTAGTATTGGCATAACCCTGTACTATGTGTGCACTATAGCCACATGTAGACACATCCCCATAAGTCACTCTCTGTTCCCTGTGACTCCAGCCCCTTAAAAAGACAGTATCACATAAGACGTCGAAAGTGTAAGAACGAACAACACACACACGCCCAAGTGGCTCTATGTTATTTAGTGGCAATTAATGTACATAGGTAGTTATCGAGTGAACTTTTGTAAATAGTGTACTAAGTGAATAAAAGTAAATAAGGAAATATCTATCAGGTGACTTTAATTAAGACAGTTCTGTTCAACCCCCACTACAGTCCACTTAACCCCGAACACTAATGAAAACTGATTTCTTATATTGAAAAACAAATGCAGTTTTTTATGTTTTAGAGTATACTCCAGTAAATAATCTATATCTTAAAACGTACTCGTTAATGCAACAAGTTCCGTTGGTTTTAGGATCTTCATATGTCACACTTGGATGTCATGGTAGTCAAAACTGTTCAAATATTCTGAAGAAAATGAAGTTCACTTTAAAGTCCTTGTAATGTTTGTACATTTTATAGTTTATAAAATTTAGATTTCTAATTTTTTGCAAATAACAAAAGATTTACTTTGACACATGAAATAAAGTGTAAATTAAAGCTAAATGCAACTACTTTTAATAAACTATATCCACTTTTTCATTATAATTTACATTCAACGGGAATGTGCAATATGGTACACGAATCTCAAAATCACAGATTTTCTATAAATATATTTTCAGTATTGAACGCTCAGATTTTTTCCAATTAAGATCTACGGTGAACGGAAGATAAATATCAATTCTTTCAATTGTATGTAATGAAATTTTTTGTAGCTGTCTAGACACAAGCGGGTACAAAACTTACCGACGTAAATTTGTATAGAATTCAAATTCGGGAGGAGCTTCTAAAAGTCGCCCGAGGTGACGCTCGCAGCGCACGTCCGTTTGTAAGTCATTGTACAGTAAATGTTTAAATTATTTTACAATCCGAGAATTTTTCCGAAGATTATTAACATTTCTGTACGGATGCCCACGGAAAACGCTATTTTTGAGGTTCCCGGTGCCGGTAACCAATTTTACCCCGGTGCAAATGACAACTTCATAGTTATTACGTTACAATTACTGGGATTTATGCAAATCCCGGTACAGTATTTACGAACTCTATTGGAACAGCACGGAACTAGAGAATTTTACGGGGTATTGTCAATATATCGCTTCACGTTGAATGAGAGAGCACAGAATTTTACAGATTTATATTCACCACTTCTCGTTTACAGTCCACGTGGACTTGATCCGCCTATCATATAGAAATATAGGTGGAACTAGATGCTTAGCGAATTTGATTTGTCAACACCAACCTTGTTCAGAGTTTTTGCATGCCATAATATTGTAACGTATTTCCACTTCTTAGGAAACACCCTGTATGAATCTGTGGGTTCTAAATAATTTTAACAAGGGGTAAACCACTAATACTTTATTTAATAATTTACTGGCTATACAATACTTCAAAATAACCTTTACACTTTGTTTACTTAACCTCACTTGTTATTACCGAACGTCACTTTTCAACTTTTTAAAACTTCCTCCTCTCGCCGTGGAATCTCGCCTTATATACCCTGAAATTGCCTTTAGAGTCATCTAGAACATATCGAGAATCTTCTCCTACCACACTCTAGAAAACTCTACAAGTTTCCAGTCACTATTAAGTATAGGCGTATCATCTCCAGTTTCAAGGGGGGTGTAATACATAACAATATATAAAACAAAAAATACGCATGAACTATTTGTATCGTATGATTTCTACGAGGCAGTGCAGTACAGCCAGGCAGTGTTATAAATTACTTAATTCTAGTGAATATTTGACCAAATTATTAGTTTTATTACTGTTTGAGTGACTTTTTGCAATTAATTGTTTAAAATGACATTTTGGAGGCCTTTCGATAGCAGTGACAACGAAACGGACGATTTTGATACAGAACCTATACAAACGGAATTTGAAAACAAAGACTTACACGTTCAAACTCAAAGGGTTATTTTGAATATTTACTCGTGTTTAAAAGGCGAAAATATTGATTATCCTTATAATCAAATTATGAAGAGGATTTGTGAATTAACCAAATTTAGCCGTGCTACATTTTTTGTGTTATTAGAGCAGAGGATGTAATTGATCATTCTATTAAACGGAAAAGACAAAAACTTAAAAAACTTGATAACGCCTCCAAAGTGTCATCCGTCGATTTGTGTATGACTTTTACAATGAATAGAAGTGCCCACATTAGAAATGATTAGAGATAAGTTACGCGACTATCCAGATTACATACTATACTATAAATCGTTAGATACTTTGCGAAACGTTTTGCTCGATTGCGGTTTTAGGTGCAAAAAATTGGACAAACGAATGGTAGTTATGGAATCAACACGCATCGTTGATCATCGACACGAGTACCTGCATAAGATAAAAGAATACCGAGATTCATATAGAGACATAATTGATCTCGACGAAACATGGTTTGACACCCATGATGTAGTTCAATACGGTTGGGTAGATAACACCAAAAAGTGTAATTTAAGTGCTCCATGTTCTAGGGGAAAAAGAATTATAATTCTACATGCTGGAAGCAAAACGGTTTTATTCCAAATGCGTTAATGTTGTCTGCTAAAAATATCAAGCAATCCTCTGCCGACTACCACAAGGATATGACACCCGAATTATTTGATAAGTGAGCAAAGGAACAGCTGTTACCAAATATCCCACCAAATTCTTCAATTGTTATGGACAATGCGTCATACCATTCGCGACAACACACAAAAATTTCGAACACCAACACAAGAAAAGGCGATATAATTGAATTTATGAAAGGTAAAGGCTTGGAAATACGAGAAAAAAACACAAAAAAGACTTTATTAGAACTGATTGGAAAGCAAAATTTTAAAAATATGCCGTTGAAATAATGTTTGAAGCACACGATCATACTATTTTACGTCTGCCTCCATATTATTGCGTTTTCAACCCCATTGAAATGGTGTGGGCTGATGTAAAAACAAGACTACGTCAATATAATCAATCCCCATAATTAAGTGAGTCTGTCTTAAAGAATATAAAGATAATAGTAGACGAAATAGACAAAAGCGATATATGGAGGAAGTGTGTATCTCATGTGATAAAAAATGAAAATCAATATTCTATATTATCAGCTATCAGTCCAATTATTATTAATGTAAATACCGATTCAAGTTTTGAAAACTCGGATAATGGCGAATGAAATCTTGTTTATTTAAAGTTCATACACCAAGCTCTTTTTAAATTTGTTTATTTAACGTCGACCTATTTCCGCTACTGAGACCAATTACCGATGCCAGGAAACGAGTTCCCCCTTTAAATTTTTCCGAGTCTTTCCTTTATAGAATAGTAGAAATTTTCTACCTGCCTAACATTATGATACTGCAAAGTTAATAGTAACATGGCCTAACATTTAATAAACAAGACAGTCGCTGCTTTACGCCCCTTCGAAAGGATTAAATGCCATCTGTGCAACTCCCGCTTAAGATTACATAACTCTGCCGCTAGAAGATAGAACGAGAGGTAGGTCACTAGACCATAGATGTATCGTTAATGTATCATTTATGTGACTTACCAAATGTGATAAACATATTTTTTCATTAATCACTTCTATTGAATAAAGGTATTATAGAAATCCCTTTCTTTAACAATTAATAAATTATTATTTAGCATTTAAAGCATTTTTATATTTCTACCGCCGCCGCCTATGTCCCATAAAGGAGATGCTGACTTTACTCCGAGTTTTCGTTTTTATGCTGTCCCAATTAAGATCATATATACTATACTACGCTGCTTTCGCTTACTAAAACTTGTTTGTAATTACATTAAGAATTTAAATGTGAAGTTTGGTTTGAAAATTTCAATGTTCTAGTTTTTTCATTTTTTTTTTACAAAAATGTGTACTTAACATTTATTTTTTTTTTATTTTTGAGATAATTTGAGATATTACGAAAAATGCATCAATGTTGCATTTATTTTTTAAATGTAATTAATAGTGGCAAAAAATCACTTTTACAAAAACAAACAGCACAATCGTGGACTATTTTCAGTATTTCTGAACCCTTACTGTGGAATTTTGCACGATAATGTGCTAAAATATTAAAGAAACGATTGTTCATTTAAATTAGACTTGGATCACATAACTAAAAACTAAAAACTCCTATTAAAATTTACTTCAGAAACCTTAAAAGTGAATAATATAGATTTATCTAATAATTTTTACATCGTGTTTGTCAACTATATTCTCTTAAATTAAATACTACTTACATATTATGTTTATGTCTTTCTTCTTTTGTTACATTTCAGGCCATTTTAAAATTTCTAATGTCATTTTTGGAGGTGTCATAGTTGAGGCATAAATATTTTTGACAATTTGGTTAATAATCATGCTGAAAATAATGCTGAAACCCGTTAAAAAAACAATTGAATAAAAAAATAAATATCAAAATTAAACATCATTCTGTTCAGAATTAACCACTATTGGGATACCACAAGAAAGAAAGCAAAAACTGTCCAATTGATTCCAACTATAATATAAAAAAAGTGGACGATAAATTATTAAAATGATGCTGTTCTGATTTACCTAATTAGTTATTTTGATTCTTTATTGTATATCTTATAATCATTCCTCATACGTTACTAGATAGAAACGTCTACCTGTCCCGGTAATTGTTACGTCATAACTGTGACGTTGTCACTTATACTGGGACAAAATTGGTTACCGGTACCGGGAGCCTAGACACAGAGTCATATAGACAAAAGGAAGTATATGTATTTCTTTGTACAATTTTCTGCTCTTTAGTTTTCATTTCTATGATAGTTTTTGTATTTTTTGTGTTGTAAAAGTTATTTGCCAAAAAAAATTATTCTAAGATTGACGTCATTTTGTTTTACCTTCCGTCCACGGTGGCATTGATAACTTTTTAAAGTACTTGTCTACTATTAAAAACTTCTTAAAAAACGGAAAGTTCTCATAAAGATTATTTAATCCTAGCTCAAATCTCCTGCGGACTGTGCTAATAAAAAGTTTTGAAAAAAAAATTATCACATATTGAAATCCCCCTATATATTTATTACAATAATATCGTATTACGTTCCTATATCCATCAATTTTGTAATTTAATTATCACAAAAAGAAAGAGGCATGAAAAAGTGGAAAATGTCAAACTCGCTCTTACATTTAACGAAATGGCGTGCCACATAGTGCATTATCGAGATGAAAATTTCTCCTTTGATAAACCGTACACGAAAGATTAGTTAATCCGAGAAATTTTTACACGTTACCATTCGGCGAAACTTTATCAGAATTGAATTAGAGATTTAAAATTAGTGCCTGAAACTAATATACGACAAATTTAAGCTCGGGATTATGTTATTAAAGTCTGTGAGGTGCGAAATTAGCTCTCTAATGACTTGCAGGGACTGGGCGCATGCATTTATGCACTCACTTCTGATTTAGAGCACATGCCTAATCTAGTTTGTACTCTTGTAAATTATAATCCAGTTTTTTGTTGGCTCTTAATTCGATTAACGTTTGAGCGCTCAACTTGGCTTTCAGTGAGGCGAATATGTTAATTTATTCTGTTTTAAAACAAAATGGAATTGAATATTGAATAAATCATGTACACTCAGTACTTTATTTTTAACACTAGTGTTAAGAGTAACACACTTTTAACACTGGTATTATATGAAGACATTTTTAACATATGCATAGTGTGCCACTCACACTATTTTCTGATACTTTCAATATTTGCACGTTGGCGATTCGTGATTTATTATATATTTGTCATACTAGCGCTACACGTTGGGCCAAGTCTAGCAAACCTCGGCCAAAGTCAACGTGTGAATGGCAAGTTTGTCTTGACTGACCACGAATGTGACAAGTTTGCTTGTGATCACCTCGATATCGTTAAATATTACACCAATCAAAAGGATTTTGGACGTGCTTGGGTCAGATACCAATTCCCGTCCACAGTGTTGCGTTAAAAAGGCAGTTTGGAACAAGGATAATATTTTTGAGTTTTAGAACTATATCAGGGAAAACCTACGATATGGGAACCAAAAATAATTGGCTTGATATTTTAAATAGGTAATGGAGACTTCTATAGCTGCCACCAGTAGCTAAAAACCTTAAACTCATAGCCAAATTAATTTTCGCTGGTATAGCTTTTCTCGAATCAGTAGCAATCTCGGAAATAATTGTTCCTGTTTTGCACAGGAGAAATTCGAATTCAGTTGATGACATCCTACAGAGATTCCCGAATTCACCATCTTTTAGATTTTAGCAAGCACTGCTGTATCGGCCAACGCAACTTTTGGATGATATATTTGTAGACAAATGTTTGGGTAATTATTTCATCGAAAATATGGCCCAACGTGTAGCGCCAGCATCAGAGTTTAGGGACAATAAACCCAAATTTCCAAGATCTTAAATGGAAACTGATCGAATTTTTCATTATATTAGTACTTTTGTGGACATTGTATTATACAGAATGCCAAGTTTTGGCTGTGTTATTAATTGTGGAAGTGTGGCAATACTAAGTGACGCCAGTTTTTATTAAATTACCTCGACTTTTCAACTAGGAAAAGTTGAAGTTGCAACACGCCAAATTCGTAAACCTCGACTTTTGAATACCTTAGACTTATTCTTTTAATTATTGCACTCTTTTCAAAAATCATAATTACAATACATATGTGTGTAACATTTGGAAATACATCGGCATCTGTCTTCTTTATTTAATATTATAGGGATTTAACTGGTAGCACCAACATTTTTCCAATACACCTATCCTGTACACCATAAAACAATTTCGTAAAATAAAAACTCGTCTTCATCTTAACAAGCAAAATTGGCCGCATGAATGGATTAAGGATAAGTGTGGATGCTAAATAATTCGAAATTAAGTTTTAAAATATCACGAAATCCTCAAAATATATAGTTGAAACAACCAAACAATTTATATAAATAGAAGCAGATACACATTTAGAAGTGTGTTGATACCATAGTCCAGACATTACATTTTATAATCATCTCTTTCTTTATGATCAAAATTACCATAGCCCCATCTTTGTTGCAGACACCCTCATTTTGACGTGACAAATAAAAGTAAATATAACCTTAATCACCCATTTTGATCTGTAAATAAAGCATTCTCAAATGCTGAGGAGACAGAATATAACCTAAAATTGTATCAAGTAAAGTTTATATGCTGTTTCTCTAATGCGACGATAGTTTAAAGACAAAATATGTGTCGATCGTCAACCAATTCTGAGTGTTGTAAATGTAGTATTTCGACCGGAATGATGGTGGCGCCACTTGGTTGTTTTACCATAATGTGACTATGTTCACATTATTGATTTTCGTGTGTAGTTACAACAAATGTTAATACAGCAAATAATTATCTTGTTTCACTTCACTTCAATAAATTACTGATTTGTATAACTTAAAACTCTGTTTTTTATCACTGAGCTGTACATATAGGTATTTATTTTCCTAAAATTAATACTTTTGTTTACGGCCAAACTACAGCAATACATTTAATTTTATGGGACCATTGATACAACACAGTTCTTCCCCATTTTTACGGTTCAATAAGAATAAACGTATACACTATACACACTAAACATGAAAATAATTTAAGTCATACACTGAACTGAACTTGTGGTAGGTTCCTTGTGAAACATCTTGAAAATAATTGTTAATAAATTAAACACTGCTTTTAGATGAATCAATCAATATATTATAAATACTCTACATATGTTTCGGCTTATTAGGCCTTTATCAAGAGTATTACATAGTGAATACTCACTATTCACTATGTAATACTCTTGATAAAGGCCTAATAAGCCGAAACATATGTAGAGTATTTATAATATATTGATTGATTCATCTAAAAGCAGTGTTTAATTTATTAACAATTAATTTAAGTCAGTTCAGTGAAACATGAAATGCAACTGGATTTAGACATATGTCTATGCTACACTGATACCACGGCCTTGGACAGGCTGCAACAGAGATACCGTTACAGTCAATGTTGTACCTTAGAACGAAATAGTGGGAAAAAGGTATGTTGGACATGTTAGCAACTGTATATCATGACTTTTAGACTTTACCTCAGCATCTATTTATATAATTTCTTTGGAAACATGTACTTAGAATATAAATCAATTTTAATCATTTTAGTGACTTTTCTGTGTCACGTGACCATCATTCTTTCTCGATCGCACTGTAGTTAGAAAACGTTAAGTAGTCTACTTTTAATAGTGTTTATACAAAAATATGTTTTCAAGTCACTCGGCTATCAATGACTTCTGTCTACACGTCCCATTATTCCTTATCTTTAATGAAAATTCGTTTAATCAATATCCTAATTGAAATTCAACTCGCATTTCAGCCAAATTGAAAATTAAAGAAATAATCTGATTAAGTGTATTGGATTGTACACGCGATCGATATAAAAATTGTTATACATCATGGGCGACTTCTCGTCTGTCAGAAACATTAGAGAATTATTTCAAAATAATATGCTCTTATATTTTAAAGGATCAACGAGCACCAGAAACGATTGCAAAAAGAGAACCATACATATTTTTAAACTAATACTCTTTACTCATTTTTTGTTATTACAGGTGCAAAAATCCAACTTATTATATCCAAAATATCCTATTTGATGAAGGTATACTCTTTATGAAGGGATATTCACTGTGATTTCCTAACTAGAAGTGATAAGTGTCATTTTTTACATGTATTTTTACTTATTTCAATCTACTTAAATTGATTTGATTTTTTGTGTTATATTAGATTTAATTGCGTCTTTGTATAAGGGGTTATTCATTAATTACGTCACACTTTGAGGGGGGAGGAGGGGGTCCATAAAGTGTGACAGAGTGTGACAAGAGGGGAGGAGGGGGTCAAAATTTTGTGACATCACATTATCTACATCTACGTATACCGTTGTTTTAATTTAATGGAATTCAGAAAAACCAAATCAGAATATTCTACCTCAAAATTTAAAATGTGAGACGTCATAAAGGGTGAGAGGAGTTGACTCGAATGTGACAGCCTGTGACATAGGGGGAGGGCGGTGTAAAAAAACCATGAAATTTGCGTGATGCAATTAATGGTGGACCCCTAACCTGTTATTTGCATTTCCTTATCTGCTAGTTCGCATAGGTAATTTAACACTATCTTAAATGAGTTCGCTTCTTTGTTTCATATTTTTATCTTTGTAATTCAAACTTTCATTATCCAAAATGCACATTCAGGCTTAGATTACTTTGTGAAATGCAGACTTAGATTAAATTAATGCAATCCTTGTATAAAATTGCAACATTATAAATACAAGAGAACGGTGCTTTGCCAGTCAGTCTGCTTCATTTTATTAACTCACCTAGTTATTTTAAACAAGAGCAAAGTCTCTAAATTCCACCTTTTATAAATTTCATGTTTTTTAAGTGATTAAAATTGTGAACCAACATTATAAGTGTATAATTGTCAGGTAAAATTCGGCATAAATGTATGGTCAAGTGTGATTGGTAGATGGTCCCTCCATGGCCCGCATTGTCCCCCGATCTAACACCACCCAACTAGCAATTTGATATTTTATAAAAGGTATAGGAATGTTTCTGACACAAATTTTATAAAACAACGCTACTCTCAGAAACATTTTCATAACGTTTTCACAGCAGCTATAAATGCAAAATTGGCACTATCCTATAAAATATTTCAGTCGCTGGTTATATTTTGTAACGCCTATTGGAACCATTACATAATAATTGTATAAACATTTCCAGAAGCTTTATGAAAATTTAGTACCATCGCTATATAGAAGTTTTATTAAAGCTTCAATTAATTGTACTAAAAAACACACTTCACTGTCTATTAAATTACTGCTTTAAGACAACTAAACAACTGTTTTATAAGAGCTTTTAAATAGTCATTATTTAAGAAAAATGCTGCTTTATACACACTAATAAAACAAAATGATTTCTAAAATGTATCCTAAAAGTTGAAGTATTCTTGACACTAAAAACATATGGCATTGTGATTTAATACTATAAAAAAACCTGTAATAATTGTTTAGAGACTTATTCTGGCTTACAACGACTGCAGTTTTTGATGCGGAGAAAATTTTACTGTGAACTATGGCCATATCTTTAATACATTTTTAACGCGCCTCATATTTATTGATAATTTGTAATAATTTTTGAAATTTTATAAATGCCGATTTTATGAATTTCAGTTCTCTTTGCATTGTAACTTACACTAATTTGTTTTAGTAGTCATAACTGTATAGTTAGCACGTTTCTGGCTCCATAAATTCTAATAAACATTTAATATTTTAAATTTTCATATCTTGTCATATTTACCATCACAAATGCTGACCCTTCAAGATGGTCTCCCTTTGTAAAATACTTTTGTGTTAGTAGCGACCATTTCACGATATTTAATTATTAGACGATGCCTATAAAACATCTATAAAACAATGCGCCTTTTTCGTGAATCTTATAAAATAAATCACTCACTTTCGCGATACTTATGTAGCTCTTATGATTAATCTGTTAGAACTGAGTTGTATATGCAATCAAGGAAACAGAATTGGCTCAATTTGCGTAAATATAACCTAGAAATTAGTAGAGTAAGTCACCTTGTTTACAGATCTGTTTATTTATGTATTTATTGCCAAAAACATATATTTTACTACTGGAAGCAACAGTACTTTGGCAATTGACCTGATACGTTAACAGTGCAGTGAGTAAAATGCGTTGTTTCATTTTATAGCAATATAACCTGTGCCTTATTGTCAGAACCAATACGCTGTTAATACATATACCTAATATTTTTACAACCACTTTTTAAATTTCTCCATTGTCCTAAATCTGATGTTTTTAGTTTCGTCGTTACATGATCTGTCCAGATCTGCACCGCTCTTGTTTATGTTGGTAACTAAAATTTTGGGAAAATAAGCTTTTTTATAAACCTGTATACTATAATTATGACAAATTTTCATTAAAAGACAGACTTTAATTATGAGTAAACATAAATACACAGCTAACGCAGAAAATCCATTTTCTCAAGTATGTTATATTGTATTGTTAGCCACCACATTTTTATGCTCAAGTAAACAATTTTGTAATGACTTTATTGCTGTTTCCATATTACAGCAAATACGATGCTATATAATAACACAGGCCCACAAAAAAAAGTCCTGATACAGAAAGTTGAAGTACCTTCTGGTACGTTTTTCGGTGTGCTTAAAACTAATCTCAGGTCAGAACTGACCCATCGCCCTTATATTTCACTCCAGCACACCGCAGCAAAAAAATGGTCGGAAGCCGAACACCTATGCATAAAAAAATCGCACACTCAAGAAACTTAACATTTTAAAAAGAAACCAACTCACACTAGCATTCAAAGAAGAAACACGCACTCCCACATCTCCAATGAAAATACCTTGTTTCAGTGCATCGAATTTCCTCATCGACTTTAATATTTTTAACGCGAATTGTTCTTTCTATTATCCAATATTCCCTGAACCTTCAATTTCAAGAATGGCTTAACAATAAATCCAGATCTAACATGTATTTGCATTTAATATATATTGATTAGTTTTTTAGCATGAACAGCTATATCATGGAAATTTGTTTTATACTGGACTTATATATATATATACTTATTTTTCTCTTTTTCCAAGGATAGTGGGAAGAAATTTGATAAATATTTAGTTAATGAAAATTTTACTTAAAAGATCTCTATTTATATAATTTTGAAAGTAAGTTCAATATATGGATATAATGGCATCAAATTGTTATCATCTCCCCCTGATGATGCTAGGTTGATTGACGTAACACTCATCAGTATACCATGAAATTTTATATGCTTCCAACTAGAAATAAAAAAGAAAATCATAAAAACTAAATAACATCTGATGGTTAGATGACATATATTTTGACCAGCAGAAGTCTTTCATGATCTCCAACAATTTTTAACTGAAACATTTTTCAAATATCCAACGGTTGGGGAGACACTGGCTGTCCACGCATTAGTAACTCACCCGGTATGTTATTTCTTATTATCTTAATAACAAGCTGTTGAAACTGTCACAATCACTGAAAAGGAGTTATTAGCATTGAGACTTCAGACCGCCGCTGTCCTGATTATTTGATTTTACCATATACGTCACGATATTAGCATAACGTTTCGAGAAACAGCTTACACAAATCAAATCTCCTGATAAAAGCATTACTTTTATGGAGCGAGCCAAAAATAAACTTGTTGCATTATATTTTCGTCTTTTTATGTGTTTCTTATGGGCAGCGCGTGCCAAAAGGACATTTCCAGTTGTGTTGCTTTCGCGGGTGTGGTCTGTAATGCAACAGTCATTTCATGACAGTTAATCGTTAGATAGAACGAGATCCATTACTTTTGTCAATTTAGTTTGTGTTTTACACGCCAAAGAGGTTAAGCTGGTAAACTTTGAAATAAAATATTCTGGGGTTTAGTTTTGGGGTGCGGTGTATCGTAGTTAATCTAACATGGATAATTATTCTGTGAATTTCTGATTTTAAACCTTAACGGTATATTGTTGTTTTTATGGTATAATACTCTTTTATTCATAATCATAGAATAGAATAGAACACTTTATCTCAGAAACATATTTACATGTATGGAAATGTGTAATATACAACAGTATATCATAATAATAATCTAATAAAAGTCTAATAATCTTATACATACATATACATAATATATCACATATAATGGTTGACAGTTTTACAATACACCTAGTGAGTAATTTAGTTTCAGTATGTTTATACGTTTTCTAACCTGCACAAGCATTCATATATGATCAGTCTGTCATTTGTTCATAGGGAATTGTTTTGATCCTGAATAAAATCGTTTACCGAATAGTAGGCATTTTTAGGAACATGTCTTTTACTTTTTTTTCAAATTTCCTTACAAGCAGATTTTTCGTTTCTTTGTGTAGTTTATTATACGTTACAGAACCACTATAATAACAGTGCTTTTCATATAGAGAGGTTCTGTGACGTGGCAATAGTATTAAGTTATTATTTTGTCTCGTATCTGAACTACTGACTGTGTAAGTTGATTAATTTTTATGTACCAACAGTAATGTTTGTTCGTTTTCTTAAAATTGTTCGCTGTTCCCTGTCCGTCAAGTAGCTCTGAAACCATTTTAGAGCTACACCACATATGCCATAGAATTCCAGTTTTAGAATTATTTCTAAATTTACACTGTCGAAAGCTTTCGAGAAATCACATGCTACACCAACTATTTGATAATTTAAGTCCAAATATTTTACAATGATTTTTGTTATATCATAAGTTGTTGTTGATTTGCCACTTAGGAATTCATACTGCCTTGGTTTTATTATATTACATTTATTTAGGAATTCCAATAATCTTTTGTTCATAAGTTTTTCAAAAATTTTTGATATCGTGATTAATAAGGATATTGGTCGATAATTTGAAATAGATTGCGGATTTCACTTCTTAAACAATGGTGCAACATGTGATATCTTCAGGGCTCTCGGGAAAACACCCTGTGCGAAAGATTCATTGAAGATAGTAACGAGTTTATCAGCTAATAGGTTTACAATTTTTTTTAATAAAATTGGTGAGATATTGTCATATCCTCTATCAGTTGGCTTGTTAAAAAACGTCCTGTTATTCGCTTCAATATAATTCTGTAAATAAGTGTTTACCCTGTTTGCTTCATTATTTTGCAAAGTTGAAACATCAATAATATTCAAAAAGTAGTCATTGTACATTTCAGCCAGGACTACAGAACTAAACAAATTGTCTTACATGTCAAAAGTTGAAAAGTATGGCATTTCAACTTCATTCAACTCAACTCAACTTCACTTTGACATTTGTCCTTTGACATAAAAACACAAAATGCTATTTAAAAATTTAGTGAACAGTTTATTGGCTTTTTGTTTAAGGTGGCCATTTCCTAGAAAGAGACTATAAGAGTACCTAGACTAGAAACATAAACTCATTCAGATATTTATCTGTAATATTCTACAACCTACTACCAAATAACTGGAAAATACTTAATGATATTGCATTTGCCAAGAGTAAAAAATTTCTGAAAGAAAATGTCTTTTTGAGATTAATGACTTTTTCATGTTTTTTAATTATTTTTAAATGTTATTGTCTACTGTTGATCTTGTTTTATTCTAATGTCATTACATTAAAGTTTATAATTGGAGTACTTACTTGTTTATTAATGTTCTCAGGCCATTATTTTTATATTTTTATATTTTTTTACCTATTTTAGTGACTTATGTATTATCTTTGTGTCTGACGAGTATAAACAATACTGTATTGTCACACACAAAATAAATAACTATAACTATCATTTCAATTAGAAAAGTATAATTTCTTCACACTAATTTAGTTTGGATTTCGACGACAACGTTCCACCATAGATGCTAATATAAAAATGGTCACAGGTATATTACATACCTTCGAGAGAGGCGAGATATTATACGCTGCTTTCTGTGATCTCTCGAAGGCATTTGATTGTGTATGTCACAATGTGCTAAAAGAAAAACACTCGTACTACGGCATAAGAAATCCACCACTTGAGTTTATAATATGCTATTTTCGAAATAGAGTTCAAGTGATGGATTATAATGGTGAGAGGTCGTCAACTATGTTACTAAGTGCAAGAGTGCCGCAAGGCTCCATCACAGGTCCACTCCTGTCTCTTATATATGTGAATGATACCTCAAACTATATGCACACGGTAAATAGCATACAATACGCTAACGACACCACTCTTTATAGTATAGGGACAGATATAACAGAGTTAAATGAAATGATGGTTCACTGCCAATAGACTATAACAAAGATAAAACAACAGATATACAATTTACGTTAAAAAATTCCATAGATGATCAAGCCACAAAACTTCTAGGTGTAATTTTAGACAAAAGCTTAAATTGGAAGGACCACATCAATATGGTAGCTAATAAATTGTCAAGCCTAGCATTCCTACTACGTAAAATTGCTTTATACGTTCCAACAGAAATAAGTAAGATAGCATTATATCGGACTGTTTCAACCATAGTTGTCTTATGGTGTACTTATATGGGGAAACTCGACTGAATGAAGTAGAATATTTCGATTACAAAAAATGGCAATTAGGGCCATGACTAACAGTATATAACGTGTTACTTGTAGGCCCCTATTTGCTGAACTAAAAATTTTAACGTTCCCTATTATAAACTGTCTAAATTATATAAAGAAAAATGAACAACAATTTCAGAAACAAAGTACATCAGACTTGAAATCTCAAATATAGACTAGAAACGACCCATAATTTCCTTTATATATGGCTATAAAAATGTACAATCAACTGCCTAACAAAATAAAGGAATTACCATTCTCCAAATTCAAAATAGGGATCAAAGAAATATTCACCGCTCTAGTACCATTCAGTATCGAAGAATATTTTGATAAAGTATTTGATATACTACAATAGACTTCTACTATAATTATTTATTATTTACTGCATCTTAGCTTCATTCATTAATCCTGGGTAATTTACTTTTTAATTATTTTAACATATAAAACTTAATATTGTTTAATTATAAATTTGTAAAAGTAGTGTATGTTATTGTTATTTTAGCCCTAAGTGTACCATATCTTCTAAAATATTTGACACGTATTTGTTGAGTTGTATGTATGTCTGTTCTTCATATACCTTGCCAATGTTAAAACTAATATAAAGTTACACAATTAAAGAAGTTTAATATTATTATTATTATTATTGAAAAAGCGTCTATCTGAAAATGTAAAATATGCAGGGTCGTCCATTTAAAAACTGCCGATGATGTCATTTCTCGAAAAATAGGGTTGCTCTTGAAAATCAAAGTATGTCACTGAATACAATAAAAATAGTGTAAAAACTATTGTTAAAGGTATTTCTTAACCGAACTCATAGTTTAGCGAGAAATCAGGTGTTTCCACACATTTGCCAACTCTGTATATTATATGACTCTGGGACGTGATATAAAGGCATTATGGAAAATCTGAAATAAAGGGAAGTCCTCGTTCTCACTAGTGCAGATGACCGATTGTAAGAGATAAGTCATCATCCTTTGAGTCCAGGATATTGTTCTGAAACTGATTATATATTCAACACAGCGCTGTGACTATCTATTGTGAAAAGTACAGAAAAACTATCGTAGAATCCATTTTTATTACGACAAAGTTGTAATGCAGATTTCTGTTGATAAAGTACCTAACCATTTTGTTTTATTCATAGGCGTTAGATCCTATAGTATAAAAATTATACATGAATCATATTTTTAAAACGAAGGTTTTATTAAAAAAATCTACTAAAAAGTAAAAATAAAAAATTAAATTTATACATCTGGTGGTCATATAACACTATTGTACACTAATTTTGTTCCACTGACCACCACCAAAGCTTTTAGTTTCCAGATGTATCAAATTAAAAGTATTTTTATACTCTTTTAGCACACTTTTTTGAATAAATCCTTTATTTAAAAAAAATGTATATACAGACTGTCTATTTTACGAGGGCCACACCAAATATCTCGCTTAATATCTATTGTAGAAGAATAAAGTTTTAGAAACAGTTATCCCATTTTTTGTGAGCTATATTTCAGTAAAAATAAATTTGAAATCCATAGCCTACTTTATGAGATATATTACAAAAACCTGAAAAATAGGAAAACCTTGGAATGAAAGTTGACGGCAAAGACAATAAGAATAATAACGTGTAACAAAAAAATCGAAAAATGCAGTTGGCTTTGACATACGCTATTGTGCAAAAATGAAAAATACATATCTCAAAGTAGGCCATGACGCCATTAATTCCGTTATTTTTTTCTCATTCCAACGATATAAAACATGTCACAGAAATTTTAACCGATAGTGTCAATATTTAATATTTTACGAATACCACAATTCATATAATTGAATCGTAACAATCAGCTGTGCCATAATAGTAAAAATTCACTTTATAATAATTATAATTCCGTAATTATTTATTACAATTTAATACAAACCAATAAATACCTCATAAATAAAAATACAAGTACAAAACGAACATCCAAAGAAAAAAACGAAAAACTATGCATAACAGTACTACCTACTACTATATTGAAAAGAAATTGTGTGTATTTATTTTTCTAACTACAAATGCTCAAATTGTGCACCATGCATTTTGACACATAAACGTGCTCTACGAGACACGTCACGCATTACATTTTGGAGCATTTCTGGAGTAATTGCCTCACATGTGTTTCGAATTCTGGTTTTGATGTCCTCAATATTTTCAGGGGCAGTTTGAAATACCTTGTCTTTAATGTAACCCCAGACGAAAATATCCAAGGGAGTAATATCTGGTGATCGAGCTGGCCATAGAATGGGTCCATAGGTGCCTATCCAGCTATCTGCTGATAACTTGGATTTAATAATGTGTAAATATGTACATATTATAGCCATTGTGAGGTGAGACATCATGTTGAAATATGAATAATTTAATCTTTCTGCCACTGTTAAGATTCTTAGAAAATAGTCTTTGCAGAATTAGTATTAAGGTATCTACCAGCGGTTAATTTGCCATCATAAAAATAAGGTCCAATTACTTTAGTCCCTAAAAGACCCAACCAAACATTCGTAGAAAATCTTTCTTGGAAAGCAGTCTCTCTGCACCAATGTGTATTTTCTCGTGTCCACTTATAATGCATATTTCTATTGAAAAATTCATTATTAGAAAAATTTGATTCGTCCAACCAAAGAATTTTGCTATATATCAGCGCGTCATTCCTTTTCTTATTTAATAACCATCTACAAAATCTTACTCTCCTTGGCTTATCTCCCTTATTTAAATGTTGAACTTTCCTCATTTTGTAGCATCGAAATCCGTTTTTTTTCAATATTTTTCTTGCACTGTCTTATTTTATGCGACAGTTTCTCTGAATTTGTCTCAAAGAGGTTTCCTCATTTTGGTTAACATAATTCATTACTCTATTCACTTCTTACATTATCCGCAACATGCGCTCGCCTTACTACTTTTTTTGAAAATGAACCGTGCGTTTTTAGATTTTGAACTAACTTCCTAAACATAGTTCGATTTGGCTGCGGAGCGTCTGGAAATCCATCTCCGTAAACCGTGACTGCCATCTCAGCGTCAAAATTGCACTGACAATAAATGCTAATCATATCGAATTTGTTATTATTGGTGTACACCATAATTACTGATATAAAATTTGTCTTAGAACTCGACAACGCAACATACAACATACAACAGTGACAATCTGTCAAATTTATTAATAACTGTATACATTGTTTTTCACTAATTATGGCACAGCTGATTGTTACGATTCAATTATATGAATTGTGGTATTCGTAAAATATTAAATATTGACACTATCAGTTAAAATTTCTGTGACATGTTTTATATCGTTGGAATGAGAAAAAAATAACGGAATTAATGGCGTCATGGCCTACTTTGAGATATGTATTTTTCATTTTTGCACAATAGCGTATGTCAAAGCCAACTGCATTTTTCGATTTTTTTGTTACACGTTATTATTCTTATTGTCTTTGCCGTCAACTTTCATTCCTTTAACTTTTTTCGTATCTCCTCAAATAAGGAAGCTATAACCGTTTGTGGTTTTCCTATTTTTCAGGTTTTTGTAATATATCTCATAAAGTAGGCTATGGATTTCAAATTTCTTTTTACTGAAATATAGCTCACAAAAAAAGGGATAACTGTTTCTAAAACTTTATTCTTCTATAATAGATATTAAGCGAGATATTTGGTGTGGCCCTCGTAAAATAGACAGTCTGTATAATTGTATTTTTTACTTTTTAATTTTTACCTGTTTCATAGACAGACAGACGGACACAACCATCCTGTAGCGCTCGCCATATTGAATTTATAATGACGTTACATAGTTGATCGTATTTTACTAGTCAAACCCTTTCATTTGGTACCCATATCAAGGGAGTTGTGAAGAAAAAGGTAATCCGTGGTCTTGGGGCTTCCGCCATATTGGATTCATAACGATATTAGATATACTAAATTTTATTGCCACAGGATTTACATACGTGTGCAGAATTTCAAAGCTCTAGCTTAATTAGAACTAATCGATATTTTGAATGCAAGATTTGTAGCAGATAGACAGACGGACGGACGGACAGACGGACGGACAGAGGGGCGGACGGACGGGCGGACGGACGGACGGACGGACGGACGGACTACAGACAGACAGACAGACAGGCAGGCAGGCAGACAGACAGACAGACAGACAGACAGACAGACAACAAAGCAAAGTTAAATAAATCAAAGAAATTATGGACAAGACATTGTGTGTCCTCTCATTTCTTAAATCAATCGTTGCATTTTGTTACTGTAATCTCAAGTGATGTTTTATTCGACAATTAAAATGCTTAATCAAGCGTTTTTTTGCATTTTGTCTCATTTTAATTCGCTTTGACATTAGATACGTAATCAACACCCCAAAAACTTAAACCTACTGATTTCAATAATAAATTATATCAATATTTTTCATTTTTCAAACAAAATTATTCAATTTAGGGGTAGTATAAGATAGAAACTGAAGTTGATGTCTTTTACTATAAAAATCATCCATGAAATAATCATTACATAGAGCATTATTTTAAGTTTTGCGAATTTTTTACTCCTAAGTATTATACTAAAAACAAATTAACATACACAGAACCTGTGAGAGTAAATTTCGAATAAATCATCTTAATGTAAGTGTAAAATTAAAAGAATAAAAATCTACAGAAACTAAAAAGTTACATAGATAGCAAGTGTTATATTTATCTATGTTAATACCAAAACTAAATTCTTACTGTGACTTATAGCCAGTCAACTGAAAATTTCTTTACTTTGACTTTACTTAACTCTAAATTATGTGGAAATATATACCCAGATGTTTCACTTTATTTAGGTAATAGAGTAGGGAGATCTTCGAAACCTTATCAAAAGCACTTTACTCTAACAAATAAACCGCTGCCTAAGGAATCACTACTTCCCCATCCAGATTCCTCGTCCAAGTCACTTTAAAGGAAACATCTTGACTATATTTGCACTACAGTATGTGGACATTATTGGTCATAGAATTTTAATATTTGGGGCAGATATAATAGAAAAATTTGAGGCGTTGGTTTCTACCATATACGTTAAAAATTAAGTTTCTAGCTTGTTCTACTTATTTTGCGCTATTTACAACCTACCACTTCCCACCCCTTCAACGGAATCATCTCAATCAGATGTCATTACAATACATATATGTACTAACTTTCAAGTTAATATCTCAATTTTGTGTTATCAATCCCTTTAATAATGGAGTGGAGGTGGTGGGGGTAGGGGGCTTGAAAAATATTAGAAAGAAATCTGAGGTCTTGGTTTCTAGTATATACACCAAATCTCAAGTTTCTGTATTCTTACCAGCTTGCTTTACTTATTATTCCCTGTTTACTTCTACTTACCCCCACTCCTTCAACGGAATCATGTCAAGATATAATCTAGTTTCAGATGTCGTTATAATACATATGTTTACCAAATTTCAAGTGAAAATCTCAATTTAGTTTTATTATATAACCTTTTTAATAAGGGTGTGGGGGTGGTGGGGGAATGGAAAATATTATAGAAAAAACCTGAGGTCTTCGCTTCTAGTATATACACCAAATCCAGAATTTCTGTACGCTTACCAGCTTGCTTTACTTATTTTCTCTTATTTACCCCTATTTGACCCCCAACCCATCAACGGAACCATTTCAAAATATAATCTAGTTCCAGATGTCGTTATAACATAAACGTGTACCAAATTTCAAGTCGATATCTCAATTTTCTTTTATCAACCCCTTTAATAATGGAGTAGGGATGGGGGGGGGCTGAAAAATATTATAAAATATCTGAGGCCTTGGCTTCTAGTACATACACAGAATTTCAAGTTTCTTTACTCTTACCAGCTTGCCTTATTTATTTCCCCCTATTTCCCCCTATTTGCCCCCCAACCCTTCACCGGATATATTCAAAAGACAATCCAGTTCGAGATACAGACCGACAGACAGACAGACAGAAAAAGCTTTTTTCGCTCAAATTTGAAATCTCGACGTTTCATGACATTCTAAACCTATTTGAAACAAAAAAATATTTGAAATTTTTTCACGATTACTATAGTTCCAATCCACTACGTGGATATGGAAGTAAAAAATAAAATTTCTAGCTTGCTCTACTCATTTTCCCCTATTCACAACCTACCACCTCCCACCCCTTCAACGGAATCATGTCAATCAGATGTCATTACAATACATACGTGTACTAACTTTCAAGTGTCAATTTTATGTAATTAATTCCTTTAATAATGGAGTGGAGTTGGTGGGGACGGGGGTTGAAAAATATTAGAAAGAAATTTGATGCCTTGGTTTCTAGTATATACACCAAATCCCAAGTTTGTGTACTCTTACCAGCGTGCTTTACTTATTTTTCCCTATTTACTTCTACTTACCCCCACTCCTTCAACGGAATCATGTCAAAATGTAATCTAGTTTGAGATGTCGTTATAATACATACGTGTACAAAATTTCAAGTGAAAATATCAATTTAATTTTATTATCTCTTTTAATACGGGAGTGGGGGCGCGGTGGGGGGATGGAAAATATTATTTAAAAAAATCTGAGGCCCTTGCTTCTAGTATATACATCAAATCTCATATTTCTGTACATCTAGCAGGTTGCTTTACTTATTTGCCCCTATTTACCCCTATTTAACCCCCAATCCTTCAACGGAATCATCTCAAAATATAATCTAGTTCCTGATGACAATATAATATATACGTACACCAAATTTCAAGTGAATATCTCAATTTTTTTTCAACCCCTTTAATATTGGACTGGGGGGGGGGGGGGTGGCGGGAGGATGGAAAATATTATAAAACATTTTGAGGCCTTGGCTTCTAGTACATACACCAAATTTCAAATTTCTGCATTGTTACCACCTTGCTTTACTTATTTCCCTCTATTTTCCCCTACTTACCCCCCAATCCTTTACCGGAAATGTTCAAAAAACAGTCCAATTCCAGATCTCGTTATAATATATAGGTGTACAAAATTTCAAGTCAATCGTTCCGGAGAAAACGTACGGACAAAAAAAAGTTACAGACTGACCAGACCGATAGACAGGCAGAATTTTATTTTTTTTCGCTCAAAGTTAAAATCTCGACGTTGCATGACATTCCAAACCCATTTCAAGAAAAAAAAAATGATTTTTTTTTTTACGATTCCAATCCACTACGTGGATGTGGAAGCAAAACTAATATTAATGAGTTTATAACTTAGCAAACTTTTTTCTTAAACAACTTATTCAAAACAATAGCCAAATCGAGGGCTAATACAAATAATAAGTGCTTTAAAAATTGCAAGCACACATTAGGACCAATATGATATTCTTTACAAATGTAATATCAACATAAAGCGACTGACTCACCTTGAATATAATTCCGAAGATCTGCAAACTCCTTCAACAAAGACACTTCATACACAAAGTCACACACTATTTATCACCTAAAGTCCATTATAAACTGATTACTACTATACTACGCTAGGTAGTCTCAACCAGCTCGTTTTTTGTTTTATGATCAGATTGATAAGCAACATGCAGCTGGCAATCACCCGCAGCCTACCAGGTTTTTATACCTAGCTTTTTTTGGGAATTTAGAAGTATTATTTTAATATTTACCTTTACATAATACTGATAATATAATATGGTTGAGACTGAATATCCAAATATTAATTAATATTTCCTCTACTAGGTGACCTGAGGTGTTTCATTTGAATAGTAAACTGGTCATGTTTCGATAAAGAACTTAGAACAGATAAAGTTTAGACACCGTAGACGTAAACTATGTAACTAAAAGTTGCCACCGCTTTTTTAGAGAATTAACTAGAAAGTATACATAAGAAAATTGACGAATTTGTAGTATTAGTAGTTATACCGGGTGAGTCACGAATTGCGCTCGCCCCGATATTTAGTAAAATATTTGGAATAGAAAATTGAAATTTGGAGGCCTTATTACACGACTAAAATGCCATCTTTTCAATAAAAAATCAAGTTTGGTGCACATCCGGTTTGACCGGAAATGCCCACAACTTTCCATTTTTAAATGGAACATCCTATATATTTTTACATTTTTGGAATCTAGAGGAAATTTTGAATACAATACATCCATTTTGATCACTTTTTGATAAACATTAAAAATTTTATTAAAAAATCTATTTCTGAATCCAGAGTGCCCAAAATATATTGGTTTGTGTGCTACGTTACTATAAAAATAAAAAGAGCAATATGATTGCATTACTTAATTCTCTAGAGGCGTTTAAAATTTTTAAATGTGATTTTTACCCACTAACTCGATTTTTTTTTAATGGGAATTTAATCGTTCACCAACATTTTTAAATACCTCATTTTCATACGAATCTAATGATACCAAAATTTTGAAAATCCGCTCAGAAATATTTCAGATTTCAGCCAAAATACAACGCAACCAAGCTTTTAGAAACATGCGCCTAATAGATAATAGATTAGTGGGCTTTGGAAACTAAAATGGCACATTTATGTGTAAATCTGGTAACCTAATAACATTGAAAAAATCATAGTAGCCATTGAATGTAATTAAAACAATATCAGCTGTCAGACAGACTCGTGTAGTTATAGGCAATCTTGAGCTATCAAACATTTAATAATTGTGAGCGCAAAGAACGTTACAATTAAGTTTAGCATAGGTATGTGGAGGTAAACACAATTACATCCACAAGGACATTTGCAATAGAATGCGACATCAGTTCGGTTTTGAGAGTTTTATTTAAATGAACATAAATATCAGACCTATAAATAAATAAAAATCAATTCCGTTTGAAAAATTAAACTTAAACTAGGTAACAGTAGGTATCTTTAAAATAATTAATATAATTAAACCATAAATTGACATTTATAGATATTGTTCAAAATGTCCACCATTTTTTTCTATACGCAATTCGGCTCTGCGTACAGTTGCTTGAATGGCTCTACACAATTCAGCCAGCGTTATTTCATTAAGAGCCCGTAAAACTTTATTTTGCAGCTCTTCACGGGCATTTGGAGAAGTTTTATAAACTTTATTTTTGAGAGTGCCCATACATAATAGTCGAGGGGTGTTAAGTCAGGTGACCTAGGAGGCCACCTGATATGACCTTGATTTGCGATAAGGCGTTCACCATGCAAGTTGTTTAAATATTCTATCACTCTTCTGGAATTATGTGGGGGAGCACCATCTTGTTGGAAAAACAGATTTTGTAAATAGGCAAGAGGAAGTAAGTCAAGAAATTCTACTGTCTGGTTTTGTAAAAAGAATAAATATCGTTCGCCAGTAAGTGTTCCATCAAGAAATATGGGTCCAATTATTCGATCTCCAAGTACTCCAAGCCAACGGTTAAACCCAAATCTTTCCTGAATATTCCCCCGCCCTACCAACCTCGGATTTTCTTGAGCCCAGTACCTAATATTATTTCTGTTAAACATACCTTGGTTCGTAAATCTACTTTCATCTGAATATAAAATATGAAAAGGAAAACCTGGGTTTTGTTGTCTGCATTTAAGAACCAGTTGCAATATACTATCCTCCTGTCGTTATCAACTCCATAAAGATGTTGGTGTATTTGGTATTTATAAGACCGAAACTTATGTTTCTTTAAAATTCTGCAAACCGAAGACTGACTAATGTCGCATTCCATTGACAATTCCCTTGTTGATGTTGTTGGGTGTAGCATCACAAATCCTAATACATCAATTTCTTTGTCCTCACTTACAATATATGTTTGATGGTCATCTTGTTGATTGGGTTCGTTTCTTAATTCTTGTTCCACTCTGGCAAACAAGTGTTGGATGACGTCTGTTGGGATATCGTTGCTGATACAGTTTTGCAGCTGCAGTTGAATTTTTGAGACGCTCTCCATATATCAGTAACATACCGACCTTTTCATTTTTACTAAAATTATTTATTTTCTTTCATTTTTACTCAAAGAGATTTCCGCAACGCTTTATTTTGTATCTGTCTGACAGCTGATATTGTTTTATTACATTCAATGGCTACTATGATTTTTCCAATGTTATTAGGTTACCAGATTTACACAGAAATGTGCCATTTTAGTTTCCAAAGCCCACTAATCTATTATCTATTAGCCGCACGTTTCTAAAAGCTTGGTTGCATTGTATTTTGGCTGAAATCTCAAATATTTCTGAGCGGATTTTCAAAATTTTGGTATCATTAGATTCGTATGAAAATGAGGTATTTAAAAATGTTGGTGAACGATTAAATTCCCAATTAAAAAAACCGAGTTAGTGGGTAAAAATCACATTTAAAAATTTTAAACGCCTCTAGAGAATTAAGCAATGCATTCATATTGCTCTTTTTATTTTTATAGTAACGTAGCACACAAACTAAAATATATTTTGGGCACCACAGTACTCTGGATTCGGAAATTGATTTTTTAATAAAATTTTTAATGTTTATCAAAAAGTGACCAGAATGGATGTATTGTATTCAAAATTTCCTCTAGATTCCAAAAATATAAAAATATATAGGGTGTTCCATTTAAAAATCGAAAGTTGTGGGTATTTCCGGTCAAACCGGATGTGCACCAAACTTGATTTTTTATTGAAAAGATGGCATTTTAGTCGTGTAATAAGGCCTCCAAATTTCAATTTTCTATTCCAAATATTTTAGGAAATATCGGGGCGAGCGCAATTCGTGATTCACCCGGTATACTTTATTAAGCATTGTTAGAAATAAATTATAGTTTTTTTTCCTTCCTGTTCCCTATATCTAACAGTGTTAGTATGGTATCGCTGCAGCACAAATAACAAATACAATAAAAATACGAAATACTGGGTGTAACAGGATCATGAAATACCCCCCTTTCCTCCGTTAGTTTCGAAGATAATTGATTGAGATTTAGGATATACTACATACATAATAAGCGGCACTTTCTGACATACAATTGATTTTTTTTTCACTTCCGGTTTCGCCTAAATATAATTTACATAGTATACATATTTTCCAAGATATACCGTATATTACTTGCTTTAATGTATAATAAATATATCTCCAAAGCTTGATATGTCCAATAGTTTTTCTAATAAAAGTTTATAGAAAACGTGATTTAGCAGCTCGTTTAATGGAAATCCCCTCTTAAGCAAATTAAATGTCTTTCTACACATTTTCATTACCTGGCAACCTCACATCATGGTGAATGGCCCAAAATAAGCTTTACATACAATAACACGGCTTTAGCAAATTCTGTATCATATTATACGACTAGGTACTATTAAAAAGCTGGAACAAAATATACCGTTTTATGTATATAAATTTATACCCGTCTCATATTAGGCCACAGCACACAAAATACAGTCAACATATGTATTCCTATATTTGCGAAATGAAAGATGAAGAAAAATAACCAAGATAAACCCTAATAGTGCTTTGTCAAACTTCTGCGGGGGATGAAAGGTGTAATAATCCACCCTTTCCATTCTTTTGGTTGTAAATTTCCCACTCTAAATACGGACGGCTATCTGTTTACAGTTCGGTATTTTCCTCGTCGCCTCTACTTTCTAGAAAGGCGCAAGAAAATTCATGTAAATATTTAAAACACAATCAACTTACTAGAGCCGACGTCCCTACGTGCATCTCGAAACTTTCACGGGGTTCCTTAAAAGGGGGCGGTGTTAATTTTAATTTGCTCCACCTTTCATTCAAATTTAATTCTGTTGGATTGATGGTTTTGGAAATTAAATTTTCAGGAAATTAGAAATTAGAAAAGAAAGGGGATTATAATAAAGTGAATATTCAAATTTCATCTAGTAAGACAAAATAAGATTATGCGAGGCAGGAAATTTAAATTAGGAATTATATAATCGTTATGTATTCCAGATTACATTAACATATTTTTTACTAGCAATATTTGCGCTCTAAAAGCCCTAATTTGCATTTCTGTGTACTTTTTACGATATTTTTCGAGAGGCGTATTGTACATATTTAAAGTTAATTTATTGTTAATAGTAATAGTGCATTTTATTCCTGGTATATTGTGAATTAAATATAAAGATTTAGTACGTGAAAACTCACGCCGAAGTGAACTTCTATCTGAAACTTATATAACAGGTTATAAGAGCAAAAGTCACATAAGTCAAAAAAAATTGGTCGAAATGTCCATCTCCATCAATACGCATTTCGGCACGTCGACCTAATGACACACGTACTCCGTTCGACACATTTGATAAATTACCAGACTAAACTATCAAGATATTGTCTATAAATTTCCATAGTCACGTGAGACATTTAAATTATATTTATCTTATTTACTGCGTCTCTAAGGATGGGCAACCAACTAGTACAAACATCTATTGAATAATTTGAAGCACATCTATCATCGTTTAATAATCTCTTCTTTAAGTTTTCATTTAGTTCCGTTGCTCTGTTTTTCCAAAATCTTCTCCGAATCCCACTGAATCCTGTGATTATTATCCCACGCGTGTTCACAAATTTCGGATTTTTCAAATTCTCCCCTTTTAGCGTAATTTCTATGTTGACCATGCATTACGTTGAAAGCTCTAGATGTTTTACCTACGTAATGTTTTCCGCACTCAGACGGAACACTATAAATACAATTTTTTAAATTTTGAACAATATTTAGAGATTTGGTTTTTGATAAACCGATCTTAGCGTGGAGCCCGTTTCTACGGAAAACCTATTCCCATTTTTTCGTAATTTATCCGATAAAACATGTATAGAGGGTGTCCCAGAATTGAGTTCCCGGATGGAAACCTGTAATTCCTAAGATCATTTTGGGCCTATATAAGCCAACTTACCTCAATTCAAAAATGCATCCCTGGGGAAATACATCCTCTTAAAGTGAGACGGAAAAACATTTTTTTTCCAATATTGAAGAAAAATTTTAATTTAACATATACTTGCTACTTTTTGACGTTACTAATGAATTAATTTTTGTATTGCCATGACAATGCGACAGGTTTTCTGTTTCACAAGTACCTATGACCTATAGTGGAAAACTATTGATTTTCGGTTGATATTACATAAAATTTTAAAAGTATTAATTTGTGTACTAAAAAAGTTGGACATTATGTGGATCATTTGTTATGATGTAATTTTTGTTAAATATACTACTTTCTGTTATTACAAAATTTTGTTCTAGAATTGTAAATAAGTGTTAAGTACGAATAGAGGAAGAAACGATAATTTCGTGTATTTTCATTAATATTACAAAAAATTTTAAGAGTGCCTTTTTTGCAGCCCTTTTAATTCTCTGAAAAAATGTTCAAGTATTCCGGAATTTTACAGGGCGATTAAAAAAATATAGCCAGTCAAATATTAATTATAATGAAAAAAATATTGAGAAACAAAAGATACTTGGGTGTTTATTAGTTTATATATATTTATAGAGATACAACTCCTACCAAAATTTTAAAATTTTCTCTTCAATATAACGGATATTATTGAAAAAAATATATTTTTTTGTGACTCGCTTTAAGAGGATGTACTCCTCAGGGATACATTTTTAGTCCAAGGTAAGTTGGGTTACCCGTGTCCAAAATGACTTCAATAATTACGGCGGACGGTTCCCGTCCAGTAACTCAATTCTGGGACACCCTGTATATGGAATTACTGCCCCTAGTGCCCCTGACCTAAACACCTCAGGTTGTGATAGTATATTCTCTCTACTACCAATGTTCAATAACTGACTCTCAGGATATTGATTATTTAATAGGGCAGTTTTTACAAACACTTAACAACGCCTTTCTTAACACTAATATGTTAATTTGAATTAAAATTTAAGTATCTGTTTGTGTGGTTTGTTTCCTATACACACTGGTTTGGTATGTGTTATCTAATTTTTTAATTAAAATATCTAAGGAAGGTATATTATTTTTTATTTCTATAGTAAATTTAGTTGAAGGTTCTTTTTGGTTAATCTGATTCAAAATTTTACTTAAACATTCTTTACTATAAGGCCAATTATCTTAACGATTTCAACGGTAAGTCGATATAATAAGTCTTAAGTGGCCCAAAATTTAAAAAGAACAAACGCAGCATACAAAAGCAACGAACGGGTAGGTCGTGTGTACGTTCTTAATCAAGTAACGACATAAACTAAAATATTGCTTGAGAATATCAAGGGAGAGTACTAATCTACATAAATATCAGAGCATCATGCGGGAATAATATGAAAATTAATAAAACGTTATTTTATATTCATTGAAAGTAATAACTCTTATTTTGTTACTGTTTCTTCAGGATTAGAAAATGACACGATAGGTTTGTGATAGGTACAATATGATATAAATACTCTAGACTGAAGTTGGTCGAGGTAACTTAAATATACTGCATAAACTGAAGTTCCTGATCTCGATGGTGCTTCGTTAGGCCGTCTGCACACGGGGCTACTAGAAAAAAACTGATTCCTGACTGAAGTTAGTAACCAATCACTCGATAGTTACTTCCTATGTCGTTCTGTCGAGTGCCGCACATGCCGCTAACAGTTAGTAACTAGTTGGTAAGCACAAACCGATGAGTTTTTGAGAAAGTTTGCGTACAGGTACTTCAGTGCCTAGTATTCGAGTTTCAGGAAGTAATTAGAGAGTAGTTTGTATTTACAAGTGTCTTTTGAATGATTTCAAGATGAACGAACAAATACTGAATGTAAACTTCGTGACAGAGGTAGAGAAGAGGCCTCTGCTATATAACTACATGCTTTCCGAGTGCTTCCAGAGAGATTTTAAGGAGATAGTCTGGTCTGAGACAGCAAAGGCATGTAGTATGACAGGTAAGTGTGTAGCTTGCTTCAAGCAAGTTACTATGCGTTACTATGCAATAAGTTATTATACTATGAGTTACTACGCAATAACCACACAGTAGCTTCGTGTGCGGATCCCGGTCACTAACTAGATATCAATCAGTTCATATTTCCGTAAATTTTTTATTTTTTTTTTAATAGGTTTAGAATGTCATGAAACTAATGAAACGTCGAGCTTTTAAATTTGAACGCAAAAAAAAAATCGGTCTGTCTGTTTGTAACTTTTTTTTGTCTGCACGTTTTTTCCGGAACGGTTTAAGATATTGACTTGAAATTTAGTACACGTATACCGGGTGTAACATAATCATGATATACCCCCATTTTCTCCTGTAGTTTTGCTTGAAATTTAGGATATACTACATACATAATAAGCTACACTTTTTGACACAATTAATTTTTTTTCACTTCCGGTTTCGCCGCAAGTGAATTTCAACCGCCAATTTTTTTTTTAATATAATTTTTAGATTTCCATTTAAGTGTGCCACGACGGTTACGATTTATTCTAAACGACTCGTGTAATGCTACAAAAATCGAAATCCCGTTAAAAACACTAAATTAAGTAATTTATGAGCAAATAAAATTCACCAACATGGTTTTTGGGGCAAAACTCAATTTTTTCGAATGGAACCATATCGGTACCATGGTACCATTTATTAGTACTATTAATAAGGAATTTATTCATATGTCGTATTAAAACGTCCGATAAATACAAACAAAATTACAGCTAAAAGAAAATAAGAAAATACAATTTTATTCTAATTACCTTGTTACACATAAGGTGGTTTTGGAATACAAAAAATTAACACAAAACATTACAACAGTTGTTCAAAATACTGTCCATTAACGTTAATGCACTTCTGAACTCGCATAGCTGTTTCGCGAAGAACGTTCGCAAATTGCTGGGCCGTTATGCTATTAATTGCTCGTCTTGCTAGTAGCTCCAAGTCTTCACGGGTTGTAACGGTGGTTGCATAGACAATATATTGTAAATGAACCCAAACAAAGAAACCAAGGGGCGTTAAATCAGGTGACCTTGGAGGCCACCTCACAGGATCATTCGTCGTAATTACGTATTCTCCGAATCTCAGTTGAAAATAATCAATTACTATCCTTGAATTATGAAAAGGAGTGCCATTTTGTTGGAAATACATTCCCTGTCCTAAATCGAAAGGTAGCTCATCTAAAATGTTCTCAATCTCATTTTCCAGGCATCTCACGTATCTAGCACCAGTCATAGGTCGGTTAAATAATCCCAAATTTGTAAACCTTAACTCGTCCGAAAATAAAATCAGTCCCAAAAGTCATTGCTTGGCTGCATGCAGTTATTATATAAAAATCCAATTGCAATATTCCATCCTACGTTCGTAATTACTTTCGTACAAATGCCGGTACAATGGTTATTTAAAAGATTTATAGTGGTATTTGCGCAAAATTCGGCTTACTGTTTGGTGACTCATGTTCAATTCAAACCCAACTTGCCTTAAAGAAATAGTCTTATCAACTTCTATTCGAGCCAAAGATTATTTTCCGTTCCTTCGTCAATAATGAAGTTTTCTTCGGGATCATTGTTGGGCTCTCTTCGGAATTAGTTTTCAACACGTTTAAAATAATAATAATTTTTTGCTGGACATTGACTAATTGACTATCAGGATATCGTCGGCCATAAAGGTCCATAGCTGCGATTCCATTTTGTTTACTTTCCCCGCAAATAATTAACATGTCCACTTTTTCATCTCTTGTATAAATTTGCGGCATTTTGAACACAATTAACAACAATTTTAAACAATTTTTAAAGACACAATAAAAACACCGTTATTGCAACAGATGTTTGACAAGCTAAGTATTTCATTGTTTTCAAAGCCACCTTAGTTACTTGTTAACATTAAATTAGAACAAAATTGTATTTTCTTATTTTCTTTTAGCTGTAATTTTGTTTGTATTTATCGCACATTTTAATATGACATATGAGTAAATTCCTTATTAATAGTACTAATAGATGGTACCACGGTACCGATATGGTTCCATTTGAAAAAATTGAGTTTTGCCACAAAAACAATTATGGTGAATTTTATTTGCTCATAAATCAAGTGTTTTTAACGGGACATCGACTTTTGTAGCATTACACGGGTCATTTAGAATAAATAGCAACCGTCATGGCACACTTAAATGGAAAACTAAAAATTATGTTATAAAAAAAAATTGATGTTTGAAATGTCACTTATTTCGCATCGTTGGATTTAGAAAATTATGCAGAATTCAAAAATTCAATAAAATATGGGGTGTTCCATTTAAAAATCGAAAGTTAGTGTCACTTCCGGCGAATCCGGAAGTGAAAAATAAAATCAATTGTATGTCAAAAAGTGCCGCTTGTTAAGTATGTAGTATATCCTGAGTTTCTACACTCGGAAATTATAACGAGATCTGGAACTGGATTGTTTTTTGAACATATCCGGTGAAAGGTTGGGGGGTAAATAGACTTGAATCTCACACTACTCGTGGTTTAATAATGATAATTAAATTTAATTTAGTAAAATTTAATGTTGCTGTTAATTAGAGGTGCCAAACAAACACAATGTTTGTATCAGGAAATTGGTAAAAACAAATTCTTTTGCATTCTGTTCTAAGAAAGCTACATTTATACGCGGTTACATTTATTTTCTTATAACAATAGTTTACTTTTCACTGAGAAAATAGTAACTTTCTTAGCACCCTGTTCTTGGAATGTTTATTGACATATAAAATAAAGTTTGTAAATCGATAGCGTTATATCCTTATCTAGAGTAAATATGACGTCTTGAACATAATGGAAATCTAATATTTGTCTAGAAAATCCATATATCAGAAATCCCCTATGCCGAAAACTCCGAAGAATACATTCGATAGTGCGACAATATGTTCGCGGCTCCATGCACTTTATTGTTTTAGGCCATTAGCTTTACATTTTCGGTCGCTGAAATATAGCTTTACTTCAGATTACGCTTTTATTGCCGTGCATTAATATTAATACAGTTAAAACGGTTTTTTACGAGTCGTACCTACATTATGTTTTCAACTCTGTTATTTATGGAGCGTAGAGAACGGAGTCGCATTTATTAAGATATAATGCAAAACGCTGCCGCTATTTTTTGGTTACATTGTAGTTTTTAGTATATTTTATCATATACAAACTTTCCTGCTACGTTTTGGGGTAATAAAATTTTATGTTTTATATTCAACTAGAATGTCATCATTTGTCCCAAAATCGTTTGTCATACATGTTATTACTGTTTTAAATTCAGCTTATGTAGTTAGCGAGATATTTATTCTTGTAACTTAGTACAGTTTGGGGAAACAGGATAATGGATTTAACGTTGTGAATATTACTTAACGAGTATCCAAAATAAGCATGACGTCAATAACCTACGTTCCCTGGCTCTCGCGTTATTGAAGGCGGACTAACACGGTCCTATATGGAAAAGGATACATACTCAACTCACAAACATAGCTTATAAGCATTGTATAGACAGTAATTTTGTTATAAGAACACTCATACAGCTACTATACGCGCAAAGTGGGCACCGTTTGTTAACGCAGTACTGGCACCCAATTCTTGCATTTGATAGCTGGTGGCAGGCTTACAAAACCAGAAGTTAAAAAAAAAGGATGACTTCGTTTTCTTTTTGAATCAAGATTATAACTTGAATGATGATTCCATCTCTGAATTAAATTGCATCACATAGATTTAATTTTATTAACGTTACTAACAGAAATGTTAACATCTTAAAGTTTTTTATTTATAAAATTTTCAGATAAAACAGCAAACATTTTTAAGAAAAACTAACACATATTGAAAGTAAGCGTGGCGTGGCAATCAACTACATCACCACTGAAAACATCTTGAGGCAATTGTCACACAAATCCTTGATATGCTTCAGGCAACGTCGACAATAATATTTAAACTTATTGTCATTTTGTTTTATTTCTTCTGCTATTATCTTCTGGAAATGTTGAGGCATCTTTTTCTTGCTTTCTCCTAATTTTAAGTGGTAAGTTTGGTCCTTCTGATCTGACTCTTAAGTTGTTCATCCAAGAGAGATAACGCAATTTCTTTTAAATATTTTCTTCCAAGGCTCTATTAGGATTATTTGTTGCGTTTATAGTTTGTGACTGTTTGTGAAATGACGACCATCACCCAATGCCTTGAGATACTTGGAACTACCCAATTTCATCAACTGTGTCAACACCACCCTAGGTCAAATTTCATAACAAATGAGAGCTGCCCTTTTTTGAGCAGAATCAGTGGTAAATCCTCTTAATCTTCACAATTTTCATCTCCATCCTGTTCTGTAGCAGCATTTTAATTTTCTTGCTTGTCCTCAGTAAAATCATAATCCTCTTTCTCATTGGATTCGATTTCTTCTAATGAACGGCAAAACTTGGCTTGCTTTGCCTTCAGAGTGCTAGCAATTTAAAACCATTATCAATAAAATAACTCTAAGTCATTCCTGCACTGCCTCATCAGATTATCAAGAAACTTAACTCACGTCTAAGCAGCATATTTAATTTTTCTTGGGTATATTTCTCAAGCTTGCAGGGAAGTAAAGGTGGCGTTTATTTCAAGTCCAAACAGTCGTTCATCAGACCAGTCTAAATTATATCGCTATTAACTTCACTTATTTTCTCCTAATAACAATGGAGAAAGTATTAGACAAACGCATTAAAAGTGAAATCCTTGCAGATGCTCCGTTTTATCCAAATCAAGTTGCCTATCAACCTGGCAAATCAACAATAAATGATCTACATGGCCCGATCATAGATATTGAAAAGACATTTGAATCCAAGGAAGTGGCTATGTGTGCATTCAGGGATATAAAAAATGTATTTGACAGTACCTCTTATGAATCCATACAAGGAACCGCAGAAGAAAGGAATGAATGGATATACTTCATGCTAAGGAGGAGAATATTTACAACATTTAGGAGATAAGTCTGCCATGGTAATTGTAGTCACTGGCTGCCAGGGAGTAGAGTACTATCGTCCGTGCTGTGGTAGTGGATGACATCCTCCATAAATTGAGTAATTCTGGGTTTAACATCCAAGGATAGCAGTAAACATACGGTTATTCAAATTACCTTAAACATAATATGTATATGATGCTTTGGTGTCAATTCAAACAAAACCGTTATTGTTATATTTATCAAAAGGATAAAATTAAATTTGAGAGCTCATGTGTTTAAAGGAACAGCACTGAACTTTTCCAATGAAGTTAAGTATGAACTTACTTGGAACTCACATCTAGAAAACCACAAACGCCACCACGATTATTTGGATGTTATGCAGGGTGTTTGGTAAGCCTTGGGGTCGCTTACCGAAATTGATGTACTGGTGTCATCTTTGGGTTGTGAAACTTAAAGTGACCTGCACATCATGTGAATGGAGGCCAAAAACTGAATCCCGACTATCGCCTCGATCAAATACCTAATGCCATTCGTGGTTGAGGAGCATATTTAAAACAAGCTATTCTCTGATGGTGTGAAGCCCTTACTCGGGCTTCGCTTCGTCTAAAATAATTTTCCTATCAATCAGGCAAATCTACAGTAAATGCTCTAGGTAGCCTGGTTAGAGGCTTTGAAAATGCATTTATTAGAAGTGGCTGCATAGAGCTATGTAGGCAATAGGGTGCATTTGATAACACCTCTTATGAATCCATACAAAGAGCCACAGAGAGAAGGGTAATGCAGTCACTAATTATCAAGTGGATACAATTCATGCTAAGAAGCCGAATAGTTACTACGAATATCGGAGAAGGGGGGTCCGCCACAGTCAAGGGTTGTTCACAAGGTGGAGTTCTATCACCATTGCTCTGGTCAATGGTCGTGGATGACCTTCTCCATAGGCTGAGTAATTCTGGCTTCAACGTTCAGGGTTATGCTGATGACCTAATTATTATTAGTGTGAGAGGTAGGTATGAGGTTAGGTTAGGTTAGGTTACCTCTTATGAATCCATACAAAGAGCCACAGAGAAACTGGTAATGCGGTCACTAATTATCGAATGGGTACAATTCATGCTAAGAAGCCGAATAATTACTACGAATATCGGGGTGGGGGGGGGGTCCGCCGTCCGCTACAGTCAAGGGTTGTCCACAAGGTGGAGTTCTATCGCCTTTGCTCTGGTCAATGGTGATGAATGACTTTCTCCATAGGCTGAGTAATTCTGGCTTCAACGTTCAGGGTTAGGCTGATGACCTAATTATTACTGTGAGAAGAAGGTATGACGTTATAATCTCTAATCTCTAATCGTCTTAAACACAATATCTAAATGGTTCTCGCAAGAGGGCCTAACTAAGTGTCAAGCCGAGCAAAACAATTATTGTATATCAAAAAGAGAAAGCTAAGTTTAAGAGCTCCTACGTTAAATTGAACAGTGCTCAACTTTTCCATCTGGGAATAATTTTGGATCAAAAACTTACCTGGAACTCGCATTTAGAAAGAACAATTACCAAAGCCGCACTGCGGGTATTTGTACATGCCGCGGGCTGTTTGGTAAGACTTTGGGTCTAAAACCGAAAATGATCTACTGATCTTATCTTTCGGTTGTGAGACAAATGGTAATCTATGCATCATGTGTGTGGTGGCCAAAAACTGAAGAGAAACTAACAGAAGGAAAGTTGCAGAAGTTGCAACGCCTTACCTGCTTATGGATTACAGGAGCAATAGACCCCTTCCTCTACATCTGCATGTAAGAAAGGCGACAGCACTTAGAGCCCTAAGCCTGTAGCAGGTACTCTCTCTCAAACCAGGCGATCTGGTTGGTCACTTAAGGCTCCTGAAGTTAATTCAATTGGAATCCAAGACCAAACTCACTGACTCAATGCCAATCAAGAGGGACTTTGACTGTCCGTTTGATGTGCTTATTGAGGGCCGTCAGATAAGCAGAGTCGAAGCCCTGCAGTTGGAGAAGAGGTCAGTCATCTGGTACACAGATGGAACAAAGATGGCTGAAGGGGTCGGCGTGGGCGGAGCGGGGCCTAATTTCAGGCTATCCAGAGCCCTAGGCAAGACACCAACTATCTTCCAAGCAGAGATCTACACTATAAATCTATGTAGGTACCCAGGAATGCATAAATAAAGGCATTTGAAGGGCAAAGATCTACATACTTTTAGATAGCCAGGCAGCGTTAGAAGCTCTCAGGTTCTACACCTTTGAGTCTAAAATTGCCTGGGAATGCAAGCAATCCCTGAGGCAACTTTCAAAAAAACAACAAGGTTACCTTGAAGTGGGTGCCGGGGCATGAGGGAATAGAATGAGATGAATTAGACAACGTCCTTGCAAGAAAAGTGCTGTAAGCCCCATATTTTGGGCCCGAACCATTTTGTGGCTTATCTAAGGGGCACATAATGGAGGAGATCCTAAAATGGGAAGAGGCACAAAAAGAGTCCTATCGGAGGAATGCTCCAGGCCAAAGACAAGCGAAAGAGTTCATAACTTATTCGGCAAAGAATGCCACAAGGTTTCTCGAACTCGAAGTACAACTCAAGGCTGATGACATGCCTTTTAATAGGCCATTGCCTTTTGAGATATCATTTTAAGAATATGGGCAAGTCAGATATTACGTGCAGATACTGTGATACTACAATAGAAGCTGCGGAACATATTCTTTGCGAATGCAAGATGCTTGTCCGCATTAGGCTAAAGTACTTAGGAGAGGTGGAATTAACGCCTGCAGACATAGGGAAACTAGTCCCCAGGAAACTCGCAAGCTTTGCAAAAAGCTTGGAAGACCTGGGCAACAACTAATTGTAGGGTAATTCTCAAAAGATCTTTTAGGTCGATGTTAGGAATGGCTGATCAGAGCCGAGCGACCCCTTAAACAAACTACAAACTACTATCGCCTCGATCACAAATCTAATACCCAATGAGGAGAAAATTCACTTTTCCTAAATTCCTTGTACCAGCCTAGTTTCTTATGAGAAACCCTGTATGTTTCCCTCATCTAATTGGCATGTAAAAACAATCTTACAATAATAAAAATAAACAAATACATGATTTAAATTATTGTTGGCATTTTAGTGACCCAAAATAGGGTTCTCTTTTGATACATAATTTCGGCGACAAAAATATCAATAACATATTTATATTTATTAACTCTGATATGACCCAGATTCCGTGAGATCAGGTCACTCTCAACTGACATCATGCAGTACAAGTTTTTGTAGATCTCGCCGCCACATCGTAAATTGTATTACATTTCAGAGTAGTTGTCAGTAGTGGTTGCAATGTGAGCTATCACTTGTTAACGAATGCGGAGAGAGTATATTGGAAGGCACGGATAAATATTATTGCAGTCAGCGGTCAGGCTCTGAGGCACTAGAGCACGCAGCTTAGATACAAAAATAATGTTCTGTTAAATCAAAATTTTAAACTTTTAATATCATCCTGTTCAATATGAAATTCAGTTCAGTGACTAAACAAGGTGCATGATTGCTACTAGTTCGATAAAAATATGACATAAACTGTTGAAGGACTTCGGTCAATAGGCTTGTTCCATGATATTCTTTTTAATATGGTTTTAATACGTTTTTTATATAGTAGTCGATATTCTTATTATGCACTTAGAATTTCATTTTATTAACTTTTTCTGTTCACGAGATATAAGGGGTTGAAGTTAGTAACAGTTACAAAAACAATATGACCATTGTGATGTCATTATAGTACGGGAGGCCGTAACCAAGATCTTCGCCTGATCGCCTGATGAATCACGACCATATAGATTGATAGATTATGACATAACCAACTAAAAAGTCCCTGGTGACGGAAATTTTTAGTGGGGCGAAAACTATTTAATTATTTATTGAAAATGTAAAAAATACAAGCTCAAAAATGTAATTCCCTAATGTCCGTTTGCGTTTTGTGTGTCTTTATTTACATGAAAAATATACACAGATCATGGCAACGGAAATTTGTAGTGAGGCAGAACAATACTGGAGGTCGGAACAAAAAATTTATAACAATTTTTTTTGGGGTCTAATCGCCTAATGTCCGTTAAGAAAATCATTATTTAATTGATCATATTTTAAGTAAAAAAAAAATACAAACGGACGTTTGAAGTGGGGCGTTTGTCTGTAATTAAATTTTGAATATGAAGAATTTCTCGATGTAATTTTGTTACCCCCTAATGTCCGTTCTCTATCGGAAACGATTTTTTTTTGTTAAAAAAAGGCCAGAAAATTTACAACGGACATTTTCAACGAGGCTCGGCTAAAAAAAATCGATTTCCGTCGGACTAGAAAAAAAAATCTCAATTTTCACCCAGTCCCAAATAGGAATCGAAGGGTAGGTTTAAAAGAAGTAGACAGGAGGATTTTTTTATGCACAAAAAATACAAAATATTTTTTATTTTCATATAAAAATAAACGTTGAAGCTGCGTAGGGTCTTTCCAAGTATAAACGTCCAGGTGGAGTGGCATGTAAAAGCGCGCACGCGCAGAGCGCTAGATAAATCTGGCAACGAACACGCGGGATGCAAGATATTGGCTGTGTAGCGTCTTTCCAAGCATCAACCGCCGGGTGGAGTGGCATGTGCCAGTGCGCACGCGCAGAGCACTAAATACAGATGCCGCTGTGCTGTATTACAGATCCCTGTACATTTCATTTTATGTGAATACGCCCCATGAGAAATGTCCGTTTAGCATTTTTTTCTCGTGTATTCGGCGTATACTTCAATTTAAAACAAAAAGTAGCCATTAGGGAGTAACTTTTTTACACGCATTTTCTTTACATTCTCCTTTGTCGCTTTACCGATTTCGCCCCATGCAAAATGTCCGTTCTGTATGAATTCTTATTATTTTATATATTTTTTACAGGATTCCACTGAAAACGGACATTAGGCGATGAAAAAAAATGACATGATTTGTTACGGACGGAAAATTGTTTCCCAATTAATCGCCTCATTTTTGGGCTTTTTGTAAGAGAGATTTTCTGTTTGTTTTGTAAAAAACTACCCATTAAACCTCGTCATATCCATTAGGGAATAACAGGCTTTTTTGGTTACGGCCTCCCGCACTATTATACGCAACTTTGAACTCGAAGATCTACCGAGACTCCGCGACCACTAACAGTCATTCAGTAGTAAGTAAATGCGTGGAGTTGAAGATCTTTTTAGGTGTCTATGGAAAGATGAAGATTTGCGTTTTATCGACATCGTAAACTTCACGGTGGAAATCGGAATTTCGGATCGAACTCTGCGAAAGAAAAATGGCTATTTTCGTTAAAATGGAAAATCGTCGGTGCTTTAAAAATTCATAAATAAATAAATATTTTGAGTGTAAAGGCTCGCGACGTCTCTGTGGAAAGAGGAATACTGGAACTTTATCCTGATATGCTAGTTGTACGGGCCAAATTGATAATTCGGCTCGACGCGAGCGAGAGAAAAGTGGCCTTCTGGGACCTTTCAAATTTAACTGAAAGGTCGAAAAATATGGAATTTTCAGACGTTCGTAACTAAATAAATACGTCAAGTGGAAACTCGTTAGATGTCTCTACGGAAATGGGAAGGTTGGCGATGAATCGGCATCGTAAATTGCAGGTTCAAAATCGAAAATTCGACCCGACAAGAGAAAATTGTAATTCTTCAACATTTTGCCAAATCGTACTCTTCTACAGTCCCTCCAGTGACCGTTACTAAAAATGAGAGGCGAGAGAGATAGCCGACTTTTGCGAGTTCATCCTAACATAATCGCAATTAACTCCCAAACCGAACGGCGCGGCGTCTGTCCCGTCCCGAAAACCTGACCCCTCGAAAAGCCACATTGCCATGCTGTTCTTAGTTTTTGGTCGGATGTTAAACAAATAAATAATTTTCTGGAGCATTTCTACTTTTATTTATGCATTCTGGAATTATGCAATACTTAACATTCTTTTTCTTTGTACTTACATTGAATCAAACGTACGTAACAATACTCCGAAAACACCTATAATTATAGCAACTAAAAAGCATCGAGTCGACTGAGATCGCCGAGTCTATGTGTATAGTGACTTATCGCCCAAGCCCCATTTTTGCGAGGTGGATGTTTCTAATTGTTTTTAAGACACTAAACTTGGGAATAAAATTCTGATTTTTTCAGATCCATTATTTTATTCTTCGATTTATGAAATAAAAAAATAATGGAACAAGCGGAACAAGCCTATTGCCCCTTCAATGTTGAATTTGTAAAGATCGTTATCTTTATAATTATGGGAAAGGGGCGTCGTTTTTCTACAGAATGCAGTGCTACTTTTCCACTTAGCAGTACTTTTCTACATAAAACAATCAATATTTATTCATTCAACTTGATATAAATCTGAAATGTACAATTAGGTGTTTTCGCAAATTTTAAATTCACTTTTACTATGAAGATAATGCTTTATTATAGTTAAAAACACTTGAATTTTGAGAGACAGTCGAATATTACCTTAAAATAAGCCATTTTAATTTTGTTTTGAAATTTTTTCGCCAAAAACACTACATCAATTCACTACGAACTCATGGCGCCATCAGTTATATTGTTAGTGTCATATTGTGTTATAAACACGTTATTTTGCAGATAAATTTCCTAAAGTAGCTTTTACAAATCCCGTATTAGGTAGGCGTTACTTATTTAATCACAAATAAATAAAGTGAATAAAATGTTGTTTAACAATTTTTAAACGCGATTTAAGAAGCTAATATAACCGATGACGTCACCGCGTGTTTTGCGTACTCGTTCAATTACTGAAACTTTATGTTATTTATTAGTTGAAATTTTAATTTGATGGACGATATAATGCTGTTTAAATATCAATAAGTGCTGTAGTATAACAAGTACTTCATTTTAATAATATCAAAAAAGCAAATTAGCACATAGTGAAAACACCTAATTATGTAAATTATAAAACATTAGCATTGGCAGAGGAAGATGCAACAGACTGGATATCAGAAAAGAATAAGGAAGAGGCCACACTTTACTTGATGCTGCTATTGACTGGACGAGAGAAACTACGATAGAGGATTGCCCACTAAACGGTCTTCTGACGGTTAAATATTGTAGATTGTAGATTGTTTAAGGGATCGCTTGGCTCTTTCAGCTCTTCAATTCTACATTTAGTTGTTGCCCAGAAATCCCAAGCTATTTACAAAGCTTGTGATTTTGCCTTGACGTCGTCATCTCACGTACTCTCCAGTTTGCCGCCAACGTGCAACAATACGATTGATCGTCGATTTTAATTTACCAAATATATCGGCAACATTGCTATTGGGCGTTTTCACATCTACCGACACCAGCACCCGCACGATCAGAGTCGGCACCGAAAACTACACGACAACGGGAGGAGCTCTTCACATTTGGCCGGCTAAATCGGCTGTCGGCTAAGCTGAAGTAAATGAAAACTGTAAACATCTCACAAATGAATAAAAATCAACGACGACATGAGTGGTGTATTTGCTCCTTGACGGCAAGCCTGCACCTGCACCGACACGATACCGATATATCGGTAGGTGTGAACGTATCGTATTAATTTATATGAGATTTCGCGTTCACCGGCATCGGTGTCGGTGTCGTGTCGGTAGATGTGAAAACACCCATTTAGATCGATCAATTTCGATCATTGCAGCCCTAATGATATCAGTAGGCGCTAAATCACCCATTTTAGGCTCTTTCACAATCACGATGGCGTTAGTAAACAAAAATAAAAAAATTTAAACAATTACTTATGAAATCACAAATAACTTTAATGTAGAGATAATATGTTTCAAATGTAATGTAACAACTAATGGAGCTTTACATGTTGACATTGACTAACTTGACCAAAGTGTGCAAAATAAACTAAAACTGTAGTAAGGAATTCATGCCTGTCCAAACATCTAGACTTTGAAATGTGTTAGGAGAAAGAAAAATTATGTAGAAAAAGATACCAATTTATCGTCGATGAAGAGGGAGTAGAGGACATGGTTTGACTTCAGGGCTGTGTTTGGAGAAGGTAGGAGGTAAATATACTAAAAGTGACCGGATCAACGAGGTGAGTGGGATGCAGGGGGGCACGTGGAAGGTCACTTTTTTGTTTTTTCGCTTATGTCTTGAAAACAATATATCGTAGCGAGATTATTGTATTCAAAATGAAAGCTAATAATATTTCCAACAAGAACGATACTATTGCTTTTTTTGTATTTCCAATAGCTTTCGAGACATCCGCTAGCGAAAATTGCAATTTTTACGAGAACATTACTATAAAACCGCTGCCTAAGGAATCACTACTTCCACATCCAGATTTCCCATCCAAGTCATTTTAAAGGAAATATATTGGATATATTTGCACTTTAGTATGTGGAAATTATTGTTAATAGAATTTTAATAATATTTGGGGTAGATATAGAAAAATTTGTGGCGTTGGTTTCTACCACATACGTTAAAAATGGGGTTTCTAGCTTGGTCTACTTATTTTGCGCTATTCACAACCTACCACCTCCCACCCCTTTAACGGAATCATCTCAATCAGACGTCATTACTATACATGCGTGTACTAACTATCAAGTGAATATCTCAAAATATTAGAAATAAATCTGGAATCTAGTATATACACCAAATCCCAAGTTTCTGTACTGAACCAAGTAAAACGATCCATTTAAAAAAATATCCAATTTATTATAAAAGTAAATTCAGACAAAAATCCCATGAAAAAATAATATTGAAACCGGCAAAAAGACTTCTAAACAGCTTTGGCATCATATTAAATCGAAATCTGCGTAAAAAATGATTTCACTAAAAAAGACCAAAATATTAACTTGAAAAAAATTTTCATCTCGAGGACGACGGCAAATCGCCTTTGGGCTCTGTCGTTCGAATTTTCAAAAGTACTCCAAAAAAAATTCAAGTTGCACGGAGCGGAAAACCGACGAACTTTTCGAAAGTACCACGAATAAAATCGCATAAGACGGAAAACTGCTCCGCACAACAAATTTTTCGGAAGTACAACGAATTTAATTTTTTGAAAATCTCAAAAATTTATTTTAATAAAAAAAATAACAAGACGTAAATAAAGCAGAAAACCGCTCCTCAAGATGAATTTTTCGAAAGTACCACGAATTTGATGGTTCACAAGTCGAAATCCTCAGTCAGGATGCAGCGAGTAGCTATTTTAAACGTCAAAACTCAGGAAAAAGTCGATGGAACGGTTTTTCCAATAAAAACCAAAATCCTCATTTAATAGTCCTCAAAGGGTTGGAGCATACTCCTCATACAAAACCCCAAAAACGTACAGAAAAATAGTCAAAGAATTCATAGTCGGAGGGTCGATTCCGACGAATCCAAAATACTTTTTATCCCGGTTCAGGCGGACAACGCCATACTAATCGCTCGAAGGCGAGTCGACGGAAAAAATGTATATTTGTGTTCGATGCCGTTAGTACGTTTACAAAAGCAGGAAAACCATCGAACTCACATAGATAGCTTCTTTAAGCATCCTGACAATCATTTCGATAATTGTAGTGCAAAATTCAAAGTGAATAATTTTCAAAAAGTTTCACATACATTTTACAAATATTACTAATTGGCAGTCTGAATCTTTTTGTACAGTCGATTGTCATAGTTTTCTCGACGCTGGATGAGTTACACTTCCACGGAAGGTAACGGCTTGCCGAGTGGTGGTGCTCTTTGATGTTTGCCTTATACACATTAGCTAAGTATTGAATATTTATATTTTTTACATTTTATGAATTATTTCAATATATGAAAATATATTTTGAATTCGATTTCTTATTGATCCACTAATTATAAGATTTGTGACCGACGTGCGATTCTGTGGCGTGAGTCTTACAATTACTTTCCGCGGGTCACCTTTGATCCCGCCAAGTCTGTGTACTTGTGCGAATACTCATAGAATCCATCGACGGTCTTAATTATTAAGAAGTGTTTCTAAGAAAGTGCTAATTATAAGATATATTCATTAAAAGTGCGCTACCCGACATAAGATTTCGACGGAGAGAGCAGACTGTAGCAATCACAGTAAGTATAATTTTGTCTATTTTCGTCCTGGGGAGTATGTAGGGTATCTTGAATCCCCCTTGTGAGTAGAGTTGATCAGTATCGTAGCGGCGACACGGCTCCGGCCTAAATTATTTAAAATCCTTGTCGTGTTCGTCAGACCAAACGATACTAGGTTCATCTACACTCTCACCAGCTTGGTTTACTTATTTTTCCCTATTTACTCCTATTTAACCCCCAACTCTTCAACGGAATGATCTCAAAATATAATCTAGTGCCAGATGTCGTTTTAATACATACGTGTATCAAATTTCAAGTGAATATCTCCCTTTTATTTTATCAACCCCTTTAATAATGGAGTAGGGGTGGTGAGGGATATTATAAAAAATCTAATGCCTTGGCTTCTAGTACATACATCGAATTTCAAGTATCTGTACTCTTACCAGCTTGCTTTATTTATTTCCCCCTATTTACCCCTAATTTAAAATCAACTGTTCAACAGAATAATCGCAAAATATAATCTAGTTACTGATGTCAATATAATATATACGTATACCAAATTTCAAGTGAATATCTCAATTTTCTTTTATCAACCCCTTTAATAATGGAGTGGGGGGTGGTGGGGGGATGGAAAATATAAAAAATTTTGAGACCTTGGCTTCTAGTACATACAAATTTCAAGTTTCTGTACTCTTTCAGCTTGCTTTAGTTATTTCTCCTTATTTACCCCTATTTATCCCCCCAACCCTTCACCGGATATGTTCAAAACACAATCCAGTTCCAGATGTCGCTAGAAGGCAAAGTTTGTCGAAAAGCGCGAGACAAAAGTCGTTTTCCGAAAATTTGCCATTTCGCTAGAGGATATCTCGAAAGCTATTGCAAATAGAAAAAACTGAATAATGATAATTTTGTGGGAAATTTTATCAGATTTCAGTTTCAATAGAATAATCTTTTCTCTGCGATAGAGTGTTTCTAACTAAGCCAAACACAGCGCTGAAATAAAAAAGTCTGTTTCCGACCATGTCCTCTATACTAGAATGGAACGATGTTATATGGGATTGTAAAAAAAAATATTTGGATCGGCTAGGATGCCAAAAGTTGCAAAGTGAATAAAAATTCGTACAAAGTTTTTTCAACTACAAATAAAGATGGCGTCATGCTGCACACGTCACATACCACACAAAATGAAAATTTGACTTGTGCAACATAAAGTCATTTATATTTTTAGTAATTTTCTTTTTGTAAGAGTTTACAATTATTTAGCAACTCTTGGTATATCAGCCCAGCACAACAACGAAAAAAGAAAATTTTTTTGTTGGAAAATATTTCTATTTTGAAACATAAAATGCATTCTTGTGAATAATAAGTTAGTCAGCCAATGGAAAATTTTCTATTGTGTTCTATACTCCGATTTTGTATTAAAGGTTGGTATCATAGCTCTAGACGTAAGAGTTGGGCGAATAAAAACGTCTCTGGAGTCCTCTCCACACACTGCAGCTGCTGCTTCTGTAACTAATTTTACTGTTCGTTCAAACATCTGTGTGTGACATAGAACAGAAGAAAAAGTTTGGAGCGGTGGTACTTCTCTTACGACGATAGCATTTATGTCTTTTATTTGAAATGTCAGCGCGGACGAGTTACCTCAACCGTTTGCTATGCAATGTCAATATAACTGGAGGCTTCAAAATCAAGTCAGGAGTAACAAAGGATCTTATCTCATTTTTCTTGGTTCATCTTGCTTTTAAGAATCGCCTATATGCCAATGATCAAATTACAGGGCGATCATCAGAAAGCGTTGTCAAAATGTTTTCAGGATAGCCAAAAAATCCATTTCTTTGAAAGACAGGATCTATCAATACAATAAGATGTAAGAACAAAGAGAGCTTGCAACTAGCGAAAAGACTAAATGACACTGGCAAGCAAAGCTACAGAGCGAGGTCAACCTCAGGAAGAAGTAACGAAACCCCCTTCATCTGTTAACTCAAACCTATTTTCAAAAAATTAAATATGCAACGTTTTTAATAATCCATAAATTATAATGTAGATATTATTACACTTAAAATAAATAATCAGTAACAATTTCGTACTTAAAAACTGTACAAACCGATAAAATGATGACTATTTGATGTTCTTTTTTTGTTAATTTTCTATCGGCTGGCATAGTTGTAGGTGCCATTGTGTTTAAATGTAACGTAAAAAAATTTTGGGTAAGAAAAGTAAATTTTGGCGATCCAACCGTTTCCATAAAAAAATGTCAGATTGTTCCACCCTACTCTACACCCCCCTTTTGAGCTTTCATTGACTGGGCTAATTCCTTTAAATTTACGGTTGTGTGTATTATAGATTTTAGTCTATTTTACCGTATTATACGGGTTAACAGATTTCGTTGTGACATACATCAGTAATTGCTCCTAGTGTAGAAGCAACACACTCCATTCTCTATAATCATTCAATTTAACCCTATCTAATTATGGCTGCTGCTTAAACTCAGTGAAATTCGTTTGAAGTCTGTTGAATCATTAAATCTACATCGTAAACAAGAAAAGTCAATTTATATACTTGCTATGTCTATGCAAGTATGTTACATTTACATTTGATCTGTTAAAGTATACGCTGGAAAGCTTAGCTTCTGTTTCTTGTCGATGTACTCATCACTGTCATTAGTCTGTCAGCAGGGAACGTTGCGTATTACAAAAACAACAAATTACGGTTATTTCATAGTTCGGATGGGGGAAAATTGTACGAGAGACAGGCTACGTGAGGTATTGTTTTCCATGATGATACGTCCGGTTCTTTCAACTAAGCACGAGAACAAAAACATATATTGAAAACTACACTGTACGGTAGATGAGCTACAAACGTTTTTCATGTTCTGTTTGTTTTTACTTTGATTCTTGTCAAAATAGGTTAATTCCAGATACACTAGAATGTATTGTATCGAGGAAATGGAAACAACGTGACTCAAATTTAAGAAGCAAGAGAACTAAATTGTTGGCAAACTCAAAAGCGCACACACCGTAAGTTGTTTCATCCAATAATGCTACAGGGAAAATATTTGTTAATCACATAGAAATGCATGTCTGGCTGAAATTTTTCAGTCATATAATGTATACGAGTGTTTGCTACATCGATAGAAAGTTTTCACTGAGTGATAGTTGGGGTAATTTGGAATCTGTGACCATATTTACCTTTATGCAAAATCTCGTCATTTTTGAGATATCGGCCTTCGCAGATATTTTTTGCGAAAGAGTTAAGTTGTGACTAATACATATTACTTTTTATGGTATTAAATACTTTCAGCTTTCTTAAATATATTTTCAGATATCCTTAAGTAAGTAAGTAAGTAAGTAATCTTTATTAGCAAGAAAGGAATGCTATATCTTACAATAAAATGCAATACACTAAATGAGATATGAAATATAACATATAAATTACAAACAATTAACATAATATACATAGTCATCTTAACTTTAAACTTTAAAATGGAGGATTTATAACAACTTGTTTTATTTCTTTTTTAAACTTTTTTAGATTTAAATTTTTTGTGTCAATATTTAATTGGTTATACTAATTCAGACCCTTATAGAAAATTGTATTTTGCCCTGCCGATGTCCTTTTATATTCTAATACATAGTTTTCTCCAGATCGAGTATAATGTTTATGGGTTTACTTTAGTTAATTTATCGGTTAAGTACGGAGGAACTAATCTTAAACTCATTCTGTGAATTAATATAAGAACATTATACATTATTATTTGTTTAACAGAAAAAATATTCAACTGATTTAACATTTTTCTTACACTAGCATATTTGTTGGTGCTTAAGATAATTCTTAACGCTCGGTTTTGTACCACTTGCAGATTCTGTATATCACTTTCATTTAAGGTCAGTAGTAATGATGAACAATAGGTGAGGTGAGGTTCAATAAGAGTTTTATAAATAGTTCTCTTACACCATTTAGTTAAATCCTGTCCAATTCTACCCAAATAATTAACTTTTGTATTAATTTTCCGCACTACATATTTCACGTGATCTTTAAAATTCAAGTGTTCATCTAAAATTATTCCCAGATATTTATGCATTTTAACACACTCAATATTCTCATTATCAATCTTTATTTTAAATTCCTTTTTATTAACCTCGTTAAATGTATTACTAATTAACATTGATTTTGTTTTTTTTATATTCAGCTTCAGTCCATTTTCATTTAACCAGTCATGCACCAATTTAAGTCCTTCATTTAGCACTCCCACCAATTTCTTTGTATCATTATCATGCCAGTATATTATCGTATCATCAGCAAACATTTTTATTTTACATTTATGTGTTATTTGATGTAGGTCATTTATAAAAAGAATAAACAGAAGTGGTCCCAACACAGAACCCTGCGGGACCCCATAGTCATTTTTTAGATTACTAGACACACTATTTTCATATGACACGTATTGATATCTATCCCTTAAATAGTCATAGAACCACTGTAATACCTTTCCCGACAATCCATATTTCTGTAATTTTGTTAGCAAACGATCACGATCTACAGTCTCAAAGGCCCGCTTTAAATCAAGGAACACTACCCCAATTTTACTATGACTGTCATTATCTAAAATAACTTTCCATTCCACAATTACACTTTGCATAGCAGTTTCACATGAATAATGTTTCCTGAACCCGGATTGATTTTCAGACAGCAAACCATTCTCTTGTATATAATTAACAAGTTGATCCTTTAGTTCTATTTCCAAGATTTTTTCATAGACAGGAAGGACATTTACCGGCCTAAAATCAGCACAATTAATTGCATTGTTTACTTTGGGAATAGGTACGACTTTCGAAATTTTCCAATCAGGAATTTTTCCTCTATAAGTACAGGGAATCTTCAATAACATCATAAAATCTGTTTCCGATAACTGTGAAAGCTAATTTAATAATTTTAGTGTTTAGTCCATCACCAAGACCAGCTGTGTGTTTTAATTGATTTATTTTGTGTTTTAGGTTGCCAAATTCAATTTCTTCAAAACTGCTAAAAGATGCACTTTGTCGATACAGTACAAACAGAAGTATTTTTTTTACGATTACTATACTTCCAATCCACTACGTGGATGTGGAAGTAAAATATGTAGGCCAATTTATGTGTTATAATACGTTGGTTCGAAATTATTTTTCTATTATCAGTAAAATTTTCCCAAAAACGGCACTACCTCAAGAGATTCAAATAGTTTTAAAAACTTCTTTTTCTATTGCATGAAAATTCCAATGGTATGCCACGTCATGACAGAACTAGTTCATTAAACTAAAAAGGAAACATATTTTTATACCTTACATTTTTAATAAGGAGAGAAAATATAATAAGTATTAATCATTTTATTACTTTTGTTTCCAGTTCTAACTAAAACAAATGTAACTAAAACTAATTATCATTATGTTTTCAAAACGAGAATCTCCATTTCTAACCCATTTACCCGCCCTATTTCGAATTTGGGTAGTGGTATTGCCTAACCTCATTTCTTCCCATACTCTGGCACCTGTTTCGTCAATTCTCCTTGCCTACTAGTTTCATCATTCGATCACAGACAAGAAAATCAAGGAGCATCAAGTCTGGGGACCTAGCTGATCACAATATCATTTCTTTTAATCCAACGATTAGGAAATGTGTCGACTAAGAATGCTCTCATAGGAAGTTGGTAATGGGTAGTATATCCGTCGTTTTGAAATATCTGGTTGTCTCTTACACTTATAGAGGTATGCCGTCTTAAGATGTGTAAATAACTGTCTCCATCTAAACTATCGGGAAAATAGTATGGACCAATGAAAGTTCTGCCAATTACCGATGCTCATACACGTCTGTTCCCTATCACGACGGTTACCTGTTTCACGTATACACCGATATGTGTTACTAAACACCTGGACATTGCACCTGGATATCAAATGCGTTTGATTTCATTTTAGTATATCACAAACTGAAAATTGTATTTAAATATTAGTAAATACAATCACCGGCTGAAAGAATTTCATTATGATTTTGTTTAATTTCCTTTCCTCATAAATAATATACTATCTACAAATAATATGTTTCCTTTTTACTTCAAAGAATTCTGAATTTTGTCATATCATTCGATATCATTCGAAATAGCATGCAATAGCAGTTTTTAGAACTATCTGAATCTCTTGAAGTAGTGCTGTTTTTGAGAAAATTTTGATTAAAATGGAAAAATAAATTCAAACCAATGTATTTTAACACATAAATTGTCTTACATATTTTGTATACTTCGGCATTTATTTTTATGCTGATTCGACAAAGCACATATTAAAATTAATTTCGCAAAAATAATAAATTTAAAAAGGCCGATACCTCAAAAACGGTAAGTGAGACATTGCATAAGGGTATGATCATATAGGTTCCAAACGACCCCAACTATCACTCAGTGAAAACATTCTATTGATGTACCAAACACCCTGTATAATATAGCCCAGTTCTTATAGAATACTAGCGGCAAAAGCTGAAAAAAAGTTATCCATATGATAACAAAGATCTGCAAAAAAGCACTGTTTTGATATTTCTTAATCCAAATAGGTGACTCCGATGGTTTTGACGTACTAAACACGATGCCGTTGGCGGTTTTGCGCCATCATGTCACGATTTTGAGAAAACCTAACCTAAAATAATAAAACGGAGCAGACCATCTTATTCAGCTGTCCAAAATCTTCAAAAACCAATGGTAACAATAAAAAAAACGTAACTATAGATGGTGCAAACATTATTTTATTTTTGACTTTAGCAAGAAATACAAGAATTTTTGTCGTGAGTATATAATATATACAAAGAAATCGGACCTAATTAGCAAATTTTATAGGATTTTGACACGCTGAACATACTGCCGTTATCAGTTTTGCTCTAGGAGGTCAGGTTAAGCAGCTCCATTTTTTTGTTCTTTTTCTGTGTTTTTTATTTAGTTTTTGTTTTTTTTTGCCTTTTTTTGTCCCCCTCCACCAACGCCGTTAGCTCTGGGTGACGCTAAAGGGAATTATGTTAAACATTCCTCTCAACACGTTTAAGGCTAGACCAATTAGGTTATGATAGGTAAGAACTAACCTCGGAAATAAAATAATTTTTGCGCCATCTATAGTCATGGTTTATTATTTCTATTGGTTCTTGAAAATTGTGGACAGCTGAATCAGATGGTCTGGTCCGTTTTACTCAATATCGTATCGCCTTCCAGTTACTAGGGCACGAATATAGGCAAAAATGGCAATTTTAACCCTTTTAGGTTAGGTTTTCTCAAAATTGTGACGTGATGTCGCAAAACAGCCTACAGCATCATGTTCAGCAGGTCAATCACTTATTTGGATTAAGAAAAAAAACCTTGTGGGTCAGTGTAACTTTTGTTTTTTTGGTAGACTTTTAGTAGCAGAATATTATTTTAAAAAGTATCAAGGCCACTGTGGTTGAACATAAAGCAAAATGTTGTCAAACGTAAAAAACTGTTTATATAACTTTTAAAAGAAAAATACAAAAACTATCGTAAATATGAAAATTATAGATTACAAAATTCAATAAAGAAGTTCCTTCACAAAAAATTTCGTACATGCACCGGTTCGCGTAAAATAAGAATCAAACTTGTGGAGCCACGAGCCAAGCACGAACGCCTTTTTCCTTGTGATTTGGTGCAAAAGCTTTGATAACTTTTGAAGAAATAATAGCATCATAGTAAATAGGAAAACATTTTAAAGGGTAAAAGTGTAGCTATCATTACTATACAGGGTGTTTCGTGAGTGGCTGGTCATACACTAGTGACGAGTACAGTATCTTGAGACGATTTCAAAATGGCCTTTAATATCACTAATGCCCTTGGTTTCTGACATACAGCGTATATTCTATTCTTTGACAAAAATTCGATCGACCATATTTTTTTATTGACTTCACCAAATCGAACCAAATTTGGTAGGCTTGTTTAACTAATACTAATAATCTTTAGAATTTAATACCGAAAATGAAAAAATTATCAGGAACGAACTCAACTATTTTTTCCAAAAACTCGTATATGGATTTTGACTCCCTTTGAACACCAAATTTAAAATTACTCTAATAACATACTTAAATTATATAATTAGTTATTTTTACACACTTTTAATTCTTCGAGAATTAACAACTGAGTTTCACGATAAATCAATTTCAAAAATATTTGAGAGCCTTCCAGCTACAGAGACATCAGCAATTACATAGGCGACTTTAACTTTGCGATAGAAAATTAAATTTTCCTCTTTGTTAAAATTTGTCACTACGATATTATATCATTTGCTAAAATAGTAAAAAGGTAAAAATGTCAAAAATTATTCAAACATAAAAAAAAAATATTAAAACAAATACAAAAGAGTAACAATTATGCAGAAGTGAAGTAACTGAGAAAATTACGCACCTAATATTCAGTTTAATTAATTAAGAATAATACAAAAATAACTAACTACATTTTTTTTCCAAAATGTATGTCTCCAACCTCTACACAGTATCTTAATAAGGTAATTGAACGATATATTTTTAAATTATAATTTTTTTAAAAACAAACTTGTGGTTTTGTGTTACAAAATAGTTTTTAATTTGGTTTCTTCTTTGTTTTTCTATACGTCTGTATATTAAATTTCATCTCAGTAGGTATAGAAATTACAGAATGGAGGGGCTATGACATACAAACAGACGGACCGACATACCGAAACTATGAGGTTTCCTAGGAACCCTAGAAATTAAGTTTTAACTTATTTCTATTTTAAAATGCTTTGTAGTAGAAAAAATCATATGAAAATTAACTAAATTATAAAATGTGTTTTTTGCATGTATGAGCATTTTACACAACATAAAATTGATCTGTAACTGTTTAAGAGTAATAAGCAGAAAACCGAAAATCGGCGGCCATTTTTCAAGATATAGACCAAGCTTCATCTTAGGGGATTTTTGCTGATTGACATCTTGCAAAAAGAGTTTAGATTTTGTTTATATATTTTAGGTTATGTTTTCGAAATCCTGTCCATCTAGTCCTTCAATTGCCACGGCACTACTGCACCGCGGATGTCTGTGCTGCTCCGAATAAGGTTTTACGCATTTTATACTTTTTTTAATGAACTTGTTGATGGTGATGGTGATTATAGGCTTGGAGGAACCAATTAGAATAATGCGCAGATCTCAAAAGTCTACCAAGACTGTGAATAAGAACTAGATTTAGTAATACAACTATACAAGTCCCTTGATGGTACTAATGTTAGCCTTCTATTTCTTATAATGACATCTCTCTTATGGTTGTGTCGATAGTTTGATTAACTCTTTTTCTAAAATGGAAGGAAGTACATGGAAGTTTTTATAACCGGTATGTGTAATAAATTGGTTTATATCCCTTTTCAACACGGTTTTTCAATTTAGTGTATCATACACAATTCCACGATTCCATTTTAACTATTGCTATAGCAAGTGTATTAATTTAGCTAATGGAAACTTTAAATCGCATGACCAAAGCTAAAGTAATAACCTATTGTTCTTTCCAGCGATAATAATCGAAATATATGGCTTACGTTTGAAATTATAAAAAATTAAGTTGCCACAGTTATTTATTAGCGATGTAGCGCCATTTAATTATTTCCTTGAAGTGATTTAATGCGTATTTAAACACGAACAGAGGTGGTTATAAATATTTCGTGATCATGAAATTAAAATGTTAAGTGCATGATATCCATCAGATATAGGTGTAATAGTTTATACACCAGTCACTGAACGCTCAAAAGGGGGATGTAGAGAACATGATCGGAAATAATTAGTTTTATTACAGTGCTGTGTTTGGAGTACTTAGGAGGCACACATACTAATAGTCGCCGAACTACGAGGTGGAAGGGGTGCAGGGGTACGTAAGAGGACACTTTTTTTGTTTTTCGCTTATATCTCGAAAATAGCATATCGTAGCGAAAAGGTTACAGACAAAATTTACCACAAGATTTATAGCAATGTTCTCACAGAAGTTGTGGAGTAATAAATTTTCTTCAAAATGAGTTATTATTTGTTATTTTATCTTCAAATGATCAAAAGTTTCAAATTTGAAATTTTCTGACTTTCGGGATTTCGAAAGAAAACCGTACATTACACTTTCTCTTTATTTAACTTTGAAATGAAGGTATGTCCAAAAAATATCTTCATTTTCAAAGAGCCGTTCAACGATGTACCTCTCGATGGGGTCAGTAAAAAAAAATGCCTTAACCCCTTACTTTTACCAGTGGAAGAACAGTACTTTGGCATATGTGCCAAAGTACTGTTCTTCCACTGGTAAAAGTAACTACGTGTTTTTGGCAATAAATAAACCATAAATAAACAGCTTTATAAATAAGGTCATTTACTGCTACTAATTTCTAGGTTAGTTTATGCAAATTGAACCAATTCTGTTTCGATGGTTGTATTTAAAACTTAATCCTAACAGATTTCTCATAAGAGCTACAAAAGTATCGCGAAAGTGAGTGATCTATTTTATAAGATTCACGAAAAAATTACACTAAGGCACATTATTTTATAAATGTTTTATAGGAATCGTCTAATAAGTTAAATATCGTGAAATGCTTGCTGCTAACACAAAAGTATTTTATAGGGGGAGGCCATCGTAAAAGGCGTTCGTGATGGTAAATATGAAAAGATATGAAAATTTAAAATATCAAATGTTTATTAGAATTCATGGAGTCAGAAACGTGCTAACTATACAGTTATGAGTACTAAAACAAATTAGTGTAAGTTACATTGTAAAAAACTCAAATTCATAAAATCGATATTTACAAAATTTCCAAAATTATTACAAATAATCAATAAATGTGAGGCACGTTGAAAATATATTAAATATGGCCATAGTTCACAGTAAAATTTTCTCCGCATCAAAAGCTGCAGTCGTTGTAAGCCAGAACAAGTCTCTTAAATAATTAATAATAATAATAATAATAATAATAATAAAGCATTTATTATTTACCCAATTTGATAAATTTAACAATATAAATTATACATGTTTACACAACAGGTAAATAAAAGGCGAGTAGTTCAGTTTACTGACAAGCCAGTAAACTGTTCTTCCACTATTGCCTATAAATAATGTCAGAGGTAGATAAATTAAATAAATATACTACTCATATCGAAACAATCATAAAAAAAAGTTAAGAAAAAAAAAACACATCAAGCAGAATGAAAAAGGGGCAAACTAGAGCTGAAGAAGGGAGGAGAGTAGGAAATGAGAGGAAGAGAAAGAAAATAAATTAGAAAAAAAAAATTATTATAGGTTATTAGGTACCTAGTATTAAATCACAATGGCATATGCTTTTAGTGTCAAAAACACTTCTCAAACTTTTAGGATACATTTTAGAAATCATTTTATTTTATTAGTGTGCATAGGGCAGCAAAAAATATTATGACTATTTAAAAGCTCTTATAAAGCAGTTGTTTTGTTGTTTTATAGCAGTAATTTAACAAACAGTGAACTGTCTTTTATAGTACAATTAAATGAAGCTTTAATGAAACTGCTATATAGTGATGGTACTAAATTTTCATAAGGCTTTAGGAAATTTTTATACGATTATTTTGTAACGGTTCCAATAGGCGTTACAAAATACCAACACCGACTGAAATATTTTATAGGATGGTGCCAATTTTGCATTTATTGCTACTGTGTAAACATTATGAAAGTGTTTTTGAGAGTAACGTTGTTTTATAAAATTTGTGTAAGAAACATTTCTGCAACTTTTATAAAATATCAAATTGCTAATTGGGCAAGGACTGTGCCACAAGGTTTTGTACTTTTCAAAAATTGCGTTTTTTTTAATCAAAGAAAATAATTCATTCCGCTATACCTATATTTCTATGGGTTTATGGGTTTTACGTTTACAAGTATATGTTTTCGGTTTATTGATTTAGGAATTATTAGGGTTCATCGGTTTATAGTTTAGGGTTTAGGAATTATGAATTGTCGGTTCAAGAGTCTTTGGATTATTGGTTTATTGAACTTATTGTTATTTTAATTAAATAAGATTGGCACCACATATATTTTGCATGTATTAAGAAACTCGTACATTATTGTCGAATCACAAAATTTAATATATCAGGCCCGAGAGTTGTTTTAGAAACTTATATAGGATTAACATCCATCAAGATTTCTTAAAATCGATTAAAATTTGAAACCTCTAGACTTTTGAAACGACGCATGTTGTATGGGCCCCAGTGTGATGTAGGCAATATTCGGGGCTATATTCAAAATATTTTTGCGATACCGATATACTAAAGTGCAATTTTTTTTTTTTTCGCATTAGCGATACTGAACAGTTCTCCCGTGTCTCCGATATTCTCACGGGCGAAGCGCCAGCGAATTATCTACAACCACTCCCCACCTCCCGCAGGGTTAGTGGTTGTAAATTCCAGAATCGTGTGCCCTAAGTAGACGCAGGGACCCCAAGACGACTGCCTTTTGCATTTGGCCTGCCAACCATTCGGCTGATTTTTGGCAGGTCGGTATGGTCTTCAATGCTGAGAGCAGCGTAGGCTTCATACCTCCGAGTACACCGATTATGAGGACGACCATCTTGACCGAGTAGCCTGGGTACAGCACTTGGAGCTCGTACCGGAGATCACGGTATTTGGTCCGTTTTTCCTCCTCTTTCAAAGCGATGTTTGGCTCAGCGGGTGCCGAGAACTCGATCACAAACATCACCTTGTTTTGATGGTCGAGGAGGACTATGTCAGGCTTGTTGGCCTGAATTAGCCTGACTGTCGGAAACGAGTAGTTCCAATAAATTCGGCACCTCTCGTTTTCGACAACGGACTCAATATCTCCGGGGACGTAAGGCAGCACTGGTGTTTGGTCTATCCCGTATGAGTTATTATTATTATTATTATTATTATTATTATTATTATTATTATTATTATCAATAATATCGCTACGCTGAAAATTTGACAAATGGTTGTTTATCCAAAGTGTCCTAGAATTGCATATAGCGCCATTGAATACGTCGTTATTCAAGCGCCAGCTCAATAGCAGGATATATTCATCCACTCAGCATAGAATATGAATTGTAGTTGGCAGACTAGTTCTTCGAAACATCAAGTATTCTGGAGGGCTTGAACAGATCGTATGTTCATGTCTACAAGTTCAATTCAGTAATGCAAAACTAAACAAATAAACAATGCATTATTCCATAACTCAGGGATGATAAAACACTTCCTAGGATTTATTAAGCGTATATATCGTTCTATTTTCTAAGTAGTGTGTAAATAATTTATTTAAAAATGAATTTGAAATTAAAATGAATTTTTAATTTATAAAAGAAATTAATGTTGGACGCCAAGTAGTCTAAAATCTACTAAAATTCTACACCACGGAACATTATTAACATGATTACATGTACTTAATAGGTTGACTGTGGCCAGGTAAAAGTCGGTTCAATTATGCTCAACAATCAGGATACCGCAAGCGAATAATAAATCAAACTCAATGTTGAACGAACAGTTATAAATTTTATTAACAAAAATCTGGAATGTAAATATCAAAATAGATCTATAAATAACAAAAGCAAACTTAAAAATTATAATCTAATTTAAATGGCTTTTGAGTTTAAATAAAAATATTTGAAAATGAAATGGGTTTACCATGGATTTTAAATGTTTGAAAAAGCTTTTACCTTTAGTGTTGTGACGTGTTTGGTCACAACCGAATAACAACTGGTTATCAATAATGAATTATCCTAGATAATTTCTTCTGTCACTTAACTGACGTTTGAAATGTCTCTAACTTCCAATCTCAATAATTGGATTAACTTAACAAACACTTTCGTCTTGAACCTGCTTCAGAATATTCTTCGTAACAAACTTCTAATTCTTAAAGTAAGTTACCTTCACTTCTTTTATTTTAAATACATGAGACAATTTAACTTGGATATCAATATATCTGGAATATATGTAAGTTTCTAATCTTATTTAATTTCACTTGCTTTTTGAGTTAATATATTTATTGGTTATATTTTCTTCCAATTTTACATGTTATCTCTTCAAAGGTCGATCGCAAATTGTTTTGAGGATTCAAGCTTTTTATTGTGTCAATTTTCATATTATTAATCTATTTTCGCTAGCTTAATTTTTTTAATTTAAAATTTATTTTTAATTTAATTTTTTAATTATTCCGTGTTACATGTTCTTTATGTTATTTGAATAGAGTTTTTAATTATTCATTTTTCTTGATAAAGTGACTACATACTTGTAATTTTTCCAAAGATATTGACATATTGCATTTAAAAGTTTAAAATCTAATTATGACAACAAATATCTATTCCTGATTAGAATAAACTACTATTCAACATACAAGGTGTTTCATGAGGAACTGTACATACTTCCAGGAGTGGTAGAGGACCATTTGGGTATTCAGTAACGGCCAATGAAATTATCCTATCTCTTAATTTCTCAGATAGAGGGTGATAAACTGATTTTGGTCTAAATTTATTTTATTTAATTTTGAACGTCCTTACTATTAATCGGATTTTGATTAAACTTTATGCACTTATCACAGTTGATAGGTTTCTATTATATATTTTTTTTAATTCCAGTGCCGGACTTTTTTAATTTGATTTTTCCGATTCGTGTAAAAATTATCACCCTGTAATATTTTCCTTAATATTCAGGTGCCAATTATAAAAGTCCATACATCATTAAACATATAATTAGATTTCTTGTCGCACCTTTGTTGACTTTTTTACAACCGATTGAAATTTGAAAAAGGGGAATTTGAAGAAAAATAACTTTATTTGCTTACATTAATTGTCCAAGCAATTAAAAATGGTCAGTTTAAACACGGTAAATAATGTTCAATGTTGTTGAAAAAAAATTTTAAACCAATGCTTTTTTTAATTCCAGAGAAAGTGTAGCTAGGTACATTTTATAATAGGAATTATTAAACAGTTTTCTTCATATTATTACATAATTATACTCTTCGCAAATACAAAACGAAGAAATCGGCTCATTTCTAAAACCGAAAATTTTGCTCGTAGAGAAAAAAATATCATATCACTGTGTTGGTGATCGAATTCTGAACAACTTTCAAAATGTCCGTCTGTCTGTCCGTCTCTCTGTCGATCTGTCCGTCCGTCACGTTTCTTGTAAGCACGATAACTTAAGAACAAAAGTTCGATTGTATTGAAATTTAGACATAGACAGTAAGTTAGTGTTAGATAGAGAAAGAATCCTATTGTTTTTGGGCGAAATCGATCAATAAATAAAAAAGTTATAAATTATTTTAAATCAAAACAAAATTTCTTTACATTATTTTTTTTATGTTTTGTAATTAAACTAAAAATGTCTAAAACTAATATTATTTAAAAAAAAAGAAACTGCGAAGAGTATCCTATAGAATGTGCAACAATTATATAAAAAGTGCAGTAAATCGGCGAAGAGTGTAACGGTTAGCTTGTTATTAGTAGACCTACATAATTTGATATTAAAACCCTTAAAAGGCTGGCGTTGCCATACGGCAACAGTATACGGGTTCAATAAACAGATTTCTGTAATTTATTGCTTTACTCGAATGCTCAAAGATGGTACCACAGTTCCTTTCTGTCAGTCTTTACTTTACAGAAAAGCCATTATTAAGGTTATAATTTCAATCAGAGTGAATTTATATAGCATTTTTTAGTACTGTGTTTTTGTTTGTGCTCCAAGATGGACATAAATTTTGTGTAAGTAAAATAACTTTTTAATTATTTTGATATCAACATTTATATCCTAGCATTATATTCTTGAATTATGTATTTTCAAGTTGTTCTCACTTCCCTTGTTTTTAAAACAAATAATTTTGAGATACACGTTGTAAAACCTTGGCGTTGCCATGTGGCAACGCTAGTCATTGGTACTACTGACTTTTCTATAATCAGCTGATTTTTACAGTGGTGGATTGACACTTGAAGAGGCCCTGCAAATGGCATATTCTGAGAATTTAGATGTGTCTGAAATTTATATTGAACCTCCAGAACCATCGCAACTCACAGATGAAGATTCTGGCGAGGACGATAATGGAGGATTCGCTGATAACTTATCAGCAAACCAGTTGCGAGCTCCTGCCGAACTAAAAATTATCGAGAAACAGTCAAGGGAAGAGTCATCAGACCGGGAAGATAATATCGAGGATAATGGAAATCCCACAAATTCCAGAAATCACGCAAATTCCGTTGATCAAATTGATGTTGCCAAGGTTCATTACGATGATATCACTTGGATAGATGGAGATTTAGAATATGTTCGAAAACCGTTTCCAATACCCGATTATGAAAAATTTTAATGTTTAACGCCTACCGAAATGTTCGAATTGTTTTTCTGTGAAGATGTAATATCTCTGCTGGTTTCAGAAAGTATCAAATATTCGCAGTTCAAAAACTGCCCAAATTTTTCTGTTACCGGCAACGAGATTAGATGTTTTCTAGCCATTCTTATTCTATCTGGCTACAATACTCTACCGGGGAAAAATTATTACTGGGATTCCCGCGGAGGTATGGGTAATGAACTGGTTGCAAATGCTATGCGAAGAGACCGATTTAACTCAATTCTTCGTTACATTCACTGTGCAGACAACAATCATATAAATAAATCTGGCAAATATTATAAATTGAGACCTCTGTTTGAAAAGATCCAAGCCAAATTCTTACAATATTTTGTTCCTGAACAAGACCTGAATTACGATGAATCAATGGTGAAATATTTTGGTCGCCATTCATGCAAGCAGTTTATCAGAGGGAAACCAATTAGATTTGGTTATAAAATTTGGAGTATCAATACAATTTAGAAGAGGGATTGTGAATACTTACTTAAGAAGATTCCAAAATCCTCGAAGTCAAGGTGGTCGACCGTCAACTAGTGCATCCAGTAGATCTTCTTCTCGTGTTTCAGACGACATCCGATTTGACAACTTAGGTCATTTACTTACAGCAAATAAGGATGGCAAAAAAAGAAGATGTGCTGGCGATAATTGCAGTTCTATTATAAGAGCCAGTTGTTTAAAATGTAATGTGGGGTTATGCCTAAATTGCAATGTTAATTTCCATATGCAATTATAACAGTTTTTATGATTTTTCACTATTTATAACTTTGTTAAATAATAGGCGTTGGTAAGAGCTGGCGTTGCCATATGGCAACAGCCATTTTTTCGGAAATATAACAATAAATTTGCTTTTTCTTACATCAAAATAACATATTATTGTTCCCTTACCACTTTTAATTACTTGAATATATATAATTTTTGAAAAAGAAAACTCCGCCTTTTATGGGTTTTAAATTTTTTTTTTGTTGTCATAAACAGCAGAACTAGTGTACTTGCTTAACCTAGTCTGCAAATAATCATACCTTATAAAACAAATGAGGAATATGCCGACATTATTTTTGTTTATGAATTTTTTGATGGTAATGGTAGGTTATCGAAAGAATGCGAAGGCTTCATTAATATTTTTACATATAGTTTTTCCTTTAGTTGTCATAGATAGTTTTTCTTTCCGCTGTTTTCAAAATCCTATAATGAATATGTTTCATGGTAGACAAGTCGCCTAAGAATACAATGTTCGTTTTCTTAACAGAAGAACACCAAATCATCAGACATTTTCAACTGTGTATCACTATGCAGGAAGCACGGCAGTTTTCCATCATCAAAAGTGGAACGAAATACTGTTCAAAACATTGAGGATCAAGAATATATCATTAATATTGTTTGAGTACACCCTGAAGTAAGCAACCGAATTAGGAGTTCCTCATGTGCGGATTTGGAGGATTCTAATTAAAGAAAGTATATCCGCCTCATATTCAGCAAGTGCAAAGGCTTCAACGGGGTGACAAAGTAAATGGGTTAGAAGTTTGTCAGTGGATTATTGATCACAGACCGATTGATTACATATCGAACTTTATTCACAGACGATGCTCAAATTACATGGGATGGCGTATTTAATTCAAGAAATTTGCATAATTGGGCCGAAAATAATCCTCATCATATAAGGGAAGCCCATTCTCAACATACGTTCTCGGTAAATGTTTGGTGTGGTATGATTAACAACAGTCTAATTGGGCCACATATTCTTCTGGCAAGACTAACTACAGAGGTGTATTTAGATATTTGACCTAGTTTAATGCAAGGTATTAATGTAAGAGGACAATACTTCCAGCATGACGGAGCTCTTCCTCATTTTGGTATTGGGGTTAGAAGATATTTGGATAATGAGTATCCAAACAGATATATTGGACGCGGGGGACTTCATTCTTGGCCGGCTAGATCACCAGATTTCAACCCCGTCGATTATTTTCTATGGGGATATCTCAAAACTGAAGTCTACAGTATCCCAATAAACACTAGAGATCAGCTACTCCAGCGAATTTTCCTCTTTAATTACCAAATCAGGAACAATCCGGTGCAAATTAGAAAATCACACACACAAAAGTGTACGGAAGCTGGAGGTTCTCATTTTGAACATTTGCTCTAAGTATTTGTAATGTTTAAATAATGTTTGAATGTTAAAAAAAATAATACAGGGTGATTATTGTTACACGAATCCAAAAAATCAAATGAAAAATTTCCGGCACTGGAATTTTGAAAAAAAATACAAGAGCAATCTATCAACTATGATAATTGTATAAAGCGTCTAAAATTTAAACAAAATCCGATCAATAGTAAGGACGTTCTGGCCAAAATAAATTTGGACCAAAATCAGTTTAACGCCCTGTATCTCATAAATTAAGAGCGACAGGAAAGTTTGAATGGCCGTTTCTGAATACCCACATGGTGCTCTACTGCCCCAGGAAGTATGTATAGTTCCTCATGAAACAATCAATAGTATCCTTAATCTTTGGATTAATTTGTTATCTAACTACCTAAAAACATAATGTAAAATTTTACATTGAGATATTGATAAAAATTGGTGTACTAAACTAAACAAGAACGTTAGTATTCCAGTAAATATTTTAATATCATGATATAAAGTCTTTTCCTTGATCATGATATGAAATTAAATTCGTCAAACTCTTTTATGGAATAATATGAAAATTTGAACTTTCTGTTGCAAGCTGTGGACCTCATTTCAGTCCTTATTTCCGAATAAACCACGCTGCAATGCAACTATCGGTAATTGTCTTTCATTTGAGACAAATTCTATTTAGTTTCATAATGTTCTTACAGAATGTTTTATAAATTCAGCTCTACGTTTTAACATTTGATGTCATATTTTGGAAATTTGCTTTTCTGGTTTAAAAAGTTGATTCTAAATTATTTTAACTAGACTAGCAATCTCTAAAAATTTAATCTTTATGCAATACTTATTAGTCTAACTATGTTAAAATTAAACTAACTGTTTTTGTTTATTTTTAGGTTCATCACAAAATTATCAAAATTGATTTCTATCCTACGTACAGTATTAAAACTAATTTTCTATGTTACTTGATTAGGGAACACTGAAATGTAAATGGCCACCACTTTGTGATCAGCAGATCGATCGCGTTGATTTAACTGGGAATTTGGGGATTTTGTGACGTTTTCATGAGGCGAATTTTGTTTGTTAACATGGAGACGGGTTTGTGTTTTACGAAATTGTCTTATGATGTACAGGATAGGTACATGGAAAAAAGTTGGTGCTATCAGTTTAAATCTCTATATGTTAAATACAGGTTTTAGCACAGATGTCCATATATTTCCGATTATTACACACACATGTATTGTAATTACATTATTTTTGAAAGGAATGCATAATTTAAAGAATAAGGTCCAAGGTATTAAAAAATCAGGTTTCCGTGTTCCAACCTCAACTTTTCCTAGTTGAAAATCGAGGTAATTTAATAAAAACTAGCGTTATTTCCTATTGCTACACTTCCACAATTAATAACACAGCCAAAACTTGGCATTTTGTATGATGCAATGTCCACAAAAGCATTAATATAATGAAAAGTTCGATAAGTTTCCATTTAAATTTGGGTTTATGTCCATAACCTGACAAATGTCTAAATTTTGACGTCGCGCGCACAAAATCTACAGGATGTAATCAGTTTCATGTCATTAAAAAAAACTGGTAATGGGGACCGACTAGACAAACAAAAAAGCTTTACGACTTTTCCCTCTAGGGGCATTTTGAAAAAACTGACCTAGGTGAACTTTTTAAATATTTTTTAATATTAATGTAAAAAATAATTGAGAACCACTGCTTTTCTTGGTCAATCAACTTGTAGTCCCCAATTATGCAACTTTTAAATTATCATAAAAAAAGTGCAAAGGCCTTGGATCATCGACCGCCTTTGATGAACCGCCTTAACCGAACTGAAGCAATTATAAAGAGGTAAATAATTCGTTATCTTTTCCTGCACAACTGCAAGCAAATAATGGCCGAACAAGTTTAAACAGAGCATTTCTTTACATGTGTGTATTTTAATTTGGAACAAAATATTGGATTAATGTTTATAATTTAGAATATTTAAATGTGATTTATTAACGTTTGTAACATAAATTAGTGTCCTGGGTTAAAAGCTTACCACCTAAGTAAATTATTCGAATTCTGCATCTGCATCAATACACAGTTCTCTACGTCGAATTAAGGACATACGTACTCCGTTCAACACTAAACAATAAACTATCAACTAACGTTGTCAATAAAGAAAAATAAAAGAAAAACTTGGTGCAAAATCCAAAACGGAATACAAAAAGAACGAACGAGTAAGTTGTGTCTGTACGTAATCAAGAATTTAACGACTTGAACGGTAAAGTCAATAAAATAAATCTTCACTATAAATACACAGCGACCCGAAATTCAAAAATAACAAAAACAACGAACGGCGGGTTGGACGTACATAGCGAAACACCCACAGAAACTAAAATATTGCACAAGGGAGGGTCAGAGTATAGTTTTCTTCAGATCAGATCTACTAAACACTCAGAGAACGTCGACGTCTTTCATCTTATTTACCGCATCGCTAAAGACCGCCGACATTTTATAGCTATCTACACAAATATTGAGTATCATAAGCAAAGACACGCGCGACGATCTAAACCTACCCCAATATTCCAGCAGTTCTCAAAAGATTTTATTGAAAATTTGCGAAATTTTTGTTTATTTTTTTTTCTCCAAAACTATGAGCTTTAGACCCCATGTTATATCAGGTTTTTTTGTTTGTTTTGTCGTTCCCTACCACCAGTTTTTTTAAATGACATGAAACTAATTACTCCCTGTATATAAATTACTAATCGCTGTCACCAACGTGCAAATGTTGAAAGGGTAATTCTGGAGAATAACGGGGCATTGGAATTTTCGCGTAATTTTTTCAGGGTACACTAATTTGGGATCGTAGAACACGAATCTGAAGTCGGTTTTCAATGCAAATGCATAGTTTTTCCAAAAAAAATTTTTGAAATTTTCCACCATAACACGAACTTTTTGTCAGTGTAAACACCAAAAAATCCTCGATTTTGGCCGATTCGAATCCCGTATCCACAATGTAGGTGCTTTTTAGAACAATGCACTTTTTACACACTGCAAAAAATTGCTTTTTCATAATAATACATAGTATAAATAGTAATTTTATTTATCTGAATTCAGAACTCCATTATTTGACAGTTCAGCCATAAGATTGTCGCGCATGCGTGTCAAAATACCCCGAAAAGTTGGTGTCTCAAGGCACAACAAAGAAATTCATTTTATAAATACTACTTATTAAAATTTATAAAATAAAAAATATAATTTAAATAATAATGCTTTTATGATCATCGTCGCCAATACCAAAACCTGGTGTTTTATTAAGAATGTGTTCAACATATAGCGTGTCCCAAATTGGTTTATTTAAAAATGGCCCATTTTTGTTATTGCCTATTAAGGACCAGCGAGGAGTTGAGATGACACACATACCTTGCCAGGAAAGGAATAAATAAAATAAATAAATAAATAAGAAATTTATTATGTGCTTATTAAAGACAAATACAGAGTGAATTATGTTTGTTTTAAATATTTTAGAAACAGAATGATAAAAGCATCAATTTTTACTACACATAAAAGGAAATGCTCCTTACCCTTCTCGGATACCACCTACTGACTTTCAACCTGATTATCATTAATAAGTGGTGTCCGAGAAGGGCAAGGAACTGTTGCGCCGGCGCAAATGGTCCTTGCCTTTCTCGGATACCACTTATTACTGATAACTAGGTTGAATATCTGTAGGCGGTATCCGAGAAGGGTAAGGAGCATTTGTGCCAACCTGGTTATCAATAATAAGTGGTGTCCGAGAAGGACAAGGAACATTTGCGCCGGCGCAAATGGTCGTTGCCCTTCTCGGATACCACCTACAGATTTTCAACCTGGTTATCAGTAATAAGTGGTGTCCGAGAAGAGCAAGGAACATTTGCGCCGGCGCAAATATTCCTTGCGTCGGCGCAAATGTTCCTTGCCCTTCTCGGACACCACTTATTACTGATAACCTGGTTGGCGCAAATGCTCCTTACCCTTCTTGGATACCACCTACAGATTTTCAACCTGATTATCAGTAATAAGTGGTATCCGAGAAGGGCAAGGAACATTTGCGCCGGCGCAAATGTTCCTTGCTCTTCTCGGACACCACTTATTACTGATAACCAGGTTGAAAATCTGTAGGTGGTATCCGAGAAGGGCAACGACCATTTGCGCCGGCGCAAATGTTCCTTGTCCTTCTCGGACACCACTTATTATTGATAACCAGGTTGGCACAAATGCTCCTTACCCTTCTCGGATACCACCTACAGATATTCAACCTAGTTATCAGTAATAAGTGGTATCCGAGAAAGGCAAGGACCATTTGCGCCGGCGCAACAGTTCCTTGCCCTTCTCGGACACCACTTATTAATGATAATCAGGTTGAAAGTCAGTAGGTGGTATCCGAGAAGGGTAAGGAGCATTTCCTTTTATGTGTAGTAAAAATTGATGCTTTTATCATTCTGTTTCTAAAATATTTAAAACAAACATAATTCACTCTGTATTTGTCTTTAATAAGCACATAATAAATTTCTTATTTATTTATTTATTTTATTTATTCCTTTCCTGGCAAGGTATGTGTGTCATCTCAACTCCTCGCTGGTCCTTAATAGGCAATAACAAAAATGGGCCATTTTTAAATAAACCAATTTGGGACACGCTATATGTTGAACACATTCTTAATAAAACACCAGGTTTTGGTATTGGCGACGATGATCATAAAAGCATTATTATTTAAATTATATTTTTTATTTTATAAATTTTAATAAGTAGTATTTATAAAATGAATTTCTTTGTTGTGCCTTGAGACACCAACTTTTCGGGGTATTTTGACACGCATGCGCGACAATCTTATGGCTGAACTGTCAAATAATGGAGTTCTGAATTCAGATAAATAAAATTACTATTTATACTATGTATTATTATGAAAAAGCAATTTTTTGCAGTGTGTAAAAAGTGCATTGTTCTAAAAAGCACCTACATTGTGGATACGGGATTCGAATCGGCCAAAATCGAGGATTTTTTGGTGTTTACACTGACAAAAAGTTCGTGTTATGGTGGAAAATTTCAAAAATTTTTTTTGGAAAAACTATGCATTTGCATTGAAAACCGACTTCAGATTCGTGTTCTACGATCCCAAATTAGTGTACCCTGAAAAAATTACGCGAAAATTCCAATGCCCCGTTATTCTCCAGAATTACCGTTGAAAGTACAAAATATGTGAGTGGCAGACCAAAATCTTTAAGAAGCGGTGCATTAAGTCTTTCTCGATCTCTCTGTATGCCCTAACCTATATAAAGATCAAACGAACATAAGGCACACTGTTTATTGCATTTTTCTATCCCTCATCCTCGTATTTAATTTTACATGTTTCTCTGAACTTTTCCATTTTGCATAGTTGTTCATCGTTCAAAGTTAAAATAAAATTACTGTGTAACAACAAGAGTCATACAAAAAATAATAAATACTCTAAAATATTAAATTTAAAACTGTGAACATTTCTGATCGGGCTGATTAAACCTAAAACGTTGTAATTTATCGCTTTTGTAATTCGTTTAAAAATTTAATCAAACCCCTGCGACATTTAATAATTTATAACAAAATTAACCCATTAATGTGTTCACGTTCAATTGATTTCATTTCGTATATTCATCAATAAATAGTTTACGATTATTATTTAATCCAAACTCAATTATCGAACCCGACGCATTCAGTTGTTACCAAGTAAAACCATTGCAGATGTTTTGTAAATTCTACCACGGAAATAGTCAGTGGTTCATATTCGCTAAATCCGCTACATACTTTTGTGTTTGTTAATTTTGCAATGATAAACATTTTTATATGCCTATTGGTTGGTTATAAAGATAATTTCCAAGAACTTTTGGGTACCAAGTGGACAAAAATCACTTTATTCAACTTTCGCAATAATTTCTATATTTTGCGAATAATTAAAAAGAAGACCAATATATCATTTTCTAGAATAAGTATCTCATTAGGTAAAATCTCTACCTGCTAAGGAGCGCAAACACAACTCTTCTGCCTGACACCGATCGTCGAGTTTCCAGCTAATTATAACACCAACTTTGAGTAGATGGTGTGAATTCAAAATGTGTTAGAATGCACTTTAATATATGGTATAAATCAGATTTTGAATCGAAATAAATTATTTTTTCTACAAACACCATTATAGTCTGTACGATGAATGTTTGCGCGAGTATGAAATTAGATAGGACATATGTGCGGTTGCTGAACGCATTGAGACGAGCAAATATTTAGTTACGTATGTCTTCTAACCGCTCGAGCATGCTAAGACAGCCGAATGATAAATTCAAGAGGAATTAAAAAGAGACGTCGATATGAACAATTGTCGTAGTGAAGTGCTGTCAACGGCTATAATATCTGTCATTTTAGATCCAGTGGCGTTCTTGCGTTTTTGATGAAAATACATTTTTAAGCTTCATTGTTATACCCATATTTAGTGGTAAATAATACATGTTATTATTCTACAAAATTAATTGTCATTTCATGTGTATTTACGAAAAAAATATGGCTTCTAATTTGTCGGATGATGACTGAGAGTAAAAAAAAATTTCTAATTTTTTTTATGCACGTCACTGCTGAAGAGAAGCAGTGACCTTTAACAGATTACTTCATACGGTTCTTGTTTATGACGCACACGCAAAGATTCATCGTACAAACTATAGAAACTATATTTTTAACACGGCATACTCGAATTAAAAATGTAATATTATGTAAAAGTAAAATGACAAGTCGTTTGTCATAATGACATTTATATATTTATTAACAAAAAATTACAAGTTATTTAGAAATATTTATATTAATTGTACAATTGGAGCAATTTGTAATATTTATCACTTGTGAAGAAGTTACTTCACAAGAAGAAATTGTATTGGAACTCATCATATTGCAATAGTTTTTCACACTTGACAAGCATGTGTCAAACAACGGACAAACTTGATATATTTATTTCATAAATCCTACAAACTACTAGAATTATGAGGTAACCGTTAAAAGGATTGTTAATTATGAATTAAACACTGCTTTTAGGTGAATCAATCAATATATTATAAATAATCTACATATGTTTCGGCTGATTAGGCCTTTATCAAGAGTATTACATAGTGAATACTAAAGTTTCCGACGTGCTTATTCTAATTTATACCTAAAGGTATTTAGTCTTAATCTATTTATGACCTAATCTATTTAAGACTTAATTTAACATCCTTAATTATTTTAATGTTTGGAGTGGACCTAAACTGATTATATAAATCAATGGATAGTTCTTAACAGTTTGTTTATTATAGGGGTATTCAAGAAATTTTGTTGGTCATTTGTGGTAGAAGAGTTGTACTTGAAAGATTTTTGATTTCTAATTGTTCTAGCAGATCTAAACGTTTACATTTTCTTCCTGAATGAAGTAAATTTATGTTATCAGTATCTATGAAATGGTTGTTTTCAATACAGTATGTTGACATTCCTGTATTTTTATTGTTATTTAAGATTGATTTTTTGTGTTCTTTTACCCTGTTCACAACGCTTCTACCACTCTGACCAATATAGATAGCATTGCAATATTTACAATTAATTTTACATACACCAGATTTATCAATTTTATTTACTTTTTCTTTATTATTAACCAAAATGTTTCCTCTATTTGTTTTGTTCACACTTATTGTAGAGATACCCAAATTATTTAATTTTTTAGAAATTTTATTACTATAGGAACATAATTAATAAAACTATATTTTGTAGGTTTGTTAGGCACAGTGAAAAATTCTTTTTGAAGCTTTTTGCGTTGTTTGTTTTTTACCATGTTCTCTATTAGTGACTCGTATCTGTTATTTCTTGCAATTAGTTTAATTATATTTCATTCTCTATCAAAATCACTTTGATCTAAAGGAAAATTCGTCAGTCTATGTATTAGACTACGAAAGGGTAAAACCTTAATTTGCCATGATTGCTGCGCATTATAATGTATTACTGTATTTGTAGAAAAAAAAATTTAATAATATCGCAGTAGCTAGGAATTCTCCTCAAACTGAGGATCATTTCACATTTTTTGCCAGAGTAAGTAACTTAACCAATGTTAGTTTTTCGGACCAAGAATTAAACCTCTTTCAAAAAGGTTTAAAATATTCTCCACATAATGTAAGTGACACAGATTTTGAACTTCTTGCCGTTAATACAGAGCTAGCTACAATCTCAGTGGAGGAAATCCAGAATTGGAAAGACATAGTCTAGTTAATATATTTAACTCGACAAAATGTAACACTAACAAAGGACAAATAAACCTGTTGAAAAGCATTAAACAAAAACTGATGAATTATGATTTGGTTCTCTGTAAAGCGGATAAGGGTAACACCATAACAATTTTAACAAAATCAGAATATAATGAAAAAACACAAACAATCTTATATAGTGAAGACTTTGAAAAAATCAATAAAAACCCTACCAATAATTTCAGTCCGAAATTGTATCTAACCTAAAGAAATGTAATACTGTTATTCAAAGTAATGAGGCGTATAAATTGAAAATTATGAACCCTTCAGTGCCCATTGTTTATGGTCTTTCGAAAATTCACAAAGTAAATAACCCTATACGCCCCATAGTGTCTTACGTCAATGCTTCATCTTACAAATTGTTTAAAAAAACTAAATTATATTTTACCAAAATTAATAAATTTTAAATCTAAATATTCCATAAAAAATTCTTTTGAATTTATGGAAAATACAAAAAATTTAATTATACCAAATAACGCAAAATTAATATCCCTTGACGTTAAAAGTCTGTTCACCTCAGTTCCGCTCGCAGAACTAAAATTAATATTAAATAATTTAATAGATAATTCACAAATCAGCGATAACGAAAAAACAGAGTAACAAAACCTTTCGAGAGTTTGTATTGAACAAAACTATTTTCAATTTAATGGTGAATTCTTTAGGCAGAAAAACGGGCTACCAATGGGTTCAACAATTTCTCCTTTGTTATCTGAAATATTTATGTCAAACTTAGAAAATTTAATTTTTAATAGCAATAGCAGTTTAAATACACATGTGTTTTATTGGACTCGACATGTAGACGATATTTTTTGTATATGGACCGGTACAGAAAGGAACCTAAATAATTACCTTAATTTCTTAAATTCTCTTAATAGTAAAATTCAGTTCACAATAGAATCGGAACAAAATAATCAATTAAACTATCTAGATATTAATATCAAAAAACACAACAATCAGTTGAAATTTAGCATCTACCGCAAACCTACTACTACAGATACAGTAATACATTATAATTCGCAGCAATCATGGCAAATTAAGGTTTCACCCTTTCATAGTCTAATACATAGACTGACGAATTTTCCTTTAGATCAAAGTGATTTTGATAGAGAATTAAATATAATTAAACAAATTGCAAGAAATAACGGATACAACGAGTCACTAATAGATAACATGGTAAAAAATAAACAACGCAAAATGCTTCAAAAAGAATTTTTCACTGTGCCTAACAAACCTACAAAATACAGTTTTATTAATTATGTTCCGAAATATAGTAACAAAATTTCTAAAAAATTAAATAATTTGGGTATCTCTACAATAAGTGTGAACAAAACAAATACAGGAAGCATTTTGGTTAATAACAAAGAAAAACTAAATAAAATTGATACATCTGGTGTATATAAAATTAATTGTAAAGATTGCAATGTTGTCTATATCGGTCAGAGTGGTAGAAGCGTTGTGAACAGGGTAAAAGACAAAAAATCAATCTTAAATAACAATAAAAATACAGGAATGTCAACACACTGTATTGAAAACAACCATTTCATAGATACTGATAACATAAATTTACTTCATTCAGAAAGAAAAGGTAAACGTTTAGATCTGCTAGAACAACTAGAAATCAAAAAATCTTTCAAGTACAAGTCTTGTACCACAAATGACTAACAAAATTTCTTGAATACCCCTATAATAAACAAACTGTTAAGAACTATCCATTGATTTATATAATCAGTTTAGGTCCACTCCAAACATTCAAATAATTAAGGATGTTAAATTAAGTCTTAAATATATTAGGGCATAAATAGATTAAGACATAAATACCTTTAGGTATAAATTAGAATAAGCATGTCGGAAACTTTAGTATTCACTATGTAATACACTTGATAAAGGCCCAATCAGCCTAAACATATGTAGAGTATTTATAATATATTGATTTATTCATCTAAAAGCAGTGTTTAATTTATAATTAACAATTATTTTCAAGATGTTTCAAAAGGTACCTACCACAAGTTCAGTTCAGTCCATTAAAAGGATTTGAAATTTTTTTAAAGAAACTTTATTGATCTTTTAATGATGTTTGTAGAAAAAACATTGTATGATACACGTGTTAAAAATGACTTTATTTTGTTCGTGGAGTTGCTCCACTCGCTTACGCTCGTTTCGCAAACTTCTCCACTCACAAAATAAAAATAAAATTTTGAGAAAATAAGATTGTATATAAATTTTTAATATAAAGTTAAAGTTATGACGGTTTAAAAATTGCGATTTATCTTGAGACAAGGATTAATAAACGAATAAATAAATATCTTTCCAATTTTAATTTCTAATTTTTTTATTTAAATAAGGAAATAGACTTCATTAATGAGCTAAACTAAGTTAAAATAAACAAAAAATTATCTGTTTCATTCACATCTGGCTGGCTGTTGCTTATTTTATATCACCCACTTGAAGAAGGGATCGGATTCATCCAGGTATAGATTTTACAGTCAAGCAGTACACTTTCTCGGGTTGTTTATATACACTCTTTCGTGTTGCTTTATTCCACCAACACAATTTAATCAAATGTCAACTATATGAAATAGCCAGACTCGTGCTAATTTATATCAATCAATGCAGAATTGTTTACGCTTTAATTCAATACAATTTCGACGTTTTGTTGCCGCTTTATCCGGATTTATCTCGAGATCTTGTAGGAGCCACGAAACACGCGCCTGTCGCCGAATTCGACACACTTCGTACTCCGATTTTTTAAAACATGTTCCCAATGAATGTTTTCTCGATATAAACACAACCTTGAAGTTTTAAATTCTTTAGAAATTTGTTTTTGTTTCACTCCTTGAAACTCACCCTATTCAAAGATTTGATTTTTTGAATATTTTTCCAATGATTATCTACCTCGTGCATTTACATTTCCGAAGTTGCAGATTTTTGACAGCTTTTTGTGGATTCTGACTCACTGTGCGGCGCAGGGGACTAATAAAGAACTTTTATAGAGTGGAAATATATTCCATTTTATTTATCATAAGTAAAGGATTCTCTTCGAAAAATAATTAAACAACTCTATTACAACAGGTATGTTGCAAATTTTATGCCACTTGCATTGGAAGATTCTAGCTACGAAATGATGTTAAATCTTTCATTTTCATTCACCGGTTCTAGAAATATACCTGGATAATTTTTACGCCAAAAGCTTCTTTGCAGGTTTTGATTTTGTACACTTGTTACAATCTACTATTATGAAACATTTTCTTTATAGGATTTTGCAAACAGTGGAAAGGAAAGCTATCTATGAGAACTAAAAGAAAAACTATATATAAAAATATTAACGAAATCTTTGCATTCTTTCGATAACCTGACTTCTGGTTATGCTAACAAGTAAAAATTCTGATTTGCCATTCTCATTTTAACACTAGCATCCAACCTAGTCCCCTACGACTAAGCAGGCTAAACTAGTATCTACATGATCCCCTACGATATGTAAATTCAGTTAAAAATGAGAACAAAGGCCTGAAATTAATTTATTTACGTACCTTGTCCTCAAAAATTTGTTCATTCTAATGAATTACATTTTCATAAAATCTCATTCAGTTTCTTAGAAATGCTTAGCCTTTGAAACGTTTTTCGTCCTTATTGTGGACTCATCAGAAAAGCCTAAAGCCACTCATAACGATGTTCCATGCAAAACTAAGACATTATCCATGAATGGTATAAAATAATTATAATTGACATTGACTGATAAAAAACAACAGATCTTCACCTATCTATTAGCTAACTAGTATTGGAGTCTATATACTCTATGCATGTTTAAAAGTGAATTATTTATTATTTGTTTGCTTATAGTAATGAAACATTTTCTTTATAGGATTTTGCAAACAGTGGAAAGAAAAGCTATCTATGAGAACTAAAAGAAAAACTATATATAAAAATATTAATGAAATCTTTGCATTCTTTCGATAACCTGACTTCTGGTTATGCTAAATAAATAAATTAATTTCAGGCCTTTGTTCTCATTTTTAACTGAATTTATATATCGTAAGGGATCATGTAGATACTAGTTTAGCATGCTTAGCCGTAGGGGACTAGGTTGGATGCTAGTGTTAAAATGAGAATGGCAAATCAGAATTTTTACTTGTTAGCATAACCAGAAGTCAGGTTATCGAAAGAATGCAAAGATTTCATTAATATTTTTATATATAGTTTTTCTTTTAGTTCTCATAGATAGCTTTTCTTTCCACTGTTTGCAAAATCCTATAAAGAAAATGTTTCATTACTATAAGCAAACAAATAATAAATAATTCACTTTTAAACAATCTACTGTTGTATTCTGTGTTATTTTTTATACAGTTGACCAAATACCAATGACGTGTAAGTAAATATGTTTAAATGGTTTTAAACGTTTATTACCAGCGTAGGTCCATTATTTCATTCCCTGTATATACTTTGTGCATCCGAGCGATGAAAAACCTCCATAGAAGCAGACATACAAATATTTAAATATAAACTGCATATTGCATCTCGGTGCAAATGAATTCAGAGTAGCCTCTCGCTCGATATCGACCGCCGGCGGTTGTTCCCGTCGCTTTTCTGTGTTATTCTGGCCCCATTAAATATAATTTTCGACGCATCATTGGCAACAATCTCAATAGAGAGACTTTAATAATAGTATAAATTCCAATAAACTATAAGTACATGCCGCAATGCCGCGCTATATACTTTCCATATGCCGGCGAACAAATTGAAAACTGTTTACCAGGAAAGGTATAACAATATTTCGTGTTTTATGAAGTTTATAGCCGCATTTTGCGGGTTCCTCATACTGTGCAGAACTCTAAATGACATTAGCAGCAGCTGCCAACGACAATAATAATATTTTTCTATAGCGCCACAATGTTCGGATTGCATTCATATTGTTTTATAAATTAATACTTTATACGCTTAAAGTTTCTGTTGCTTTAATAACATTGACACTTTTATATATCAGGGCTTTCACCAAGCCCGATTATTGGTAGCATATGATATGAATCGAAAAAAGCTTTTAGATAATGCTTTGACTATTTTTACAGGAACAGTATTAAATTCGTGGTTTCAAGTATTTATCTGAGTTTATTTTGTTCACTACACATATTTAATGTACATAAACAAAACCATAAAAGCAAGCCATTAAATTAAAATATCAAAGTCGGCATTTTTATCTGTGAATAAATCCTGCAGAGCCGCACTTCAAATGTTTACTATTAGAATAAACAAAATAATACTAGAGATTTAAAAGTCGTATTTTCGGCAGAAATTTAATGGCGTTTCTGGTAAATTAAAAATCTTACTCTGCTTTGCGTCAAGATAGGAATATCTTACCCGTTGGCGGACGCATTGTCCGTCATTCACGACATTGATAGGTAAATTCAAAGTACAGTTCTGCTTGTCTGTTCCCTGGTATGACGTTCTAGTTTGGGGTGATTTGAAAACTTACTCTACTTTGCGTCAAGATAGAAATATCTTACCCATTGGCGGACGCATGGCCCATCCTTCGCGGCATTGATAGATAAATTCAAAGTACGGCTCTGCTTGTCTGTTCCCTGGTATGACGTTCTAGTTTGGGGTGATTTGAACACTTACTCTACTTTGCGTCAAGATAGGAATATCTTACCCATTGGCGGACGTATTGCTCGTCCTTCACGACACTGATAAGTAAATTCAAAGTACGGCTCTGTATATCTGTTCCCTGGGTATGATTTTCTACTTAGGGGTGATTTTTCAGAAGTAAAGATTTTAATTAATACAGGCTTGTTCCCGTTTATTTCTTATCTTAATGATGCCAGACCATACTTTACATAAGAGTAATGATGTTCCATCTATTAAGTGATACATTAATTTATTATTTGGTGAATTGTAGAAAAACGAAGCATGCTCCGGTCTCCCTTTATACTAGCTGGGTTTCCAGAGAAGGAATTTTTAAGAGACGAAATGTACATCACTGGGCACAACAAAATTCTCATGCGGAGCGAGAATCAAATCTCCATTGCAAATTTAGCTTTAATGTTTTCTGCTTATTACTAGATAACAAGTATCATATCTACTAGAAGAATTTAAATGGCAATAAATAGGTGGAAATGTTGTGAACAATAGTTGTTACTTTTATTGTTAATTTTCCCCTAAATATTTATAATTCTATGTATGGATGGCTGCGGTCCACATAATATATGGGAACTGTATGACGAATCAGTAGCATCGTTCGAATTTAGGTGGCTTGGCCACCGAGGATCTTGGTCTGTCGGTCTGTCTGTCTGTCTGTAACTTTTTTTTTGCCTGCGCGTTTTCTTTGGAACGGATTAAGATATTGACTTGAAATTTTGTACACGTATATATTATAAAAAGATCTGGAACTGAAATGTTTTTTTAATATATCCGGTGAAGGGTTGGGGCGTAAATAGGAGTAAATAGGGGAAAATAAGTAAAGCAAGCTGGTAAGTGTACAGAAACTTGAAATTTGGTGTATGTACTAGAAGCCAAGGCCTCAAAAATGTTTATGATATTTTCCAAAATAAAATTGAGATATCCACTTGAAATTTGGTATACGTATGACATTAGATACTAAATTATATCTAGGGATTATTCCGTTGAAGGATTGGGGGTTAAATAGGGGTAAATATTTAATATGGAAATTGTTTAATAAGTCGACGATGTAACGGTCATACGGGGGCCCAGTAGCGATTTGTGTAACGCTTGGAAATTGGGCTGTTTTTTTGGACACGAAAGCGTTCGGTGCTGTTACATCGCATACTTTTTGAAAGATCCAAATTTGATTTTGAATTTGATAAATTTTGATACCTAGAATCATATTCTTGCATTTTTACGTCTCAACGCCGACCGACGGCTAGGGTCGTTTTTGTAGAACTTGCGTATTTAATAAATTTTGATACCTAGATTCATATTCTTGCAGTTCTACGCCTTGACGCTGACCGACGCCTAGCGTCGTTTTTGTAACACTCGTGTATTTGATAAATTTTGATTCCTAAATTCTTATTCTTGCATTTTTACGTCTCGACGCTGACCGACTCCCAACGTCTTTTTTGTGTAACTTGTGTATTTGATAAACTTTGATATCTAAATATATGTTCCTGTATTTTTACATCTCAACACCGACCGACGCCTAGGTCGTTCATGTAAAACTTCTGAAGTGGTTGAATTTTGATATCTAGTTTCACACTCTTCCGTTTTTTCCTCCCGACGCCGACCAACGCCTAGCCTCAATTTTGTAAAACTTGTGTATTTGACCAATTTTGATATCTAAATTAATGTTAATAATTTTACGTCTCGATGCCAACCGACGCCTACTGTCGATTTTGTTGTGTATTGATCGATTTTGATATCTGGATTCATATTCTTGTATCTTTACGTCTCGACGGCGACCGACGCCTACGCTAGGCGTTTTGTGAAATTAGTATATTTGATAAATTTTGATACCTGGATTCATATTCTTGCGGTTTTAGGTCTCGTGGCCGACCAACGCCTAACGTCGTTTTTATAAAGATGTGTTTTAAATGAATTTGGATACCTAAATTCATGTTCTTCCATTTTTACGTCTCTACACAGACTGACACCTGGCGTCGTTTTCTTGAAACTTCTGAATTCGATAAATTTTGATACCTAGATTCACATTCTTCCATTTTATCGTTTCGACGCCGACCGACGCCTAGCCTCGATTTTGTGAAACTTGTGTATTTGATCAATTTTGATACCTCAATTTATGTTTTTGCATTTTTGCGTCTCGACGCCGACCGACGCCTAGCATCGTTTTTGTAAAACTTGTGTATTCGATAAATTTTGATATCTAGATTGATGTTCTCGCTTATGTATGAAACCCATTTTTTTGTAGAATATTAATGTAAAGCCTATTACAATTACTCCGAGTTATGTAACTTTTTAAATTTTTTATCCCCAGCTTAATATATTTTTTAACTTCTCTCTAAACTAAACAAACGATGCATTACTATTATCGTTACTATATTTCAAGTCAATTAGTACTGAATTCGGATAGGCTATACTTTGAATGGCAAGATGCTGTGTTGAGTATCAATTAGTAGGTAGCCTTAAGAGTGAGCAAGGTGACAAGATGAATCCTAAATTCTGCACCTGGGTGGCGCTAGCGACTACTATGGTTATCCAGTCTTATAAGTATATTCAATAAGTGTAAAATATCAAAGTTTGCTTTATATTACGGATAAAGTTAGTGCGAAGGAAGTAGTACTTGAACGCTTCATCTCAAGTTTTAAATTGAATCGAAGTGGTACCGTCTACTAAAACAGCATCGTACTAAAATTATGATTAACAATTAGCTGTTTCTGGCAAATTGAGTGGTGATATTTAACTGATAATACGTGTAAGTTGTACATAATAAATTGTAAAAGAATATTTTTAGCTAAAATATGATTATTAGGCAAATATCTCTTCACTTGGCGCGTTACCCTCCCTTCCTCACTAATCTCACTGATCTTAGGCCTTGCTCGCTCTTAAGAAGCAGTGGTTAAAATGGATATCCAGATGATTTTCTCGTGCTTTCTGGAATCGCACAACGATAATGTAAGAAGAAAACGTTCTCGCGCACCAACAATTTCGTCAGGATTGTATTGAATGCCTGAATTACCTCATCCAAGTTGTTCTCTAAAAACCATTTTCCGCCAACTTGTCAAAACAACGACATGAATAGAAAAGTAACAAGGATCCACATCTACCAACATGGAAACTTCGTAACTTAGTCAAAACTACAACTTGTCTAGCATAACATCATAATAAAGTTGATCCCCAATAAGAATCAGACCACAAGCTTTTCTCATACGCCGCTGGATTCACTTCACCCCCTATCCGATTTCCATTAACCGCAAAAATCTCTGGCAGAAAATAAATTAGACACAATCAAGGCGGCGTGGGCTCAGACTTGTAATACGACTCACGATGATGAACCTGTCTGTAACTTAATGTTACCACTCGATTCCCCTGCAGTTTACCGGCAATTTAACAAACGTGATACGGTACGGATACTCCTAATGAACGTACGTACGAGTCTATGCTACTCTAAATTATGTTTTACCCTTAATTTAAACTTTAAACTCAAATAATTCATGCTGGCTGCGTTGCTGAGAAATCAGTTCTGCTAGAATTCGGGATTTATGCCAGGCTCTGGGTTCAGTTCAGGCATCGGTTATTGAGGTCGATTTTGCGAGCTTGGCTGTGTGTTAGTTAGCGGAATAGAAAACAAAATAGGGTTAATATACTGTCAATAATTCGTGTATGAAGTTGTCTGTTGGATATTATAGAGATATTCTCAATTAAACTCTACAAAGCCCATTGAACTGTACAATTTGCTTTATGAATTTCTCGAAGTATGCTCACTAGCATCTTGTTACTTCTAGTACATATTGGAGGCTTTAGGAGCGTGCTGAACTTTATACCAAATACGGAAATTTCTTCATTGAGACCAATAATTAAGTGTACTTCATAAGGAATATATTCAATTTAGGACAAGTAGATTAAAAGCTCTAAAATCGACGAATGGACGATTCTGCAGTTATTTATTATTGAGTACACAGGCACACACACAAAAAAAATTATAAAATTTTAACCAGAACACTCTACCCTTATGTGCCTATACCCGCCGTTTTTTATGGTTCAGAAAGGGTGAGACAAAAGGGGAAGTTTCTAATAATACAGCCCCACAAAAAAATAATTTTGGAACTGCTATCCCTATGTAATTTTCGACGCTGAATCCGAATCCGAGGTAAAAAAAATGATACACCCCCAAAATCAACCCCCAGCGCTAAAAAACACTCCCGGGTCAAAATGACTTAACGCTCCTCGAATAGTCTTAAATCTCAATGAATCGAATTAAATATAAACATTCAAGTATATATCGCATAAATACAGAGTTAACACTATTTTCCATTGAAAATAACCCTCATGAGTGGGTGAAAACTACCCCTCATACAACAGAATATTTAAAAAAACTGCAGTGATTGAAAAATAAGCCCAATTATTTTAGAAACAGTATGTAACTGCATTAGTTTCGATGCGATGCTCAAAAACTACCCCTATAGAGTGGCGGAAATCACCGCTAAATTTAAATCGATAAAATTATTAAAAATTTCAAATGTTTAGGGTGCAATATGACCATGAAACTTCATTTTGTCGATTCCCATCTTGATTATTTCCCAAAAAATTGCGACTACAGTGAAGCGCAAGGTGAATGCTTTCACCAAGATATATCAGAAATGGAAGAAAGGTACCAAGGAAGATGAGACGAACCCATGATGGCAGATTACTGTTGGTCCTTAAAAAGAGAGACGTCTGAAAAGCATAAAAGGCAGTCGGCCAGAAGATCATTCGAAAACAAATCCAAAAGATATTACAAAAAGAAAGAATAAATTTAATTGAATTAAGACTACGGGTAAATGTTTGCTACTTCATAATATGGGTACTATTCAAGTACGTTGTCAAAGATTTTTCTTAAATAAGAAAATGCAGATGTTTTCAGCCTTTCTAAAAGATATTGCAACTATTTTTTGAATTTTTTGTTACGTGAGGAGTAGCTTTCACCCTCTCATAGGGATGTCACTGAATAACTTTGGTGCAATGCAAGTATTCATCTCTAAACTGCAGTGCTGCATATATTTAGTCAATTTAAGCATGGATTAAAATAGAAATTACGATGACAAATTTTTTTCCCCAGATCTAGGGATAGATTTTGGTAGATTGACTAACGAAGTTACGTAATGTTTCTAAAATAACTGGGCATCGAAAGCTTTTTTGCAACCACTGCAGCTTTTTTAAAATTTCCTGTTGTATGAGGAGTAGTTCACCCATTCACCCATTCATTCATGGGGGTGATTTTCAATGGAAAGTAGTGTTAACTGTATATTTATGCGTTATATACTTGAATGCTTATATTTAAGTCGATTTATTGAGATTTAAGACTATTCGTGGAGCGTTAAGTCATTTTTACCCTGTTTAGGGAGTGTTCTGCAGCGCTAGGAGTTGATTTTGGGCGTGTACGATTTTTTTTACCTAGGATTCGGATTCAGCGTCGAAAATTACATAGGGATACAGTTGCCTCGATAGCAGTTCTAATTTTTTTTTGTGGGGCTGTGTAATTTGTCAAAGTAGGTACAGAAAAAAAAATTACAAAGCAACCGGGTAACTGCAAGTAAGCTATTTTATACACTCAATATCCATATTATAGTAAAACAATCCCTTACAGGTTATAAATGCCACCTAAATGATAATCTCCCATGTATCAGGTTAGAAAATCTGAAATAATTTTTGTTGAATTAATTTTTTTGGGCTTTTAATTTGATCAGTATCCAGCCCTAGAGTACTGTAAAACTACCCCCTGGAAAAAATAAGTCATATGGAAATAAATGAAAATAAAATCCTGCGATTCTCTACATATTCTGTGTATTACTTAAGTAAATTTGAAGAAACTCGATTACAAAAAGGACATCAAAACAAGAAACCACTCTTAATATATCCATTGCGTTTTAAAGAGTAAAGTAAATTTTGTATTAATTTTTTTGAATATTAAGGTTGTCTGCCGAAAGTATGAAAAGATTTACCATTAATTTGTTCAAAATCAACCCTTGATTTTTTCGGAAAATTAAAATTAAAAGAGTTGTTTATTTAAAAAAATTAGTTGCCACTACTGTAACGAAATTTTTTATTTTCGAGTAGTGGCAGTCTTTGTTTTTTTTTTGCGGTTCTCCCTAAATCTCTCTTTAAGATCCAAACATGATCAGCCATCATATCAATACTCGAGTTTACCTGATATCTTGTTACTACATTTTGAAAAAAAATGTAGTATAGGTTTTGCATTTCTCCGGTGGACCATCGAAACCCGAAAAAAACGTCGGATCGAAAGGAAAGTCATATTTATCGACGCGAGAGCGAATTTAGAAAATTCCGTCCGTCAGTCAGTCGGTCTGTCGGTCTGTCTGTCTGTCTGTCTGTCTGTCTGTCACGCCCAGCACCCCTAATCCATTTTCGGACTTCGATGAAACTTGAGTGGTTAATAAGAGATCTTTAGAAAACCTTAACCCTGGAAGCTGGGCTCTGTTCTTGAAACCGGAAGTACCCGATATAGACGTTTCGAGTTTTTCTGGAGAAATGAATAACTCGGTAACGTGTAGTCAGATTGAGATATTTCAAAAAAGGAATGGTGTCGTTGCCAAAGCTCTACAAACAAGTACAGCAGTGACTATGTCGAAAAACAAATGAAAATTGATTCTTTTTGCAAAAAACTGGTTTTCTCGAAATCGGGCTACAAAGCACGATAACTGTCCAGAATATTGATCTAATTCGATGAGGCTTGGTGGGATAAAAGGTACACGGCCACAAATGAAGCTATTGCTGGCGTCCCAAATCCGTCGACCGCAAGTATTTTTTCCAGGGCCGAGTATGAATTTTCAAAGAAATTAATAACTCCCGAACCGAAGGTCCGATTCCGATTTTCAAAAATGGCAATTGTAGGACTCGATTAGGTCTATTAGTTGACGTTTGTGAGAAATTTAGCAAAACAAAAGAGAATTTACAAATCCTGGAAAACTTGATTTTTTTTTATAAATTCTACACATTCCGAACAGTTTCCTAATAAGAATCGAAAATTAACTATTCCGTCGATCAATCTCTATAATCAGTATAAGGCATGAACCTTTTTGGACACAAAATCTGAAATAGAGTTTTTTCGAAAAATTTAAAATAAACGAGTTATTTACGAAAATGCATTCCATAGAATTATTTAAAATAATAATACAAATTGATAAATTCTCCGTGCGATATAGGTGCAAAAAAATAATGTAATGTTATATTTAAAATGTCATAATTAATTTCCTTATTTTCATTTACTAAATAAAAATAGAACCGATGCCTTTTCTGTGTTTCAAAATGTAGTTAGCCCTTACTTTAGTCAATGCAAAAGGAAAAAAAAATCTCAAAATGCACTGAGTCATCTTGCGACCCTCTGCTGAAAATGTACTGAATCATCCCAACAGGGATAAAAAGCATATCAAAATGTAGTTTTTTTTAGCTTGTTTCCTTAACTTAGATATTGGTGCAATCTTTATTCTTGTTCTTCCCTGAAATTTCCAAGAATCATAAAAGTGAAAATTGTAAGGAGATTGTGAAAAAGATGGTCAGTAATTTTCTTTATAACCACATAGACCCGTTTCCCGAAAATCTTGGAGATTTCAGTGAAGAACAAGGAGAAATAGTTCACCAATATCTAAAAGTTATGGAAACAAGCTAAAAAACCTGCATTTTTTTATGCTTTTTATCCCTGTTGGGATGATTCAGTACATTTTCAGCAGAGGGTCGAAAGATGACTCAGTACACTTTAACATGTTTTATTTTCTTGTTTCTTTTTGCATTGACTAAAGTAAAGGCTAACTACATTTTGAAACACAGAAAGGGCATCGGTTCTATTTTTATTTAGTAAATGAAAATAAGGAAATGAATGAAGATATTTTAAACATAACATTATTTTTTTGCTCCTCTATCGCACGGAGAATTTACAATTTGTAATATTTTTTAAAATAATTCTATGGAATGCGTTTTCGTAAATAACTCGTTTATTTTAAATTTTTAGAAAAAACTCTATATCAGATTTTATTGTCCAAAAAAGTCCGTGCCTTATACTGGTTATATAGATTGATCGTCGGAATAGTTAATTTTCGATCTTTATTAGGAAACTATTCGGAATTTGTAGAATGTATAAAAAAAATCAAGTTTTCCTGGATTTGTAAATTCGCTTTTGTTTTGTCAAATTTCTCACAAACGTCACCTAATAGACCTAATCGAGCCCTAACAATTGATCCTACCAAGTCTCCTCGAAATCGATCAATATTCTGGACAGTTATCGTGCTTCCTAGCCCGATTTCGAGAAAACCAGTTTTTTGCAATAAAAATTAATTTTCATTCGTTTTTCGAGATAGTCTCTGATCTGGACGGAATAACAGTTATGGGCGAATTACTGAAAAAAAAGAGTGAATTTTTGTAAACTTTTAACTTTGTTTCTTAGTTATTTGTAATAGTAAAAATAGGAAAAACTATTTTTTAACAATGTATTCGGGAAATGGGAAATGTAATTTTCTACAAAAAACTATTTTTGAAAAAAATCCCCAAATTTGCATTGTTTTTGAATTATTTTGAAAAAACTAAGAAATGGGCTTCTTTGGTTGGCTCTCAAGAATTTAGTAGCACTTTGTGATTTTGTCAAACTAACATATTAAACAACAAAAATCCTTTCACGCAATCGTTCCTTACCAATAAACATATTCAATAACCTATTGAGCATTTAGCTTTTGCAACATGGCAAAAAATAAAAAGTGAACTTAAGGTCTCTACCAGTATTATTAAAATATAATCAAACTTACCACTGCTCAATTCTCAAGCCTTGATTAACAACATAGCATCCACTTACCTACAATAAAGAAAATTTTGTTTAGAAAGGCAATTCAATAAATCGGTTTGTAATAGTAAAGCGTGTACAAGATATCATCCATCATGTGATTGAAGAAAAAATTCTATTATTCATTCAAGAAAAACTACTGCTTTAAAATTCTCCCCCACCCCTGCTAATATTTTAACCACTGTATGTAATTAATTTTTTCGTAAAATGGCGACCAACCGATGAAGATAAACTATTTTTCCGTCTAGACGGCATACCTGTTCAATACATTTATTGTCTGCAGTATGCAACAACGAAACAAAAACGACATCCACCCAACCATGCAGTATTTCCTTTTGTGATTAAATCTCGCAGATTTCAATTTTGCTAATGCAATAACCATAAAATGCGATCAATTTTTCATAACATCAGAACAAATAGAACAGCGAGTATTTCCACATTTAATTTAGATTGCTCACTATCGATCAACATCACAATAACAACGGTTACGTTTTCAAGAACTTCCATTTGGAAGAGACAGCACAATTAATTTGATTAAAGCTGTTTCGGCCGTTTATAAGACGATGAGGCTGAGTGATATGTTCGTGGGTGATGATCGATAACGGTTAATAGTGGAATTTTTTTGTTATCGAACATCTCGAAGGGTATTTATCCAAGGAAGAAAATTGTGATTGCTACGCTCTAGTAATCAATCAAATTAAAACAACTTAATTATCAATTTACTGGTTATGGAGTTTCCAGCACCCTCATCCAATACCCGACAGACATCCACGGCATGAAATGCTATGGGAGTTGAAAAGCAGCATGGTGCGGGGTCGGAATAATGGAGGTAAATGCAAATATGAAGATCTGAACTCCTTTCACCACTTATAAATCAAAAAACATATTAGTCATAAAATTTTCAACAGAAATGATAAAACAAAATTGCTAATAAAACATAAGTATAAAAATTTCTTGAAAACAGGCTTTTATTAACATGTACTAAATCGATGAAAATAAATATTTAGTGATTGGATTGGGGCAGAGTCGTAATCCAATAAATGGACCTTGATGACCTGACCTCTAAAAAGTTCGTTCATAGGTATCTAGTTCGACAGAAATAGAATTCTTATTTAGATGAAGTCAGGAACATTAATCTCCAATCAAGTCATGAAATATGTATTTTCTTCGTTATGTATTGCTATCGCATCAGTACTATATATTGAAATGAAAGCGGTTCAAAATTAACTTGTTAGATTTGACCTAAATTTGCTGAAAAATATGTGAGGTTAAATAAAGGCTTGTAACAAAAAAAGAAGTGGCATATTAAGATGTGAACAGACTAAGAACCTAGCATTTCATGTATTTACCCGATCTCGACATCAGTTGACATTTAAATTTTTTCGAAGTCGCCGACCTTTTCTCCGTTTTATGAATCAATTTTCGATGTATTTGATCTTAAAATAATGTATTGTCATCGTGTAAAAAATTTCACAGCAATAAATCAATTGAAAGTGGTTCAAAATAGACTTGTAGGATGTAATGAGGCATTCATAAATTGTCATATTACTCGATTTCCGCCATTTGCGCACATACCTAAAGTTTGCACTCGCACCCAAAGTGAACCACGTGTGGTGATTTCAGATATGAAAGCAAGACGTAATTCAATACAAACACTTATGGCATTGGTGTTCAGCGTGCTGAGCTGGACTAATATTAATAATAGTACTCAACTGCGACATTACCAAACCGGATCGAATATAAGTCGACCTCTATGTTCTACAGCGTAATGCGCTGGGGTCTCTTGTGTTGACAATTTATTTATCCGACGCCATTACGACTCCGAAGGTACTAGCCAGGTGGGTAGCGACGTTACCGAATCGGACCGAATATAAGTTGACTTCTAGGTTCTGCAGCGTGTTGTACTGGAGTTTGTTGTGTTGACGAGTTATTTACTCGACGCCGTTACATCGTCGTAGGTACTCCACAGTTGCTTAGCGACGTCACTGAGCCGGAGGGGATATAAATAGACCGATAGGTCATTGCAGCGTGTTGCGCTGGGGTTCTTATGGTTATTTGTATCAAGCAGGCCCCCGGTGACATCGAGAACATTGACGCCTCGACGAATAGCCACTACGTTGTCACATTACAATCTTGCAGTTTCGCACATGTATGATTAACATATCTATAGACCGTGAAAGATAGAGATAGATGGGTTATTTTATTTAGTAAACTGAACCCTGGAATAACTTTTCCAAACCATCTACCCAAGCAAAGAACGTTACAAAGATTTGATCTAAACTTACTGACTGAGCCTTGCCTGACAAATACGTGAACTTGCAATAAACTATGTGTCCCCTAAAACAATATCTCTATATATATGCTGATACGAGGAAAACGACCAAACGGAAAATCCACTCCAAATAATTTAGAATAAGAGAATGTGATGATTTCAGAAGTTGTGATGTATAAAGTATAAATTTGATGATAAGGAAGAGAGTAATTTTTCATAAACAAGAAGCGAGGATAGGAAAGCGTGAAAGATTTGTAAATTATGGAAGAAAGAAGTTTGCTGGATTATAGAGAGTGTAGTTGGAAAGGTTGTGGGTAGATAAGGTACAGGAAAACGGATAACTCCTAGTATGGCATGTTTTGTTCAAAATTAGGCGTTATGCTCCCTGATTGGTGTAATACTGCTTGTTAACTTAACAGATTGCCGCCCGACTTGAGTGCGGAAAATGTTTAAGATGCCTGAGAATGCATAGAAAGCATTTCCACGTCAGTGAATACAAATATGAGTGTGAGTGGTCGATCAAATTTTTAACTCGAGGCTCTTGTAATCAGAATTAAAATGATATAGAATGCTACCCTGTAGAAACTGAAAGAGCTCTCGGCGTTTTGAAACGATCAGTTGTATATCTATGTATTTACATTTTCAGCCCTGCCGTTTGACCTATATATGATGTCTATTGTACCAAAATACATGATATATTAGTACATTGTCGACGTCGACACCAGATATTGACAATTAATACTGACACTAGCTATATATTGATGACTTAAGAGAAACCCTTACCTATATAATTCGAATTCAAAGTATAGAGGCTATACCACATTTCCTGCTATAGGATTTAACATTCAGGAATATTTTAGTTTCTCGTATTAAAATAAGTTATACAATATAGAATATATTCAAATATATTACCAGACAATACCAGTAATTATTTTACCTCTTGCAAATAAATCAGTAAAAGTATTTACCCAGAACTCTTTATTCAGACAGGATTATCGCTTAGAAAATTATTAATTTAATAAACGACACAGGAGAAGAATAATCGAAATGTGTTTATGACCATTACCATAAAGATAACTTCTGGATAAAAAAATATACAGAGTGGTGATCCGACAGAGAAAATAGATAATAAAGGTGCCAAATATGGAAGATTTGCATAAATACTTTTACAAAAGGTGTAATAGAATAAGGTAAAATGGCCGCAGAAGCATTTGGACCTAATTCGGCATCTAAAACAGGAAAATAAATGTTTTCCTCGAGTTTTAGCCCCATGTCGCCACTGGTAACCCCTGTGTCTTAATAAATATAATTCTTCGTTTTCATTTTTCATCTTTGCAAGTTGTGTTATTATGAAAGAAATGGAGAATATAGATGTGATTTAGGTGCATCTTAGGAAAAAAATTGTGATGATTTTGCTGCACCTCTTAGTAGGCGCCCGAGGCATCCGAATTTCGTACCTTGTATACCACTCGAGGACATAAAGAAACTGAAGATTGGAATTTATGTAAAATGACCTGCTGCATACGAATTTTTTAGTCGCGAATTAATTTGGAATTGCGAAATCAATGATATGTGGTGTTTTTGTGTTTATTTTTAATTTGAGATTTGTTGGTATTATTTTCTTAACTTGTCGTATTTGTTTTATTAGTACGTTTATTGATCTTAAATTTAAAGCAGGTAATACTCGCATACTTCTAATCACGTTGAAATGACCAAAAGTTAAAAATTTAAGATAGTTAATTCCCTATTAATAAAAGAAAAAAGAAATACCGTAGCTTTCTGTAATTTGCAGCATAAAATGTAATCGCTTGTTAACTTTATTATTATTAAAGATAATTAGGTACTATAACGACAAAATTGTAGCCAATGAATCAGAGAAGTGTTTTTACTAAAACATTTTATTCAAATTCTGTTTAGTTTTCGAGAACTCAGTCGTTAAAGAGAATGTGTTATTTGCGCACTCGCATTTGATCGGCACATTGCGAAATAGGTATAATATCTCTCGTAGAGACAAAATTTTCATATCACTGTGTTGGTGATCGAATTCTGAACAACTTTCAAAATGTTCGTCCGTCTGTCTATCTGTCCGTCCGTTAATTACATTTCCTATATCTCGATTATGGGCTTTGTATAGTAGAAGATTTTATACAAGATTTCTACTATAACAAAAGTTCGCAACCCGAAGTATGTGCCAAAAATAAGAAGATCAGAGACAACGGCAACAACAAATTGTTTTATCTGATGCCAAAAAACTTAATCAGAAAGGCAAGACAAAACTTACAAGCGTAATTTCATTTAATAAACAATTAAATTTGGAAAATGTCAAAGAAATTAATATAGTGAAATATTACACAGAATTCAAGGTGTTGGAGGCAGTAGTTGTGTGGACATGACAGCAAAGACTTTAAATACCACACTTTGTGCATGAGAACATTTTTACATACGTTTATTGACATATTTTGAGATGTTCTACCGCATCTCGAAGAAGCTTTATTTTCCAAAAACGAATTATTTACTGCAGCTGAAATTAGAACACTTCTTCATACTGAAGCGAATGTACATGGTGTTGGAGTTTGGAGTTTATGGGAGGGCAGTCACATTTAGGTAACCGCAGCACCTAGGCCCCATTGGGCCCCTTGTACATCCTCCCGAGGGATACAAGATTCCACCTAGGCCTCCAACCATCCTAATCTTGTGAAGAAGGTGGTGATGCTGCCTAGGGGAATATCCCTCAGGTCGGCCAAAGTAGGCCAACGTTCTCCCAAAATGGATTCTCTGCTAGAGGAGACTGCCGGGCACTCACAGAGTACGTGTTGGACAGTCTCGTCTTCTTGTTAACAACCTCTGTATAGGGGTGTGTCATTTAACTTCATGTTATAAAGGTGCTTCCTCAGCTGGCAATGACCAGTAAGAATTCCTGTCGCGAAGCGCAGGTTCTTCCTGGACATTCCCAGGTAAATCATCGTTGTATCCTTGTCAGGGTATCTAAGCAGATCCCTGGCCAACTGACAACTATGAGTTTCATCCCACAGTTTTTTAAATTTTCTGTGGGTGTTTCCTTTAATCATTAGCATTATTGCTGAGGTCGGCAGTATGTTGGAAGGGCCAGGTCCAAGTATACTTAGACTGGCTGCCTTCTTAGCCAGACTGTCAGCTTTCCTGTTGCCTCTGCATTGTGCATGCCCTTTGATCCAGCATAGAATGACACTGTTCATGCTGGAGGCGCCCACCAGTGCCTGATGGCATTCCCATACTGACCCTGTTGTTATTTTGTGTCTCTGTAGGGCCAGTAGTAATTGTCTACTATCAGATTCTTATTGTTTTTCCCGTCTACGGGAAATTTCTTTTGCGGCTATGATTATTCCCGCCAGTTCTGTTTGTATTATACATTCAATTTGAATTTGCAGGTTCCTGGAGTATACCCCACCACCTGTTCCTTCTTTCTTTTTCGATCCGTCTGTGAAGATGTTAACTGTTCCTTCACTGACAGCCTCATTGCTACTGTTGGTGTGTATTTCATAGGGTCTATCAAAGATGAACTGTGTAGAAATACCATCTGCACGTACCTGCAGAAGTGGCATTTGTTTAATTGCCTCATTCCACAGCCGGCATCTGGTCACTCCACATCCTTTGTTTGGCTGTATACCAACGGATTTGAGACGTGCCATAGTAGTTAGGGCCACCTCTTCTAGATATATGTCTAGCGGTGGCAGGCACAGCATCACTTCCATTGCTCTTGTTGGTGTCGTTTGTCATAGCTCCAATTGTGTTTAAACAGGCTACTCGTTGTACCTGGCTGAGCTTACGTTTCGCTACAGTCTGCTGACTCTTAGGCCACCAGACGATGGCTCCATAGGCTATCATTGGTCTTATTATAGCAGTGTAAATCCACATAGCCACTTTGGGTTTCATTCCCCAGGTTTTTCCTATGGTTCTGCGGCACTGCTCAAAAGATATGTAAGCCTTCTTTAGTCTTCTGTCTAAATGAAGATTCCAAGTTAGTTTGGCATCAAAAGTAACTCCAAGGTATATTACTTCTGATGCGAAATTTAGTGTGGTATTTAGGAGAACGGGGGCTGTCATTGGCCCCAATTTCCTTTTCCTTGTGAAGAGGACCAGCTCTGTCTTCCTGGGGTTGACCGACAGAGAGTGTTCTCTGCACCATCGACTTTTCGATTATTCTCAGGGCCATCTGCATTCGATCACAGAGGACTCCTTCGAATTTACCACTAAGCAGTATCGTTAGATCATCTGCGTATGCAATTGTGTGGAATCCCTCGGAGTTGAGGCGGCGCAGGATGTACATGGTGTTATATAGAGTGCTAAATATCCCAGTGGTGAAGATATTGCACATAAAATGAAAACAATTTCACAATAAAATACTTATTATTTCGCGAGTAGGTACGAAATTATCAAACTACGTGTGTTCTGCAGCCTTCAATGTAATATAAACATGCTAAACATACTCTTCGTTGATTTACTGCACTTTTTATAATTGTTACCCATTCTATAGAATAGTCTTCGCGGTTATTTGTAAATAATATTAGTTTTATACATTTTTTGTTTACTTGCAAAACATATATTTTTTTAATTTAGTTTAATTAATAACTGTTTTGTTTATTGATCAATTTTATTAAAATATAGTACGATTTCCTCTAGCTAACACCAACTTACTGTACAAATTTCAATACAATCGGACTTCTCGTTCTTGAGTTATCATGCTTACAAGGAACGTGCAATGCTAAGCGTTTGATACAAGAAAAACAGATAGCACACAAAAGACGTTTGGGTTTAACTTATGATAACTTTTTTTACCCTGAAGCTAGACACAATTTCTTCATTAAAAACAATTATGGTATTTTTGGAGAAATTTTGTCGCTGACTTCTTTTTAAATTTCAACAAATAACAATCGTTCCTCGATGACACTAAATATCATTACACAAAACCGACAACAACTTATAAACTTGTAATTTCCTTCAGAACGGAAGACAATTGAATACAATTTAACAGCGCCAATGTCAGATACTAACAATCGTTTAGCAAAAAAAAAAAAATTAGCTCGATAGCTTTTTTAATAACGAAGATATGACTTGAGAAGTATTAAAAGATGTCTATTTTTGATTTTTCGATTATGGGCTAAAATTGACTTTTAGGGGGTGTTCGCAATTTCGAATCTTAACGCGAACTCAAAATTCGAATGCGTCAGATGATTTTCTATGGGAAGCCATTTTCAGTTTCTTTGTGTCCTCGAGTGGTATAGACCTCTTTTGTAGGCGTTTTTCAGACGGCTCGGTTCCCTACTATCTCGTATAAAAAGAAAATTTGGAGGAATCAAATAATTATTTATTAATAAAGAAAATAATGATGCGCGTGCACAGAATATTTACCAAAAATACACTGCTGTGGGCAGTTTATTGTCAATTTTTTTTAAATTGTTAGAAGCGGTGCGTCACACTTAAAAAGTGAAAATTTCTAAAAACTGTTACACCGCAATCTTTAGTGCTACTCCAGTAGAACTTTATGTATCCATATTTCTTACGTTTTATTCCTTCGGATACTGCCACTGAGGAAAAAAATGACAATCTCCAAAAAGTTGGTCGAATAATCGTAATGCAAACATCACCAGCCCATTATTGGTGTTTGTCTGAAACGTAAATTGTTGACACAAAAAATCGTACAGAAAAATTTCAGTAAAACCTCACTCTTACTACAACCTGCATATGTTATTTACGTTGATACTGAATTATCTTTGGAAATAAAACAGAAATTTTAGGTAAATATACAGGGTGTTCAATTTAAAATTCCCGGGGCAATTTTCTCGATTAATAAAAGGTGTAAAAAGTGTTCATTAGAATATATAAATGACTCTCTCTGGTTTTTAGTAATAACGATCTTTCCCCAAACTGAGGTATAGATGCAATGCAAAGAAATTTTTTGATCCCAGGAACCTTGAGAAAGCGGTGCGTGTGTTGCAATAATACATTATAAGCAGCATATATAATTTTTCGAAAATGGTTCGTATTTTCGAAAAATCAAAGGGCTTCGAGATACTTGAACGTTAATATAATTTTTTAATAATAATAATAATAATATTTATTTAATAAGCATTAAATTACAATCACAACAAACACAACTGTATACTTAATAATAATACTTATTAAAATAGGACATATTGAGATCTCTCTGTATGGATATACAGGGAGGCCCCGTTTTCCATATATCCTATGAAGTTAAGTATGAAAAATGTCTTTTGAAATATTATTTAAAAATGCATTTTAAAAAATAAATTCTTTTTCATAAAAAAATTAAGAAAATATAATTTTTAACATGTTTTCAAATTGATAATAAAAGTTAACAAAACAATTAAGTATGTAGATAATTCAAATCAATTTAATTTTAAAATTATGGCATTTCTCGTTATTAAATAATTGTACTTCAATATAATATTTCGAAAACCGATAATTTTCCGAAAATTGACCCTATTAAAAAAGTTGCTTAGAATGTATTGTTTCAGCACATCCGTCCCTTTTCAAGGTTCCTGCTAAAAAAATTTGTTTGCTTCGCAACACCACTTACACCTCAAATTGTAGAAAAATCGTGTTTCTAAACACTGAAGTCATATATTCCAGTGAACACTGATTACATAACTTAAATATCTATTTTAGTTATCAAGAAAATTAAGTTTTATGACTTCTTTTTCATTTCCATAGATAATTTAGTATCAACGTATATAACATATACAGGTTGTAGTAAAAGTGCTTTTTAAAATTTTCTTGTGCGATTTTTTGTGTCAGCAACTTACGTTCCAATGAATAATAAATAAACCATAATGGAGTGGTGATGTTTATATTAAGTATGGCTCACCGCTTCTAAAAATTCACTCATAGCCCTCTGTATTTTTGGTGAACATCCTGTTTACGCGAATCATTATTTTTTTGAATGAATAATTATTTGCAATCTTCGACATTTTTTTTTCATAAGAAAGGTATAGCAAAATCAACACAATTCTTTTCCCAAGATGTACTTAAATCACATCTATAAACTCCATTTTTTTCATAGTAATGAATACAGAACTTGCTAATATAAAAAATGAAAACGCAAAATTATGTTTGTTAGTATACAAGGGTTACCAGTGGTGACAGGGGGTAAAACTCGCGGAAAACATTTCTTTTCTTATTATCAATCTAGTGATGCCGAATTAGGACCAAACGCTTCTGGGACCATTTCACCTTACTTATTCTGCTATACCCTTTACACCACAGTGGAAATATTTATTAGGATGAACACCCTGTACATTTTTCTTTAAAATTATAATAGGTGTCTTCGTCGCCAATTAGGTGTTTTCATTATGTGCAAATTTGCTTTTTTGATATTATTAAAATGAAGTACTTGTTATACTAAAGCACTTATTGATATTTAAACAGCATTCGATCGTCCATCAAATTAAAATTTCTACAAATAAATAACATAAAGCTTTAGTAATTGAACGAGTACGCAAAACACGCGGTGATGTCATCGGTTATATTAGTTTCTTTAATCGCGTTTAAAAATTGTTAAACACAACATTTAATTCACTTTATTTACGTTTTACATGTGATTAAATAAGTAACGCCTACCTAACACAGGATTTGTAAAAGCTACTTTAGGAAATTTATTTGCAAAATAACTTGTTTATAACACAAAATGACACTCACAATATAGCTGATGGCGCCATGAGTGCGTAGTGAATTGATGTAGTATTTTTGGCGAAAAAATGTCAGTACAAAATTAAAATGGCCTATTTTCAGGTATTATTCGACTGTTTCTCAAAATTCAAGTGTTTTTAACTATAATAAAGCATTATCTTCACTGCCTACCAAATATGTGTTTCGACATTCATATCTCGTCAGTGTGGCTATATTGCTTACAGAATTTTGTTGGTTGTCTTTGCATTTCATTGAATAGGATAATTTACATTAGAAATAACATTACAACAGTTGTACGCCATTTTATTTAAGTTCCTCTCTGGTTTCTACTACTAAAAGCCTACAAATATCAAAAGATATCGTAAGGATTATTTTTTTCCAGCTTTTGCCACTATTTTCCCCTGGAAACTGTGCTAATAAGTATATTTTATTTTTTATAATTTTACAGTTTCTGGAAGTTGCAATTGCATCTGATTATAAAAATAAGTTATGTTCTTGAAGTAATAATGCTATGTTTGAATGTTGTATGCATGCGCTTTTCGTATTTTTCATCTGACTGATTAGAGTCAATTTTCGTTTATTTTCTTAATCATCTAATTATGTGCTCGCTATTAAAGCTTCTTCCCCATCACATACAACGATAACTGCCACTTACATAAAGTTTTTTTACGTAAATTAACCACCCACACACTTTTATTGCTTTACATGTACGCCCCATTTGAAGGCAAGTTGAGGCCATTACAGCGTTATGTATTTTTTAATTAGTTTGCTTAATCCGGTTCTCCTCTATGTGGACGTAAAAGCATTTTTTAAGTGTATACCACGAGCACGGCTAATGGATATGTTGATGTGGATAATAATTTAATTTTTTTTTACATATTCAAATAATTTTTTTCGGGTAATTGATTTTTTACGAACCGTGGCTTAATTATTATATTCTCCTTGAAAATCAATACGTAAAAACTGCATATGCATCGATCTGAGCGTTTGTGTATAATATAACTTTAAATGATTGCAAGCGATCATAAGGAATAATTGGATGGTTTATTATTAGACCTTTGTATAAATATTAGGATGGTACTTAAAATACATCCATTTTTGTTCCTTTTTCTTAAGAAGCTGCCCTGTCATTTTGTTTCTTATCACGATAAAGTGTACATTATTTTCAGAATTATTGAAACATTTTTAGGGGTCACCTTGAATTTTCGATTAACTTTTAAAAAACGACTTTCTGGAGCCCGCCATGCCATTATTACCACCTGCGCCGGACAGTGTTCTTAATACGATTTTATTGTAATTGCACAAAAGGTTACATTTCAAATTAAGAATGCAAAAGTGGGATTATGTCTTAATGCCGCGCTTGAACATTCTATCGTTGATTCTTCAGATAATTATTACACTGAGTGTGATGAAAACAATCCCATTGATCTGTTGATCTCCGAAACGTCTACAGTATGTAAAAAACTGCTGCCTAAGAAATCGCTACTTCCACATCCAGATTTTTCATACAAGTCACTTTAAAGGAAACAACTTGACTATATTTGCACTCTAGTATGTGGAAATTATTGGTCATAGAATTTTAATAATATTTGGGGCAAATATCATAGAAAAATTTGAGGCGTTAGTTTCTACCATATGCGTTAAAAATGAAGTTTCTATTTTACCCTACTTATTTGAAAAATATTATAAATAATCTGCAACCTTGGCTTCTAGTACATACACCGAATTTCAAGTTTCTGTACTCTTAGCAGGTTGCTTTACGTATTTTCCATATTTACCCCTATTTAATCCCAACCCTTTAACGGAATTGTTTCAAAATATAATCTAGTTCCAGATGACGTTATAATAAATACGTGTACCAAATTTCAAGTGAATATCTCAAATTTATTTTACCAACCTATTTTACCACCCCTAGGGTGGTGGAGGGTTGAAAAATATTATAAAAAAATCTGAGGCTTTGGCTTCTAGTACGTACACCGAATTTCAACTTTCTGTACTCTTACCAACTTCCTTTACATATTTCCCCTTATTTACCCCCAACCCTTCTCCGGATATCTTCAAAAGCAATTCAGTTCCAGATCTTGTTATGATATATACGTGTACAATATTTCAAGTCAATATCTTAAACCGTTGCGTAGAAAACATGCGGACAAAAAAAGTTACACACAGACCGACAGACAGGCAGAATTTTTTTTTTCTCTCAACTTTATAATCTCGACGTTTCATGACATTCTAAACCTACTTCATGAAAAAAAAATTTGATTTTTTTTACGAGTACTATACTTTCAATCCACTACATGGGTGTGTAAGTAAAATTAATATACCCTTTTTAGTGGGAAAGGACGTCACACAAAATAAATGGTCAGTGGCTTTCCACGGATTTTGTTCAAATTTTAGTATGTTGTAATTTTGACCTTTCTGAACAAAAGTCTCATGGGCACGGCACAACTCAATCCTATGCTTAATTTCTATACTACAGAACTGTAAGCTGTATTTAATGCACTAAATATAGGAAACAGTCAAAGCTTTTTGAATATATCTCATAACTTAAATTGATGAAATCCTACTTTTAGACGCAAATAAGAGTGAATATGGATTTCTAAAAATGTGTACCGTTTAGATTAACCGTCAAACGTCAAGTACACCTATGTTACCTACAAACTATTAGCGGAAAATTAACTTAAACTTTGAATATGCAACTTTTCCTTTATTAAAATAAAAGTAGTTTCAATTCCTTTAGAAAATATTTCTCTAATACCGTTTTAGAATTAATTTATTATTTATGTTTTTGTTTTTTTCGGGACTATATTTACAACATTTTTTTTAGAACTACTTAGAACTAAAGCTTTTAGAGTTAGATATAGTATATATGATCTCAATTGGGACAGCATAAAAACGAAAACTCGAAGTAAAGTCGGCATCTCCTTTATGGGACATAGCCGGCGGCGCGGCGATAGAAATGTAAAAATGCTTTAAACACTAAATAATTATGTTTTAATTGTTAAAGAAAGGGATTTCTATAATACCTTTATTCAATAGAAGTGGTTAATGAAAAAATGTGTTTATCACATAAATGATAATATATTAAGGTTAAGGCTCTATTGTCTAGTGACTTACCTCTCGTTCTATCTTCTAGCGACAAAATTATGTAATCTTAGGCGGGAGTTGTATAGATGGTATATAATCCTTCCGAAGGAGTGTAAAGTAGCGACTGTCTTGTTTATTAAATGTTAGGCCATGATACTATGAACTTTGCACTATCGTGATGTTAGGCAGGTAGAAAATTTCTACTATTCAATAAAGGAAAGACTCGGCAAAAATTTAAAAGGGGAACTCGTTTCTTGGCATCGGTAATTGGTCTCAGTAGCGGAAATAGGTCGTTATATAAACAAATTTCAAAAACAGCTTTGTCTATGAACTTTAAATAAACAATATTTCATTCGCCACTCTCCGAGTTTTCAGAACTTGAATCGGTGTTTACATTAATAATAATTGGATTGATAGGTGGTAATATGGAATACTCCTTTTTAGAATTTTGCTTTCCAATCAGTTCTAATAGTCTTTTTAATGTTTTTTTCTGGTATTTCCAAGCCTTTACCTTTCATAAATTCAATGATATCGCCTTTTCTTGTGTTGGTGTTGGGAACTTTTGTCTGTTGCCGCGAATGGTATGATGCATTTTACATTACAGAATTTGGTGAGATATTTGGTAACAGCTATTCCTTTTGCCCACTTCTCAAATAATTCGGCCGTCATATCCTCGTGCTAGTCGACAGAGGATTGCCTGATATTTTTAGCAAACAACAACAACGCATTTGGAATAAAACCGTTTTTACTTCCAATATGTAGAATCGTCATTCTTTTCCCCTAAAACATGGAGCACTTACATTACACTTTTTTGTGTTATCTACCTAACCGCATTGAACTACATCATGGGTATCAAACCATATTTCGTCAAGTTAAATTAGGGCTCTATTTGCAATTCGGCATTCTTTTATTTTACGCAGTTACTCAGGTCGATGATCAACGATGTGTGCTGATTCCATAGCTACTATTCGTTTGTCCAATTTTTTGTAACTAAAACCGTAATCGAGTAAAACGATTCTGGATAGTCGCGTAACTTATCCCTAATCATTTTTAATGTGGGCACCTTCTGTTCATTGTAAAAGTCATACACAAATCGACGAATGACATCTTTGGACGCGCTATCAAGTTTTTTTAAGTTTTTGTCCAACTCTTTTCCGTTTAATAGAATGATCAACTACATCTCCGGCTCTAATAACCCTGTAAATTGTAGTACGGCTAAATTTGGTTAATTCGCAAACCCTCATCACAATTTGAATATATGAAGAATCAATATTTTCGCCTTTTAAACACGAGTAAATATTCAAAATATCCCTTTGAGTTTGAAAGTGTAAGTCTTTATTTTCAAATTTCACTTGTATAGGCTCTGTATCAAAATCGTCCGTTTCGTTGTCACTACCATCGAAAGGCCTCCAAAATGTCATTTTAAACAATTAATTGCAAAAAATCACTCAAATACAGTAATAAAACTAATAATTTGTTCAAATATTCACTAGAATTAAGTAATTATAACGCTGCCTGGCTGTACTGCACTGCCTCGTTCAGATCATATGATACAAAGACGAAACCGAAGAACCACTAGCAAAATTCAAAAAACTGCATTTATTGTATTCCGTGTGAGTGCAACAAACATTACGTGGGTGAGTCATCCAGACCACTTAGTGTAAGATTAGGCGGACATAAAAATTATATCAGAAAAAATGAAATTCAGAGGTCCAAGATCTGCGAACACGCTTGGGAGAACGGACATAGAAAAAACTGGAACTCGGCAAAAATTTTAACAAAAGAGGCAGATAGCAGAAAAAGAAAAATTAAAGAATCCGCGATAATATTATTGAATGAGGATAGATGCGTATCGAATTGTTCCATAGATGTCTGTAAAACTTGGTTGCCAATGTTAAAAGAAGAACTTAACTTAGAAACTTAACATTGTATAAAAACTAAAAAAACTGTTAACTGTATCAACAGTTCTATGTAAATAGTAAGTATCTATGGATATTGAATATAACAAACATTCTTAAAACTGTGTATTTATCATACACAGCAAAAAAAGATTTTTCAAAAAAGCCTTGAAAAAGGAAACAGATTAGATTTCCGAAACGTCGGCGAAATATTTAATTTCAAGTTTTATACTTATTTGTGTTATTTATTAAAAAAAGCAACCTCTAACTGATCCTTTGACGTAAAAGTCACAAACCTAGGTTATTTACCAGTAACATACTAGTTAATTGTGAAGTGCCAAAGAATTGAAGAAGAAAAAAAAAAGTTTATAATGTCATGAAACGTGGAAATTTTAAATTCGAGCAAAAACAATTTTTCGTCTATTCTGTAGTAGTGGCAATATTTTTTTTATAGGCTTAGAATGTCATGCATGAAACACGGAAATTTTAAATTTGAGCAAAAAAACATTTTTTTTATCTATTCTAGTGGTGAAAATTTTTCAAAAATGTTGGTAGAAAAAACTTTCAAATTTCTTTCTTCTGAAATAGGTTTAGAATATCAAAAAACGTGAAAATTTTAAATTTGAACAAAAAAAATTGTTTTCCCTGTATATTTTTCAGTGAAAGTTTAACCATTTCTTCGCTGACAGTAGCGTCAGGTACTTACCAAATTTGACTGTTCTTCGTCAAATAGTTTTATAATTAATGCATCAACAGACAGACAGACTGACGGAATTTTAAAAACCTGTACTTTCGTAATCTACATGATCTGAAACGTGAAAATCTGAAAAAATTTCGGAAGGTGATTTTTTCCCGAATACAATACTTACTTCCCTTCGCTATGCGAGGGAAGTGAAAAGTTGGGATTTTTTTTAAATAGAAGCCATATTTATGCAAAAAATAATATTTTAAACTAACTGCAAACATTTGACGAATGATTTTACATATTTTCCAATGTTCTTGTTTAATCACGCTCGAATCTAACAGTCACCAAAGTTGGTAATTCTCCCTCAAGCAAAACGTACCACAAATGTAGCAATGATACAGAAATACCTTCATATATGTGCCATTGTCAGCGACATGAGTTGCAAGAGGATTGCCATTTTCCACCAAAGTCTCTACTCTTCCTCTAATTAGCTTAACGAATATAATATTTCGTGTTACACCACTATTATGCATCAAAGTAATCTTTATGCTAATTTCAGTAAAGAGGCGTCTCGAGTGGAGAGAAAACCAACAGGGAACTTAACTGAGATGTTTAAAGTGGGTGAAACTGGGGCAATTAAATACCTAAAGTTTTGCTGTTTGAATACAAATTTTTGGATAATCGCACTATTCATCGTTGAGCACCTTGACTCTCATTGAAATTTACTATTTTTCTTTCAGTTCACTTATATATTATATAATCCATTTATGTTAACAATAATACTGTTGTGGACAATACATAATAGGACAAGTCTTATTTTTGCCAAAATTTAGTTATGCACACTTCTGTGCAATGAAATCCCGTACACCTACTTTTTGCTACATTAAATCACTCTGTATTTATTTGTCAGAGCCAGTGTCATACTTTTGCAATGCTAAAATTAACTGAACATGAAAAAATTTTAATTCTCGCTAGAATTGAAGGCAGATGATCTATCAGAGCAGTTGCTAACCATTAACAAATGAATAAAAGTACTGTTATGAGTCAGAAGAAAAGGTGGGAGGAGAGAGGTAGCGTAAAGAGGAGTTCAAATCTCGTTCAATATGAAGCGTCCTTTGCTATTTGAGAGAAAATCCATTTCAAACAGCAGGAGACGCTGTGTTCATGACAAGTTTTCCCGCATCGAGCTCAACAGCTAGCCCAAGGATAGGAAAATCGGAGTTAAAAAACTGTACAGGTGCCAAGAAGACCACATTAACAAAAGAACAGAAGCAAGCTCGCGTTCTGTTTTGTTTAAATTATGGGCATGGATAAGCGTGCATGGCCCTGGTGTAGCGTAGGGTATTATGGATAATAATAGATTTAATGGACGGGTTTATGGGGATATTTTGGATAACTTTATGTTTCCTTCGGTGGAGCAATTATATCCAAACAACACCTTCATTTATCAACAAGACAGCTGCCATATTCATAATGCCAGGATAATTACTCAAGGGTTTGGGAACAATAGTATTGAATTATTATCGTCGTCTTTGCACAGTCCCGATATAAACCCAATTGAGAACGTCTGGGGTTTACTAGTAAAAAGAGTGTATGAACGAAACTTCAGACCAAGAAACGAAGAAGAATTGTGGTCAGCCCTTGAAAATTGCTGGGAGGAGCTAAGAAATTGCCTCTATTCCAACAAGATTTAATTACGGCTTGAACGGAAACGGAGCCACGACAAAATATTAGGTTACATTATTTATACAATAAATACAATCGCAGTTATGTGCAGTCGTATCTGTGAATTTTTCACCGTCAATATTTACATTTGTTGTAAATCGAAGTAATTCCCATCCGATGGTGTAAGAAAGTAAAAAACACAAACGTACGTATGTTTTTCTTCTGGATTAACATTATTCAAATACCTTACTTATGACGTTTCACAATCACCATCCGTTTTTTACAACCTTTAAGATAATGCAAAATCTAAATTCCAAAAAGGCCGATACACACCACTCAATATTAGTAAAAATTCTATTACTTTTTTTTTTGTCAAGAAACTAACTTCCCTCGATCGAGTTGTGCTGGTCGCCAGCGAGTAAGGAAATCGGAGCTGCGCTGTCGTCCATCAGCACAGAAACACTTACTTATAGCAAAGCATAAAGAAGCTCGAGTAGGATTATTTCTAGCATACGCATTATTTGGTGTAGATTTTCGAAATAATGTAGTCTTTACAGAGAAAAAATATTTCCAGTCAACACATAGTGGTCGTATTCATGTTTACTGACCCGGCAATACTCGATTCATTGAAAAATATACATCCAACAATGACAAAAGTGGCAGATTTTCCTTTAATACGTGGGCCTGGGTATTGGCATGTAATCCTCGTATTTTGTGGTATTTTGAGGAAAGATTTTATAGTGAAACGTTTATTAGGATTTTAGATTTATGCTGCCTTGCGTGTCACAATTATTTCCTAATGATGAGTTCACATTTCAGCAAGACAATTGTTCCGTTCATACGGCTCATACCGCAACTGGTTTTGAGGCAACAAGATTAATGTCCTTACCTGGCCCAGTCATAGTCCAGACCTTAACCACGTGAAAGAAGTATGGGGATTAGTTGTAAGAAACCTGAGACCACGGAATGCCCAAAAATTACTGGAATTAATAAATAATGCATGAAAAACTATTGCCGATTATTGTTTCATGAGTTTATCGAATTATATGCCAAATTGACTAATAGAAGTTATAACTGGAAATAGTGCCCTAACCAAAAATTAATAGTTACTTTCTTAATTATTTTAATAATATTTTTCATGAATTAAGTAAACTGTTTATTCGAACACTTTTTAAAAATGTTAAATACTGAATTTTTGTTAATTGACCATCCATCTTCTGCTATAGCAGTACCTCCAGCCTTACCATATCTGCTTTAAAATATAAAATAAGATAGTGATAATTATGAACTAGATTCTTTTGTAAGGTGCAGTTCTCTCATCAGTCTACATCCAGTTATAGTCCAGTCAAAAAACCTCAAAAAATGACCCAACCTCCTGAAAAATCCGAAAGTTTTGAAACTTCACTTCACTTCACACTTATTTAGAGGTACCTAAGAATTAATATACCGAAAGTCCTCATGAATATGAGGCGAGCTCTACCGGCAATTAGCGAAAATAGGGCACTTTCTTTGGTTTTTAGTTAATATCTCGAGAACCGTTAGTCGAAGGCAAAAGTTGATTATATACATATTTAAGGCTTATCAAATTTGCTACAAAAATGATTACACACATTTTTCTCGTATTCCCAATGGTTCCAGAGTTATAGGCGCTAAAAGCATGAAGAGCGTTTTGTGAAAAACCACGCTAAGGCGGTACAATATGGCATTTCTAATAATATCTGACATATCATCTTCTTCTTCTTCTAGCGAGGCGAGCAAAGGTCGCCGCACTCAGGCCTTGTGGCCCATTGTGCAACCGCTAACCAATTTATTGAAAGCCCCCACACAGGCCGGATTCTAGTACAAAGGCCAAAATCCTACCTATGGGGAATTTCTTATTTCCTCCAGCATTGGAAAGCCAATGCCGAGGTGTTTGTGCCTCAGGTTCATCAACCTAGGGCAGGAAGTCAGGACGCCGATACAAGTTTCTTCCTCGTCCTCGCAAAACCTGCAGTCGGGGTGGTCCACCACCCCCATGGTGTGCAGGTGTTTCCTGAAAGAGCCGTGTCCGGTCAAAAGATCTGTTACGACTCTGACTTGTTTCCTGCTTAGTTGCAGAATTTGTTTTGTGCTCTCCAGCAAGGGCCCTGAGATGAGGAGCTTCGCTTGCCAGAGTCCTGGGTAGAATGTCCAGTAGTTAATGAACTGGGAGCGGGCCCAGTCTTCTATTAACCTACTGGCATTGGATCTAGGGTAACCTAGGGCCGGCTCCGGACCCAGTAGAGGCTTCCGAAAGCCCTCTCTGGCCAGAGCGTCTGTCCGCTCATTATCCTCAATGTTGCTGTATCCAGGCACCCAGAGAAGCCTGACCCAATTGGATGAGCCAAGCTCGCAGAGAGCCTGTTTACAGTTTTGGAGCAATTTTGATTTGGTTCTTGTCGATGCAAGGGTCTTGAGGGCCTCTTGGCTGTCACTACATATGTGTATGTGTCTGTTGAAATATTCTCTTCGGATATTCTCCTATACACAGACCAAGAAAGCAAAGATCTCAGTCTGGAATACTGTGGCGAAATTGCCCAGGGCCTAGGAGAGCTCAGCCCTGGGCCTTTCTCCATATATCCCTGCTCCGGTACCTTCCTCTAGCCTCGATCCGTCTGTAAACCAGACGATATCGGCAGGCCCGAGTATGTCCTCGAGTGGGTTCCAGTCTTCCCTTTTGGGGATGACCACCTCAAAGGGTTGTGCGAAGGAGAAGGAAGGCACTACGTCGTCACTCCTGGCCTCCAGGAGTGGGTGGGCCTCTATCGCATCAGATAGGGCCCTTGTGTGGCCTGATTGCTCTCCTCGGAACTTCCACTGACCACCACATTTCAGTCTGCTTTTAGTCTGCAGTAGGCCGCTTTCCAAGCCTCGGCCACAATCACCAAGTGAAGTGATTTAACATATGGTTTACCTAAATTTTTGTATACTAAGGATAATTGAGGAGATAAACTTCACAACTTTGTATAAAAAGCACATGATGTATGTTACTTATGATGTATATTGATGAGGCACATGATGTAGGTATATTAAACAATTGTAAGTACTATGTTTAATTTAGTAACTTATTATTGTCAAATATTATTAGATATGCCATATTGTACCGCCCTAGCACAGTTTTTCACAAAACGCTCTCTTTTAGCGCCTATAACTCGGGAACCATAGGGAATACGAGAAAAATGTATATAATTATTTTTGTAGAAAATTTGATAAGCCTTAATTATGTATATAATCAACCTTGCCTCCGACCAACGCGCAACGGTTCTCGAGATATTAACGAAAAACCAAAGAAAGTGCCCTATTTTCGCTAATTGCCGCTAGAGCTCGCCTCATATTCATAAGGACTTTCGGTATATTAATTCTTAGGTACCTTTAAATAAGTATGCGAAGTTTCAAAACTTTCGGATTTTTCAGGAGGTTAAACATTGTTTTGGCTGGACTATTATTAAAATGTTATATTTATTACATGTATTGAATAGACTTGCTTGCTTTTTAATAAACAACTCTTTTAAAATAGAATTTAATTTCTTACTAGACATCAGACTTCATATTTAATTTTTTTTTATTACAGTCGCTTAGTTACATACCAACATCATGCAAAACATTAACTTTTAATTAACACTCTAAGTTTTTTCATTACAGAACATCAACACTTTCCTTTGGCAATTGAAAGGAATATTTGGAATTTTTCTTCCCTCACTGAAGTCCCATTTGATCACATAGAATTCTCAAACGTACCCTTGGCAATGGCTTTGTCATAATATCTGCAAGTTGTGCTTCTACAGGTATTTGCTGAACCCCTAGTTCTCCTGCCAATACTCTCTCTCTGATTGAGAAATGTTTCATTGCATTGTGCTTAGTCCTGCGATGTAATTCTGGGTTCTGTGCCAGTCTCACTGCTCCAGAGTTATATACTTGAGGCACATAAACTTCCTTTAGACTTACTATTCCTTCAAATAATCTAGTTAAACAAATAGTCTCCTTGCTGGCTTTATTTGCAACCACGATGTCTGCCTCAGTTGTTGTTGCCACCATTGTTTGTCTCTGGCTTAGCCATGAAATCACTGCGCCTGCATAAATGACTGACTACTACTCCTGTTGTCGATCTTCCAGTCTTTCTGCAGCCTCCAGAGTATGCATCATTGTAGCATTCCTTTATTTACATTGCACTTGTACACTATTCCTTGGTCGATAGTTCCTGCAATGTAACTAAACACTCACTTAACTCGTGTGACATCCTCTGTGGATGGACTGAGAAAAGAGTCAGTATACTACTTCGAGATATCGAGCCTGAGGACCAAGAATAAGAAGAAGAACTGAAGCAGCCGAAATTAGATCAGAGGATCGAGAAAAAAAACAAAAATTTTGATGTTGAAGGTACTGGGGTTGTTTCAAAGTCAGGGAAAAAAATGAAGTCTCATGTCTAGTAAGATATTAAATAGTGTTTTAATAAAGAGTTGTTTATTAAAAAGCAAGAAAGTCTATTCAATAAATGTAACAAGTTATGAACTCAGATACGTAGTGGAGATTTACTGGATAGTTTTTCTTCGGCATATGGTAAAGTTTTGTTAAAAATGTCAAAAGGGATGAATTTGACGTAGACCGTAAAGCCGTTGTTCAAGAAAAATTCGAGATCTTCTAGGCTATCATGTGGGAGCGTTGGATGTCATAGATAACAAGTTAACCAAGCCCAGTGCACTTGGCACAGATGCCACAGCTGAGCAGAAAAAGAAACATGTGACTTGTATCGTAAAGCAAACAGTTATTCCAAGACGATGAATGCAAGCACTGTCATCGATGACGTCTATCAGAAGGTTATGCAAACAGAAACAGCTGATGCGGCATGTTGGACCTTAAAAAACCAGTTTAAGGCGACATCCAAACACCAACTGTTCAAAATATGTATAGATTTTTCGCTTTTGGTTGGATTCAATGGGAAGATGTTTCTACGCATATTGCTAAGTTAAAAATCTATGGAATGAGTTAAACAATTGACTTAAAGCTAGAAACGACAATGAACTTCCAGATTTGATTTTGGTATGTAAGAGTTTATACTTTCTATCAATTACTTTTGAAACATTCCGATTCAGTTGGATGTTACTCACCATGGATGATGAGAAGGCGTTTGATGAGTTAACAACACAGTTGTGTATGTTTAAGGGAAATTTGAAGAAGAATTGTGTTGCTACTAATTTGAGGCAAGAAGCATCCCAACTAGCACCAAAGTGACAGTAACTGAGATGGGAACTTCGTATGAGTAACCATTACGTAATTGCGACTAAATTTACGACTTTGGTGTAAAAATAACTTCATTTGACAAGTCTACAGTCCCTGCCTCGTAGTTTCTACCACTAATGATTGCTTTATAGTTATGCAACTTCTAAGTAGCTTTCGTGGTACATGGGAACGTAGTAGTTATCAGTGGGACGATTTTCGGGTTTTCATAACTTGAAGGTGATAAACTATAGTAGCAGCGACTAACTCGCATCACTGAAATGTGACTTCAAAGTTGCAATCACCTTCAAGTAGCTTTAATAGTTGCCGTGACGTTCTGGGAACCTTCACTATTTCTTTAAAGTAGTGGAACTTGTAAGTAATATTCATAGGTGTTAATGACGTTACTGCTACCTACAGAACTGTGTACGGCTACTACAAAGTGCACATCACCTCTGAAATTCACCATGAAGTAAATTTCACCATCTAGTTCCCAATGTTGACAATAGATAAAATTAATGCAACAAACCTAACCTATATAATATGTTTGCCTAACCTAGACTAGAATTATATGCTGCTATATTATGCTATGCAACATTTTATGTTCAAAATGAGGCAACAAAATTTAATATTTCAACACAGTTTTATTACACCTACCTTTTCTTCTATGTTATCTATCATTGTAATAGTATATTATACCAACAAGGTTTATGTTTATTAAGTCGTTGATATATGGCTGCATACAAGTAAATTGCGACAGCTGATAGGTTTTTCAATGTGAAGTTAGGTAAATGATAAACAGCAAAAGCTAGGAACGTTCAGTCTAGACCTCAACGTACTGCTAACACGTACGTTCCGAATCAATATCGGGAAAAATGTAACCATGAAGTAGCAGCGGCAACTTTGAAGAGGTAATTTGTGGTAGTCACAACTTTCCTACGACTTTGAAGTGATGCTACAGTTCCATTCGCAGATTTGTGGTAAATATAACTTTAAAGTTACGTATTTGCAGTTTTTGTCACTATCGCCAAGTAGCAATTACTTTCAAGTAGCATTTCTTGGTGAAAACGACCTTAAAGTCATATTTTCTGAAATACGCCATGTTGATGGCCAAAATTATCGACGCCATTGTTATAACACATGAACCATAATTTCGCAATTGCCTAACAAATTTAATTTATCGCCATTTCTTCACCAAATACAACAAATGAATACATAAAAAGTAGTGTTAAGTTCCGAAGAACAATAAAAAATAGGTTTCGGCATCTAGTGTGTCATATTCTCGCATGACATTATATATTTTAAAAACAATATTTTGATTAAAAAATGCAAATTTTAAAGGCGCGTGGTTAGATTCGGACGTTTTATCATTATGTTTGTCAGTAAAATTGCATTCGTTTTAATTGTGACCCTTAGACCATTGGAAAATAGCACAAGTTTTGCTGTCTAATATTACCTTCTGATATTCTATTAAATTTCTGAGTTAGGGAAATGAACAAGAACAAGATCATATGTAAGAATGAAACATAAATATAATAAAATCGGTTGCAAGACAAACAAGGGGCAACATTGATTTGAAAGAGTAGGGAGTGGTAAAGTTTTCTGAAAGTTGCGGCGTCTACGCCGCCACGTCGCCGCTCCGGAGCAACAACGTCATTGGAACGTAGCCAGACAAGTTCCAGGAACGTGGCTGGAACGTTATCGTCACCAAAAAATATTCCCCATTTTGGTCATAAACACGTATTAGGAACGTTCCTATTACGTGCCTGTCACTAGTACCAAAACACTTTAAAGTGCCTACAATAGTCATTGCTACGTTCCCACGACTAATTGTGCTAGTTGGGATTGATTATCAAACAAATAAAAATATGAAATTTCATGTCTAGTAAGACATTAAACGTTTTAATATAGAGTCGTTTATTAAAAAGCAAATAAGTCTATTCAATAAATGTAACGAATGTAACATAAAATTGGTCTATTTTGTCTTCACGTGGTTTATGATACAATTAATTAATCTATACGAATTCACGTCACGATGAGTTTCCTAAGAAGCCACCCAACGGACTATTAAGGTTATAGATTGGTTCAAATAATTTAAAACGCCATAGAAGAATATATTGACATGTTTGTTCTAGATTTATCATAGATAATTTAAAAACTAGATTCTCTTGCAGAGAATCAATATCTCTGAAGATGGAAACATCTATAGAAAGTATCAACAGCAATGTAAGTCTTTAACTTTCCTACATAGGATAATTCTTATCTAGTATATCTCCTACACCACTGATGAATACGTCGAACAGCAAGTGAACAAGCTTGAAGTTCTGCAGAACACTCTATGACGCTAGGATATAGGTACTTATAGCTACACAATATGACATATTGAGTTCTGTTATATAAATATGGCTTGAACAGCCAAATGAAAGTTAGGGCAAAGTTTAAGAAGTACCACCTGGTCTGGTTTTTCTTTGAAGTATGATGCACAATACCAACTATGAAACAGTTGTTTACATAAAAAATACATGTGTCCAAAACTAAAATTTTAAAACGGGGAAGCAAAAAGGGAGTCTATATCATGTTATGCATTGAAGTGCATACGTATATTGGACAAACAGTGGGAAATATTAGAAAAATAATTTGAGAACATAAGTCAAACAAAATCAAGCAAACGGTGCTTAATATATGTACCTAGGTGGAAACAGATTTGATTAATCTTTCATCACATGAAATGTCCTATTTGATAGATTATTATTCATATACATCTACATTACACATGATTTATATACACGCTAAAGTCATATTTCACATAGGAGTGGTATCTGAGATACGATCTAATGCTACATTTGACACGTGCTTAAGTGTGGCGTTATTTAAGCTTAAATTATTAATAAATTGATTAATTTGTTAGCATAACTCAGATTTCAAAATAGGGGAGATCGGTAAGAAGAAATGTAATTTAGTGAGGATCATTCGATTGAAAAGTTATTTTCCATTTTTCACCCTTAATCCCTCAAACGAAATCTATTCTAATTGATGCCATCAATCACAAATTCATTAATGACATAATTTCAAATACAGAAATATGCAGTATTAAGTACTTAATAGATACAGGTACAGTGGAGATTATCTATAGGTCTATTTTAAAATTGTCAGTGCCAGCATATTTCATTTTTATTATATTTGACGTATCTACAAATATTATTCAGTATGAAGAAATGTCACAGAATCTGGAAGCGCATTGAAGTTATGATTTTAGAAAAATGTGTCGAAATTTCAAATTATTGTGTCGAGATTTCAAGTGTAGTAACTACGAGTGTACTACTAGATTTTTTCGTTCACTATTCGGGCGGTGGAAGTGGTCATGTGACCTGGAATTCAAATTGAAATTTCATATCGATGCTTTTGTTGAGACTTTTGGCTTGGAATGTTATATGTTTCCAGACGTCGCACAGTGGTCAATTATTAAGTTCTAGGGGGATAAAGTTCTACAAATTTTCAAATGAATAGAATATATTCGTTAGAGAAGTGGAAAAATATTGAAAAAAATGTGGACATAAAGGGTTGGTTTTTGAGGGGGTTTTAAAAAAATTGTTTAGTTTTATAATTCTGAAATTTTGAAGGCACAATATTATTGCCCCCGTGAATACACCAAAAATAATAAAAAATTCTAGGTAGCAAGGGGATGGTTTCTAAAGAGGTTGAAAATTAAATATTATTTTAAAATTACGCAACTTTTTAAATAAGATTTGTGAATCTACGAAAAAAATTTAAAGTAAATGTAGTGAAATAAATGTAAGCTCTTAAAGGATGGATGCAACGGACAATTTCTAGGAGGACGAAACTATTTCAATTATCTTTTTTCTGTTTTTGATGCACAATGGTTTTCTTTATAGTTTTAGGTTGTTCTTGGAATAATATTAAGATATGTTGTAAATTGACTTGTATTTAAAATTATTTGCTCTAAGTAGAGAGACGTAAAAGTAGGGAATTGTAACTTTCTGAATATCTACAAATTCTTGCATCTGTATAGTTTTATTCATCATGATTTAAGCTTTGTCGTTTTAAGAAATATAATTACCTATTATTACTTTATCATTTTATGAAAACAAACTGCTACCATCTGTTACTTTAATCATGATTTTACTTTTTAGCTACTTATGACATACCACGGAGAAGTCTCTTTGAGGTATGGTGTATGGAATCTGACAAAAATGAAATAATAATAGAATTTACTTGTATGTCCTCAACGTAGAACATTGTAGAGGAACTTCATAACAAGCAATAATAGACAAAATTTTAAAAAATGGATATCAAATTTCTGAAAGAGGGCTAAAATGTTGTAGGATTCAGGTCAAGTTTTTAAAAACTACGTAATTTTAAATTAAATTTAATTTTCAACACCCCTAAAAACCATCCCTTGTTTCTTAGAATTTCTTTACTATTTTTAGTGTATTCGCGGATACAATATTATCGAATCTACAAAGTTTCAGAATTTTAAAACTAAATAATTTTTTAAAACTCCCTCAAAAACCTAACTTGTGCCTAATTTTTTTTCAATATTTCTTACAAATATTTTCTATTCATTTGCAAATTTCTAGAATTTCGTCACCTTAGAACTTGAAAATTGACCACTCTGGCTGTCGAGAATAATACAAAAATACCTCTGCCAGCATTTTCTGTCCTCAGGTTCGGTCCTAGGCCGGAAACCCCGGAAAACGGTTCTCGGTCAAATGCAGTGGCGTAGCGGACGGACCCGCAGGGCCCGCAGTGCGGGGGGGGGGCCCAGCTTTTGGGGGCCCCCGAGTCTAGAAATTTATGACGCGAAAACATCCTCGAAATTAAAAGTTACATTCATCTTAAACATCAATATTCAATAGTCAATATTATATATAAATATTTTAATATAATAATGGTTGATAAAAAAGTTATTTCGTACATAATTAATTTTAGTAGAGGTCTCGGATTTGTCAAATAAATGGAGTATAGAACAAGAGTTTCAAAAAAAAGAGAAAAAGGCGTGTTAAAAAGTTTTTTGATGAATTAGCAGAAGATGAACGACTTATAGATTCCGAAACATCTTTTAAAGTAGAGGTATTTTATGCCAACCTTGATATTGTCATTCAACAGATTGTTGGCCGATTTTCTGGGATGAGCGAAGTGGTAAAAAATTTTCATGTTTGAATCACAAAACATTATCAAAGTTGAATAACGATCAGCTTTATTTGGAAGCTAGCAATCTTGCTGAAAATTATTCTGAAGACTTATCGGCAGATTTTCCCCGCGAACTTCTGTTACTAAGAAATGTTTTGAGCACACAAATAATAGAAATTGCGGATTCTTCAGTCTTTTATTTTGCTATATTCCCTATAAAAAATCTTAAAATTTTACTGTTAAGTGTTCCAAATGTTTTCATTGCCATACAATTATTCTTAACACTACCAGTTACTGTTGCTACAGCTGAAAGGTCATTTTCAAAATTAAAGCTTATTAAGACGTTTGTACGAAATTCAATGACACAAGAAAAACTGTCTGCATTATGTGTATTAGGTATTGAGAAAGAGAGAGCAAGGAAGCTAGATACTGATCACATCATCGAAGACTTTACTAAAGAGAATGTACGTCGCTGCCGAAAAACTTTATAATTTAAGTGAGTTTCTTATTTTGTGGGGGCCCCGACCATACATTTTGCGGGGGGGCCGAAATTTTCAGCTACGCCACTGCACTGGTCAAATGGTGAAATGGTGAGATGCTATTGCCAGTATTTTTTGGGTAAATATGTTGGGTTAATATGCAAAAATTGGTTTTGCAAACTTGGTTATATTTTTGCTGATACCACTGTACTCCACATATTGACGCCTATTCTTTAGGAATAAATAAAAAAAATCTAGTTCGGTCAATGACACTCAGTTTCTTTAGTAAATTGTTTTCTCTCCGGAGGAAACACGTTGGAGGGTGGATAGTTGCTTTACGATTGAGACGGAAAAACGTTAATAAGAAAAGTTTTTCAGAACGCTGCTTTATGTTCGAGTATACAAATTAATGTTGAAATTTTTAAGGTATCAAGAACTGAAATATAAGATCTGAAAAGGAAAAGTTATTAAGACCTGAGAAGTTGGCAAGAATATTAATTCGTGTCGTTGATTGTTAAGAATTTATTTGAACACTTAGATCTGTTGGAGAAAAATATATTTACAAAAGAGATGAAATCTGAAGTAAATCTGCAGCAAGTTACTGCATACCGCGTGGCCCAGCCCATTAAATAGAATAGAATGCACTTTACTTCAAAACAGGGCTACATGTGTGGAAATATTTACATAGGTATATGTGAATTAATCATTTATTATGTTTGTAATCATATTTTAGACAAGTGTACTATTCTGTTGATAATTTTTTGGAAGACAGCTTGTTTTCTCAATAAACAATATGCATTACAACTATTATTTATGGAAAAAATTAATTATCTTCTAAAAAATTAGGAACAGAATAGTACGCTTTTTTAAAAGCATTTATTTAACATGATTTGTTGTATGTCTCTCTCTCTCTGTCTGCTTGGCTGTTTGTCTGTCTGTCTATCTGTCTGTCTGCTACAAATCCTGCAATCAAAATTTCGACTAATTCTAATTAAGCTAATGCTTTGAAATTTTGCATATGTGTATAAATAAGTCCGATGACAATGCAATATAGTAATATAGTTCTAAAGCCAATAAGGCGAACATCCCAAGACGGCTGATGATCTATTTCTTTATCATTCCCTTGATATGGGTATCAAATGAAAGTGTTGAAAGGGTTTGACGAGTAAAATACTATAAGTTATGTGATGTCATTCTAAATCCAATATGGCAGACGCCCCAGGATGGCGAATATCTTTTTTCTTCGCAACCCCTTGACGAAATGATTTTGTCTGTCTGTCTGTCTGTAAAATAAAGAAAGACTAAATGTAAAAATAAAATTACATACAGATTGTCTCGCTTAAGAGTGTAACAGAGTAATAATAGGGATGTTCACAAAACAATTAAATCCTGTTTAAACATCATAAAATGGTTAAAAATAGTCTTATAATAATATCCACAAAGTTTTACAAAAATCAATAAATCCGTTCTGTGGGAAAACCCCTAAAGAAATACGAATATTCATTGATGATTGGTGTGACGTCATGTTGCTCATAGTTAAAAAAGCGCGCGAATATAGTGCCTAGGCTTTCATGCACGTTTCATATGAGAATTAGGGATGACAAAAAAATGTAATATATCGATATATGAATCATTTGATGCATCACAAGACTCAGATCAATATATTTGATACATCAACAAAAAATTATCGATATTTCTATGTATCAATATATTTTGTAGATTAACATTTAATGTCAAAAATTAATGAATATTACTAAGGTATAACTTTGGAAAGTGGGGGGTGGCATTCCTTACAGTACCAATATTTAATTTCTAAGAGCGGGGGGGCAATATGCAAGTTGACCCTTTTGGACATATTTAGAAAAATATCGATATTTCAACCCGATATATTGCAACAAAAAAACGATATGAATATATTCATGATTTAGAATTAATACATCGTATTTATTTTATATAAGGCATACTTCTAAAATGGTGGAAGGTTTTTAAAAGGCGGTCTCGAATAATCTGGTGTGGACGTTACCATGGTTTCAGAATTTTTGGCCATGGTGGTTGACTTCAATCAGCCTCAATCTAGTGGTGTAAAAGCGAAACCGTAAGTACTGTTTTACATAAATAAGTAATAAGTACTATATATAGTACCAAACCTTTAATAGTTCATTATACAGTGTGTTTCATATTAAATGGTGCTTTGCTACGTTGGAAACAGGGATGCGAAAACATGGTATAATCGGAGAACGATTTTGATAAATGCGTTTAAGGTAACAAAAGCTTTTTTAAAAATATCATTTGTTTAAAAAGGACCAAAGCTTCTTTCTTTTTACATTTTGTGGCACATAAATAAAAACCTTTTCTGGGTTATTTACTTATGTATTTGTACATCCAGAAACAACACTTGTTTCTATTAGCTTTCACACTTTTTGAGTCTCCCATCATTACAAAAACAGGGATAAAACAATAATGAAACAAACAATTCATATCACGTTGGTATACGAGTTCCGCTATGAGCATTATGACATCACGCGCGCTACTCTCACTGCAGGGATCGTTTACTAGCCCCGTTAATTTCGTTTTTATTTTCAGTTTATTTTCAAGAAAATTAGTTTTCGTAGCCTTAAAGCTATCCTTTTTTATTACAATTAAAAAATAGAAAACATCTCTATTCTTTTGTTTTTTGTCCGATTTGAATCAAACTGATCCTAAAGACAGAGGTCACTAAGGTCTATTTAAAGACCACAAAATCACTTTCCATCTTTAAATCCAAGGCCATCTATAATACTATATTGTATGAAAAAAATAAAAAATCCTAGTAGGCATTTTCAAATAAAAAAATGTTGTTAATAAAACTTGTTCAAAATCATTCAAGAACCCTAAATCCGAAGTTTAATTAAATTCTAAAAAAAAAATTAGGTCTTGATGAAAAACATTCCAATCTCAAATGTCTCGTTTTGATAAATACTCCAAGCAATAGGTACAAAAAAAGAGGTTCTATTCGCAAAAGTTCGGAAAGAAATGAAATTTGGTGGGATGGTAGACATAGGTCCCCTGATAGCACACGTGAGTTTGCGACCTCGAGGAGTGGGGGGATGAATACTCTGCGTCGCGGCTCTTTTCGGGATATAGCGCCGTTGTGGTAAGTTCTATCGAAGAAAAGTTCAAATAAAATATGTAGAGAACAAAATTGTGCACAATTTTGGTTCTTATATTTCTTCGTCTGCGACCAATAGTTTCCGCTCTACGGCGCGCCAAAGGTGGTTGATTTGTAATTTTCAGCAAAATCAGAATTTCATCGTGGATTAAGACGAAGATCGGTATCAAACTATTCTGTAATACTTTTTTTCTGAAAGAGTAATATTTTTTGAGTCTGCAGATGTCCGATTTGGTCGTATATAATAAAATATATGATTTTTTGAAGTGCGCCCCCACATACTCCGATATGAAAAAATATAAAGACCAAAATTGTGCATAATTTTGTTCTCTACATATTTCATTTAAACTTTTTGTCGATAGCACTTACCACAACGGCGCTATTTCCCGAAAAGCGTCGCGACGCAGATATTTCATCCCCCCACTACTCGAGCGGCAACCCCCCCGAGGTGGCAAACTCAGGTGTACTATCAGGGGACCTATGTCTACCATCCCACCAAATTTCATTTCTTTCCGACCTTTTGCGAATAGAAACACCCCATTGCTTGTACTAAAACATGCTCTGACTCCTTTGTTACTACCGAGACAATTTTATAAATGTCAGATTAGTTGTCAAGTAAATCTGTTTTGTACGATTTTTTTTATTATCGCATATTTTATGTCAATTAATATACTTAAAACTGCGGAAAAAGTGAAAATTGTTAGATTAGTTGGTGATAATTCTCGTACAACGAGGGAAGCTGCTACAGAATTTAATAATCGGCATCCAGATCGACCACCAGTAGACCATGTAAAGGTTTGACGAATTACTAATTTATTCAATAGAACTGCTAAAAAGTGCAACAAACAAGAACAACGTGTGAGGGATCATGTTAGAGATGCATAAATTCTTCAGTTTGTGAGAGAAAATCCAAGGTGTAGTCTAAGGAAAATGTCCACAATTTTAAATAAAAAATTAAACCTACCGTCGAAATAAATTAGGTCTCATCAAGCCGGTTTTCTTACACACATTAGAAGAAGGAGACCAAGAACGGCGGCTGGAATATTGCTTTTGGTGTCAGGGAGAGTTTTTGAGCAACCCATTTTTTTTATATTTTATTCTCAGATCAAACGACATTTACATCTAATGGCACAATTAACTCTCGAAATACTAGGTATTGGTCCGTTGAAAACCTTCATTGGGTTGTAAAACTGTCGACGCCAGTATTCAGAAAAGGTGAATGTATGGTGCGGTATTTTGAATGAACAAATAATTGGGCCATATTTCTTTGAGGGAAATTTAAATGTGGAACGTTATTGCATAGAACAATGTGATATATGGAGCCCTACCACAATGCTATAGTAGTACGGAATTAGCTAAACGACAACTTTCCCTGGAGGTGGATCGGAAGGGATAGCCCCTTTATTGATTAGCCTCTGAGGTCACCTGACCTCACGCCCTTGGACTCATTTTTATGGGGGTTTCTAAAATACGAAGTCTACAAAACTCAGCCACGAACTAGGCTACAAATGGAAAACCGGATTAGGCAAGCTTGAGCTGAAATAACGCCTGCAACCCTCCGAAATGTTATGAACAATAACAGAAAGCGAATTGAGGCATGCATTAGGGCTGATGGAGGTTTGATACAACATAACATTTAATTCTTTTGGTTGTATTTATTATTCATTTGGGTAAATTGTTTTAAAAAAATAAATTTAAAACAAAAGAATTATTATGCTGTTACACTCTTAACTAACACACACTGTATATATTATACATTAATATTTAATTTGTTCAACTAATTAAAATGTCATTTTTACAAATACACAATATGACTAGTATCAAGAAATTAATAGAATTTAGCGAAAACAACTCAATCAGCTTCCACTAAACCACAATCCAACATAATACGTTTATCGAGCCATTCTTTCACATATTATAGTCATTTCCATTTCAAGGCTGCGAAATTCCTTTTTGCGTCTGAGGCACGATAATCTTGAGGACACTAAAAAATTTCGTGGCCATGGTATAAACACTATTTTAACATTGGAAATGTTAATGTTAGCGTATAGCGTATACGAGTTTTTCCAAGGCCGTCGATATGAAAGTATCAAGGTCAGATGATATAATATTGAGCGAGAGCCTGTTACTATGTGGGAAGCGATGCGGTGTAGTCGGTCAGAGCCGATCGATATTGTACCGCCTGTTTAACAAAAGGCGGTACGGAGAGAGCAAATCTTGTAGCATCGAGCCGTGACGCATTAGTGCTGCTGCGGCGGACGAATAAAGAAGCATAATATCATTTGTCTCACTATTCATTCCTTGCCCTAGTGTGCATCATTACCCGTACGGTTGACGCATAGGTAATGTTCTCTTGCTTAAAGCAGCTTTTATACACTTTTCCTGCAAACCTTAGAAAAACATAATTTACTGCTTACTCTCCAACGTCACTATAACTTTAATTTATTTCAGTCTTCTGACAATACAAATAATAATTAATACAATCAACATCAGTTCCTGGATGATTGTTTTTGTTTTATCAGACTACCGATGTCAAATATATCTGCGGTAATTTCATGCCATAACACAAGTCACTACGTACGTTTCACGCGTTTGTAACGCCGTAGTATGTTATTGTATACTATTGTAATTGACATGCCTGTAAAAATATAATACAGTTTGACATGTAAGAAAGTAAAATACTACAATAAATGCTTTAAATATTAAATATCTCGCTTTCGGTGCGAGAGACCCCGGGTTCAAACTCCTAAGCCCGCTTAATTTTTTTTCTTTTTTTTGGGACGATTAATATATTTAAATGAAACATATATTCTTTATAGGATTTTGCAAACAGTGGAAAGAAAAAATTCACAAATTCTTTTCTATGATTTCTTTAGGTTAGGTTAGTAGGTTTTCATTCCGATATCTAATTGTTAATAATTATAGGCGCCGCAGGCAGTATTAGCGTCGCAGACAAAGAAAAGGGGGGTGCGGGGGTGCCCCACCGCTTTTTAACATTAACATTGGAAATGTTAACGTTCGTATATGGGGCCAAAGTCGCGAGTTTGCACATTATAAGTATGCGTGAAGAATATGAAGTTATAATGCGCGTTGTAGTCAGTGCCAATCCTAGTCGCCATGGATTCACAAAGTTTGACAAACAGCGAATAGTTATTTTTGTAAAAGTACCTAAAATCATGTTTTTTGGGACGGATCGTAGCTGTTTCCGGACGAGGCGAAGCCAAGTCCGGCATAAGTTTAAGTTCTATGTATGGTGTTATCATTTCCAATGTCCCGATGGTTGCAAGGATTACGAAAGCTGTGAATTTTTTGTGTGACCATAAATTACAGTTAGATTGTGGAAATAGCACCACCGTTTATGTTATATTTAGTTGCGGCCTTAATATCACAGCTTCTCTATGGAAATAGTATATTCCGTATGTATACAAAACATTTTGACAGTCCTTAAAAAATCGTAAAAATATCTGACAGCAATAATTATATTTCAATTTCTGGCACTCCTCCAGAGCTAAAAGGTATCGTAAATTCGGCGCTACGAAAAATGTTACAGCGACTTTTAAAATTGGTATTGGTAAATTTTGGTTGTCATATTTTAGAAATGTCAATTTTGAAGTGACTTAAGAGTAATGGCCGCGAAACTGAAATTCGCTGACTATTTTGAGAATGCGAAGTACCTACTCACTTCGCGTACAGCTGCACAACAAATAAGTTTTCCCAAGTTCTTGGGCAGTAATAACCTGCCTAATACTGTCTCATACTTGATCTCGTCTGTTCTGAAATTTTCTGTACACTTTCTGTTACAGTAATCCATAAATAAAAATCTAGCGGAATCAAGTCTGGTAATCGGGGCGGCCAGTGTAGGAATAGACTGTTGCGTGCTATCTAGTGCAGAGGAATATGCGCGTTTAATCAAGTGCGAACTACCCTCCATTCGCCCATTCAAAAGTTACCAGAGTTTCCCTATTGGGCTGGGCCACCCAGTATACAGAACAATGCGGATAGAGAAATTATCTGACTATAATAATTGAAGTTGAAATTTACAAATTTACATAAACAAATTCGTCCGTATAGTAAGCTTTTAACTGTGCGTATTTTCAAGAAGTAATTACTTAGTAGACAATATGGCACTTCTTGTAAATATGAAAAGTAGGAGAATTCCAATCACATACTATTTTCATTTTCCACATATCGGAATTTTTTCAATAATAAGATTTGGCTTGGGTCTTACATTCCTCTTCTGATAAAGGCCATAGCTGAAATTCCTGACTACACAAATGATAATATCACGATGACTTATTAAATTGTCTGTAAGAAATCTTTTATATATAGCTTCTCGTTAGTATTCAGGATTATTGAAAAATTCATATATGCGCTTCAGCTTTCACAATCCCCCTAAAGTTTATTAGTTAGAACCGAAGTTAATTGTACGTACATGTAAATATGTGCAAGAGATAATAATAATTATACAGGGTGATCTCTGCCCCATGCTCAAAAAACTATATCGGCATATTCACTATTGTCTACCGAACACTAAACAATGTGATTGTGACATAACTAACATTTATAACTTCCACATCCACGTGGAAAAAGCTTCTGTGTGTCTGTCGGTCGGTTTGTATATCTGTTTGTAACTTTTTTTTTGTGCGCACGCTTTCTCCGGAGCGGAAGATATTGAATTCAGGTACACGTATGTATAATAATGAGATCTGGAACTAGATTATATTTTGAGTTTACTCCGAACAAACTTTCTGTTGTCTTTCATATTTTGAACTGTTGTTTATGACAACTGTATAATAATAACTATATATCTTGGGGGATATTGGTATATTTTTGCCGAAGCTTATCTTTCCTTTTAATTTTATCACACAAAAAACAAAAATGTTATTTTCACTAGTGATCTTAATGCTTATTTTAATAACCCCGATAACCATGTTCATGCAATTATAAATTTATTCAGTTCTTTTGGCTTTATTGATGTAATGATGCTCCTACTAGCCTGCGCAATTGTTTATATTTATTAACTTTCATCTTGATAGTTATAAACTGCAAGTATTTGAAAGATACTCGTCTGATCATCCTGGTATTAATTTTAATATAATCAACTGTACGCCCCCACGAGCATCAAAGAAAATTTCTTACAGACCTTTTTCCAATTTCGGTTTGTTTAATATAAACAGATATCTACAGCAGATCGATTGGAGATTTATCGATGATTCTTCGATAGATATTAATGATAAATCTGTATTTTTCTTAGACATATTTACTTCTGCTCTGGACATGTTTTTCCCAGTTAAGTCCAAGATTTTAACCAGTGACAAGAAAGTTAATTTAATTTGCTACACCGATGATTTGCGGCAACTGAGAGAGACATTACATTTTCTTCTTGATATTTATAAGACAAATCCTACTAACGATTTGAAAAAAATGATTAATGGCAAAAAACATATTTATAAAAATGAAATATTAAAAGCCAAGAAAGCAGCAAACAATAATTACATTCTGGAACTTGGTTATCGAAAGAATGCAAAGATTTCATTAATATTTTTATATATAGTTTTTACTTTAGTTCTTATAGATAGCTGTTCTTTCCACTGTTTGCAAAATCCTATAAAGAAAATGTTTCTTTGAGGTAGTTCTCAAATCTCAAATCACGAAGTATCTTGAAAATTCTATATAATAGTTGTCAACATAGCTTCAGGTCAAAATTGTCAACGATGTTAGCAATTAATTCGTTGATGAATGTAATAAATCAAAGTTTCGAAGCCAAAGAATTCGTGCATGTGCAATTTTTAGACCTAAGTAAGGCTTTCGACTATGTGCCTCACAATATTTTAGTGAACAAACTGAAATTATGCAAATTCTCTAAGGGCAGCAGAAATTTGATTATGTCATATTTGTCTAATCGTCATCAATTTGTTCATTTTAATAATGCTAATTCTGGTAACATTGATATTAGATTTCGTGCCCCTCATGGTTCAGTTTTGGGACCGGTTTTATTTCTCATTTATGTTAACGATTTGCCAAGCAATGATCCCTTAACAAATTTTACTCTCTTTGCCGATGACACGACATTGACTCATTCTCATAATGATTATAACATTTTATTATCGGAGCCACAAAACAGTATGTCTATGGTTAATAACTGGTTTTGAAATAGCAAGCTTGTATTAAATAATGATTAGACAGATACTATGATTTTTTCATTAGGACAGCACTCTGTACAGATAACCTTTCATTGCGTTCAATTTTTGGGAATTATTTTGGACAGTAAGTACACATGGGAAAAACACACGTCCTACATCTGCAAGAATCACGTAATATTTTCTTATTGCGCAAGTGAATGAATTGTTTGTCACAGTCAACGGTCTTAATGGCATATCATGCAATAATTCAATCTTCTCTTACCTATGCCATTTTAATATGGGGCCACTCGGCACATACGTCAACAGTTTTTTCACTGCAGAGAAAGGTTGTCAGAATCGTTGCTGGGTTATCATATAGGGATGATTGTAAGAATGCTTTTAAAAGAATTAAGATACTTACCTTACCCTGTGACTATATTCTGCAATGCCTTGTCCATGTTAAAAATAACTTAAATAATTACATAACATGTGAAAGTGTACATACGTACTCAACTCTTAATAGTAATCATAGTCGTAATAAGGGTAATATATATTTGGACTTTTTTGCGACTTTCAAAAACCAGAAATGGGACATGCTACTATGCAGTAAAATTTTTCAATGTGTTACCGATTGCTGTACAATCACTTGATTGTACTTGCTTCAAATGCGTAATTAATCGATTTCTTCTTGATAATGCATTCTATGATTTTGATGAATTCCTGTTGACTGATTTTTTTCCATTTAATTTTATAAACTTACTATATGTACGATAATGATTATTTGTTTGCTATCTATGTCACAATATTGTTATTTACTCTATGTGTTATTTATTTGTTTTATTTATTGTTTTTTTTAACCTCCCCACAGAAATTGTTGGAGGTTACTAAAATTGATCCAAAATCAAAAATTGAGATAACATCAAATCTTTACGTTTTGAGGACCCAGGAATCCAAAAAAAGTGGTTTTTGAAAAAGTCTCTGTGTGTGTGTTAGCACGATAGCGGCGAAACTACTGGACGAATTTGGATGAAACTTTGCATGAGGGTTTCTTTAGTGCTCTAGATGATCTGAAAAGGTTTTGGTTGAGATCAGATTAGGTTTAGTGCCATTTTGGCACAACAACTTGTTTATTTTATTATTACTTACAATTTGTAATCTAACCATTGGAAAGCAGTTAAAATTCCGATTTCAACGGTATATCACACTTGCACCTTTTTTTATATACCTACATTTTTTTATACAAATTATTGTATAGAGATCAAACAGAATTCAATGTCTCTATACTATCAACACATGTAAAACTACGTCGAAAGTTTTCAGTGGTCGAGTGGGCTAAAGCGTCGAGTTACAAATCAAGAGATCGACGGTTCGATCCCAACACAGTGCGATTTTTTTAAATTTCTTTTTTCATTATAAACCGTATTAATAATTGCGGAAAATGTTACATGATTAAATATCATCATATATTAGGTGCTTATAATTATTCAGAGTCTGAGGATTGGTCACTAGTTTTAAATTAAATATAAATAATTCTATTGCTGTTTTGGCGGTGAACACATACGACGTCGTAAATTAGATAAATATAGGTGGGTCATATTACAATAATATATTTGATTTAAAGTCATGACGGCTGATTACAGTTAAAAAGTAGCAGACTGCTGTTTAGCAGCCCATCTCTAATTTCAACCTGGTGGGGAGGTTCCAGCCGCTTCCAGTAGCTGCCGATTTTTATCTAAGACAACCACTACTTTGTTGGTTTTTTGCTATATTTTGCATTTATTTGACGTGTTGAAACAGAATCTGTGTATATATGACCAATAAAGATCTATTCATCTATGTGTCTATGAAGGGCTGGGGGTGAAATGGGATTAATAGGGAAAAGTAAGTTAACAAGCTAATAAGAGTCCAGAAACTTGGGATTTGGCCTATATACTATATACCAAGGCCTCCATTTTTTTTTACAATATTTGCTAACTCCCACCACCACCCCCACTCTATTATTAAAGGGGTTAATAAAATTAAATTGAAATATTTGTACACGTATGTATTATAACGACACATGGAACCAGGTTATATCTTGAGATGATTCTGCTGAAGGGTTGGGGGTGAAGTAAGGGTAAATAGCGGCAAATAAGTAAATCAAGCTAGTAAGAGTCTTGTAAGTAAGAAACTTGGGATTTCGTGTTTATGCTAGAAGCAATAGTCTTCAATTTTTTTATGATGTTTTGCACAACAACGACCAAATTTAAAGTGAATGTCTCAATTCTATTTTGACAATACCTTTAATAATGAAGTAGGGGTGCAAAATGTCATAATAGTATATTATGTAACAAGTTTTATAAACGTCATTTTAGTCACGAGTTTTATTAATCGCGAGCGACGCGTAGCGGAGCGAGTGTTTAATAAAATGAGTGACTAACAAGTTTATAAAACGTGTTGCATAGTATACTTTTTCTACGACAGCAAATATCTAAATAAAAAATTTGGAAGTTATTTTAATATTTCATTTACGTATCAATAACATGGTAACAGTAAAAAATTACTAAACTATTTATTTTGACAGATTGATGACAAGAATTACGGAAAACTAACTTGATTTTTGCCATTAAAATATCTAGAATTAACCTCAGCCGTGACTAATATCTCGTTGCTAAGTTCAGCCTGTGACTAAAATGCACGAAGTCACGGTTTGTCGAAAGCGTGTTTAAAGGATTATTTAGCGCCATGGAAACGTATACGATAATCGCCATTTTAAAGATGGAAGTAGAAAAAGAATATTAAGACCTCGGTTTCTGGTATTCTTATACACCAAATCCCAAGTTTCTAGACTTAATAGTTTGCTTCACTTATTTACTCCTATTTCACTGCCAACTCTTTAACGGAATAGGGTCAAAACATAATTTAATTCTATACCTATACAAAATCTCATCTCAATGTCATTTTTCTAAGGTGCCAAATATGGAAAGTTTACTTAAATTCTTTACAAATTTACATCATACTTGAACTATTTCTTAGGATGACCACCCTGTATATGTTTCGCTATGACTCTATTTCTTGCCAATTGTGTTAACTATATGCCAAATATTATTGCCATCTGTCACATTTTTACTTCCGCATCCACGTAGTGGAGTCGAAGTAGTCATTGTAAGAAAATTTTCATTTTTTTTTTTCATGAAATAGGTTTAGAAAGTCATAAAACGTGGAGAATTTAATTTCGACCAAATAATATTGTTTTTCATTATCCATTCTCTTTAGACGGCCCACCCTGTATATTTTCCAGTGAAAGTCTACCCATTTCTTAGCTGGCAGTAGTTTAGCAATAGTGCCAACAAAAAGAGAGATAGGCAGACTGACTTAATTGAAAGACCTTCATTTTCGTAATCTACATTGTCTGAGACATGAAAATCAGAAAAACTTGTACATTGACCCGTTAACACTGAATACGAACATATGACAAATAATTGCTATTCACTTGCCATGGGTTTATAATCATCTAAGCAGGTTGAGAGTCATTCATATATATGATCTAATTGCGCATGGTAGTGTGTTCATTGAAAGCCCCGACGAAAATCGATCATTCAATTTGTGTGATCGTCTGTACGCTAAAATTTGTTTAAACTATGATGGGACGCGGAAGGAAGGCAAGATTTGCGTCGAGTCAAGTAAGCTCTGAATTAGAAATGAGCTTTTAAACTATTGTAATAAAAGTAACAAAGCCCTTTGTAATTGCGCTTAAGCCTTTGAATTGACGACTCCATCGATCTGCTACAATTCAGCTTAAATTGAAATGGCTCACCTTTCACTATACGAAGTCGGAGTGGATTTGAGTCAAGGGGTTTATATATTAATTTACTTTTATTAAATTCAAGGCACTTCGTCTGTTTCGTAAGCAAAATTTGTTTTACTTTAACCGAATTGGTCTACACAAGTAGACAAAGCTCTGAAATTGGTATACAGGGTTACATATTAACTGATACCATGTTATACAGGATGACCCAGAGTCAATCCGCCAAACGTTCAGGATCGATTTTTCAGGTTAAAATAAGACTCTTTTCATATTAAAAGCGCCCTAGGTCTGCACGCTCTCCGGACATGACTCCTATGAACTTTTTTGTATGGGGTACGATGAAGAATAAGGTTTATGTGGAGTCCGTCAATGACGAAGCTACCCTCCAGGAAATGATTGTTCAACCAGCCTGGGAAATCACACCAGAGTAGCTGTTCTATAATTTCAGTAAACGTGAGCATCTGCCGTGAGAAGAGAGAGCTCACATTACGCTCCCTTCCCAGGGGGAGAAAAGCTCTATTCTGTAAGTACAGTGACTGCGTGGTGATGTGACGTGATCTTTCCAACGTTGCCAACAGTTGCTCCCACATTTCAACCAATAGAATTGCCGCAACGCCATGATGCAAGGCCGTGCGTTGTATCATGGGAAATGAATCTTGTCAATATGCGGGTTTCCATGACATTCAAAATGAGTGCAAGATGTATTATTTTATAAAAGTGACATAATTTTTATTAGGCTAGGAATAATAACATCAAAAGTCCGTTTCAACCCGATGTATAGTTCCTTAAAATATATTTTAAATAAATGAGTGGAAAAACAACTTCAGCTTCCGTGGAACATTTATGAATCAGTTCGCAAAAAGATGGCAAAGAATGTGGAAAAAAGTAACAACCACTTTAAATGCTGTCCCTGGAAACTTATCAAATCTCACTTGTATAACACATTGTATAATATCCCCAAGTATGTTATTTATTTACTTAATTATAATAGCCCTATCTGCAAAGCCGAAGGGATTACTCATGCAATGATTTTATCGTTTTTTTTGTGGATTTTTTCCAGCAATCTGCAGGTAAATGACAGTTTACCCAAAAGTGAGGTTATACTTTCATCCTCTCACGCGTGGACGATCCCGTTCCCTTACAATTTACCAAGAGAAGCAAGTTCCCCGATTTTGGCGTGATGTGACCGCTCCCACAGTTACAGAATACGCTATTTTGGTTTTCAAGAGAACTCCGCCCTCTGTAGCATGAAAGCATGTGCTCACATCACATAACACCGATACAGAATAGCTACACCGTAGCAATTTTTGTGAATTTCTCTCTTTTTTCCTTTTTGCTCTAGTGCGGAGGGGGTGCATTATTGGAATAGTATATTGTGTATCTAGTAGTAAAAGCAATACATTCCCGGACGACGATGTAAATTGTTGGCTGCAGCCAACAAGCATTGAAGTCTGGGAATGTGCTTTTACTACAAGGTACACATACTATTTTTTCTAAAATCGCAATCAATATTATTATAAATTAAGGAACTTTTATAAATGCATAACATTAAACCGTTACGGGAAAGTTACCTACTTTCCCGGCCTAGGACGGAAAAAACCTTTCCGTACTGTTTTTTGATGGTTGCCTAACAACGGACTAAAAAAAAACTTTCCTGGACTATTTTCTGATGGTTGCTTAGCAACGGACTAAAATACTAGAATAGGGTATTTTGGGATCTGAAATTGGGCCGAGAAAGTAGACATTCTTGACTGATTTCAGAAAAAAAAAAAAAATATGGACGAAAAAAGTATTTATTTAACCTGTAAAATCGATCGTAAACATTTGGCGATTTAATTCTAGGTAGTCCTGTAGAAACATGATACCTATTTTGCTTAGTTTAGAATTTAGAACACTAGATACAGGGTGTTCCAAACTGACACCGCACGTGTTGCTAACTCCGTTATGATAAGAGATAGAAAGTCGTATAAAAGGAGAATGTTTCATATAAGTAATTCTTTGAGTATTTCACTATTCGATTTGATTTAACTTTTTAGTTTTTGAAATAATTGGGAAAAGCACAATCATACTTTTTTGAAAATATGTCATGTTTCCTCAATTTAAATTATAACGTTATTTTAACTTGCACAGTAAAAAGACACTTTTTAAGATCTTCAAAGTAAGGATAAGTGAAATAGCGTCTATTGTTTTTTTAATGTTTTCCACAACATTTATTTTTTTATCTAAACGCCATATTGGATTATTTGTATACTTGATAGTATAGTAGACACTTTTTAAGATCTTCAAAGTAAGGATAAGAGAAATAGTGTTTATTGTTTTTTTAATGTTTTCCACAACATTTATTTTTTATCTAAACGCCATATTGGATTATTTGTATACTTGATAGTATAGTATATACACACACGCTGTTATTTAAACACAATGAGTAACTTCACAATTGACTGCCTGACATATATGCTTCAAGTGGTATTCTGCGGTAGACTCCACCGGAACTTGAACATAAGTACACCTACATATAGGACAATCTATTTGCGTAACACTCCGTATAAAACATCTATAAAAATATGATTCCTACTTAACTCAACAAATTTATTGCACTTTGAGAAAAAATTGAAGTTAATATTAACAACAAAAGACTAATACAAAATTTGTGTTATAGTGTTTTTCAAAGGCATTATTTATGATTGCCAATAAAAACACGGCGACACTGTGTTGAGTGAAAAATAGCGTTGTTTATTTGCTCTCACGCTTCAATATGTTTCATTTCGATACAAAACATCGAAAACAGTATCCAACAATTTCCATATTGTTGTCATAAATAAAAAATAACAAGATCCTTGAAAGCTGTTTCGATTATAACGCTGTTTCCAATCGTATAATGCTGTATGACTTGGCGAAAAAACGACACGCGTCCTTAGTAATTTTGGCAGTGCTCCCGGCGTCAACCACTTGTTATACGAGGTTCAGTGCCTCTTCGCGGCGTTTTGTACTGACTTACGTAATCCACATCCAAATAAGGTTCTTACCTTGATTGGAATCATTCTTTGAATACCTCTGATTGTCTTTAAAGCATTTGATCTAGACGTAACAGGACACAGTGGCAGCTGAGCGCGTATTTTGTATAAGGTATCTGCACTTTGAATTAGTAAACATATCTTTGTTTGCATGTGAATTATTATTATTACCATTACAAAATTCGATTTCTGTATTTCAACATGGCTTTATGGAAAAACGCCCGACAGTATCTAATTTAGCGTGTCTAACCCAATTTATTTCTAATATACTAGAAAAACGAGGGCAGGTGGACGTGGTGTACACTGACTTCTCGAAGGCTTTTGACAGCATCGGCCATAGACTTTTAATTAATCAACGTGACAACTTTGGTTTTAGAGATATACTTGTTCAATTTTTTGAAGGTCTCGGAGGGCCTAGAAAAGTCTTACAGAGAAATTATTCTGGGGCTGATCCAAAACCAGATACATTTACCTATAAATTAATGTGACTAGTACACTGACATCCTCGTTTGAGACATTTTTAGAGCAGCTGTGGGTCTACTTGTCCCCTTTCTTCACAATAAAATAAATGAAAGTCCAATGTGTTAAAAATAATTTGTAAGCATTCAAAGCCGGTTACAGTATGTTCAGTACAACGACTTTAAATCAAGTACATATGTCGCAATATCTGCCATACTTCAGGGTTCAAACTTGGGTCCACTCTTATTTTCTGTATTTATTAATGACTTATGTGATGGATTGAATGCAACAAACTTCTAGTTGCGGATGATCTGAAATTAATACAGAGTTGTGGAAGATTACAAGAACAATTAAATGTTATTGAGAATTGGTGCCTAGGGAATAAATTATCAATGAATGTATAAAAATGTAAAGTTACGACTTATTCACGAAAGGTAAATCTGGTTGAATATTCATATAGTTTTAACGACATCTTTTTAACTCATTGTGAGAATATTAAAGATTTGGGTACACTGTTCGACTCCAGATTGGAATTCACAGGACACATTAACTTATTTACTATATCTGTGTTAAAAATACTCGATTCTGTTATAAAAAAAAATTAGAAAATTTTACTAATTCAGAGGCATTAAAAACAATATATTTATTTTGTGTGTTCATTTTTAATATATGAATATTACTGGTATAGTCCGTCGGAATTATAAAAAAAGGGTAGTTCTCGATTTTTTAGGGCAACAATGTACCTAATTATACCAAATTGAAGGTTTTTGCATTAGAAACAAAACTATTGACATGTAAGATAGTTTGATTATTTCTGTATGATTATTATGAATACAATTTTTTATTTAATAAATTAAAAACACAGGCTGGAAATTATTTAAATCTCTATATATGACTTGCTTGAGTACTGGTGACTGGTCAACATCACAACATGCATGATTCTAGCATTTCACAAATAAAAAGAAGACTATTTCTATGAACCTAGTATTTACAAACACGCTAAACGCTTTACTAGATGCGAGTTACACTAATTAAGTAGGCATCATCAGAAGACATTCAAGTAGTTCAGTAGTTTTAATCATCGTCAGATGATGTCTATTTCAGTGACAAATAATATAAACAAAGCCGTATCACTAAGTCATTTTCGACTGGACAGTGGACACGCCCTCCATCGAGAATTTAAATGAAAGTAAAGCTCCAGCTCCACATTCAGGATTATATTAATTATTAAGTTTAATGCTGCACAGTAACAATTAACTTTGTTATGCTTGGATAATATATGATTCCGTTTTGCTCGGGAATCTAATTTATCAGATTTACAGTTCCAAACAATATATAACAATAAAAGGAATGTACGTACATGCTAACACGAACAAATGGAGTAGGTAAATACACCGTTATTACCCCAAATCGTCGTGTGACACTATTGTTACAAGAGATAATCTGTTTTACTTCTGGTAAATGTTAATTTTGGATATTCCAATATAGCCAGAGTGCTGTAGCTACATCCTAGTGTTTATTTTTAACACCGTGGAATGAATGAGAGTAACACGACTCATATCTCAAACTGTTAACAACTTTTCCGGGAAATAGACATCACAAGTTGTCAAAAGTCATCAAGTGGATGTGGAAATTTATTTACTATAAAAAAGTAATGAGTAAATTTTAATAGATACATTATAACGATGTTCAAAGTTGTCTATTGGTAGAGAAAATAAAATACAGAGAGATCGAGAAAGACTGAATGTGCCGCTCCCTAAAGAATTTTTGTGTGCCAGTCTCACTATTTTGTGATACTTTCAACATTTGCACGTTAGCGACAATGTAATTTATATAGGTTGTGTGTGCGTGACGTCAAAATTTAGATATTTGTCAGTTTAGAGACATTAAACCCAAATTCCCAAGACGTTAAATGAAAACTAATCGAACTTTTCATTATATTAGTACTTTGGTGGATATTGTATCATACAAAATGTCAAGTTTGACTGTTGGAAATGTGGAAATACGGAATGACGCCAGTTAGTTACCTCGATTTTTCAAGTAGGAAAAGTTGAAGTTAGACCACGACAACTTCATAAGCTTCGACTTTTGAATATCTTGGACTTATTCTTTTAATTATGCACTCCTTTTAAAAATAATGTAATTACAGCATATGTATGTGTAATATTAGGAAACACATCGGCATCTGTGCTAAAGTCTTTATTTAATATACCGGGTGTAAAATAATAGAGGGCCACCCCTGTAACTTCCTTCTTTTTAAATACATCGGGATGAAATTTTGTATGGTGAAATTAGGTAAGATTAACAACTTTTTGAGACCTATCTGGGATATTTGTCAGTTCCGGTTTCACCGCAAATAACCCTAAGAATAAATACAGTACTACTCTAGATTAATAAATTATTTATTCCAATCTCTAATTTAACAATTGTTCAAAATGACCTCCATATTGATCTCTGCACTTCCGAATTATTTCAATAAAATTATCTTGAACGTTTCTCAACTCTGCAGAAGATATGTTGTCAAATGCCATCCTCACACGATTTCCTAAATCCACTCTCGTATACACAGCTGTCGAGTACACAATATTTTGATGAGCCCATAAAAAGAAATATATACAAGTTAAATCCGGAGATCTCGGGGCCATCTAACAGAACCGTTTGTCCCAATCCATTGCTCCTCGAATCTATTATTAAGATTAGCAGCAACATTTCTGGCGTTATGGGGAGGCGCTCCGTCCTGCTGAAAGTAGAGTTGCCCCTGTTGAACTAAAAGCATCTTCAATTTTGTTTTGAAGAAACTGCAAATACCTTTCTCCGGTAAGTGGGCCGTCAAAGAAAATAGGTCCTATAATCCGGTTATTCTTTATTCCCTTCACAGACATTAAAACCAATACGCTCCTGAAAATTTCCCTCTCTAACTAAATGTTGATTTTCTGTGGCCCAATATTGACAATTATTTCTATTGAACATCCCATTATTTGTGAAACAAGATTCGTCATAGAGGTGTTGATGTAATTTGTATTTAAAGCTTTTGCTTTTTTAAAATTTTCCATACTGATTGATGGCTGATTGCAGCGTGATGGGCCATTTCCCTTGTAGATGATGTAGGATATACCTCTACATGGGCTTATACTTCTATTTCAATATTTTCATTTATAATGAATCTCTCATCATCATTGTTAGGTGCTCTTCGCAGTTGCTGTTCGTCCTTTGCAAACTGGCGACGGTTAGGATGATTCATATCTGGATAACGCCTCGCGTATAATGCTGTGGCTTGAACAGAATTTTTCTTACATTCCCCTTATATTAAAAGCATGTCGACTTTCTCACTTTGACTGTAACGAAATTCAATTTTCAAAATCACTTTGGATGTTAAACACTCAAAATTATCAAAATCACTTTAGACGCTAAACACTTAAAATGATTTAGAAAATTGACACATGAGCATAGCAATTGTTTATTAGGGATATCACGATGACAGCAAGGACCTACTTTCATTAACTTTTATGTTTTTGTATTTCTGCGATGATAATGGCTTGATATAAAAGTTAGAAATTTTGCCGAACCAATTATCTATCAAAGGGTAGGGATTTTTTATTTGACTAACATTTAATAGACAATGGACCGATTGTTTTACGTCCCCTATGAAGGATGGTATATTCGCTATGTAACCCCCGCCTAAAGTTACATATCTTCTACGTATGCGCTGATATACAATCCGTTAGAAGGCGGAGTGAGAACGCTGTATTTTCCTGGAATGTTTGACCCATTCAAGTCTAACCGCACCCGACGTTGCTGCCTTTTCATATCGAAATACGAGCATGAGCAGGCTTCTCTACGCTCGCTCCAAAGTAGAATTGTATGTGAGTATATAGAAACATATTTAAATGTATATTTAAATATTATGCTTGAACGTTTACTACTAAAATTACAACTTTTAGTTCTAAATTTTTAAATAAATACGTATATTTTTATAAAATATGGTCAAGTCTATTGAAATCAAAATCAATAAAATGATTACATATATATTGCAAAGTGGTACTTATTAGTTTTACTTTGAAATAAAATATATTAATTTAAACTAAGCAATGTATCCACTGTTAATCATATCAGGTACCCAATACATTTTTTGCAATTATTTCCTCATATTAAGAGTGCAAATAAAATCTCAAGAAGTTTTCCTTTCAAGACACCTGGATGGGAAATCTGGATGTGGAGGTAGTGATTCCTGAGGATGCTGTTTGTACTGAAATAATGTAAATCGATCTAGGTTTATAACACATTTTCTAAAGAAATTCGTTTACTTTTGGTTTGCCTCTGCCTTTTTACTTCTGTTCGTATCGAAAACTTTTAATAAAACTTTTATTAACAACATTATTCTTTATAAGAAATTACGCACCGTTTTCACATTTAATTCCAAATTTAATACTGAAGAAGAACAAAGCCTCTTTGTTTTAGTATTCATAAAATGTACTTCAACTTTTATCATCTCTTTTTTGTTATTTCAATACAGATATTAAAATTTTAATTCGCTAGGCGGAAAATGAAAATTAAAAACCTTTTCACTTAATGCGATACAAGAAAAAGAATGTTCGGTTATGCGGAAATACAAATATAATAAAACAGTATTTGTTCAAAAAATATGTGTCCTACAGGAACCGCCCAATGTCTATTATGGTGTTGTCGAATGCTTATAATTACATGATCGATAGTTTGCTTGGTATGGCACGATTTGCTTATACCGGATGTCTCTGAAATCACCACCATTGTCAAGGCAGAGGTCACAAAAGTGCTAATGAGGAGGCGTTGCAGTAAGGTTGTGCGCCTAACAGACAACCACGACGCTTGGCGTGATACCGTCAGACGTTCATATAGCAAGCGGAGATCAATTAGGATAATCTATGGACAACAAAATGGCAGGCAATACGTTGTGGATAAGAAGAAGGGATAAAACAATATATCCGAAACGTACGCCTGCAAACTTATGATGATGCAGGATCAAGTTGAAACTCTTTTGCTTTTTTCATTGGTATTTTCTATAAAAATTTTACTAAAGAGACCTCATTAATAGAAGTGACAAAATATCCAGCAATTATGTAGCTTTTGAAATTATCTGAAGATGCTTAAGCAATATTTTCGAAACATTGAGTGATTTATACGACTTGCTACTTTGTTCGTAAAAGTACTGAACTAAGAAAAGTCGAGTTTCGTTCACACAAGCATCACCAATGTACTGGGGACTACATTCGATAGCTTTTCGCAAGTCAAGTTTACATCATCCGGAGATGAATAAAATTATTTACTTTAAAAATATATCAAAATTTATACCAATTTTTGATGGACTTGTGACACTGTTAATATATAGGGTGTCCCGTAATAACTTGCAAAATAATTAACTAATTTCCTATCGAAAATGAAGGTCGGTTCTTTATATAAAATTTTTCCAAATTAGCCTTTCCTATCCCGCTACACACCCTTAAAAGGGTGTGCAAAAACGGTTTTTAGTTTTTAACTAGAAATAATTTATAAGTACCAAATAATCATTTCGGTACATAATACTGTCAAATTATAATTTGACACCAGCCTTCTTAGTGTTTTGAATAATATAATAGTGCTCGTCGCTTTTGATTGATCACTTAGGAAGATGTAATTCAGTTTTTTGTTCTCAAAGACGGTCGATTTTACAAATTGTTTTCATGAGATAGAAACATTTCTAAATAGTCCGGTATATTTAGACATCGGTGGTACAAAAATTCACACCCAGCTGAAAGTTGGTAGGATTGTTCAAAACACCATTATAAATGAACTGAAAAAAGTCCTCATCGATCCGATACCTGGAAAAAATTTACTCGGTGTCAAAGGTCACAAAAATGGGTTTCTCGCGATTTTCAGCAAAACGGTAAGTTTTATCATAAAATCAGCTTGGACGAAAATTGTAGATCAGATAATTATCTATAAAAAATGTCTCAATACTTTTTTCCTAAGAGCCACCGTTTCTAAGATATGACGATTCAAAAAGTTGGAAGAGTTGTAATCGTCATAATATGCACACGTTTCCACGCCACCTTTGAGCTAGTGTAAATATTGATATTAACAACATAAATGCGACATACATCATTGATGGAGGATATTTATTACACTGCGTTGTGTGGGATAACGAAGAAACATTCAACGTTATCTTAGATAAATACGTTCAGTATGTACGTCGACATTTTGGTCCCAGAGTTACTGTCGTATTTGATGGCTATAATAATTGTACGAGAAATATTAAAGCCGCAGAACAACGTCGTCGAACTTCAGCAACATCTTCATCTTCTGATATTTTATTTAATCAATCTATGACAGTTCCTACTAGTAAACAGAAATTTCTTGCAAATACTCACAACAAATCTCAATTCATTTCAATGTTGAAAGAAAAGTCTACTGCTGAAAATATATTGGTAAAACAAGCTAATAATGATGCCGATGTACTGATAATTGAAACAGCAATAGAGCAATTCAATTTAACAAATGCAATTATTGTTGTTTGTGAAGATGTAGACTTACTCGTATTACTCACTGCTTGAACTCCAACCGAAAAAACATTTTTTTTTTAAACCTGGAAATGCTAAACATCAATCGGAAATATATTCATCGAAAAGTTTATCTACTTTTGCAAAGTGTCAAAATCATGTACTATTTTTACACGCAATCACTGGCTGTGATACGACATCTGCATTTTTCAGAAGGGATAAAACAACAGTTTTTAAAATGTTTGAAAAACAAGGTTTAGTTCAATGTGCTGAAGTTTTTAAAAAGAGTAATTCAACTTCACAAGAAGTTATCACCAACGGAATTCGCTTTCTTCTTTCTATGTACGGAGCTCCTAAAAAAACTACCTGCTTATAGTTTCGATATGCATGTTTCGTTACAAATACTCGAAATAAAAAACCAGTGCAATTAGCTTGTGTTCCTCCAACCTCAGTGGCTGCCAATCAACATATTTTTCGGGTATATTACCAAGTTAAAGTGTGGCTTGGTTATCAGCTAGACCCAAAAGACTGGGGTTGGAAGTTGGTCGACAATACATTAGAACCAGTTCAGATTTTACTCCCCCTTGCGCCAGAAAAACTGCTAAACACAATTTTTTGCAAGTGTAAAAAGAGATGTAGTGCTAAATGTGGTTGCAAAAAAGTTGGACTGTTTTGTTCTCTAGCATGTACAAATTGTCAAGGTCGGTCGTGCTCCAATGTTGAATCAGCAACAGTAGAGGATTCGTTTGATAGCAACGAGGAGACATGCGATACATCACTATTGAGGCAATTTACTTGCACCCAGGATGAAGAAGAATAACACGAAGAAGAACAAGAAGAAGAACGAGAAGAACAAGAAGAAGAGGAAGCAGAAGTATTAGAGAATTATGAACCAGACGAATAAATTTCCCTATTTTATTTTAATTTACACCGCTTTTATCATTTTCAACCCTTGCTAATATCTTTTAATATTCAATAGTTTCAAATTAAACAGAATGACAACAGACCTGTGGAATAGGCCTACCGGGGAAACCACGTTAAAAGAAAGCGCTAAGTACACTACCTCAAAGGTGGCGTGGAAACGTGTGCATATTATGACGATTACAACTCTTCCAACTTTTTGAATCGTCATATCTCAGAAACGGTGGCTCTTAGGAAAAAAAGTATTGAAACACGTTTTATAGATAATTATCTGATCTACAATTTTCGTTTAAGCTAATTTTATGATAAAACTTACCGTTTTGCTGAAAATCGCGAAAACCCCATTTTTGTGACCTTTGACCCCGCGTAATTTTTTTTTACAGGTATCGGATCGATGAGGACTTTTTGAGTTCATTTATAATGGTGTTTTGAACAATCCTACCAACTTTCAGCTGGGTGTGAATTTTTGTACCTTCACTCCTATTTTTTGGTCTAATTTGACCGGATTATAAACGAGTCATAATGTTCAGTTCTTTTCTTTAATTGAAAAAAAAATTGCTGGCAGAAAGATATTTACAAAATAATAAAAAGGGTAGTTAATATCGCCCATTTGTATACACGCTAGATGAATGAAATAAATTACTTGTATATCTATGTATATCAAAACAACTTATTTTCAATTGGAAAACGATTTCTATCAGCAGGATTTTGGGTATGGCAATGGGCTGTCCATTGTCATAAATTTAAGCAATATGTTTATGGAGGATATCAAGACCGGACTAGGATGACTCACCCAAAAACGAATTCTCGAATTTTATTTTGCGCATATGATGATTCGTTTCTATTTTGGGTCCACATGAAGTCCTGAAAATTTCATAAAAAAATATTAAGATTTAGAAGTAGCTAGTGTGAGTTTGTTTAAGCTAGTCCAGTCATTTTAATTCTCACGGTTTGAATTCCAGTTATACAGAGCGTTCAGTGTAAGATTGAGTGAACACAAGAATTATATCAGAAAAAATTAAATTCAGAGGTCGAAGTTTTACGAACACGTTTGAGAGAACGGACATAGAATAAACTGGGATTCGGCAAACATTTTTACAAAAGAGGCGGATAGCAAAAAAGAAAAATTAAAGAATCAGTGATAATATTAACAAATGAGGATAGATGCGTGTCGAATTGGCCCCTAGATGTTTGTACAACCTGGTTGACAATGTTAAAAGAACTTCACAAGCTTAACATTGTATGAAATAAAAAAAACTCTTAACTATATCAACAGTTCTATGTAAGTAGTAAGTGTCTGGATGTTGAATATAACAAACATATTCTTATATTTATCATACTGTATTTACCATACACAGCACAAAAGATTGTTCAAAAAAAAGCCTTGAAAAGCGGCAGCACCGTGTTCTGGCCTGTTAACGAATGAACGAATCGCGCGAAATGCGACGATGACACATTAAACTTTCTCCCCAAATCTGATACAGATACAGTAGTAGGCTAAAATAGCGCTCCCTAAATTGTGCCGCCCCGTGCGATTGCAACTGTTGCACCCCCATCAGGAACATCCCTGCTTGTCAGACTTGATTTTATACCTTAATTGTTCCACGAAAAATACATCTCATAACACTATTGTTTGTTTGTTTTTCTAATGCAGCTTAACACTTCTAACTATTGAGATTGATCTGGTTGATTGATTGATTGATTGATTTGCCGATTCCGGTGCATGGAGATTTGTTCCAGCACGCAGCTAGATCGCCCACCCATCATCCCACCGTGTGCCGGAACAAACCCCCGGTGCTTTTATATACCGCCGAACCGACTGCATACGCTGGATTGGACATTGGACATGCTTGTTGTCAGCAGCGAGAGTCGCATGATGCATGGGGTAGGATGTATAGGATTGAGCGTGCAGATGTTTGAGAGATGTTTCTTCTTGTTTTCCTTCTGTCTTCATCGGATGGAAAGTGTAGGCGTTTGTGAGATGCTTCTTTTAGGTTTTCGTGCTTCTTTTCACTTTCAGGTTTTTGTGATATGCTTCTTCTTAGTTTCTGTCTGTGATCATCTTCTATCCTATTCTAGTTCTGAGTTTTCTGTTGATATTTCTTTATTGTATTCCGTTTTTTGTTGTGCCGATTGTTCCCAGTGTGTATAATCCTTTCCTAGCTTATTTATAATCCTCTCGATTGTTGTTATCCATGTGTAGCATGGCCTCCCTATTTTCAATTTGTTGCTGTTCAGTCGCAGCGCTTTCTTTAGTAAGTGTGTCGTGTCTCGTCTTTGGACGTGTCCCCTGTATTTTATTGCGTATGATTCTATTCTTTTGATTATTGTTCTTCCCTCTAGTAATGCTGACGTTTTCTGTCGTCTTTTGTGGTTTTCCTGTTTTTGCTAGCAGTTGGATAATGTCCCTTTCAGCTCTTCTCTGGTCGCCTTTGAGCCTGCCACGTTTCTGTACTTGTCCGGATACTCATAGAATCCATCGACGATCGTAATTACTAAGAAGTGTTTCTGAGAAAGTGCTAATTCTAAGATATATTCATTACAGGTGCACCGCCCGACATAAAATTTCGACGGAGAGAGCAGACTGTAGCAATCACAATAAGTATAGTTTTGTCTATTTTCGTCTTGGGTAGTCTGAAGGGTAACTTGAATCCCCCTTGTGAGTAGAATTGATAAGTATCGTAGTGGCGACACGGTTCCGGCCTAAATTATATATAATCCTTGTCATGTCTATCAGACTATACGATACTAGGTTCATCTACAATATCACATAACAACTTCTTATTGTAATATAGCCACAAATGTCTTTTAAATGCCTTTAACTGGGCCATGTAGAGCATTTATTATTGATTTACCTGGTTGATAATGAAATTGTTTTGGATGATGCGGAGCCCTGAAAGGGTTTCACTTCTAATGTGTAGGTGTAATATATTCTCCATTGTTTTTAGAAGGAAAGAGGTTAAGCTAATGTGATAGGCTCATCTGATCGACGCGACGCCTACCTTTATTTGGAGTACGCCACCTTAACTTCCCTTAACGCTTGAGAAATATATCCAAGAGAATAGCTTGCTTTAAATATGCTTCTTAAGCATGGAATGGGTTCCTCTATGACCAGTTCAAGCAGCTCAGAAAAAATCCATCCCTACCCGGTGGTTTAAAGGGATTGAAGCTACACACCACCCATTTAATTTTTTAAAACTTTGTAACTAAATAGCAAAATTAAATATCCACCTTTATTAATTTCATTTAATGTATATTGATTGGATTAAATTAAAACAACAAATTAGTGGATAAAACAAACAGTCCTACACCAAATATACGGATTTTATTAACGAATTCCAACAGAATTATATTAATATGTTCAACAATTTTAATACTGGTTGGCTGTGGTTGCATAAAGGCCGATGCAATATGTTTATTCAGAATCAAAAATAAATCTGATATAAAAACCGGGGTATGTTCGCGCACTATATAAATATTTTAGTGAATTGGTCCATTAGCCTTAAAAACTAAAAATAAACGGTAACTGTGGTATTTATAAACACGTTTCTACGATGAATCTATGTATAATACCTTGTCCACGAAATGAAGTGAAACTCATTAACAGGAATTTCTTATAAATTAGGGTACTTTACAATGACTACGTAACCTCATTAAACCTAAATATAATACATATACAAGAAAAAAGTTTAAAACTGAATTTATTAAACTATAAAATGTTTTATCTAATCAAACCTAATAGGTAAATAATTTTAAACGTTGTAATACCACTTTATAGTATTCACTCATAATAGTCGAGTCCCATTATACACAAAAAGTAAAGAATCTCGGTACCCAGTTAAACTGAATGGATTTTGATGTTTTTTTGCTTTGAGTTTTTAATACTGAGTATAAAAAAGTTTACCCTTTAGAAATCAACGTTTATTACTTGGGGGTGGTTCCCACCCTCTTTAGGCGGGTGAGTAAAATAGTAGCCACCGAATCCGATATACAATCATATCGTTAAGAGAAAAAGGTAGTGTACAATTTTTCAAGATTTATAAATTTTGAGTTATTTAAGAAAAACAGTTTCAAGGTACTGTCGTGAGCAAAAAAAAATGATAACTATTTTTTTCTAATGTAAATCTGTCTCTATTTGAATATGTAATGAGTAGCCGAAATAAAACAGTTAGCAATTTTTTTATATTTTTATTGTAATGCTGTAGTTATTGCTAAAGCAGAAGATGGATTGTCAATGGGACATTGCACTGCGTTATAATATTAAGAAAAATTCTGTGTTAAACATTTTAGAAAAGTGGAGAATAAAAGGTACGATTAGTAGATATCCTCGATCAGGGCAACAAAGGACCAACTTAACAAGAAACTAACTATTAATATATTGTTATTGCACCATTTCTTCTTCTATAAGTTTGTTTAGCATAGAATTACATATAAAGTTATACAATAATTATTAGTAATAATATTTTCCCATGCATTATTTACTACTTCTAGTATTTCTTGGGCCGTCCGTGACCTGATATTTTGTTTTTTGATACTTCTTACGTCTTCCACGGGGTTAAGATCTGGACTATGACTGGGCCGGTTAAGAACATTAATGTTGTTATCTTGAAATCAGTTAGTCCCGGTATTAGCAGTTTGAACTGAATAATTACCTTCTTGAAATATGAATTAATTATTAGGAAATAATTGTGACACAGAAGGGAGCATAATATTGTCTAAAATCCTAATATGCGTTTCACTATTAAATCGTTCCTCAATATGCCACAAAACAGCAGGACCACGTACCGATATCCAAGCCCACATCTACCACTTATGTCATTGATAGATGACTTCTCATCCAATCGAGTATTCGGAGATCGGTAAACGCGAATACGACCGCTGTGTATAGACTGGAAAGTTTTTTCATCTGCACAGATTACATTGTTTCAAAAATTTACATCATGCACTAAAAATTCAAGCGTAAATTTCAGTCGAGCTTCGTTATGTTCAGCTTTAAGGTATTTCTGTGCTGGTGGATGACAGCGTAGCTCCGATTCTCTTACTCGCCGGCGACCAGTACTACTTGATCCAGGAAAATTCGTTTCTTCAGCAGTCTGAATTATTAAGTGAAATGAATTGGATTTTCTACTAATTTATTTATCAATTGCAAATCTTGCTGTTGAGCTGATATCCTTCGTCGCCATGATCCAGGATTTCTACTAAACGTACCGTTTATTCTCCACTTTTTTAAAATGTTAAACACAGAACTTTTGTTAATATTATAACGCAGTGCAATTTGTCTCGTTGACCATCCATCTTCTGCTTGAGCAATAACACCAGCTTTAACTAAATCGCTTATATGGGCCATATTAGTTTTGGCATACTTGCAATGAATTTTGATAACTAACTGACAATGTCACAAAAACTAAAGTTAGATGTACACAACTAGATTTTATAAAAAATGCGTTATAAGACTTGTCCTATTTTTTTTTGCTCACGACAGATCAGATTAGGTGGCTACAAATTTAGATTTTTGTTCACCCTTCTAGAAGGGATGGGTTAGAAACTCAATGTAAAACTAGTTTCCAGGTGAAAGCCTAATTGCACTCGACTATAAAGGTTTTCAACAAATTAGTGATAAAAACAGAAGGTGTTTAAAAATTATGCAACACAATTTCACCCTCGTTCCACCCACCTGAGGAGGATACAAGCCATGGAAAACGTTGCATTTGGGTGCGCCGTGGATGCGCCGTGGTTTTTCAGAAACGCCGACACCTTCAGAGACCTGGAATACGCCCCGGTAATTGAAGTCATTCGGGACAGAGCGAAGAATCCATACGCCCGATCCTGGATAACGGGTAAGTATAACTTAACCGTTTTTCTGTTTCAGCCCGACCTTCAAGCCACGCTGCAAGGAGACCATGACCAAAAACGTCCAAATCACCCGATCCCAGGGGTACCAAGCAAACAACTAGCTCGGTACCCTTACCCTAGCCCGTGCCGGCCTCTGACGCTTAAATAAGCGTCACCCCCCCAAACCCCTCCAAACTCCGAGAGACCTCAGAACAGCCGTTCTTTCTCACGACAGACTAAAGACACTCCGAAGACCAAGGCAGAAGATCGCCAGAAGTAACGACCCAGCTAGTTGGCAGGGTCCAACAGCCAGGTCCAGAAGAGGTTTACTAACATCGCCTATACCGTCCGCCTTTGCGGGGGGGGGGGTAGACAAAAAAAGCAGGCCCACCCCTTACGAGGCCGGTTCAAGTCTACAGCGATGATTGGGGAAAAGAGCTCAAGCTCGATCCCTAATCATCCGAGACCATCTTCTTTAGTCAAGACTATTGGCGCTCACCCTCGTTCGGTTAATCGAACCTACCTAATATCGATATTGATGATTAAGACCGTTATTTTAAGTTTCACTTTCTTTGTTTAAAAACGAATAATTATTTGTTTGTTTGCTCTTTATAGGATTTTGCAAGAAAAAATAACTATCTATGAGAAATAAAAGGAAAGCTATGTGTAAAAATATTAAAATCTGTTGCTTTTATCAGTAAATGTCAAATATAATGTTTCATACTTAGTCATAGAAATTGTCTTGGTTTTGCATGGAACATTCTTATGATTTGCTTTATGCTTTTCTGATGAGCTTAGAATAAGGGCGAAAAACGTTTCAAAGGCTAAGCATTAGAATGAAAAATTTTTTAAGACAAGGTAGGTAAATAAATCCATTTTATTTCTTGGTTCTCATTTTTAACTGAATCTTCATATACCGTAATGGATTATGTAGATACTAGTTTAACCTGCATGGCCGTAGGGGACTGTGTGGATGCTAGTTGTTGAATGAGAATTTTCAAATAAGAAATTTTACAAATTCATTTAAGGAATTTGCCAGCATAACCAGAAGTCAGGTTATCGAAAGAATGCAAAAATTTCATTAATATTTTTACACACAAAGCTTTTCTTTTAGTTCTCATAGATACTTATTTCTTCTGATGCAAAATCCTATAAAGAATATGTTTCAATTTCACTTTCTTTGGTGGAACAGTTAAATAATTGGGACAAACCTATTTGACTCGCGATTTTGAACGTTTACCTTTTGACATCAGATTCAGTATCTTGATAACCTCCTCCTTTCACAACTTTAAGTCTGTTGAAAAAGAAAGATTACTATATTTCTATTTCCTACGCTTGCCGAAGAGAAACTTTGCAATAGTGATTTCGTCGGATTTCACATTAAGACTATATGGATCATGAAAATTCAGGTCTTTCAATTCTACAGTCTGCCTGTCAGTGTTTCAGTCCATCAGTCTGTCAGTCGGTGGCACTATATCTACAAAATGATTTGACGAAGAAAAATAATATCGTTACGAAGTAATGGGATATACTTTTAGTAAATAATTTACACCCTGTGTATTATTCACTAAAACTATGATCACTCTAAAAAATAATCAATTAAGGAAATAATATTTGGAATGTAGTTATCACTATTTTTAGCGAAAGAACCTGATATACAGTTAGTTAAGCAAATATACAGGATGGCCATTCAATAGAAAAACAAAAAATTCACAGATTTCGCAATTCTTGCAACGATCGGGTCATTGGAAATGACAACACCTTACATAAAACATAGACTAAACAGCTACGATCCACTATCGATTGCCACACAGCCGTATTTCGACCTTAAATGAAAACTGGTAAGTAACTTGACCCCCTGTGATATATGCAACCCATGTTACATTTGCATATATCAGCCGTTGCATATACGACAGCCTCACTCGACTGCGACACCGCTGTCTTTTGACCTTGAACGAAAACTGGTAACTCGACCCCCATATACGAACATAAACATTTCCAATGTTAAATAATAATAATAATAAATAAAAAGTACTAAATAAAGACGGAAATTCGTGTAAATATATTTTGTATATTTGTTACTCTCATTTTCTCTGGCTATTATAAATTTGATTTACAAATACCGTTTCCAACTGAGGTATTTGAGCTATATATAATTAATTCTCCATGAAAATTGTTATCAGGAATCTAATTTTTCAGAAAACGAAAGTTTCAACTGTAGGAATATTCAAAAGTAGCCAATACCTATAGTACCCTGGATTCTGAAACGTTGGTGGGGAGGACCTGATAGTCACATGCACTTCAGCTTCAAAGACGAGCTCTGAACTCCTCATTCTACCAGTAAACCAACACTTATGTGAATAAAAATCTTAGAAAAGTCAAGTGTGACTAATAATTACAAAAAGAACTAGAAACAGGTTGTCTATTATTTCGAATCAGAATCATTAAAAATACTGAAAAGTCCCAGAAGCTGTAAGCAATATTTTGTCGCCTCCATGGTACTTAATAATCTTTCCTTAATCATAATAGTGAAGAAAGTAATCAATGTATTAAATACTGAATGTTAATAAAAAATAGGCAATACTCCCCCAATCATCATTTTCTGTACAGTGTGGACATGAGACTTGGAAATTCCTTAAAATTATTACAATACATGTCACACGTATGTTACCGATATGGAAGGTATATTGTTTTTCAGCAATTTCAAATATTTTTCGTCATTAGTGCTCCTTAAACGAAGAATGATCCCAAAATTTTATTATCTATAATTTCTGCTCAGCTTAGTTTTTGTCAAAACTGTGTATGATCTTCCATTAGCCAGTATGGATTTTCTGGAGTCCAATATCGACAATTCTGCCTACATTACACTTGTTATTTAAGTGGAAGTTGGTCATTTAAAACAAATATTTGAGAAAAACTTTTTTCGACATAGATATGTATAATGAAGTTAGCCGTCAGTGAAAAAACTTCCTAATTCCAAAAAAGCGAACGAATATTTCAGCTTCATAACTGTATACATTTTTTATTAATCACCACTTTATATTTGATATTAGACCTAGACAAACAATATATCTTGTAGACACACCCGAAACCTGCCTGAATTTTATATCAAATATTTAGAATAGAATGAAGTGCTAATATTGACTTTAAATTCAGTTCAACCCTTATATGGAATACCTGATCTTTAAGCTCAAACCGCTTCCCTATACAATAACTTCGCAAACTCAAACAGAGATAAACGGAAAACTGAAAACTGATAATAACATCAGCGGTAATGGTACAACACGTACGGAATTATGGGGTACAATGTTAAGGCAAATATAACTTGGGGAAAAAGGTTTTATCGTGATCGAATGCAAACTTTGCGGAAGGAGAAGTAAAATTATATTCTTGGATATAATTATAAATTGTTTTAGGTATTTGTCTCGGAAAAGGTTTTTAAGACACATAGCTGGGAGTTGTACAGTATGTCATTTCAACTCTATTTTCTTATTCTACCGAGGCATATATTAATGGTAATAGCAATAGCAATTGAAAAAAGTAGTTGCCATTTCAATAAATTGAAATTTCAACTATCTGTACACTACATACAGAGTGTTTCTGAAATCAGTGTAAAAAATCGTAGTTATATTCTACAAATAAAATTAAAATGAAATACAAGTAATGGAGGTTTTTAACTCACTTTTTCTACATACGTAGATAATTCTATCGATATTTTAGCTACATAACGAGTTCCCCAAGGTTCAAACTTAAATCCATTTTTTAAAATCTGTTTGAAAACGACATAATAGACAATCTTACTACATTTATATACGGATAAAATCGGTAAAGGTATTTACATAGAACTTCCTTCTTTATTCATACAAGACGTAACTCTAAAAAATTATTAATTAAGAGATGACATATGAGAATTATAATCGCCGTGCAGTTAGCCCTATTATTACAGAGAAAACCAGACAACTGTTTTCCATCTACTGAACTTTTTTTTTATTTTCAAAACATTTTTTGTTGAAATAGGTTTAGAATATAATGAAACGTGGAAGTTTTAAAATTGAAGAAAAATATGTTTTTTCGTCATCTAGGTATTCTATTGTAGTGGTAAAAAAAATTGAAACATTTATATACTTTTTTAATTTTCAAAACAAATTTCTTTTTTTAAATGTGTTTAGAATGTCACGAAAAGTGGAAATTTTAAATTTGAACAGATTTTTTTTTCCATGCCCATTCTATAAAGTGTTCAAATTTTTTTAAAAATGCATTTAGAGTGTCATGAAACGTGGAAATTTTAAATTTGAGTAAAAAAGCATTTTTTCCATCATCCATTTTATACAAAATTTTCAAAATTTCGAATTTTTTTCTTTTTTTTTTCAAAAAAAAAATGAAATAGGTTTAGAATGTCACGAAACGTGGAAATTTTAAATTTGATCAAAAAACTTTTTTTTTCCATTACCTATTTCATAAAATATCAAAATAGGTTTAGAACGCCGCGAAACGTGGAAATTCCCTTTAGACGGTCCACCCTGTATATTTTCCAGTGAAAGTCTAACTATTTCTTCGGTGGCAGTTGCGTCAGCTTCCTACCAAATTTGATTGTTCTCCGTCAAATAATTTTTTAGTTAATGCACCGAAAGACAGACAGACAGACCGACAGACAGACAGACCGACGGAATTGAAAAACCTATATTTTCCTAATCTACACGATCTGAAATGTGAAAATCCGAAAAAACTGGGAGGGCGATTTTTTCTCGAATACAATATTTCCCTCTGGTATGCGAGGGAAGTAAAAAACTGACGTTTGTAAACTAGCCTATACTCTAACACCAATATTCAAACACCTTCTAATTTCTACTCCCCTATTCTTCTTCTTTTTCTATTTGTCATTTTGTGTTTACCCTTTTAATTGTTTTCCATCTGAACTAGTCTCGTCTCGTCCAACCGTGAATTGCCATGGCGCCTCATACCGTGGATGTCTGGTTAGCTTCGGTCCACGTGCTTGGTGAGGAAAATGTTTTTATTATTTTATCAAATAAAATTTGCTTTAAGCAAAGTTTATTTGATTTGTGATTGCTCACTGTATTTTTCGACTTATGACTATCCTTGACGACCGAAACTGACCAATCAGAAATCAATGTGCGGAACACGATATGAGTTGAGTGAAAGAGCAGAGACTTTATTTTAAATTCACTGAACTCTATCTTATTTTAGTATTGTAGGAAACATATTTTTTGGTGGATTATTATTATTATTATGTCTTACATTTTAAAAATGCTCAAAGTGATGTTTGATTTATCAAATGTATATACATTATATTTTTTTACGGAGTTCTACTGCATGTTTAAGAAATAATAATCACAACAAGTGACCATTTAAGTATGCAAATATGATATCACTCAAACTTGTGGGAATACTTTATTGTAAATTGTCCCACATATGATGGATAGGGTCCATTTTCATGATTTTTATAACAGAAACTACCAAATTTACGTCTCTGTTAAACGCTTAAATCACTTTTGAATTAACCTGTACTGATGAGGTATAATAACTCCAAACCACGCATCAGTAGCTGCATTGTTGTCTTTTTTTGAGTGTACTGAAGGCAACTAGTTTGTGTATTAATGAACTCTAGTAACCCTGTCATTCTTTAAAATTTTTGTCGCATTCTCGCGGACTATAATCTACGTTGATTATATTTTCATGTAACTTTATAACGAGTCCTTATTATTCAAAGAATAAGAATACGACCTTTAAAAAATATCTCCAGGCTTTAATCTTATTAATATTTATATTGGAATAAAGTTAAATGGTTCTTTGGCGGAAACCAACAAACTGGGTATCATTTATTTTCTATAAATGACGTCCAAAAACACCCAACAGTCATAACTCACGAGAAACTTTCTTATGAAAAGGGATATTTAGAAATTTGAAATGTAAAAATATTGCGGTTTCATCACTCAGCCCCCACGTCAAACTTTAAGAGCTATGTCGCCTGACAAAATTTGGTAACTATTTGTTCCAAGATTATTTTCAGATTAACAAAGATATCAAAAGTCGCTTTTGAAGATTAATATGAAAAGGGAGTTAGGAATAAGTAATTACTTAAAGGTCTGAGGAAATTAACAACAGTTTTAGACGTAAAACTGAAAATTGGATTGGAGTGAACTTAGAAATTATGTTCTTACATCAATAGATGTAGAATGTATTTAGCTATCTGAACATTGACAAAACGACGTCTCGCCAGAATCATATCTGCCATATTCAGTTTCTCACTGAGTGCTGTTTACTGTGAATTCTCGATACTAAAACTGAACTGATTAGTATATTTTTACCATATTTTTGTTTTCTTTACCTTTATGTCTCATATTAGAATTAGGCAAAATACTGTGCCCCCTTATCGTGAACACTAAGTGGCAAAAAGCTCCTAGATCCTATTATTGAAGATGTGTGGCTGTTCTCCAAACGTCGCATATTTGCGTAATTCTCCCAACCAGCAAATTTGTTTTATAATTTAAATGTTCTACGATTATTTTGTTTTATTGTTATTTTATTAATGCTTCTAAATGCCGATTGATTATATTAGAGTTCCAGAAAATACTATTTTGTTGTCTGCAACTGAACTATTTTATAAATTTATCATTAAAACGTTTCTACAGCAAAATTATAAAATACCTTATAATGGAGTTGAGAAATTATTTTATAAATGTTTTCGTGACTAAGTTATAAAATATTTCAGCTTATAAAACTAAATCGTTTTATAACGATTTTTTACTATCGTTCAGCAGCATTCTAGCACCGTTATAAATATGCATTCAAATTATTTTATAGTTATTTCTTATCATCTTTCAAAATAGTTATATTAAAGATCTATTTGTGACAATTTTGCTTTTAAGAATAAATGTTTTTCCAGAGCATGTTATATAATTATTATATAGCATTGCATTTACTGTAATATGGAAACAGCAACAAAGTCGTTACAAAACAAATTTGTACTTAAGCATACAACATATTTGAAAAAATTGATTTCCTGCGTTAGCTGTGTATTTATATTTAGTCATAATTAAAGTCTGTCTTTTAATGAAAATTTGTCATAATTATTGTAGACAAGTTTATAAAAAAATTATTCTCCCAAAATTTTGGTTACCAGCATTGACAAGAGCGGCGCAGATCTTAACAGATTATATAACGGCCAAACTATAAACATCAGATTTAGGACAATGGAGAAACTTAAAAAGTGGTTTTAAAAATATTAGGTACATGTATTAACAGCGTAGGATACAGTTTATACTGCTGTAAAATGAAACGACGCATTTCACTCACTGCACTGTTAACGTATCAGGTCATATCCCAAAGTAGTGTTGATTCCACCCTAGCAAAAGTAACTACGTGTTTTTGGCAATAAATAAATCATAAATAAACAACTCTGTAAATAAGGTGATTTACTGCTACTAATTTCTAGGTTGTATTTATGCAAATTGAACCAATTCTGTTTCGATGGTTGCATTTACAACTCAGTCCTAAAAGATTTATCATAAGAGCTACAAATGTATCGCGAAAGTGAGTGATCTTATTTTATAAGATTCACGAAAAAGTTACTCTAAGGCGCATTATTTTATATATGTTTTATAGGAATCGTCTAATAATTTAAATATCGTGAAATGCTTGCTATTAACACAAAAGTATTTTATAGAGGGAGGCCATCTTGAAAGGCCAGCATTCGTGATGGTACATATGACAATTTATCAAAATTAAAAATATCAAATGTTTATTACAATTTATGGAGTCAGAAACGTGCTAACTATACCGTTATGACTACTAAAACAAATTAGTGTAGGTCACATTGTAAAAAAACTCAAATTCATAAAATCGATATTTATAAAAATCATCAATAAATGTGAGGCCCGTTAAAAATATATTAGAAATATCGCCACAGTTCACAATAAAATTTTCTTCGCATCAAAAATTACAGTCGTTGTAAGCCAGAACAAGTCTTTTAAATAAAGATTATAGGTTATTAGGTACCTAGTATTAAATCACAATGCCATATGCTTTTAGTGTCAGAAATACTTCTTAAACTTTTAGGATACATTTTAGAAATCATTTTATTTTATTAGTGTGTATAAAGCAAATAATGACTATTTAAAAGCTTTTATAAAACAGTTGTTTAGTTGTCTTATAGCAGTAATTTAACAAACAGTGAAGTGCGTTTTATAGTACAATTAAATGAAGCTTTAATAAAACTAAGTACTATATAATGATGGTACTAAATTTTCATAAGGCTTCTGGAAATGTTTATATAATTATTTTGTAATGGTTCCAATATGTGTTACAAAATATCAACAGCGGTATAAGATGGTGCCAATTTTGCATTTATAGCTGCTGTGAAAACGTTATGAAAGTGTTTCTGAGAGTAATATTGTTTTATAAAATTTGTGTCAGGAACATTCCTATAACTTTTATAAAATATCAAATTGCTAGTTAAGCTGTATTTGTTTGGATGGTCTGTTCTGTACGGAGTACTGTAAATTTCCAGGAGAATTACGATCCAATAACCCACACACGAAATATTCGACTTTATAGGATAATATCAGGAACACGAAAATTCTGTCAGTTCGGATGAAGATGCATAAAAATTTTATTACAAAATTTCCTCAAGGGTATCAAGGTGGCACCTATCAAGATTGAAAGGACGACACCTAATGGAATAATGATCACAAGAGAAACTTTAGAGATATCACAATGTAAATGTAAACAATGTGAAATACTTTCAGTTGATCATTCATTAATAAGTGAGTTGCGTATGTAAAGCTGCTGACAGCTATCTGGTTATAATTTTTTCAAATATACTCTCCATTATCCAGCAAACCTCTTTCTACTATAATTTACAAATCTTTTTATACCCCTCTTCGTCTACTGTTGTACCTTTTTGTTGATTTTACTAAATTATTCTCTTCTTTATCATTTAATTTACATAGTCGTAACTTATGAAATCATAACATTTATATGCTATAAATTAAGCGGAATCTGAAACGGATTTTCTCGTTCGGTCAGTTTACTCGTAACAGCATATGAAAATTTTGTTTTAGTATTCAGTGCCATTTACCTGCAACTGAGTGCTACAATTCCTATTGTAAATTTTATTTTTATCATCCTTTTTAATTCATGCACAGTGATGGAAGTAGTTAAAATTTTTATATTTACATTTTACTTTAAGAGTTGGTCCGACCTCACTCCTCCACTGCCATAGCGCGTGGATGGCTGACAGGCTGCGGTCATAGACCCAGCTTCCATGGCAAAAAAGGTACCACATCGAACACCTCAAATTTAAAAGGTGAAAATGCTTGCAAACATGTAAATATTATGTTACGCCCACCAGTCTATTAAAAATTTGTTAATTGTTATTATTTATGAAATTTTGAATTTAGCTAAAAAAAATGATTTTACATTTCAAAACACCTGCTTGAAATTTTCTCAATCTGTGGTAAATAATGAATAATTTTAAAAAAATTGGTGCGTCTGACAATTTTTGTTAACTAATGTGACAGACTAAATTTTTTATAGTGCATTTTTTTATGAAAGTACACTTCACAACACCTTGATTTTTGTTTTAAAGTGAAGTTGAAGATCTCTCCTATCTATTATAACTGGTCTGTGTGACAATTTTTGTTCATTAATTTGACTTAATTTTTTGTATTTTTTTTTTTTATGAAAGTACGCTTCATAACACCTCCTTGATTTTTGTTTTAAATTTAAGTTTAAGACCTCTCCTACCTATTACAACTTGTCTGCTTGGAAATTTTTATTAAAAAAAAAGAGGTTATCGCGGAGGTTAAAAATTAAGTCTGACAGTAAAAAACATGTTTTCTATAAAGAGGGTATTTGAATACATAAAAGGAATCAAAATATTAATTTAGAATTGAAAACATATTTTCTTTTAGTTAGCAACGGTCATACCACATTTTTTAATTAAAAAGTGTCGTCGGGTCACTTTAAAAATTAAGTCTGTCGTAGTGAAAAACATTTTTTCGCTGATAGACCCTTTCTTATGCATAAAAGATACCTCAAACTTAATTATAGAAAAAAAAAATAAGGTGGTGTTTTGACACGGCCATTGTAAAAGCTTATTTAAAAAAAAAAGTCGTCACGGCGACGCTTCAAAATTTAGCCGGACATGGTGAAACACATTTTTTTTCAATGACAAGCTAATTTTTATGCATATAGCAGATCTTAAACATCAGTTGTTTTTTTTTAAGAAGGTGTTATGAGATGTCAGTAATTAATCCTGATGCGTTCATTGATGCTGCACATTCGAAATTAAGTATGTCACATTAGTTAACAAAAATTGTCAGAGACCGATTTTTTTTTTAAATGATTCATTATTTATCACAAATTGAGAAAATGTCAAGTGGGTGTTTCGAAATGTAAAATCAATTATCTAGCTAAATTCAAAAATTCATAAAAAATTACAATTAACAAATTTTTAATGGTCTGGTTGGCGTAACATGATATGTTTTTACAACCATTTTCACCTTTTAACTTTGAGGTGTTCGATGGAGTACCTTTATTGCCATGGGAACTCGGCCTAGCACGAGTGTTGGAATTTTCATGTATACTAGATTGTTAATAAAGTTGTTTTGATTCTTTAATTAGTCCGTACATACAATCAAATTCATCATGTTACACGTTATTAACAAATTTTCCCCAAGGGTGCCACCTTGGCATCAATCAAAAATTGAGAGGACCGCACCTACAGGAACAATAATCAGAAGAAAAACATACCACACTGTATGATTAGCATAAATTTTCTGTCGCTGTCAACCCGACTACTAATATTATACTTATAACGAAATTGAGTAAAACACTACTATGTTTTTTACCACCACATTTGCACAAAACGGGATTGCAGTTTCAACCCTTTAGGTCATTTTCAAAATTTTAAACTATACTTATTTTTCAACACCCACGATTCCCGCAAAACCCCCCTTAGTGTTTCTAATTTTTTCACTATTTTTCGGTATATTCACAAAGTTTCAGAATAAATTAAATTTATTTTTAAACCCTTAAAAACCACCCTAGAATTTGTTCACTATTTCCGGTTCTCTAACAACAATATTGAGCTCATTTGGACAATTTCAGATTTTTGTCCACCTAGAACTTGAAAACGACCCCCTGAGCTCCGCTTGGTCGACCGATCCGATCAAAAACCACCCCCGGTCGGTCATAACTCACCGAAAACTTTTGACCACTGTGCGGGCGGCCTCCAATCGGGATAATGCTTGGGGAAGGTGTCCCTGGACCAGAACGTATGCAGCACCACTTTGTAGACGGTGAGCTTATCGGGTTGGCAGGGCTCTCCATTAGAATCCCTGGGGTTACCTGGGGGCTGACCGAACGCCAGGGCAATCACACATAAAGCAAAACACACAAAACACGTCGCGCGATCCATGACACCGCACCAGATGGCAATCCGTTCAGAACCGCGAGCCGAATACGATTGAGAGCAGAAATAGAGACCCAGAGTCTGCAAGCTTGGTTGGTGGGCGCAGTGTCTGTTTGGATAGGGTAAATTCGCCTGGTGGAAGTCGCTGGCTATTGTAACACTTTTTATAACCGACCTATTAAGCGTTAATCTCCTGGCGATAATGTTTTTATTAGCTAATATGCGCCTTACTATGTTTAATAAAGAGTTTCTGATAAATGAATAGGTAGTAATAACTGTTCAAGCGAGTCAGTATATAATTTCGTTCTGTAAAGTAAATGAATAACAATGAATAGTAAAATAGTGCATTCGCGGGTTAGAAAATGAAAATGGCCAGTAGTGCACAGTATATTATTAAATTTTGTACCGTACGAAGTGTATAGTAAAAATTATCAGATACACAGTATTTGATTTCAATTTGAATTATATGCGAAAATTTTACCGGGTGGCATAAAAGTATGGGAACAGCAGGATAACCTGAAAAATACGAATCTTAGAAAAAGAAATTAAATACAAAAGTTGTAGGAAATTTCCCTGACTATCTGATGGTGATCATGGATTTGATCGTGACACACATTCGCGTAGTGGATTGGAAGTATAGGTAGTAATCGCAAACAAATTTCCGAAAATTTTTTTTCTTGAATGGTTTAGAATGTCATGACACGTCGAGATTTTAAATTTGAACGAAAAAAAAATTCTGTCTGCAGGTTTGTCTGTCTGTCGGTCTGTCTGTAACTTCTTTCTGTCCGCACGTTTTCTCCGGAACGGTTTAAGATATTGACTTGAAATTTTGTACACGTATATATTATAACGAGATCTGGAACGGGATTGTCTTTCGAAGACATCCGGTGAAGGGTTGGGGATAAACAGGAGTAAATAAGGGGAAATATGTGTAGCTAGCTGGTAAGAGTACAGAAATTTGAAATTTGATGCATGTACTACAAGCCACATCTCAAATTTTTTTATAATATTTTTCATCCTCCCCACCCCCACTATTACTAAAGGGGTTGATAAAATAAAATTGAGATATTCACTTGAAATTTGGTGCGCGTATATATTATAATGACATCAGGAACTAAATTATATTTTGGGGTTATTCTGATTAAGGGTTGGGGGTTAAACTGGGGTAAATAGAGAAAAATAAGTAAAGCAAGCTGGTAAGAGTACAGAAACTTGAAATTCGGTGTAGGAACTAGAAGCCAAGGCCTCAGATTGTTTTATAATATTTTTCAACCCCCACCACACCTACACCATTATTGAAAGGGTTGATAAAATAAAATTGAGATATTCACTTGAAATTTCGTACACGTATGTATTATAAGGACATTTGAAACTAGGTTATATTTTGAGATTATTCCACTGAAGGGTTGGGGGTTAAATAGGGGTTAATAGGGAAATATAAGTGAAGTTGGTAAGAGTACAGAAACTTGAAATTCGGTGTATGTACTACAAGCCAAAGCCTCCGCTTTTGTTACAGTATTTTTCAGGGGAAAATAAGTAAAGCAAGCTGGTATGAGTACAGAAACTTTAAATTCGGTGTATGTACTAGAAACCAAGGCCTCAGATTTTTTTATAATATTTTTCAACCCCCATACTCCATACCCCTACTCTATTTTTATAGGAGTTGACAAAATAAAATTGAGATATTCACTTGAAATTTGGTACACGTATGTTTTATAAGGGCATCTGGAACTAGATTATATTTTGAGATTATTCCGTTGAAGGGTTGGGAGTTAAATAGGGGTAGATAGGGGGAAATAAATAAAGCAGGCTGGTAATAGCACAGAAATTTGGGAATTGGTGTATATACCAGAAGCGAAGGCCTCAAGTTTTTTTTACAATATTTTCCATCCCCCCACCACCCTCACTCCCTTACTAAAAGACTTGATAAAATTAAATTAAATTTTCCACCCTATGCATTGTCCAAAGAAAGTCTATCCATTTCTTCCCTGAATAAGAATATTTTTTAAGAATGCGTAATTTGTTTTCCTGATATGTGGAGGGGCGAGTTCGTATAATGGGCGTCTCATAAATGTTACAAAGAGGGGGGTGAAAAATAGCCCGTTTTATCAAACGCAATTTATTGAATGATCCCACTGGAAAAAATAATAGTTTTCCATCCCAAACTAGTAAAAAGAATACACAACTGCCATTTTCATATTTCCACGCTGTAGTTATATGGAAAGACAATAATCGCTTTTACATACAGCAACACCACAGTAATGATTTATGATACCATTCTGCAGTAAATTTCCTTCTAGTCTAGTTTTAAAACCAAATCAAGGTCACACAGACATTATATTATGAATCTGTTCAGAAATTATGAGCCACCAGATCATCCTGCTGTGAGCTCGAATTTATCAGATAACTTTTATATTCACTGTCAATTTACTAAGAAATTACTAGTGTAAGTTATCACGGCGACTTTATATATTTTTCACTAAAAGTATATTCCAATTCTTCGTTAACAATACCATGAATTAATTACCAAATACTATTTCTCTCCGTCAAACATTGTTTAGATACAGAACCAATATACAGACTGCCGCAATTAAAAGACCTCAATTTTCGAAATATACGTAGACGGAAACGTGAAAATCTAAAGAAATTTCGGAGACTGATTTTGGCACAAAAATAAACAACACACGCTCCGTCGAATGTTAATAGGCTGAGCGTAGTTACAATTAATATTTTTCATAACATGGATGAAACATCCATTATTATAATCTTTATACATCATAGACAAATAATTAGAAAATAATTGACCAATGCAACTCAACATGGCCAGAGCGTAGTCACCATCTAGTAATAAGACATTTTCATATTCGGTTAAATTATTAATGGGTAGTCTATAAAATGGATCATCAACAATAAAGTCCACAGTACAGCACCGTTTTTCATTAATGATTACTAACAGGCTAAATCTTCGTGAGTAGCTTCGTTTTGATGAGACGCCCAACTTCTCTCTGCGAAAATTCTCGATAGTGGTAGCTAATAAAGTGCGTAGGCGTAAAACATGTCGATTGGGTGATTGCCCAAATTTTCTTTCTAACAGTTAGTTTTTTAGTTACATCTTGAGATAATTTGACAAGAAACTCGAAAAAACGTTTGTTCTATAAAATGGATGGTTTGACCGAAACGTCCCCCACCTCCAAGGTATCCAAATAATGAGGTCATAAAAGTTATTACTAACCATTTGATTTTTTTACTGTTGTTTAGTAAATGTTTGTATAATTAAATGGCCACATTGTCCTAGAAATTAAATGGTATGATTTACCAGTCCTACAGTCGGAAATTGTCAGTTTCACGGTAACACTTTTTTCATTACTCACAACCTAATTTTGTTTTTTTTTCTTTTGGAAATAAAGCGTGGAACATGATTTTACTACTGTCCTACAAAAAAAGTGGTACATATTAGTAAAAAATTAATATAATTTACTTTGAAATTTGTAACAGCACTGGATGTTGAATGTTTTAGTACATAATTATAGAAGAATAAATAAGCATATAGAAGAATACATATTGATCAATTTTGTTAAAAAACAATTGTATTTTTCCTTTAGCTTACACTAACTTACTGTCCAAATTTCAATACAATGCAATTCTAAGCGTTTGATACGACAAGAAAAGCGCAAAAGACGTTTAACTTACTATAACTTTTTTTACACTGAAGTTAAATACGCATTTTTTCACTAAAAACAATTATAGTATTTTTGGCGAAATCCTGTCGCTAACTTCTTTTTAAATTTCAACAAATAAAAATCGTTAATCAATGACTCAAAATATCACTACACAAAAACGACAACGTCTTATAAACTTGTAATTAACTTCAAGACGCAGAACAATCGAAAACAATTTTACAGCACCAGTTTTATAGCCAGATACTACCAATCATTTAGCAAAAAAAACATAGTTCGATAACTTTCTTAATAACGAAGATATGACCTGAAAAATATGTATTTTCGATTTTTCGACTTTGGGGTAAGATTGACTTTTTGGGGGTTTCACAATTCCAAATAGTAAGGCGACCTCAAAATTCGAATTCGGCAGGTGATTTTCTATGGGAAACCATTTTCACTTTTGTAGGTCCTCGAGTGGTATAGGCCTCTTTCTACAGGCGTTTTCACATGGCTCGGTTTCCCACTATTATATAATATTGTTACATTGCAAATCGCGAATTCGGCAATAGTCTCTAATGCTTGTAAAATTAACAGCAATAAATTTGTCACAAATGCGATAAGATTTTGTACCAGCTGTGGCAGCTTTCATTCATCTCGCACTTAGAGAAGTCCGTCACCCGCTGGTACAATCTGTAACATTATTAATATTTTACTTCCCTCGCATACCGAAGGAAAGTATTGTATTCGAGAAATAATCACCCTCCGAGAATTTTCCGGATTTTCACGTTTCAGATCATGCAGATTACGAAAATATAGGTTTTTCAATTCCGTCAGTCTGTCTGTCTGCCTGTCTGTCTGTTGGTGCATTAACTAATAAATTACTTGACGGAGAGCAGTCAAATTTGGTAGGTAGCTGACGCAACTGTCACTTTTACTGGAAAATATACAGGGTGGACCGTCTAAAGGGAATAAATAATGAAAAAAAATTTGTTTGCTCAAATTTAAAATTTCTACGTTTCATGACATTCTAAACCTATTTAAAAAAAAATTGAAAATTTTTTTTATCAACATTTTTCAAAAATTTTTTAGCACTAGAATAGATAGAAAATTTTTTTCCTTTGTTGAAATTTAAAATTTCCACGTTTGACAGCATTCTAAACCTATTTCAAAAAGAAAACAAAATTAATCAATACCATAGAATAGATGAAAATTTTTTTTTGCTCAAATTTAAAATTTCCACGTTTCATGACATTCTAAACCTATTTCGGAAAAAAGAATTTGGAACATTGTTCTACCATTTTGGAAAAATTTCTTACTACTAAAATACCTAGATGGAAAAAAATGGTTTTGGTCATTAAAATTTTCCCGTTTCATGGCATTCTAAATCCATAAAAAAAAATTGATATTTTTTTGAAAAAATGTTTAATATTTTATTACCACTAAAATATAATAAAAAAATTTTTTTGTTCAAATTTAAAATTTCCACTTTTCGTGGCATTCTAAACATATTAAAAAAAAAAAAGATTTAAAAATTTTTTCACCACTAAGTATAGAATAGATGAAGAAATTATGTTTGCTCAAATTTAAAATTCTCACGTTTCATGACATTCTAAACCTATTTCGAAAAAAAAAAACATTTGGAACATTTTTTTACCATTTTGGAAAAAAAATTTACCACTAGAATAGATGGAAAAAAATGTTTTTGCTCAAATTTAAAATGTTAAGGAAAAAAAATTTACCATCAGAATAGATGGAAAACATTTTTTTTTGCTCAAATTTAAAATTTCCACGTTTTCCGCAAAATTAAAATAAAAAAATTGTAATGTTCTTTTACCACTACTATAAAATAGAAGGAAAAATTCCTTTTTGCTCAAATTTAAAATTTCCGCGTTTCATGACATTCTAAGCCCATTTCAGAAAAAAATTTTGAAAATTTTTTTAACGTTTTTGAAAAATTTCAAAGAGAAAAATGAAATTTTTTAGCCACTACTATACTTCCACTCCACTACGTGAATGTGGAACTGAAAATGTGACAGATGGCAATAATTTTTGGCATATGCAACTGTTATACTTTTATTGAAAAATGTACAGGGTGGTCATACCAAGAAATAATTCAACCATGGTGGACATTTGTAAAGGTATTTGTGCAAGCCATATTTGGCACTGTTATTTAGTATTGAATTTTTGCTGCTGGACGAGCACTCTGTATATTTCTTTGACCAAAAGTTATCAGGTTTTCTTTGTAATAATAGTGATAACTATATTCTGATTATTATTCTCAATGTATTCTCACTCGTAATGAGTGACCGCCATGCACAAATAAAGAGGGAAGCTCTGTGTAAATACCTTTACCCAATTTTTTTTATTTACGATAAAAATGCGGAAAGTGTCCTATAGTATGTGCAACATGTATATAAAAAGTGCAGTAAATCGGCGAAGAGTATTTATAATGGTTATCTTGTTTGAAATAACACCGGTCTACAATAAAACAAAATTTTCCTCGTCAAGGACTAAACCTATCAATCCTTAAGTATTTTTGTGTGCTGAATTCGAATTATCAACTTAAAAAAATTTCTACAGCATAGATTTCGAGTAAACCTCGGTTTTTATTGCCAAAATACGGGTCATTCGGATTCAGCACACAAAAATACTCCTTGGAGCCAAACATTTTTTTTTTTTGTAGACCAGTGTGATTTCTTTCGTACTAACGACACATGCCCATGTGTCACCGTGAAACCGATCATTTCCGAGCGTAGGACTGGGAAATCGTACCATTTAATTTGTAGGACAACGTGGCTATTTAATTATACAAACATTTACTAAGCAACAATAAAAAAATCAGCTGGTTAGTAATAACTTTTATGACCTCGTTATTTCAACACGTTCGGAGTGGGGGACGTTTCGGTCAAACCATCCATTTTGTAGGATAAACGTTTTTTCGAGTTTCTTATCAAATTATCTCAAGATGTAACTAAAAAACTAACTGTTAGAAAAAAAATTTGGACAATCACCCAATCGACATGTTTTACACCTACGCACTTTATTAGCTACCACTATCGAGAATTTTCGCAGAGAGAAGTTGGGCGTCTCGTCAAAACGAAGCTACTCACGAAGATTCAGCCTGTTAGTAATCATTAATGAAAAACGGCGCTGTACTGTATATTCATTTAAAAAAAAACGTAGACGTTAAAATTAGGGTAGTTGTTGGAAATCAAAGTGCGTCACTGAATAGAATAAAAACACTACTTTGGTTAAGGATATTTTTGAATCTAACCTATAGTGTAGCCAGAAGTGAATTGTTTCCACACATTTTTCCAACCCTGTATATGGGACGATAACAAAATTTACAAACAAATAACTATAAACAGAAGTCTCGGATAATTACCTGATATTAACTCTAAGTTTCAGAAGTATCTGTAATATTTCTCTTTGCAGACCTGATTGAAGTTAAGATGTTATGTTGCTTTTTTGTTACGTACTGTTATATAGATATATTAAATCCTGTTTTATTAGATGATTAATTATATCTTCACTATAGTTATTAATCATGTATATAAAATAACGAATAGAAAAAACTCGTATAGCTGTACTACCAAATACGATTCCCGTATACATATACAAACCATTATTATTAATGAAACAGCAGTAATTGATTAAGGTATCCAGTTATTTACAAAGTACGAAATCTAGTTTTTTTATATAACTATAGGATTTATTTGCACGTGGGGGGTAAATCAATAATTGTAGACCAGCACAGACGCACGAAATATTTTTTTATGGGATCGTGATCATTAAATCAATCTTCAGAAGGTTTAAATAGATAACGCAGATCTGGAAAAAGCACTCTTTTTGTCATTTTTTTTTTAACCCAAATAGTTGTCGAGTACAATTAGGTCTTTACCTCGGAACCCAGTTATAAAGAATGGATTTTCACGATTTCTTTTGCCATACTCATTAAAAGAAACATACATTTCGACCAAATATCGGTACCATCATTAAATACAATCGAGGCATGCGCTATTAACATAAATTTAAACAATAAAATGACGATGATACTCTCGGCATATATCAAACCTACCCTAAACTTAGATATCATAGACTTAGATAATTTAACAAAAATTAATAAATGCTTTATAATGCTCGGAGATTTCAACTCCAAACATGTCAGTTGGAATATTAATAATCCAGTTGCTAATGCATCGAGTAACGCATTATACAACTACCTAATTAATAATCCCGAAACAAACTTGATAGCACCTATCGAGTCAACACGACCGCTGCCGTCACAAAGTATATTAGACATAGGCATAACAAAAAATGTCAATCTACTTTACGAAAACCATGTTATAAATGCACTAAATAGCGATCATTTACTGGTTAAAACTACATTTGCGCTAAAACAAAAACTTAAAATCACTGACAGAAAACCGAAAGAAAAAGACCATGATTGGAACATATTTAGTCAATATTTAATTAATAATATCCCTTTTAACCCTGATTGCAACAGTCCCAATGATATAGATATACTGGTAGATATCTTAACCGCGCACATCACCCAAGCCTTAACAATAAGCCAGAAAAGAATCCTTACCACATCCTACCGCCTACAACTTCCAAGGCAACTAGTTGACAAGATCAAGCTTAAGAACAAACACAGAAAAAGATATAACAGGACACGTTGCCCCGAATTAAAAAGATAATTAAACAAACTTAAAAAAGAAATAGACTCAGAAATTAAGTTATTCAGACGCTCTGATTTCACTCAACTAGTTTTTTCCCACTCCAACGATCCCCATTTTGCCCCTCGACTTCTAAACAAAAAACATCATACCATACCACCCCTGGAAACCCCCCAGGGGACAGCAAACACTGACGCGGAAAAAGCCGAAGCTTTCGCTTCCCATTTCTCGAAAGTCTTTAAGCCTAACCCCATACCTGAGGAAACTAAAACCCTTGTTAATCCTCTAGTTGAATTACTTACCAACCTTAACTTGCAACCAAATAACGACCCGCAACACTTCAAGCCCTCTCAAGTAAGAGCGGCCATAATAAAGGTCCACTCTAATAAATCGCCAGGACTGGATAATATACCAAATTACGTACTTGGGCATCTTCCACACAAAATATACCTATTTTTAACAAAACTATTCAATTCATGTCTTCAACACACTTACTACCCTTTAAAATGGAGGACGGCTAAAATTATTACAATACCTAAACCCAATAAATCCCCTAAAAATGTCAACAACTATAGGCCACTTAGCTTATTACCATCACTAGCCAAAGTTCTCGATACTTTATTATTAGACAAATTACAGACACAGCTCGTCAAAGCCGAGACTGAGAACATATATCAGTTCGGCTTTAGACAAAGTCATTCGACATCTCAACAAATATTCCGCGTCAGTGAAACTATTACAACAAATATTAACCGAGGTCATCTCACGGGGTTTGTCGCCCTTGACCTCGAGCAAGCCTTCGACAAAGTCTGGCACTCCGGACTGCTGTACAAACTCCTTATCTCGGGTATCTCCGCTCGTATTGTTAAAACAATACAGTCGTATCTTTCCGACAGAACATTCAGAGTAGCAGTCAATAAGGAGTGCTCTCCCACCACTTCCATCTTTTCTGTTGTACCCCAAGGCTCTGCACTGGGACCAGTATTATTCACTGTATATATCCATGATCTACCACGACCCCTAGATCACCGCAATAGCATTTGTTTATATGCGGATGATACTGCATTAATTACCACCTCCAAAAATTCGGAAATATTGACCAATTTGCTCCAAGAGCAAACAGACGTGACCATTGAGTTCTACGAAAAGTGGGGCTTAATGGTCAATGTCGATAAAACTCAAACGGTATGTTTTACGAGGAAATTTATAACCCCTACTAATAAAATCAAAATAAAAGGCAAAGACACAGACTGGTTAAAAACAATTAACTATCTAGGAGTAGCATTCGATCGCCGAGTTTTCTTCATCGAACACATAGACAACATCATTAAAAAATTCAATATCAAATTTAGAAATTTATTTTATACCTTGGAAAATGCACCCACATATATCGCAACATTCATCTACAAAACGTACTTACGTCCAATCATTACCTATGCGTCACCAGCATGGTATCCTTTAACATCTAACACACAACAGAAAAGGCTCCAAATACTTCAAAATAAAGCTCTCAGGATTAGTGCTAATTGTTCACGAATAACCAATAATAGAAATTTACATAATATCACCGGCACCCCACTGCTTTCAAACTATATACTAAAAAAATTACTTCCTGATTTCGCCAATTCACTTTTTCAATCAACCAACCCCACACTTACAGATTCACTCATACCGAAATTTTATCATGCACCAAAACACCCATCCATTAATTATGTTTTCACACCCACCCCTAATTAACAAACTTACTAACTTGAAGATTGAAAAAAATCAATTATACACAAAAACACAAAATGTAAAAAAAAAACACAAAAAACATAAAAATAAAAAAATATATAAAACCAAAAGAAAAACAAAAAAATCTCAAAATAATGTCAAAACACATAAAAAACTATTAATTACAAAAAAAAAAAACATTAGAAGACCGTCAACAAAAGAGCCATACACATCCTAACATTACTAACAGATATTGTATAAAAGACGCCACCAAACACAATGAACACATGTACACGTTTTCACCCTACAACTAACATTAATCTTTAATTACTAATATAATCCCCAAATGCTATTTTTCAAACCTATGGAATTAACCAGAAAAAGTACAACACACCAACGACAGTTCAGCCACGAAGATGGCAAGTCCAGTATAGATGAACAAAATTTAAACTACGGTAAGCGCCAAGAGGCGGACACCGTAAGGCATCCTCATCGAGGAGCCCATACTGAAGTAGATTTCTTTTGCATTGGATTTCTAATACTGAGTAAAAAAAAGTTTTCCCTTTAAAAATTGCCGCTATTTACTTAGAGCTGGTTTCCACCCCCTTTAGAGGAATGGACAAAAAAGTAAAACGGTAACCACCGAATCTGATATAGAATCATATTGTAAGAGAAAAAGGTGGTTTACAATTTTTTCTAAAAATGTATATCCTCCAAGTTATAACGATTTGAAGATTGCAATTTTAGCTTTAGAAAATTGGTACCTTGAGACGGTTTCTCGTAAATAACACAAAAGTCTTACATTTATGAAAAAAGTGGTATATTACAAAAAATAGGATTATGAAATTACAAGTATTTTATATTTTGTTTACTTGTATATGATGAATAGTTCTAAAAGTATGGTAGTTTAAAAATGGCGCTCGAGCGTTTATCACTCGAGATATATGTTTAAATCTCAAATATGTCAGAAACACTCAGCATGATTAAAAATGAATTATTTATTATTTGTTTGCTTATAGTAATAAAACATATTCTTTATACGGAAAAAAACTACCTATGAGAACTAAAAGAACAACTATATGTAAAAAATATTAATGAAATCTTTGCATTCTTTCGATAACCTGACTTCTGGTTATGCTAGCAAATCAAAAATCCTAAATTTGTCCAATTCCTTATTTGACATTCTCATTATAACACTAGCATCCAATATAGTCCCCCTACGGCTAAGCAGATTAAACTAGTATCTACAAAGATTCAGTTTAAAATGAGAACAAAGGCCTAAAATGAAATGTATTTACCTACCTTGTCTTAAATTTTTTTTCATTCTGATGGATTACATTTTCATAAAAGGCACAAAGCCACTCATAACGATGTTTCATGCAAAACCAAGGCAATATCCATGAATAAGTATGAAATATTTATAGTTGACATTGACTGATGAAAAACAACAGATCTTCACCTATCTATTAGCTAACTAGTAATGGAGCCTATACTATGCATGTTTAAAAGTGAATTATTTATTATTTGTTTGCTTATAGTAATGAAACATATTCTCTATAGGATTTTGAAAACAGCATTTCCAAGAAACTGAATGAGAGATTTTATGAAAATGTAATTCATTAGAATGAAAATTCTTTTAAGACAAAGTAGGTAAATAAATTTCATTTTAGGCCTTTGTTCTCATTTTTAACTGAATTTTCATACCGTAGGGGGCCTCTTCTTCTCCTTCTTTTAGCGCGGCGCCTGGAGGTCGCCGCACTCAGGCCTTGTGGCCCATCGTGCTACCGCTAACAAATTAAGGAGCTCCCCCGTACAGACCGGATTCCAGCCCAAAGGCTGAAATCCTTCCCACGGGAGAACTCCTTATTTCCTCCAGCACTGGAAAGCCAGTGCCGAAGTGCTTGTACCTCAGGTTCATCAGTCCTGGGCTAGAAGTGAGAACGTGGATGGAAGTCTCCTCCTCGTCCTCACAGAACCTGCAATCGGGGTGGTCAACCACCCCCATTGTGTGTAGGTGTTTCCTAAAAGAGCCATGTCCGGTCAGGAGGCCTGTTACGGCTCTAATTTGCTTTCTGCTTAGACGCAGAAATTGCTTTGTTCTCTCCGGCAAGGGTCCTGAGATTAGGAGCTTCGCTTGCCGGAGTCCTGGATAGGAATCCCAGATTTTAAGATTTTGCTGAAGAACTTTCTCCCTTTTGTAAATAACTCCAATACAATTGCATTAAAGGAAAATATGATAATATAGAAAAATAGAGTTTAAGAAGTGATATATTAAATTGTTTTTTAAAATTTTTGTAGAAATAACAGTTTTGGAAACATGACAGTACAAATGTGGGGCTTGAACTTTTAGTGGCAAATAAATACATTTAAATCTCATATTTAATAATAATGGTAATAATTATTATAAATGTATTTATTTCCGGTAATATTTACATAGGATAATGAAGTCATACATAATACAATTCTTGGAAATCTCAAGGGGAAGTTCACAACAAGTGTGCTCTACCACTTAACCCTTGCTTTACAATACAGAGGAAAATGCACTCTAGTAAGTGTACTAAAGTCGTAGTAGTATAGAAAACTAAATATTGTATACATAGATAATGAATAAACAACAATAAATAATAATATTACAAAAATAATAGCAATAACAATAACAATAATAATATTAGGCACATGTAATTATTCTGTCTGTCCTAGCAAAACAGCTTTCATATACCTTTTGAATTTTGCGACACTGAATGACTTGACATCAAATTTCTTCAAAACTTTTGATAAATTGAGGCTCTCAATCAGACCATGTTGGTAATATATATACTATATATTAATAATAATAAATAATAATAATAATAATGTTTATTGGTAAAAAGAGTTTACAAAATTTAAATATGTATTATAATGGAATAAACATAGAGAAGTCCACTGAGAGAAATCTGTGCGTGGACTAAAATATGTAGATAAAACCAATTAAATAAGTTCTGATTATAGCGGAATATGCTAATGAAAGATGAAGGTAAGTAAAATCATTAGATACATTGTTTTTTTATTGTATTTTTTTTAAGGAATATCTTATTCAACTTAGTTGGTGAATTACAGTTCGAGGAGTTGCAATGATCCATTCTATCAATTTTTTCTTAAACAGTTTTATAGAATTTAGAATTTTTAGCTCATTGGGTATGGCATTGTAAACTTTAGAACTCAGATATGCAAAGCTTCTTTGACCAATTGTTTTTCCCATTTTTGGAATTACTAGAGAATTTTTTTTGGTATAATATTAGAGTTTGGCAATCCAACTGCCTAATATCTAATATTTTTGATTCCTTATATAAATCCTTGCTGGGATAAAGGTAAGGTTTGTTAAATATGATTTTTAAAATCCACTTTTGGATTACTTCTAATTGTTTTAGGTGGCAGTTCATTACACCACCCCAGACGATGAGCATACACTAAATGTGTCTGGACCAAGGCATAATACATAGTTTTAAGATGATTAATATCGAATATTTTTTTAAAGTATTTAAATTTTGGAATGAGGCCACGTAACTTTTGTACTATATCGATTACATGCGCATCCCATTTCAGGTGGTTATCTATAATAATTCCAAAGTACTTTATCGTTTTGGAGGACTCTAACTCGATGCTGTTTTCATTATATTTGAATGGGATGTTGTTATAATTGGGCAGGTTATTAGCATAACTAATAAAAGGTAAGTATTTCGTCTTTTTTAAATTTATAGTAAGTAATTTAGTTGCAAAAATATCTAATAATATAGGAAACTCCTGCTGAATAGTTTTTTTAAAATATAACCAATTTATGCCTTTATAAAACAATACCGTGTCATCGGCAAAGCTTAATATTTGACCAGTGATAGGGATGTTAAATATGTCGTTCACATATATATTAAATAATAATGGTCCTAGAACGGTGCCTTGAGGGACTCCAAAAGGAACATTTCTTGAGGTACTAATTATGTTATCAATTTTGACACATTGTCGTCTATTTTGCAGATAACATTTTAATAGGTCATGTGCTTTGCCTCTGATACCAATATTTTCAAGGCTATTTAGTAAATCAGGATGGCTAACTGTGTCGAAAGATTTGGCGAGGTCGACAAAGATGCATATTGCTGGTTCTGAATTGTCTACTGCGTCATATACTTTTGACATTAATTCAGCAATTGCATCCTGTGTCGATCTGCCCTCCCGAAAACCATATTGCTTGTTAGATAATATATTATATTTGTTTATAAAATTTATTAATCGCTTTTTAATAACTTTTTCGTATATTTTTGATAGGCATGATAACAATGCAATCGGTCTATAAATCTGAGGATCCAGTCGGTCACCAGATTTAAATATCGGCTTTATGATAGCTGTTTTGAAAGCCGCAGGAAAGGTGCCACTGTTAAGCGATTTATTAAAAATATAAACTAAGGGAGCAACTAGAAACTCTGCACATTCTTTAATTGTTTCGGCTCTGAGGGTATCTACTCCTGGTGCTTTGTTGGGTTTTAGTTCTTGTATAATCTCAAGTATTTCTTGCTACTAACGTTTTATACTAGTTTGCTTTGACATTTTTTATAAGCTCGCTTACCCTATTTCGGTAGTTCTTATATTCGAATTGCAAATTCGCATTATTAGGGTTTATCTTAAGTTTTTTATATAAATAATTTTTATGATTTATAGAATTGATTAAACCAGTCGTAATCCATGGATTTCTTTTCACTATATTTCTTTTAATTGTAACGGTTTAAGTACAGAGCTGAATATTATGATTTAACTTATTTATAAATAACTCAGTAGCGTCATCTACTTCGTCTGTGGTGTACACATCTAACCAATTTTCTGATTTTAATTTATTTTTTAATTCATTATAATTTATATAAGTTTTTGTATACTTACTTCTATCAGTAGTTTTTCTATTTTCAGGTGAAGCATATTGAAAGAGAACTGGATAATGGTCAGTTATCAGATGTTGTAAAACTATTGGTACAAAACGTTCCTTTTGAATTTTTGTCCTGAGGAATATATGATCTAGGCATGAGCTGCTTGAGGCTTGGACCCTGGTATAGTCGTTGATGTATGACTCGTAGCCTTGTTCGGTTAGCATATTCAGATATATGTCAAATATAATCATTTCACACTTATTCATAGAAATTGTCTTGGTTTTGCATGAAACATCTTTATGAATGGCTTTATGTCTTTCTGATGAGCTCCAGAATAAGGGCGAAAAACGTTTCAAAGGCTAAGCATTTCCAGGAAACAGAATGATAGATTTCATGAAAATGTAATCCATTGGAATGAAAATTTTTTTAAGACAAGGTAGATAAATAAATTCATTTTAGGTCTTTGTTCTCATTTTTAACTGAATCTTCATAATCGTAGGGGGTTATGTGGATACTAGTTTAATCTGCATGGCCGTAGGGGACTGTGTGGATGCTAGTGTTAGAATGAGAATTGTCAAATAAGAAATTAGACAAATTCATTTTAGGATTTTAATTTGCTAGCATAACCAGAATTCAAGTTATCAAAAGAATGCAAAGATTTCATTAATATTTCTACACAAAGTTTTTCTTTTATAGATAGTTAATTTTTCTGCTGTTTGCAAAATCCTATAAAGAATGTTTCAATACAATTATAAGCAAACAAATAATAATTCATTTTTAAACATACATAGAGTATATAGGCTCCAATACTAGTTAGTTAATAGATAGGTGAGGTTGTTTTTATCAGACAATGTCAAATATAATCATTTCACACTTATTCATAGAAATTGTCTTGGTTTTGCATGAAACATCTTTATGAATGGCTTTATGTCTTTCTGATGAGCTCCAGAATAAGGGCGAAAAACGTTTCAAAGGCTAAGCATTTCCAGGAAACAGAATGATAGATTTCATGAAAATGTAATCCATTGGAATGAAAATTTTTTTAAGACAAGGTAGATAAATAAATTCATTTTAGGTCTTTGTTCTCATTTTTAACTGAATCTTCATAATCGTAGGGGGTTATGTGGATACTAGTTTAATCTGCATGGCCGTAGGGGACTGTGTGGATGCTAGTGTTAGAATGAGAATTGTCAAATAAGAAATTAGACAAATTCATTTTAGGATTTTAATTTGCTAGCATAACCAGAATTCAAGTTATCAAAAGAATGCAAAGATTTCATTAATATTTCTACACAAAGTTTTTCTTTTATAGATAGTTAATTTTTCTGCTGTTTGCAAAATCCTATAAAGAATGTTTCAATACAATTATAAGCAAACAAATAATAATTCATTTTTAAACATACATAGAGTATATAGGCTCCAATACTAGTTAGTTAATAGATAGGTGAGGTTGTTTTTATCAGACAATGTCAAATATAATCATTTCACACTTATTCATAGAAATTGTCTTGGTTTTGCATGAAACATCTTTATGAATGGCTTTATGTCTTTCTGATGAGCTCCAGAATAAGGGCGAAAAACGTTTCAAAGGCTAAGCATTTCCAGGAAACAGAATGATAGATTTCATGAAAATGTAATCCATTGGAATGAAAATTTTTTTAAGACAAGGTAGATAAATAAAATCATTTTAGGTCTTTGTTCTCATTTTTAACTGAATCTTCATAATCGTAGGGGGTTATGTGGATACTAGTTTAATCTGCATGGCCGTAGGGGACTGTGTGGATGCTAGTGTTAGAATGAGAATTGTCAAATAAGAAATTAGACAAATTCATTTTAGGATTTTAATTTGCTAGCATAACCAGAATTCAAGTTATCAAAAGAATGCAAAGATTTCATTAATATTTCTACACAAAGTTTTTCTTTTATAGATAGTTAATTTTTCTGCTGTTTGCAAAATCCTATAAAGAATGTTTCAATACAATTATAAGCAAACAAATAATAATTCATTTTTAAACATACATAGAGTATATAGGCTCCAATACTAGTTAGTTAATAGATAGGTGAGGTTGTTTTTATCAGACAATGTCAAATATAATCATTTCACACTTATTCATAGAAATTGTCTTGGTTTTGCATGAAACATCTTTATGAATGGCTTTATGTCTTTCTGATGAGCTCCAGAATAAGGGCGAAAAACGTTTCAAAGGCTAAGCATTTCCAGGAAACAGAATGATAGATTTCATGAAAATGTAATCCATTGGAATGAAAATTTTTTTAAGACAAGGTAGATAAATAAATTCATTTTAGGTCTTTGTTCTCATTTTTAACTGAATCTTCATAATCGTAGGGGGTTATGTGGATACTAGTTTAATCTGCATGGCCGTAGGGGACTGTGTGGATGCTAGTGTTAGAATGAGAATTGTCAAATAAGAAATTAGACAAATTCATTTTAGGATTTTAATTTGCTAGCATAACCAGAATTCAAGTTATCAAAAGAATGCAAAGATTTCATTAATATTTCTACACAAAGTTTTTCTTTTATAGATAGTTAATTTTTCTGCTGTTTGCAAAATCCTATAAAGAATGTTTCAATACAATTATAAGCAAACAAATAATAATTCATTTTTAAACATACATAGAGTATATAGGCTCCAATACTAGTTAGTTAATAGATAGGTGAGGTTGTTTTTATCAGACAATGTCAAATATAATCATTTCACACTTATTCATAGAAATTGTCTTGGTTTTGCATGAAACATCTTTATGAATGGCTTTATGTCTTTCTGATGAGCTCCAGAATAAGGGCGAAAAACGTTTCAAAGGCTAAGCATTTCCAGGAAACAGAATGATAGATTTCATGAAAATGTAATCCATTGGAATGAAAATTTTTTTAAGACAAGGTAGATAAATAAATTCATTTTAGGTCTTTGTTCTCATTTTTAACTGAATCTTCATAATCGTAGGGGGTTATGTGGATACTAGTTTAATCTGCATGGCCGTAGGGGACTGTGTGGATGCTAGTGTTAGAATGAGAATTGTCAAATAAGAAATTAGACAAATTCATTTTAGGATTTTAATTTGCTAGCATAACCAGAATTCAAGTTATCAAAAGAATGCAAAGATTTCATTAATATTTCTACACAAAGTTTTTCTTTTATAGATAGTTAATTTTTCTGCTGTTTGCAAAATCCTATAAAGAATGTTTCAATACAATTATAAGCAAACAAATAATAATTCATTTTTAAACATACATAGAGTATATAGGCTCCAATACTAGTTAGTTAATAGATAGGTGAGGTTGTTTTTATCAGACAATGTCAAATATAATCATTTCACACTTATTCATAGAAATTGTCTTGGTTTTGCATGAAACATCTTTATGAATGGCTTTATGTCTTTCTGATGAGCTCCAGAATAAGGGCGAAAAACGTTTCAAAGGCTAAGCATTTCCAGGAAACAGAATGATAGATTTCATGAAAATGTAATCCATTGGAATGAAAATTTTTTTAAGACAAGGTAGATAAATAAATTCATTTTAGGTCTTTGTTCTCATTTTTAACTGAATCTTCATAATCGTAGGGGGTTATGTGGATACTAGTTTAATCTGCATGGCCGTAGGGGACTGTGTGGATGCTAGTGTTAGAATGAGAATTGTCAAATAAGAAATTAGACAAATTCATTTTAGGATTTTAATTTGCTAGCATAACCAGAATTCAAGTTATCAAAAGAATGCAAAGATTTCATTAATATTTCTACACAAAGTTTTTCTTTTATAGATAGTTAATTTTTCTGCTGTTTGCAAAATCCTATAAAGAATGTTTCAATACAATTATAAGCAAACAAATAATAATTCATTTTTAAACATACATAGAGTATATAGGCTCCAATACTAGTTAGTTAATAGATAGGTGAGGTTGTTTTTATCAGACAATGTCAAATATAATCATTTCACACTTATTCATAGAAATTGTCTTGGTTTTGCATGAAACATCTTTATGAATGGCTTTATGTCTTTCTGATGAGCTCCAGAATAAGGGCGAAAAACGTTTCAAAGGCTAAGCATTTCCAGGAAACAGAATGATAGATTTCATGAAAATGTAATCCATTGGAATGAAAATTTTTTTAAGACAAGGTAGATAAATAAATTCATTTTAGGTCTTTGTTCTCATTTTTAACTGAATCTTCATAATCGTAGGGGGTTATGTGGATACTAGTTTAATCTGCATGGCCGTAGGGGACTGTGTGGATGCTAGTGTTAGAATGAGAATTGTCAAATAAGAAATTAGACAAATTCATTTTAGGATTTTAATTTGCTAGCATAACCAGAATTCAAGTTATCAAAAGAATGCAAAGATTTCATTAATATTTCTACACAAAGTTTTTCTTTTATAGATAGTTAATTTTTCTGCTGTTTGCAAAATCCTATAAAGAATGTTTCAATACAATTATAAGCAAACAAATAATAATTCATTTTTAAACATACATAGAGTATATAGGCTCCAATACTAGTTAGTTAATAGATAGGTGAGGTTGTTTTTATCAGACAATGTCAAATATAATCATTTCACACTTATTCATAGAAATTGTCTTGGTTTTGCATGAAACATCTTTATGAATGGCTTTATGTCTTTCTGATGAGCTCCAGAATAAGGGCGAAAAACGTTTCAAATGCTAAGTATTTCCAGGAAACAGAATGATAGATTTCATGAAAATGTAATCCATTGGAATGAAAATTTTTTTAAGACAAGGTAGATAAATAAATTCATTTTAGGTCTTTGTTCTCATTTTTAACTGAATCTTCATAATCGTAGGGGGTTATGTGGATACTAGTTTAATCTGCATGGCCGTAGGGGACTGTGTGGATGCTAGTGTTAGAATGAGAATTGTCAAATAAGAAATTAGACAAATTCATTTTAGGATTTTAATTTGCTAGCATAACCAGAATTCAAGTTATCAAAAGAATGCAAAGATTTCATTAATATTTCTACACAAAGTTTTTCTTTTATAGATAGTTAATTTTTCTGCTGTTTGCAAAATCCTATAAAGAATGTTTCAATACAATTATAAGCAAACAAATAATAATTCATTTTTAAACATACATAGAGTATATAGGCTCCAATACTAGTTAGTTAATAGATAGGTGAGGTTGTTTTTATCAGACAATGTCAAATATAATCATTTCACACTTATTCATAGAAATTGTCTTGGTTTTGCATGAAACATCTTTATGAATGGCTTTATGTCTTTCTGATGAGCTCCAGAATAAGGGCGAAAAACGTTTCAAAGGCTAAGCATTTCCAGGAAACAGAATGATAGATTTCATGAAAATGTAATCCATTGGAATGAAAATTTTTTTAAGACAAGGTAGATAAATAAATTCATTTTAGGTCTTTGTTCTCATTTTTAACTGAATCTTCATAATCGTAGGGGGTTATGTGGATACTAGTTTAATCTGCATGGCCGTAGGGGACTGTGTGGATGCTAGTGTTAGAATGAGAATTGTCAAATAAGAAATTAGACAAATTCATTTTAGGATTTTAATTTGCTAGCATAACCAGAATTCAAGTTATCAAAAGAATGCAAAGATTTCATTAATATTTCTACACAAAGTTTTTCTTTTATAGATAGTTAATTTTTCTGCTGTTTGCAAAATCCTATAAAGAATGTTTCAATATTCAGATACTCTTGAGAGGAATCACTATTATTGTCTAGAATGTCTATATTGATATCTCCTACAATCATATCTATATCGTGTTGTGTATTGTTCGTTTGCAAAAAGTTATGTAAGTTATAATTAAAAGTATATGTACACTGGGAAGGTGACCGATATATGCATAATATTTGTATAGTTTCTTTATTAAATGTTACATTTAATTTAATTGCTTTAATACTATATATTAATAAAAACTAGTACAGATTTTTGGAATTTCTATTCTATGGCCAATGACAACAAGGAAATCCTGTACTTTTTATTTAAAAAAATTACAAGACATTCATTGTTTTGCACATAACATCGTTATTTTTTAAGCTGTACGGATGGAAAAAAATCATATCAAAGAGTACTTCAGGCCCTTTAATTTCCATTATATGTATTTTTAACATCATGCTGATTGTTTCTGACATATTTGAGATTTATTTTTATCACGTTTTATGTTTTTTATGTTTTCTTATCCGCTTGTCAAGTCACCCAGGTAACTCCATGAAAATCCAGGATGATTTCGTATTAGGTAAAAAGAAACGAGGTCCTACAGTTTATAGTGGAGTTCGAACCACATCTTGGGGATAATTTTATAATTAAAATTATTTTGCGGCGAGCAGAGATTGAACCTGCTTCGCTAGGTATGCCAGTATGAAAGCTAGACGCGCTAAACCATATTGATTGATTGATTGATTGATTGATTTGTCGGCATACGGTGGGCATTCATCCATGGAGGTTCGTTCCAACACACAGCTTGGTTGTCCGCCGAACACGTCGAACGGACGGCCAAACCGAGTGCCGGAACCAAACTTCGAATGTTTTATATACCCCCGATCGGCTGCATACGCTGGGTTGGACATGGGACATGCTTGATATCAGCAGCGAGAGCCACATGACGCATGGGATAGGAATATAGGATGGGAAGTGTAGGTGTTTGTGAGATGCGTCTTTTAAGTTTCCATGCTTCTTTTTTAGTTTCCATCTATCATCATCTCCTTATTTATTCTTCCTCTAAGTCTTCTATTTGTCCTGTTTCTGAATCTAGCAGTGTGCGCCTCCTACTGCCAGCCTGCGTTCACTCGTCGGTCTCCCAAGACAGGGGGCAGGGAGCCTCTTTTCTTTTATTAACTGCCCCACAGGTAAATAACCATTTACGGTGAAAGTGCCATATTTCGCGGTAAAAAAACTTTTTATGGCGGGTTATGGGAAAGAGGCCCGAGAGAATATTTTGCACACCCTGAATATTAGTTCGTTTCTGTAGTAATTACTTTCAATTGCCGCTTTCCAATTCCAGGTATTTTCTATTTCATTACTTATATTTAACACCTTTTCAATTTTACTCTGCTGTGTAATAAACTAAAAAATTAATAAAACAAATACAATTACTAGAGTAGACTAGACTCATCTGTTTATTCCCTTTGTGTTTACGTTGGCAGCTTCCCTCTTTCTTCTGTAGTATTCCCACACTTCTTGCGCTTGTTGTCATCCTTCCTAAAGCTCAGCTTGCTTCATTTACTGGAGATCTTATGATACACCTATTTTATGAAGCCAGATGTCTCATTCTCAAGTAGTTTACATACGTTTTTGTGACGCTATATTCAACTAATATGATTTTATCAATTATCAACTATAGGAAATATCCATAATCATGCTAATTTATATCAATCGATGTAGAATTATCCACGGTTTAATCTAACACTATTTTGCTCGATTTCTCACTGTCTTACTCGGTTATATTCGAGATTTTGTGGAGCTACCCAATAACGTGTCTACCTGCTAACGCGACCCACTTTGAACCGTGTTTATTTATTTTTATTACTCTCTTTTTAGTCCCAATTTATTGAAATACAAGCTTGGTTTAAAAATATTTTCTTTTACCTATATTTATTGTTTTAAAGGCTTACTATGCTCATCCAATGAAATCGAAAATCAAAATTAAAGTTTAAGAACCTTAAAAAAGTTATAAAACCCCTAATTGAATAAAATGTCTACCTTTTAAACTAATCATAATATCTGGCAACCTATACTTCTTTCATCACTGCGTTGTATATACTATAATCGTCGCAACTCAATTAATTATCTAAAATTTCAATCAAAACTGCAGCGTTTTAAAAAGATGAAATTTTGACTTATAAAGTACAATATTTTTTTTAAATTGATTGGAATCGATATTAAGTTCTAAAAGGGCAAATGAATATAGCAAGCAACATTTGCACGTCGATCTGCAGGGGTTTTTGTTAAAAAAAGTACACAAAATTCCACAGATAGATTTTAGTCAATACCTCTCTTATATTTTTAAAACAATTGAAATTAAAAATCAACATTGTAAAGCTTCATATCAATGTTTTCGAAACTGGCACCTCCTTCCATCCAACCCATTCGACATAAGCAATAACACATCACCCCCGGTTTAAAACTTTTAGAAGTGAAAATTTGCGCATGATTTTAATTTATACACAAGCTAAATGGAAAATGAAAAGTTTTATGAACTTTTGGTTTTCAGATCTCTTCTGGCTGTAAGCCATTTCCTGTACGGCGAATTATTTTTACGCACCATTTTCTTTTTCAGATCTGAGGAACTTTCTCCGTTTAATGATGCTACTGCGACCAAATTATTTTAAACTCAAGAACAACTGTAGTTTTGCAAAACAGGAACCATATTAGGTTGTTCAAATTTATTAATATGCTCTCGTGTTTTGCCTAGGAAACCATAGTTACTTCCACATCCACGTAGTGAAGTGGAAATATAGTAATCGTAAAAACATATTAAAAAAACTTTTAAAAACAAAGCTCTTATTAAAAAAATATCTGATCTTATAATAATTTTTAGAAAATGTATATAGATTATTAAAACGCGAAAAGTTATTGTAGAAGTTGTTTCATATCTATTACTCAATCATTACGCTCAACGCATTTATTAATTTTAATAACTAACATACATTTATTAAAATTTTATAAGATCAGATAAAAATATCTTTTTTTTTACTAACACTTATAAAACGTTCATTTCAAAAGTTTTTTAACATATTCTGTTAAATTCTGTTTAGTTCTTGTGATAAAATATTGAAAATATTCTGACAAAAAATCCGCAATCTTGGGGCGACCGCCATATTGGGTTTCGAATGACGGCACATAGTTTATCATATTTTCCACCTCAAATTCTTTATTACTCATATCAAGGGGGTTGTGAAGAAAAAAGTAATCCCCCATCTTGGGGCGTCCACCTTATCGGATTTAGAACGATATTAGATATACTATATTAATTTTTCTCTTTCTTTGGGACTTCCGGCCACATGTATTTTTTTCTTTTTAACCGGTGCTCGGGGAATCTACAAAATATCACAATTAACCAGTATGTTACTGGGAAATAACGCATGTTACTTTTACGTCGAAAGATCAGTTAGAGGTTGCTTTTTTTAACAAATAACATAAATAGGTATAAAAACTTGAAATCAAATATTTCGCCGACGTTTTGGAAATCTGATTTGTTTCCTTTTTGCTTCCCTCGTTGAAGGCTTTTTTCGAAAAATCTTTTTTGCTGTGTATGATAAATACACAGTTTACACTGTGTACTGTACGGAATGTGCAAAAGCATCCTTCGTTACATTTTCTAACATATCGGAAATTTTATTCTCCTTAGCTCTGGTACTATTACGAACTATTTCTACGTGAGATGAAAATTGCCAGTAGCTTATGCTTACGCCTCAGGATAATATATGGCGCACGCTCGATAACATTCAAATTAAATTAAATAAGTAAATTAAACTAACTTTAAAATGAAATCGAGTAAATTAAACTATAATTATAATAAAGTCTCCTCGTAATTCATCTGTCCAATGTGCTTCGTTCCGACTTTGACAGATGCATTTTGAGTTTCGATCAATATGTATGGAAATCGCACGGAGACAGTTGATGTACTCCCATCAGCACCAGAAAATGTACTGAACCTAATCTTCTGCAGTAGCCGAAAATATTGCAACGCAAGGTGTGGTTACTGAAAAATCGGTCTTGAACGCTTCGAAGCTTGCACCAATTGTCGGGGGATATCGTGCATAAATAGCAAAATGAAAATATTTGAACTGGCAGATTTTACTGCTGAAATAGATGATTTCGAATGTTCAGACATCGCAACAACTACCGACAATGAAATTAGCAATGACGATGAGGATTCTGATTCTTATGATAGTAATGATTATAATGTTAGCGAAGATGATAGTTCACAGAATGAGTTGGAGCTCGATGAAGTTGAGTATGAGAGTAGGATTAATGTATATAGAGCACCTCATGTAATAATCAACGCAATTTTCATGAGTTAGGCATACACAGGGGAAACTATGCAAAAAAAGCGTGCCATGCGTTCTACCTCATGGGTGATGTGAAAAAGAATGCAATGTACAATTTTTTTTTAGAAACTATAAATTTACCAATCTTGCAGATATTCAAGTTCTCTACTGCTTGTATGTAGACTTCGTCGCGGTTCAATGCATAGACAGCGAGTTATTCGCCAAAAACAGGTTTTTTGAAACTTTTAATATCTCGAAAAGGGTGTGATTTTGGGAAAAGATGCAAAAGATCAATCTTACAGATAATTGAATTCTCTGAATCTTTCACGTTGGCTTCATGGACGTCGGGGTGCATGGGAAGCGAGATAATTGCGGAAACACGTTTTCTTTGGAAATTTGACCTTCAATATCTCGCCAAGTGCGAAGTTTTGCGGGAAAATGCAAGAGATCAATCTTGTAGATTATTCAATTCTCTACAACTTTATGTACGTCCAATGCATAGGGAGCGAGATATTTGCAAAAAATCGTTGTTTTAAACTTCGACCTTGAATATTTCGAAAAGGGCGAGGTTTTGGGAAAAGATGCAAAATACCTTATGGATAATTTAATTCACTACAACTTTCATGATAACTTGATTGCTGTCTGATTTTTTTTGGAGCAAGAAAATCGCGAGAAACCATGTTTTTGAAAGTTTGACCCTGAATACCTCGAAACGTTGTGGGAGGTTTAAGAAAAAATAAAAATGCATAATATAAATAATTTAATTCTCTACAACTTTCAATTCGACCTCATGGGCATCCGATGCGTAGGACGCGAGATATTTCCAAAAAACTTTGACCTTCAAAATCTTGGGTAGTCATGCTGGAATTTTTGTGACTTTTGTGGATTTGGGTTTGGGACACCTCAAAGAACGTCTGTGCAAAAATTTTGATTTTTACTAATTTTGACCAGGTTTCCACTGTTTTTTATCTAATTTCCGTGGGCTAGTATTACAATATGATGTTGAAGTCTGGATTCACGGCACTAGATGAATATAGGTACTTAAAAATTAAAAATCCCGGACTGGATGCACGGATGGAAGCCCTGATGAGAGTGCGATAGTCTAGAGAGCCTTGTGATCAATTCGGAGAATCCATAGTGAGGTCATACTATGCGAGAATGGAGCAGTTGACCATTTTCGGTCACCTGACTTTGACACCTGATTTTGACATAGTCTGGAGAGCACACAGACCTCATCCAATCACAAAGGAATGCAAATGTAAACAATGGGCTTGTTCAGCATTTTTTTTTTATTTCATAAATCGAAAGTACAAATATAAAATAATTGATCTGCAAAAAATCAGAATCTTATTCGCACGTTTAGTACCCTAAAAAGTATTACAAATCTCCACGTCGCAAAAAAGGGTCGTAGCCAGACACTACGTCACTATACGCATAGACTCGGCGATCTCAATAGACTTGATGCTCCTTAGTTATTATAATTTTATTACAAGTGTTTTCGAAGTATTGTTTGTTTTGCTTACTTCTTGACAGTAGGGGAGTACGATTTGGTGAAATGTCAAAAAATTACAATTTTCTCTCGCTCCTGTCCGGACGAATTTTCGATTTTGACCCTGCAATTTACGATTAGGATTCATCGCCAACCTTCTCCTTTCCGCAGATATATAGAACGAACTTCCACTCGACGTATTTAATTAGTTACCAGCTTTTGAAAATTCCATGTTTTTCGACTTTTCAGGTTAAGGGTCCCAGAAAGCCACTTTTCTTACGTCACTTACGTATAGTGACGTCACAGATGTTCGCTCGGTTTTTGCCACTATTACTAATTTCAACTCCTTACATCTCGAGAACGGAAAAGGTTAATAATACGAAATTTTAAGTGCATAATGAGAATATCGAGTACTATATGAAAAACCGCTGCCTAAGGAAGCACTACTTCCACATCCAGATTCTTCATCCAAGTCGTTTTAAAGGAAACATCTTGACTATATTTGTACTCTAGTATGTGGAAATTATTGGTCATAGAATTTTAATAATATTTGGGGCAGATGTCATAGAAAAGTTTGAGGAGTTGGTTTCTACCATATACGTTAAAAATGAAGTTTTTAGTTCACCCTACTTATTTTCTACTATTCACCTCCCACCCCTTCAATGGAGGCATCTCAATCAGATGTCACTACAATACATACGTGTACTAATCTCAAGTGAATATCTCGATTTGATGTTATCAATCCCATTAATAATGAAGCGGAGGTGGTGGAGTTTGAAAAATATTAGAAAGAAATCTGAGGCCTTGGTTTCTAGTATATACACCGAATCCCAAATTTCTGTACTCTTATCACCTTGATTTACTTATTTTCCCCTAGTTACTCCTATTAACCCTAACCCTTCTACGGAATCATCCCAAAATATAATCTAGTTCCAGATGTCGTTATAATACATACGTCTACCAAATTACAAGTGAATATCTCAATTTTATTTTATCAACCCCTTTAATAATGTAGTAAGGGTAGTGAAAGGGTTGAAACATATTGTTAAAAAATTTGAGGTCTTGGCTTCTAGGACATACACCGAATTTCAAGTTGCAATACTCTTACCAGCTTGCTTTACTTATTTTTCCATATTTACCTCTACTTACCCCCACTCCTTCAACGCAATCATGTCAAAATATAATCTAGTTTCAGATATAATTATAATATATAAATGTACCAAATTTCAAGTGAAAATTTAAATTTAATTTTATCAACTCTTAATAAGGGAGTGGGGGTGGTGGGGAGAAATAGAAAATACTAATAAAAAAACCTGAGACCTTCGTTTCTAGTACATACACCGAATTTCAAGTTTCTGTAGTCTTACCAGCTTGCTTTACTTATTTTCCCCTATTTAACCTCCAACCCTTCAACGGAATCATCTCAAAATATAATCTAGTTCCAGATGTCGTTATGATACATATGCGTACTAAATTTCATGTGAATACCTCAATTTTATTTTATCAACCCCTTGAATAATGGAGTAGGGGTGGTGGGGGCTGAAATAAATTATCAAAAAATCTGGGGCCTTTGCCTCTTGTACATACACCGAATTTCAAGTTTCTGTAGTCATACCTGCTTGCTTTACTTATTTCCCCCTATTTACCCCTAAATAACCCCGAACCCGAAAGGAATCATCTCAAAGAATAAACTAGTTCCAAATGTCGTTATAATTCATACGTGTATCAAATTTCAAATGAATATCTCAATTTTATTTTATCAACCCTTGTAATAATGAAGTAGGTGGTGGGGGTTGAAAAATATTATAAATAATCTGAGACCTTGGCTTCTAATATATACACCGAATTTAGAGTTTCTGTAGTCTTACCAGCTTGCTTTACTTATTTTCCCCTATTTACCCCTATTTAACCCCCAACCCTTCAACGGAATCATCTCAAATTATAATCTAGTTCCAGATGTCGTTATAATACATACGTGTACCAAATTTCAAATGAATATCTCAATTTTATTTAATCAACCCTTTTCATATTGGAGTAGGGGTGGGGTTGAAAAATATTATAAAAAAAATCTGACGCTTTGGCTTCTAGTACATACACCGAATTTCAAGTTTCTGTGGTCTTACCAGCTTGCTTTACTTATTTTCCCCTATTTACCCCTATTTAACCCCCAACTCTTCAACGGAATCATCTCAAATTATAATCTAGTTCCAGATGTCGTCATAATACATACGTGTACCAAACTTCAAATGAATATCTCAATTTTATTTAATCAACCCTTTTCATATTGGAGTAGGGGTGGTGGGGGTTGAAAAATATTATAAAAAAATCTGACTCCTTGGTTTCTAGTACGTATACCGAATTTCAAGTTTCTGTACTCTTACCAACTTGTTTTACTTATATTCCCCTATTTACCCCAAATTAACCCCCAACCCTTCAACGGAATCATCTCAAAATATAATCTAATTTCAGACGTCGTTATAATACATACATGTACGAAATTTTAAATGAAAATCTCAACTTTATTTTATCAACCCCATTAATGGGGTAGGGGTGGTGGGGGGTTGAAAGATGTTATAAAAAAATCTTAGGCCTTAACTTCTAGTACATACCAAATTTCAAGTGTCTGTTCTCTTACAAGCTTGCTTTACTTATTTTTCCCTATTTTCCCCTATTTAACCCCCAACCCTTCACCGGATTTCCTCAAAAAACAATCCATTTCCAGATCTCGTCATAATATATACGTGTACAAAATTTCAAGTCAATATCTCAAACCGTTCCGGAGAAAACGTGCGGACAAAAAAAGTTACAGACAGACCGACAGACAGACCGACAGACCGACAGACAGACAGAAATTTTTTTTTTTTCGCTCAAATTTAAAATCTCGGCGTTTCATGACATTCTAAACCTATTCCACGAATAAAAATTTTTGAAAATTTTTTTGCGATTACTATACCAATCCACTACGTGGATGTGGAAGTAAAAGTAAAAGTATGAAAACCATATAAAAAGAATATCATGGAACAAGCCCATTAGAGATGAGTAGAAGCAGTTTAAGCTTGTTATTAGAAAATAACAACTTTTACCCATCTCTATAAAATAAAACAATAAGTTGTGTGCCCTCCACGCCACTAGCGTGACGTCAACCAAAAATGGTCTGCAGCACCATATGACTAACATAACCTCAAATTTTATGTTTTTTAAGTTTTCAATGTTTTTATTCGCATTTCTAGATTGGAACCAGTGTAACATTAATAAACGTTCTCATATAGAATACACATGGTTTTTTAATTTTGCTGAATATTAAAATCAGACCGCTGATTATAGGTTGGATTTCCACCCTGCAAATATTAGTATATTTTTTTAAATCAACAGTATTAAAATGTTATATGTATTCTATATAAGAAGGTTTATATTAATGTTACGCTAGTTCCAATTAATCCCTTCAAATTAGGAAAAATTAAAGAAATTCTTCCTACAGTTATGAGACCTGTAAAATGTAAAGCACTTGGGTTGTCTGATTTTCACCACCCTCAGTTCTAGAAAATGATGATTTTTGAGAAATATATACATATATATGGATTTTAGCACTTTTCTCCTTCTCTCTATTTTGAGAAAAAACTATGCACTTTGGAGAAGAACTTCAAGAGAGCAAAGTTGTAGAGCATAAAGTTTCCTATACATTTTTTATCCACGTTTTGTCCGAATTCCACATAGTTTAGCCGCTAAAGGAAAATTATGCACTTTGGTGAGAAATATCAAGAGAGCAAAGTTGTAAAGCATAAAATTTTCTACAAATTTTGTCTCCACATTTTTGTACGAATTCCGCATAGTTTCGCCCCTAGAGGGCGCGAAAGTCTATATATATTATTACATATTTCTTTCGCGCCCTCTTGCGGCGAAACTGCGAAATTCGAAAAAGAAACCTAAAAAATGTAGAGACAAAATTTGTAGGAAATTGTATGCTCTACAACTCTCTTGGTATTATTCACCAAAATGCATCATTTTGGCTGAAAATCTAAAAAGGGCGCAAGAGTTTATATACAAGGTGTCCCAGAATTGAGTTCCCGCATAGGAACCTGTGATTCCTGAGTTCATTTTGGGCCCGTATAACCCACTTTACCTTAGTTCAAAAATGCATCCCTGAGGAAGTACATCCTTTTAAAGTGAGACAGAGAAAAACATTTCTTTTCCAATAATTTCCGTTATACTGAAGATAAAATTTTCAAATTTTGGTGTTAGTTATATCTCTATAAGTACTCTATCTAAATTTAACAACAACCAAACATCTTTTGTTTTTCAATTTTTTTTTTTATAATTTATATTTGATTGGATATATTTTTTTAATCGCCCTGTAAAATTAAGGAATATTGTAATATTTTTGGAGGGCATTGAAAGGGCTGCAAAAAGTTACTCTTAAAATTTGTTGTACTATTAATCAAAATACAAGGAATTATCATTATTTCCTCCATTTGTATCTAGAATGAAATGTTGTAATAACAGAAAATTACAGTTTATTCTAAAAAATACATTAATAACAAGTGCTCTACATGACAACCACCCGTTTCAGTACACAAATGAATACTTTTCAACGTTTGTGTAATATCAAAGAAAAATCAAGAAGTATCATTTTTCTCTATGGGTCATAGGTGCTTGTGAAACAGGAAGTCTGTCGCGTTTGAGAAACAAAAAGCTATTTAGTTGTTATCAAGCTTACATAGAGTACTTGCAGAGATAGAGGTCCCATGAAAACTTGAAAATTTTATCTTCAATATAACAGAAATTATTGGAAAACATTTTCTCTGACTCACTTTAAGAGAATGTACTTCCTCAGGTATGCATTTTTAGACTAAGTTAAGTTGGGTTATACGGGCCCAATATGAACTCAGGAAGCACAGGTTCCCGTCCGGAAACTCAATTCTAGAACACCCTGTATAAATATACTTCTTTCGCGCCCTCTAGCGACGAAACTGTGCGGAATTAGGACAAAGATGTAAAATTGTATGCTGCACAACTTTGCTCTCTTGATGTTTTTCACCAAAGTGCATAGTTTTTCCTCATAATAGAAATAAAGGTGAAATAGTGCTAAAATTCATAGATATGTATATATTTCTCAAAAATCACCCATTTTAGAATTGCGGGGGGTAAGAATCATATTTAGACAACACGAATGCTTCACTTTTTACAGGTCTCATAGCCGTAGGAAATTTTTCCATAAAACAGCGATTTCTTGACTAATTTGAAGGGACTAAATCTAGAAATGTGAATAAAAACATTCAAAATGAGAATAACCCTACAAAACGTAAAATTAAAGGTTATATAGTACATAAAACTACATAAAAGTGAGGTTGTACTGTGCGAGAGTTAAAAAGACCGCAGGAGTCCTTGATAGGGGCCCAGTGATGAGAGTGACAAGTTCTACGGAGGCCCCCGTATGAGGAGCTAAACGGGGCCCCGCAAAGCTCTATGGGGGCCACGGTGAAATCCTACGGGGACCACGACGGAGTCCTATGGGGCCCCATTATGGAGACGAAATGGTGCACAGCGAAGCCCTGTGACGGAGGCCTGCCCAAAGTGCCACATTACCTACTGTGCGTCTTTTCGATCCTATCATCACCGACGAAAGCCGAAATTAGTAGGGCAAATCGCATATGTATATTTTAATTATTAAAAATATAAAATCCTCTATTTTAAGGCACAAGGGGCGTGGCTAGGCGTTGATATGCACGTATTTTCGTTAATATGTAATTCATATCATTGATTCTGGATCGATAGATGATGATCCTTAGTTAAATCTGTATATTTATTGAGAAACAGTTCAAAATTTAGGTGGTGGTGGGGGTAGGTATTTTTCCTGTAAAGATGCTTGCTTGTTATTTTTGTGAGCGGGGATGTTGGAGTGAACTAGGAGCGAGGCTCTACCGTCTCTTGATACATTGTTTTTATGGCACTGTACTACATTTTATTACATTTTCTTTTTGGGAGAGTGCGCAATTTCGCAAGCCAACGCCTGATACTGCTCTTTCATTTTCTATTATTATAAGGGGTAAGGGTTAATAATTCTATTCTAAGAACACGTATACAGCTAATATAAATGCAACATGGGCGTCTCTTGCAAGTTGGGCTTATCACATCCTAGGAAGAATGACGATCCAAACGTAAATAGCAGCAAATGATAGACTGGACTCCACAGATTAGGTGACCCCTTAGATCGCCAGATTTACGTCCTATAGATTTTTCTCGTACAATAAATAAAAACGTATCGATAAACCCAGTATCATCTTCATAATACCGAATTGTTGGACTTTTTTTATTCTAGACCTATTGCATTTTCTTAACTACCTCAGCTTCTATGAAGAGCTTGAGCGTTAGATCTAGCTCACCCTATACGGTGAAAATCTAATATAAAAACAAAATCACTCCACCTCGATAAGACTGAGGTGCGCTGTTTGAGACATCTAATATCAGGTGTATTAAATTCTCGGGGCTACAGGAAAAAATAGTGGCACTAAAAAAACTCCAATATCCCGAGCGATACCTATCGTTATGCAAGATGCGGTACGCTATAACCTCATAAATGTCATTGACTCAGCCTCATCGTCTGGGAGGAAATAACAGGAAGCGCTAGAGACACTCCAGGTTGTGTGTCGTTTCGGCAAAATGTTGATATAGAATAGAAATGCCGTAACCGCATGCTATAAACAGCCGAGCGGCCAGAGAAACATCGCATTGGATTCACCACCGTGCCACGCATATAACTCAGCTCTCCTGGCTTGCAGCTGAAACTTACGAATGGAACGGCGCGGCGTAGCGGGTGGGCGTCAATTCCGCAAGCTTTTAAATGGTGCGGTCTTTAACGCTACGTTCAATAATGAGCAAGAGTCGGAATCTTTCAGCGATAACAGGGTCACACTCAGAAGCATTAAATAAAGTACAATAAATTATATTAAAAATACACTGAAAAATAATATTACATAAATCGTAAAATAATATTCGGTTGACAAGTAAATCTAATATTTTTTAACCGAATTACGAAACCAACAAATCCATAAAACTTGTAGATATGAAGCGAAATTAGCTGTTACGCTGCATTATTTACATACCTACCAGCTAATAAAATGAATTTAACTAAAATAAATACTATTACAATCCGTATTTATATTTGAAAAATAAACTACTAATTATTAAATGACAAAAACACACCCCTTCAATGGAATCAGCCCAATCAAATGTCATTACAATAAATACGTGTACTAACTTTTAAGTGAATATCTCAATTTTATGTTATTAATCCCATTAATAATGGAGCGGAGTTCGTGAGGTTTGAAAAATATTAGAAAGACATATGAGGCCTTGTTTTCTAGTATATACACCAAATCCTAAATCTCTGTTATCATACCAGCTTGATTTACTTATTTTACCCTATTTACTCCTGTTTAACCCCCAATCCTTCAATGGAATCATCTCAAAATATAATCTACCTCCAGATTTCGTTATAATACAAATTTCAAGTGAATACCTCAATTTTAATTTATCAGTCCCTTTGTTAATGAAGTAAGGGTGGTGGGGGGGTTGCAAGATATTACAAAAAAAAATTGAGACCTTGGCTTCTAGGACATACACCAAATTTCCAGTTTCTGCGCTCTTACAAGCTTGCTTTACTTATTTTCCACTATTAACCTCTACTTACCCCCTACTCCTTCAACGCAATCATGTCAAAACACAGTCTAGTTTCAGATATCGTTAAAATACATATGTGTACCACATTTTAAGTGACAATCAAAATTTAATTATATCAACTCTTTAATAAGGGAGTGGGGGGCGGTGAGCCTTCGCCTCTAGTATATACACCAAATCCCAAATTTCTGTACTCGTACCAGCTTGCATTACTTATTTTCCCCTATCTACCCCTATTTAACCCCCAACCCTTCAACGGAATCATCTCAAAATATCTAGTTCCAGATGTCGTTATGAACAAATTTCAAGTGAAATGGGTATCTCAATTTTATTTTATCAACACCTTTAATACTGGACTAGGGGTGGTGGGGGGTTGAAAAATATTATAAAAAATTCTGAGGCCTTGGCTTCTAGTACATCCATCGACTTTCAAGTTTCTGTACTCATACCAGCTTGCTTTACTTATTTTCCCCTATTTAACAAGCAAACCTTCAACGGAATCATCTCAAAATATAATCCAGTTCCAGATGTCGTTATAGTACATACCTGTACCAAATTCCAAATGATTTTTATTTTAACAACCCCTTTAATAATGGAGTAGATGTGGTGGGGGGTTGAAATATATTATAAATAATCTGAGATTTTGGCTTCTAGTACATACATCGAATTTCAAGTTTCTACACTCTTATCAACTTGCTTTACTTACATTCTCCCATTTACCCCTAAATAACCCCCAACCCTTCAACGGAATCATCTCAAAACATAATCTAGTTTCAGATGCCGTTATAATACATACATGCAGATTACAAAAATACAGGTTATAGGTCAAACGAATTCATCAATTTTATTTTATCGACCCCTTTAATAATGGGTAGGAGTGGTGTGGGGGTTGAAAAATATTATAAAAAACATTGAGGCTTTGGCTTCTAGTAAATACACTGAATTTCAAGTTATTGTACTATAACCAACTTGCCTTACTTATTGTTTCCCTATTTACCCGTATTTAGCCCCCAACCCTTCAACGGAATCATCTCAAAGTATAATCTAGTTCCAGATGTCGTTATAATACATACGTGTACCAAATTTCAAGTGAATGTCTCAATTTTATTTTACCAACTCCTTCAACAATGGAATAGGGGTGGTGGGGGGGTTGAAAAATATTACAGAAAAATCTGAGGACTTGGTTTCTAGTGCATTACCGAATTTCAAGTTTCTGTACTCTTACCAGCTTGCTTTACTTATTTTCCCCTATTTACCACTATTTAACCCCCAACCCTTCATCAGAATAATCTCAAAATATAATCTAGTTTCTGGTGTTATTATAAAATATACGTGTACCAAGTTTCAAGTGACTATCTCAGTTTTATTTTATCATCCCCTTTAATAATGGAGTAGGGGGGGGTGGTAGTGAGGGAATGAAAATGCTATGAAAAGTTTTGAGGTCTTGGCTTGTAGTACAGACATCAAATTTTAAGGCCCTGTACTCTTACTAGCTTGCTTTACATATTCTCCCACATTTACCCCTATTTAGCCCCCAACCCTTTACCGGATGTCTTCAGAAAACAATCCAGTTCCAGATCTCATTATGGTATATACGTGTACAAAATTTCAAGTCAATATCGTAAACCGTTCCGGTGAAATGGTGCGGACAAAAAAAGTTAAACAGACAGACAAACCGATAGATAGAAATTTTTTTTCGCTCAAATTTAAAATCTCGACGTTTTTTTTTACCATTACTATACTTCCACATCCACGTAGTGAGTCAGCCGGTATTGTCGATGCCAGAAGTTAAAAGACACCTGTTAGCTCGTGAAAGAATAGAAAACTACCTCGAATTGAATTGAATGTTGTCAACCTGCACTGTGATTCTTGTAAATAGTGTAGTAAACGAATATTATCACTTCGGAAAAATTTCTAACCAGGTAGACTTTGGTGAACAATATTCTTCAAGTATACTAGAATAACTCAATGGAAAGTCTGCCACAAAAAAGTGTACGCGTTCTATTTTTATTTAAAAATTTAAGGGTAAAAATATGTTCTTTTTGCGACTAACTTTTTAAATTTTATTTGTACGAAAAATCTGATAGAAATTTTACGAAAGAAACATATATGACATGTATTTTGCGCATTAAATTGGAGCGAGTAGACATTTGATAACTAAGGTCCCAAGTGACGTTGCGTCCACCGCCCGTTGACGCTGGAATAGGCTTGCGGGAGCGCGTGCGCGCTGTGCGTAAGTGGCTATAACTTTTGATTGCAAAAAGCAAATGATATGAAACCTATTGGAGATAAAAAGTATCATTTCCTCGAAGTATTACATGTTTTTAAATAGTTTTTTAAGTACTTTAATTATTACATCTGCAGCTTGAAAGCGGACCATTGCATGAATTAACGATTATTTGGTAAGAATCATTGTAAAATCAGCTCATCCGTTCACGTCCAAGAAGCTGGAGAAAATTCGAGGTCTTCAAAATAAATACATATGTCTGACTATTGACAAAGCCAAAGGCGCAACAGACCGCCAAATAATTAATACCCTTTTATGGGGTTTAAATACAGGAGAAGCTGTAAAACTGTAGACGTACCTAGTATCGTTGGGTCTGAGGACACGACAAGGATTTTATATTAATTGCTACTCACAAGGGGGATTCAAGTTATCCTTCAGACTCCCCAAGACGAAAATATACTTACTGTGATTGCTGCAATCTACTCTCTCCGTCGAAATCTGATGTCGAGCAGTGCACTAGTGCTGAATATATCTTATAATTAGTACTTTCTCAGAAACACTTCTTAATAAGTAAGACTGCCGATGGATTCTATGAGTATTCGGATAGGTACAACAACGTGACGGAATCAAAGGTGACCCGTAGTAAGTAGTTATCTGACGCACGCCACAGAATCGCACGTCGGTCGCCAATCTTATAATTAGTGAATCAATAAGGAATCGAATTCAAAATATATTTTCCTTTATTGAAATAATTCATAGAATATAAAAAATATAAATATTCAACACTTAACTAATGTATATAAGGCAAACATCAGTCGAAAAAATTCTAATAGCCGTTGAGACACTCATCCAATTATTTACCACTTAATCCCTATCACCACACAACCTCCTTAACCATACACCTTACCATAAATAAACACCACACCCAACACCACCAGCATGCTCACAACAGACACCATCAACAAGCAGACACGTGTGCCAACTATACAGCAGAGCAAGTCCAAGAATCACAAGTAAATATCAACCTACGGCAAGCGCCAAAGAGGCGGACGCCGAGTGCATCCCGCTAAGGGGCACATACTGAAGTACGACTACCACTTGGCAAGCCGTTACATCCCGTAGGATCGTAACTCATCCAGCGTCGAGAGAACTATGACAACCGAAAGTACAAAAAGATTCAGACTCCCAGTTAGTTACGATTGTAAGATGTATGTCGAACTTTTTTGAAAATTATTCACTTTTAATTTTGCATTGAAATTTTCGAATTGCTTGAAATCCTAGTCAGGACGCTTAAAGAAGCTATCTACATGACTTCAATGATTTTCCTGCTTGCATAAACGTACTAATGGCATTAAACCCAAATATACTTTTTTTTCGTCGACCCGCTTTCGAGCGACTACTATAGCGATGTCAGCCTGAGCCCGGATTGAAGATATTTTAGGTCCATCGGAATCGACTCTCCGACCTTGTGAATTTTTTGACTATTTTTATGTACGTTCTTGTGGTTTGGACAAGGATTATTCTCCCCACTTTTAGAATAGTTAAATGAGGATTTTGGTTTTTATTGGAAAAACCATCCCATTGATTTTCTCTTAAATTTTTATTTAAAATAGTTACTCGCTACGTCCTGACTGAGAAATCCGCCCTGTGCAATATTCTTCGTGGTACTTTCGAAAAACCAAATTCGTGGTACTTTCGAAAAAATAGATTCGTGGTACTTTCGAAAAGTTTGCCGAGAGGAGCGATTTTCCGCCCTGTGCAATTCTCTTTGTTGTACTTTCGAAAAACCAAATTTGTCGGGTTTTCCACCTCGTGCATCTTGAAATTTTTCAATAAATTTCTTGAGTACTTTTGAAAATATTTATTTTTCTAACGACGGAGCCCAAAGGCGATTGACCGTCGGCCTCGAGATACAAAATGTTTCTAAGTCAAATTTTTGGTCATTTTTAATGAAATAATTTTTTATGCAGATTTCGATGCAAGATGATGCCAAAGGTGGTTACCGGTCTTTTGTAAAGTGATAATGTTTTAAAGTCGATTTTTTCATGGGAACTTTGGTCTGAATTTAATTTCTTAGTAATTTGGATATTTTTAACTACGTTTATTGTCGCGTAAATTTCTGAAAAAACTGATCATGTCACGATTGGTACCTCAGTAAACTACACGTTTAAATGGTTGTGGCGGGAATCGGAGCAATGTAATAAAATAGTATATTATTTTATAAGCGATTAGGATACACATGTTTCACGAAGATAATGTTTGAGCCCACAAGCCGTAGGCGAGTGGCGCAAATCTTCTGAGTGAATAATGGGCATAATCGCAAATGTGATACTCTACTGTTTCTACATCTATTACACAAATAAATTAGACTTTAATTTGATACCAATTTTTGGAATAAGGTAAGTTTGATTAAGTCGTAATATCTTTACGTAAGGAATTTGCCATTGCTCTGTGTACCATTACTTATGGGAAACCCTGTATAATATGTATGTGCAGGAAAAGTCTTGCAAGAGAAATATCTCGATTTAGTTCATTTTAGTGCAGCGCATGAGTTGCATGTGAATGACTTAATTTCGGAAGTGAAAAAAAGTTCTTTCTTCTTACTTCTGCCGATGTGGCACGCTCCTTTTCAGCATTAAAGTGGATGTTTAACAGTAGGCGAAAAACATGAGTACAAACAATTTGGAAAGATTAATTATTTTATACCATGCAAATAAATATATGTAAATAAAATAAACGAATAAGATAATTTTTTTTTACAACTTTCATTCAATGCTCATTATGCTGTACTGTATTTATCTAAAGCTGGTTGTTGGTATCTTTTTTATGTCATCTAAATCTGATCACAAAGAGGCAAACATTCGGGGTAAGTACTTTTCCAATACATTTTCTCAGTTCCTAACTGATTGTTATTTGTTATTAAAAATGTCTCTACTCAATAAAACAGCTTTACAGAAATAGGAAAGGTAGTATGTTAATGTTATAAATAGGGATAATATAAAGAGAGAAATTACAAGTTCAAACTCACAATGGTCAAAACACAACTTTGTTATGTTATAATATTTCCTGAAAAATTAAGTATCTAGTCAAGTCTGACTCTGTTAACGATAAAAAATTCCGACCCTTGATAATGAGGTATTTGCACTTCTCTCATGTTGTGGCCAGGGCATCAAGTTTCATTTACAAGCGTCTTAGTACTACGTAACTATAGGTAGTTGCGTCTATCAGGTTAATAAAGTAAAATTAAGTTTTAGGTCTGACAAAATTCATAAAGTTGTGAAACTAGGTAGGAATATTAGAAGATGCACCAGGCTCACAATGAAGAAAAGTCCCCACCCCAAAGATGGTTGCATCACCCCATAATTACTTCCTCGTCGGCGTAGTGGAGTTAAAAATATACAAGGTAGTCATCTAAGGGAAAAAATAAAAGATAAATAAAAGTTTTGCGTAAATACTTTTACAAACTTCCAGCGTAGTTCAACTACTTCTTAGGATGATCACTCTGTATATTCTTCAATAAAAGTATAATATGTATCTTCCTTGGCAATTATGTTAACTATATGCCAAATATTATTACTATCTGTCGTATTATTTTCATCATTAACTCTTCGCAAATATAAAACGAAGAGTATATTGCCCTCGATCGGCACAAAACCGGTAATATTGCTCGTAGAGAAAAAAAAATGGTATCACTGTGTTGGTGATCGAATTCTGAACAACTTTCAAAATGTCTGTTCGTCCGTCTGTCCGTTCGTCTGCCTGTCTGTCCGTCCGTCTGTCTGTCGGTCTGTCTGTCTGTCTGTCCGTCCGTCTGTCTGTTAGTCTGTCTGTCCTTCTGTCTGTCGTCCGACACGTTTCTTGTAAGCACGATAACTTAAGAACGAAAAGTCCGATTGTACTGAAATTTGGACAGTAAGTTAGTGTTAGCTAGAGGAAGAACCATATTATTCTTGAACAAAATCGATCAATAAATGAAAAAGTTATAAATTTTTTGAAATAAAGAAAACATTTTTTACATACACTTTTTAAAATGTTTTGTAATTAAACTAAAAATGCTTAAAACTAATATTATTTACAAAAAAAAACTGCGAAGAGTATCCTATAGAATTTGCAACAATTATATAAAAAGTGCAGTAAATCGGCGAGGAGTATAATGGTTAGCTTGTTTATTCCTTTTAGGCGATTCACCCTGTATATTTTTCAGTGAAAGTATAACTATTTCTTCATTGACAGCAGTGTCAACTGTCTACCAAATTTGACTGTTCTTCGTCAATTAATTTCTTAGCATAGCACCAACAGACCCATAGAGGTGGAATTAAAAGACCTCAATTTTCGTAATCTACATAATATAGGCCATTGCACCAATATTCTTGACTAAAGATGACGGTCTCGGATGATTAGGGGTCGAGCTTGAGCTCTTTGCCCCAATCATCGCTGTAGACCTGGACCGGCCTTGTAAGGTGTGGGCTTGCTTTTTCGCCTATCCAACCCGCAAATGCGGACGGCTGGTCCTGACTGTTGGACCCTGCCAGCTGGGTCGTTTCTTCTGGCGCTCTTGTGTCTTGGTCTTCTTTCTTCGCTGTCACGTAGGCTTCTGGGAGCGTCATTCGTCTGTCGTGAGAGGAAACGGCTGTTACCGAGCCCTCTAGGAGTTTGAAAGGGATTTGGGGGTGTTGACTAGTCGGGAGCCCAGGGTGCCAATTAGCATCATGTGCTCCGATTTCGTCGGAAGGAAGTATGAACTGTGTAGCTTAGGATTGTTTTCGGCCAGAGACGCTTTCTTAGCGTAACAGGCCGGCACAAGCTAGGATAAGGGTACCGAGCTGGTTGTTTGCATGGTACCCCCGGCATCGGGTAATTAGGTGTTTTTGGTCATTGTCTCCTTGCGGTGTGGCTTGAAGATCGGGCTGAAACAGATAAAAGGTTAGTTATACTAGACGGATCGAAAAAGAAAGAAGGAACAGGTTGTGGGGTATACTCCAGGAACCTGCAAATTCAAATTAAATGGGCTATGGACAAACAAGCCAGTATAATACAAACAGAACTGGCGGGAATAACCATAGCCGCAAAAGAAATTTCCCGTAGACAAATAACGGGAAAAGCAATAAGAATCTACACTGATAGTAGACAATCACTACTGGCCCTACAGAGACACAAAATAACAACAGGGTCAGTATGGGAATGCCATCAGGCACTCGTGGGCGCCTCCAGCATGAACAGTGTCATTCTATGCTGGGTCAAATGGCATGCACAGTGCAGAGGCAGCAGGGAAGCTGACAGTCTGGCTAAGAAGGCAGCCAGTCTAAGTATACTTGGACCTGGCCCTTCCAACATACTGCCGACCTAAGCAATAATGCTAATGATTAAAGAAGACACCCACAGAAAATTTAAAAAACTGTGGGATGAAACTCATAGTTGTCAGTTGGCCAGGGATCTGCTTAGATACCCTGACAAGGATACAACGATGATCTACCTGGGAATGCCCAGGAAGAACCTGCGCTTCGCGACAGGAATTCTTACTGGTCATTGCCAGCTGAGGAAGCACCTTTATAACGTGAAGTTAAATGACACACCCCTATGCAGAGGTTGTGAACAAGAAGACGAGACTGTCCAACACGTACTCTGTGAGTGCCCGGCAGTCCCCTCTAGCAGAGAATCCATTTTGGGAGAACGTTGGCCTACTTTGGCCGACTTGAGGGATATTCCCCTAGGCAGCATCACCACCTTCTTCACAAGATTAGGATGGTTGGAGGCCTAGGTGGAATCCTGTATCCCTCGGGAGGACGTACAAGGGGCCCAATGGGGCCTAGGTGCTGCGGTCACCTAAATGTGACTGCCCTCCCACAAACTCCAAACTCCAAAACTCCAACTAGTTATACTTACCCATTATCCAGGATCTGGAGCTTTGGCCTCTTGTGCCTCGGAGCGTTGTTGGGGTCATAGTCAGACGTCTGTCTGACCAGCGGATCCCCATGCTCTGCTGCACGGGCGTATAGGTTCTTCGCTCTGTCCCGGATGACAAACCACGGTGCATCCACGGCGCACCGAAGTGCGACGTTTTCCACGGCTTGTATCCTCTTCACATGGGTGGCTGCTTGGTATTCCCAGACAACGGAGGCGTAGGTCAGGATAGGTGCAATGAAAGTCCTGATGATAAGCGTGATATATGCTATCGAATATGTCCAAAATTAAAAGGTAGAAAGGAACAATTACGTTAAAGTGTTTTTATTGTTTAATATGTTGGTTTAACACCTAAAAACGATAAAACCACAAAGTGCGACTAAATTTCGTGGTGTTTCTTGTGAGCCCATTCTGTAGTTTTTTCAAAATAACTAAAAAACAATGCAAAGGGAATTGTTACAAGAATACTTTTTTGTAGAATTAAATTTCCTATTCAGGTACGTTGTTGAAAAAGTTCTTTTCCTATTTTTAGTATTAAAAATAAGTAAAGAACAAAGTTAAAAATTTACAAAAATTCACTTTATTTCTTCTTATTCCAGTAATTCGTCCACAACTTTTTTTAAGGCATCTTAGGTAAATATGTGTTCAGAGAAAAAAAAGTTATTAAAAAACAGGAATTGCTTCTTTCAACAACGTACTTGGATAGGAAATTTAATTTTCTACAAAAGTGTTCTTGTAAATATCTCCAAATTTGCATTTTTTTTTAGTTATTTTGAAAAACTAAAAAAGGGCTTCTTCGATGGCTTTCAAAAACGCACCCTGGAATTTAATAGCACATTGTGGTTTTATAATTTTGAGGTGTAAACAAACATATTAAACAATAAAAATTCTTTAACGCAATGAACCCGTTCAGATTTTTTTTTCAATGTTAGAATTCGATAATAGAACACTTTTTAAGACAATCTGCCAATTTTTAGGTTTTAATCCGAACGTTGAAGCCCTTAAATAAATTACCAATGTTGGATCTCGCGGAAACAAGGCGGAGCTTCCCGTGACATCACTTTGCATATGCTGATCGAGTGAAAGTCAAGTATGTATGCAAACGGTGTTTGATTATTAAATTGTATCTTGGAAACAAACACTGTTTTATTCAAACGTCAGATTAACTCATTTCATGACATTAAAGTTTGAAGGATCATAGTGGGCTACTCACTACTTATAGCAAACTCAACCCTTTCGCTGTAGCGTTTTTGCAGTATGACGTCACGAGTCGGCGAAACGCTTTGTACTGAAATCCAATCTTTAACATTGTATATCTAAGGATTGGATATAGTTTTGAAGCTGAAATTTTAACGGCTTGTCTGGGTCATCGAATACTATTGAATACCATAAAAAAACATCGGAAAATAAATTATTGGTAACAAGCCCATGTTGAATAGCCTAATAGGCGAGTCTGCCTGGGATTTTTCCCAAAAATTTCCTATACCATTTGAGTTAGCTGCGGATTATTATAGGAAAAATTCCGCTGAACAAGATTTTCCTGAACCGCGAGCTTCATGGTCAAATAACTGTTTAAACAATTTTTTTTTTCGTTTTTATTTAATAAAAGGAAAACGGTTTGACGGATCTGAAAAAATCTTGATTCAGTCGAAAGATATTTTCAATACGCGTCGTTTGGGGATAGGCACAACTCACTTTGCCAGCCCATTCATTTGTTATAGCCAAAATAAATTTCATAATTAACAAATTGATTACTACGAAAGTAATGAGGTCAGGATATTGTTTTTCTCAAAATATATGCCCTTTATACCAAAGAATATACCATATTTTTTTTGGTCCGATATCTTCAATACTTTTTAATTGTTTAAACAATGGGCATAATCTGTTAATTAGCAAATAACTTATTTTTCGATAGTTTGATCGACTTCAAACCAACTTTAAACGATAAATATTGATGTCGGACATAACCCCCATAGAAGTCTGCATGAATGCAACTTTTTGCTTTTGTTTATTTAAAGTTTAAATTAATTTTGCAAATTACTAAATGGAATATCTCGGCTCTGGGTAAGCATATCGAAATGGGGTGTTGTGAATATGAAAGTGCTTACAAAAAGGAAAATTTTGAGACCAGAAAGACCCTGATCCGATAACCGGAACCGGGAGTAAAAGTGACATTGCGTGAGAGACTCTAATTTGTTTATTAACAACTTCTTGGACAGGACGTTCGGTGCAAATGAAAGCTAACAAGTTTTTCCATCAACCACAAAAAGTTCTACAAGAAATATTCAATCCCTGAAGAGTTATACCCTTAATAAAATCTCTTCCGCAACGTGAAAATAGTAACATTTGACGGGCGGGTTCGATTCTCGATGTGGGCAAATTTTTTTTCCGTCAAATTTGCTTTTCTTTCATGTAACCAAGTATTTTTTATGATAATAAATGTCTTTACTTTCTGAGAAATTTTCAAAAACGTCCTAATAATTTTCTTTGCAATTTTCATTAAATAAATGACTATCTTGCAACAAACATATGATTGTTTCTATCCAACGAGGGTCTATCGGTAGTTTTTGTTTTTTTTTTACTACTTTTTGTGAAAGAGAAGGCTTGTTTTACTTTATTTGAAGGGGTGCCTGTCGAAAAAAGACCAAAAAAAAATTATTTTTCACTTCTTTTTTATAATGAAAAAAAGTTCACGTCTTATGAAAAAAACACACACTTTGTTATTTATAAATGAGAAATAATAATCAAAAGATTTAACTATTTTAATGACATATTATTTTATTGTTTTAATTACAAATGTTTACAATTAATAACTATTAACGCTAATAACTATTAGAGTAGTATTCCACCGTTCCATGATTTCGACTATAGATAGATAGATAGATAGATAGATAGATCTTTATTGGTCATATAAACACAAATTATGCTTTGACACGTCAAATAAAAATAAAAATATAGCAAGAAAACAACAAAAAATAGTGGTTGTCTTAGATAAAAAAAATTATGCAATAAATAAAACAAATAAATAACACATAGAGTAAATAAAAATAACAATATAGCACATAGAATAACGAACAAATAACCATGATCATACAAGAGTAAGTTTATAAAATTATAAGAAATGTATAGCATACAAAGCAACAGTTCGAGAGTTACGGATTTAATGAAGTTCTCAAGAATAAACAAGCTAACCATTATACTCTTCGTGGATTTACTACACTTGTTATATAATTGTTGCACATTTTATAGGATATTACCGGTTTTAGAAATATGCCGATCGAATGCAGTATACTCTTCGTCTTGTATTTGCGAAGAGTATAATAATTATTTATAGCGTCTTTTACAATTTAAAAATTATTTTATTATAGGAAATATTTGATTGCACGAAAAAAAAGTGAATTTGACAACAACAAAATTTTGCCCGCGCCGAGGATCGAACCCGCCACCCCATTGCGCGTCAAAACTTACTATTTTCACGTTGCAGGAGAGATTTTTTAAGGGTCAAAAACGCGTATAACTCTTCAGAAATTTAATATTTTTTGTAGAACTGTTTGCGGTTGATGGAAAAACTTGTTGGCTTTCATTTGCACCGAACCTCCTGTCCAAAAAGTTGTTAATAAACAAATTAGAGCCTCTCACGCAATGTCACTTTTATTTCCAGTTCCGGTTATCAGATCAAGGTCTTTCTGGTTTCAAAATTTTCCTTTATGCAAGCACTTTCATATGCACAAAACCCCATTTCGATACGCTTACCCAGAGCCGAGATATTCCATTTGGTAATTTGCAAAATTAATTTAAACTTTAAATAAACAAATGCAAAAAGTTGCATTCGTGCAGACTTCTATGGGAGTTATGCCCGACATCAATATTTATTGTTTAAAGTTGGTTTGAAGTCGATCAAATTTTCGAAAAAAAAGTTATTTGCAAATTATCAAATTATGCCAATTGTTTAAACAATCAAAAAGCATTGAAGTTATCGGGCCAAAAAATAAGCGGTATATTCTTTGGTATAAAAGGCATACATTTTGAAAAGAACAATATCCTGACCTCATTAGTTTCGGAGTAATCAATTTGTTAATTGTGAAATTTATTTTGGCTATAACAAATGAACGGGTTGACAAAATGAGTTGTGCCTGGCGCCAAACGACGCGTATTGAAAATATCTTTCGATTGAATCAAGATTTGTTCGGATCCGTCAAACCATTTTTATTTTATTAAAAAAAAACGAAAAGAAATTCTTTTAAACAATTATTTAACCACTCGCAGATTAGAAAAATTTTTCATAAGAAAATCTTGTTCAGCAGAATTGTTCCTATAAGAATCCGTTGCTAACTCAAATGGTATACAAAATTTGTAAAATCAACTCTTTTTTACCCCAGATAGACTCGCCTATAATAGTCTCAAACATGAGAACCCAAAGCAACCCCGGAGAGCGATTTTTTCACGATTACAGTAGTTCCTTTCGGTAAACGAGGAAAGTAAAGACAGACTATAAATTATGATTATGAAAGAAAATTTCGTCACTCGAATTATTCACGATCATTATTTATTAAAATCCCTGGATATTATCCACAGAAGTATTTTTCTCTACGTGTGTGGTCTAAGTATTGCATACACGTAAATAAAATAATTAACAATATGACTGCTATCAATAACAATAAATCAATTGAATACTGTTAGTAGACGCATTTTTATTCCGATGGTGTTTAATTTTCAATACGTCTGCGTCAGGATTAAACATTCTTTAGGAGTATTTTTTACAGCGTGAGTGACATGAGTTACAAATCCGCATATTATCTTCGAAATAGTTATTCATACAAAAATATTTCTAAAGTCTTTTCCATAAATAATTTCCTAAGTTGCAAACCCCATAATAACTATAACCCAGTCACTTCCCAGCTAGCACGAAACGTCCGTGGGATGACCATACATGACGGTTTGCGTTCCATGTTGGATGATCGTGGTGAAATATCTATCGGACGTCTCTGGGATTAATTGAGCCCACAGAAACCTCCCTAAGACTTTCGATAGGGGATGTCCCTGTACAGTATTGTTAAGAGAAACCCTGGGGCGTCCCGAATACTGAAACAGCCTTGGTTAACGTCTCAAGGACTTAAGGTAACGAATGTTATAGGTCACTTTTATAAACACGGAAAAATATAAAAATAACAAAAAGCTCGATGGCAATAGAGTATAGCAGCACCATATGACTAACATAACCTCAAAGTTTACCTTGTATTATTGTAAGTTTATCCTCATTTTTAATGTTTTTCTTCGCATTTCTAGATTAGATCCAGCTGCGCTGATAATTATTAACCTAAAAAATGACATAAAAGAATGAAATTATTATAGGAAAAAGAAGGAAAACATTATCTCCGCTGTCAAATCAAACCTGAATTTGTGAAAAAATTCATTAATCGTTACAAAATAAAAAAAAATCTCAGTGCGTCTAGGAGGTGAACCCGGGACCTCTCGCACACTAAGCGAGAACATTACACATATGCCAACCATCCAACTGGCAAGTAGGCGGATGGCGCGATTGACAAGGTGGTACAAGAACAAACCATTATTCGTGCGGCACGGCGCGCGGCGGTTCATTATTGATTTTCAAATATTCCGCCGCGGGGAGCAGCAGTCCCGTCCAAGTACTAAAAACTATTGGTATTCCTATAAATATTAATACACATCTTTATGGCAACTTTATTGGAAATAGGCTTAACAATCGGTAACTGACCGCTAATCTATATTTCCCTTAACCTTACCATGCTCAATTTGTATATCACAGTTGTTATACCCACGTCAAACGTGGATTTAATTCTGAACTTAAATACAAGTTGATGACGTCAGTAAGCATACCGCCGCGCCGTGACAACTATTAATTCCGTACTATAGTGCTGATTGTCAGGTGGATGGTTGTGATATGGGTAATGTTTGTACACGATGGTGATCAAGCCGGCCATCAGATACGCGGCACCGGTGTGGTGCAGCATCCCGGCCACGACTGAAAAAACTCCAGGTTCTGGAGCATAAATGTATGCACCTCATCACTGATTGGGGCAGATACACCTCCCTCAGAGATTTGTATGATCGTTGCAACGACATAACACCAATAGCGGACTTCGTCCGGGACACATCGCAAAAATTCTATGCTTTCTGACTGGGCGACAGTCCGTTTACGCACAACATTACCCAAATCAGAATGCATAATGCCCTATTCCAAATCAAACACCCCTTGCCATACCAGGCGTTGCCTATCTTCCTGCAGCCTCTCTAGCCACACTCTTTTTTACCAAAACTTCTATCTATCATACACTTCACCACCCTATCTTTTATCTTTACCTATCTCTTTCACTCTTCTAACAATTTCAAAACTCAATGTTCCCTTCTTCCAACCAAAACTTCCCAACGCCATCCAAAATGTTGGGGCACAAATTGCCTTGAAAGGGCCTTTTTTATTGAGTTTATTCCCGTCTAAGTAATCCACTACGTGGATGTGGAAGTAAATTTATTCATCTTCTCTCGCTCTCGCTCTCAATGCAAACAAACCTCTGCTGCATTTTCACCTGATTGGTTATCACAAAATCCACGTCCAATAGAACACTTTCAGCTTGCGCTTCTGCAGCCACATGCTCTACCACACCCTTTTTAATAACGGCGTGAAATAAATTTCAATAAGGTGTCGAATGCTGGTTTCTCTGTCATTGTTACCGGAGCAAGCCCATCGGTGCCAAGTTTCCAGCCACAATATTCTAAATATTTTTGTATTCCATACCATTTCTAGACTTAGTGATACCTCCTATATGCATGGAAGCTTGCAGCGTCCTTCGTTGGTGGCAAAAAAGCAAGATTTAATTTACTTTTAGTTATTGACATTGCAAAGGTAGTGAACTTTTCCAAGATTTTCTCTTCCATGTCGCCACCATACAAAGCAGCAAGAAAGCGTGCTCCAGTATGTGCAATATCTTCTTATTCGATATCCTGATGTTTGAAGATGCCGATGATGTCATTGATTGGGTTTTTCTGAACAAACAACAATTTTGCTTTTCTTTGGTTGAAGAGGGATGATTTACCAACAAATCTGGATTTTGACGATTTCTTGGAAAAATGTTTAGCTTTCCGTTGTCGTAACTTGTTACATAGTAGACTTATAGAAAAATGTATATACAAAATACGTAATGAGTTTTACCTTTAAACATTGTTATACATCTTTATCGTTGGATAAAACATTAGAGTTATTTTGAAAAATCAATTTCTTGCACTTTTCATCCAAGGCTTATGCCACCCCGATGGACGAAAACTTGAACCTAGCATGAGGGTTTATACCTAGCATATTTCAAAATGGTCCATGCCCCACCTCTTGTAGCGCAAAAATCCTCACTAACTGTGTTACTATGAGTGTTGTGGAAATAACAAATTAGATATTCGCCAAAAACTGTTTTTATAACCATTGACTCACTGTCTGGCAAGAGACAGAGAACACCCCAGTTCATGTATTGGGGCACTGTGGAGGCCCTAGCTAGACTGAGACTCTAACTGCTTGGCGAGGACATCAAGGGTTAATAGCTATACCAAGTGGCCCTTATTAAGGACAACGTTAGATAAAGAGCTCTAAGGGAAACTAGAATAGGAGCACCAAAATATATCCACAGAGGTCGCGGTGGTCAAGGCCAATCACTTAGCTCCTCTCCTTTCTTTCTAAATATAAATCTAAGGTATACATTATGTTACCTAGACGGGCTAAGAGAGTCACAACTCTTAGATGAAAACCATAGTCTGTTTTTGCCGTACATCATGCAAGTCATTTCCAGTTGTAGAGTGAAGATCTGACTTACTCGCATGGATCGCCCATAGGAGCCGGCGCGCTAAGATGAGGAAGATCAGAGAAGGAAAAACTAAGGTAGTAGTTAAATTGAGCAATTAAAGTTTGAAAGCTAGTCGAGTAGCTAGAATATATATACAGCAACTCTAGTCCAGACTGTTGTATATGACGCTAGCTCCCACTATTGACTTGCGCTGGTTCCATCGCAAAAACCGTTTAATCAAAGTTAGCTTACGAATTGACAGTTTTTTATTGAAAAAAATGTATTAAACGTCAGAAAATACAACATGCAATCAAATTTTGCGTCTAATCTATAATAACCGGCCAAATTTCAAGTAATTATGGATCACCTACCTTCAAGAAGTCATGAGAAAAATCGTCTGAGCAAAAGCATCAGCAAGAATACCCCTTGTAATTCCGGTAAAATATCCCGAAACCCTTTTATAAATTTTTTGAGAGACTATCGGAAATCCAACAAAAATGCATTAAATGTTGTGGAATTGACCAAAAGAGGTGCGCAGTTATGGAGAGGAATGAACGAGAGGGAGAAATCACCGTACGTCAATCTTTCAAAGCAGGCACCAGTAAAGTACAATAAATCCAGGTCTGGAAGACGCGGAAGGAGGAGACGTAGTAGGGGAAGGAAAGGAAGGAGAAGGAGGCGACATAGGTCTCGTTCGTCGTCCCGTACTACAGAAGATAGCGGAGAACGATCAGATCACCAGGAGGGAGAGAAAAAGGAGGAGAAACACAAAGATAGAGATAGCAACGAAAGAAACAAAATGGAGAATAAGCAACAACATGAAACCAGTAAAGAACGTATCCCCAACAACAAAAAAGGAACCGAAGACTACGAAGTAAAATATAAAAATTCAAAATATGACGAAAATCGAGACTTTATATGATTGTAGCAGAATATTGCATGTTTCAAAATTTTCGTATAAAGCACATGTTGTATATTTATTGGACCAGTCTTTTCATAATATTTGTAGTAACCTAATTATTGTAACTGCGAAATCATATCCTAGAACTGTCGTATTGTAACAAATTGAATAAAGAATTATAACGTAACTTTGTTATATTCAATCATATTGTTTATAGATCAGTCGAATTAGACAACAGTATACTACCCCAGAGAAATAAAACTTCCTCTGCGGAATGAGGCCGAACAAGCTGAATTTTTGCAGAGACCTTCATTTTGATGTTCCAATGAAGCACAAAAAAATCTCATATGCCTACCCTTGTGCGTCTTGAGATATCGAAGGTCAAAGGCCATGAAAATCGGTTTTTCGCGAAAATCTCGCTTCCAATGCATCTGACGTCGTAAGAACCCATAACAAAACTTACGTAAAATAGTATTCTCTACAAAATTGTTGATATAAATTTTTTTCGTACGACCAACCGTTTTCCAGATATAGCATGATAAAGCGGGAGCGCGCATTCGTAATAGGTAATACTGTATTATACTGCAGAGCTATAACTATAAAAGCACTTTTCTTAACTTTTCCCGCTTTATCATGCTATATCTCGAAAACGGTTGGTCGTACGAAAAAAATATATATAAACAATTTTGTAGAGAATACTATTTTACGTAAGTTTTGTTATGAGTTCTTATGACGTCAGATGCACTGGAAGCGATTTTAATGACCTTTGACCTTCGATATCTCAAGACGCACAAGGGTAGGCATATGAGATTTTTGTGTGCTTCATTGGAACATCAAAACGAAGGTCTCTGCAAAAATTCAGCTTGTTCGGCCTCATTCCGCAGATGGCCTTTTTTTTTAACTTATTTCTCTGGAGTATACAAAAACTGGACGTAATTCGCCCCAGGAAGCCACATAGTATAATGGGTAGAATAACTAGTAAAGGACATAGCTTTGCATTTAATCCGTTCGCGTCTTAATCCTTTTAAATAGTGGGAAATTGTTAAATCGACATTTAACTGTACAAATATCATAAGACTATAGTCAATAAAAGTAGGTGTTTTTTCCGGTGTCTAGGTAACAAAATACTGACGGAGATACAACGAATTTTTGTTGCCACGTGAATTTGAACTCGTTCGGTCGAAAGCATATACGTAGCGGGACATCGATGACTCATTATTCTCTCCAACGACTATAGTCAATTTAAAATTAGTTTCTACCCTTGTAGAACGCTTGTTTTATATTAAATTTGTAATGCAATAAAATAAGGAATCGGCTTCTTAAAGTTCCAGGTTTTTATCTTAAAAATTGTTAAAATGGTAGAGCTTTTAGCGATTTCATCGGAAATCTCTTTATGTTCCGACTTCATATATATTCTATTTCTACATACATTCATTTTAATATTTGAAAATATAATAAACCAATAGTCACATGTTTCTTCTTTTATTTAAGCATGCGCACCATGCTTACGCTGCGTTCCATTTTCGCGCGTTAAACAAAGAGATCTGGAGCCTACATTTTTGATCGTACAAAAAAACTTCATATACGTACTTTCAATTGGCGTAAGCAGTTTTTTTTTCGATAAAATTTAATGTTAAAGGTTATTCGCGACAAAAGGTAATATTACACCTATTTTGTTTAATAACTATTACAGCGGCACTTTTTAGGAAGACAACTTTTTATTGTATATTATAGATACAATTTAGAAGAGAATGGAAAAAAGTCCGCCTTGTTACAAAGGATTCCGAAGTTAAGCGCGTTTTTTGTCTTATTTTAATGCACTATTGATAAAATTACGAAATTCAAGTATTCAACTAGATATGTCATCAATTTTGGTCCTTAATATTTATAAATAAACAATTGTCGAATTTTACAAAAAAAATTATCTTGACTTCTAAATGTGCTAGAGCAATTTTTTTAATGTGTGTTAAATTACCAGCTACCCAGATATCAAGTTTCATGCCGATAATTTCATTTGTTGTTAAGACGTTCGCAAGAAACACACCCCCAAAAAATTAGTAAGTATATTAAAGTATAAGTGGATATTAAGGTCTTTAAAACACGCGCGAAAATAGAGCAAGCGTTTTAAAGACCAGTTATCCACGAATACTTTATGCTATTTTTTTATTGGTACACTTTGAAATCATAAATACTGGTATTATTACTACAAACAATGTAAATAAGAATTAAGAATGTAAAATGGTTGAATTCGTGATGTGACACCAGGATACCTGTCAGTGTCAAATGAGGAACGCAAAAATTAATTTGCAATCTGTCACATATGATTAATTATTGTCACTACAGTTGTTACCGATTGTATATGGCTTTAAAATGAGTTCTAACATTGATTACTTAAATAGAAAAGCAGATTCGCGGTTAATACCGCAAAAATTCCTGTCAGATCAATAATTAAAAAGTTGACATTTTGACTCGGGTTGTAGTTGTTGCCGTGGTAACTTTAAAACACTATAGTACCTGGAACGGACCCGCCTTGTGCGACAAAGTGGGGCAAAACGATTTAGGTATTAGGCCCAACGAAATTTTTTTTATTTATGACCACACCGTTGAAACTTTTTGTATCTGTTATTTGGGTGGAGTCGGACAAATTTGGGACTTGGCACATTATGGTAGTGGGGCGTTTGTCTGTCAAGCTGTCACGAAGTTATCAATTTTATGCAAAAAAAAAATGTATAGCCACATTGGTAATTTTATTTTAATCGATAGTTTTTATCATATAATTAGCAAAAAAAAAATTGTCGGACAAAAATAATGGGTCACTTGACGCGTCGGACACGCCAAACACGTCAAGTTTATGAAAAAAAAAAATTTATTACCACACGGCTGATTTTAACAGAATCTACCATAAAAAATTGTTGCAATAATGTGGTAACCTTGTCGGACAATTTTTATGGGGCATATGCGCAGTCGGATGCGCCAAAGTCGTCAACTTCCTGCAAAACTTTTATTTACAACCATATATGTCATTTTGATTTTGTGCTGTTTCTTTACACGTGTAATGCATATAGGATCGGTTGTCGGACAAAAATAATGGGGCTTTTTGATACAATTTAAAAAAAGGACTTTTTTTAATTTTCGACTATGTATTCTATACATATTATTATACAAACGTTTATTAATGTATGTATTGCATAGCAATAGCATTAACCATTTGCCACATATTTACCGGTAATGATTTTAATCCAGCATTTTACCAAAAAGGAAAAAAAAGACCATTCGACATTTTAAGAAAAAAAAATCATATCAAGATGCTTTTGTGCAGCTTTTAGAAATGGAGCCGAAATATTTGGATATAGAGCATGAAGCATTCAAATCTATCGAGGATTATGTGTGCCGATTATATAGTTTAAAGACCAAAAATGACGTCGATAAAGGTAGATTCGAATTGTTTGAAAAAAAAATATGAAAATGAAAAAATTTGGAAGAAAAGCTTGGCTGGGTTCGATGCATCACATCTTCCACCAACAAAAAGAGAGCTATTACAACACGTAAAACGAACGATTTACATTAGTAACTTGTGGTGCAATGCTCATCTGAGGCGACAAACAGAACTCGATGTTGAAGAGTGCGGGTGGATAAATATCGATGGCAGCTACGACCTTTTCTGGTTTGATGGCGAGCAATGTCCCACATTTCAAGAGATATCTACTCATTCAGGTAATATATTTATAATTACATTAAAATTTAACCTATTAATCTGGTTTTTCTTTTAAAATTTCGTATTGTACAGATATTTTTGGCAATTGATTAAAATGAAACTATTTTGATTTAAAAAAATCGAAACAATTACTTGCATTAAGAACATTTTACTTAAAATGTTTCATTTAAATATCTTCTAAATGTTTTCATTACGTTTTTTAATAAAATGTTTCATTTACAGGTTCCATTGCTAATGATAAAGATGAGTTGGAGCTAAGTAGATCACCCGATGAGAGTAAAGACGAAGAAAATTGGGCTTTAGACAGTGATTCCGAGGATGCGACATCTGAATATGATGACGATTAATTAATAAATCATTTAATTATTATTTATGTATATAATTTCAATAATATTATTTGATTTTCTGAACAATATTTATTTAATAATAATATTTTATGTATTATTTCATAACATATATATAAAATAATAAGCAGTAACTCCCCTTTATAGTTTAAGAACGTCGATAGCCTAAGAATTAAATTTTTTTGTACGTTTGCCCCAATATTTTTGTCAGACAATTACATTTTTTATTTAAGAAAATAATTACTTGTAACCTCCTACTTTTGTCGGAAAAATGGTTGAAAAAATAAAGGATGCAGAAACCCCGTACAGTTTGCGAATATCGATTACCAATAAAAATTTACTTTTTTTGTCCGACTGGCGATTTGCCCCAATATTTTTGTCGGACACTTAGATATTTTGATTTAGATTATAATTACTTACAACTTCCTTTTTTTGTCGGAAAAAGGGTTGTAAATAAAAGTTTTGCAGGAAGTTGACGACTTTGACGCATCCGACTGCGCATATGCCCCGTAAAAATTGTCCGACAAGGTTACCACATTATTGCAAAAAATTTTTATGGTAGATTCTGTTAAAATCAGCCGTGTGGTAATAATTTTTTTTTTTTTTCATAAACTTGCCGTGTTTGGCGTATCCGACGCGTCAAGTGACCCATTATTTTTGTCCGACAAATTTTTTTTCGCTAATTATGTGATAAAAACTATTGATAAAAATAAAATTACCAATGTGGTTATAATTTTTTTTTTTGCATAAAATTGATAACTTCGTGACAGCTTGACAGACAAACGCCCCACTACCATAATGTGGCAAGTCCCAAATTTGTCCGACTCCACCCAAATAACAGATACAAAAAGTTTCAACGGTGTGGTCATAAATTAAAAAAAATGTCGCTGGGCCTAATACCTAATTGCATAGGCAACCCGCATCGGTTACGGATATCTATCTCTTTCTATCTCATGTGCGTTAATGGAACGCTGGCGCATTTTCCTAAATATTTTTTAATTTTTCATGTTTATTTAAGAGTAAAGATGACTTTTTTCTGAATAATTCATCAAGAAGAAAGTAATAATGCAAACAGTACAACGTTCAAGTAAAATTTCAATTGTTCTCCTAGGGGGTTGGTAAATAAAATAAAAACAAAACTAGAAATACAATTTTTATTTAAATATTACAATACATTGTACATAGCTACTACTGATTATTTATTTATTTATTTATTTATTTATTTAATTGCCTTATTATACTCTTCGTAAATACAAAACGAAGAGTATATTGCATTCGATCGGCACATTTCTATAACCGGTAATATTGCTCGTAGAGAAAAAATTTCATATCACTGTGTTGGTGATCGAATTCTGAAAAACTTTCAAAATGTCCGTCCGTCCGTCTGTCTGTCTGTCCGTCCGTCACGTTTCTTGTAAGCACGATAACTTAAGAACTAAAAGTCCGATTGTGTTGAAATTTGGAAAGTAAGTTAGTGTTAGCTAGAGGAACATTATTGTTTTTGAACAAAATCGATACATAAAAAATTTATACATTTTTTAAATAAAAAAAACTAAATTGAAAATGTCTAAAACTAATACTATTTACAAAAGAACTACGAAGAGTATCCTATATAAAACTAACGACGTTACAAACTTTCTAGATATATTTTACTCTTATTGTATATATCCAGCTTTTGATGAACCCACTCATTTTCAAAACAACTCAGGTACTGCCATTGACTATATATTACTAAATTATCATGATAGGATTTTAGAAAAAAATCTACTTAATACAGGTTTGTCAGATCATGTTGGTCAAAAAATTGTATTTGATGTATTTGCCCTAAAAAATAAACAGCCGTACAAATTTAGATCCTTTTCCCGGAAAAATATTTTAAAATTTAAGGAATTTTTAGAAACTGAATCCTGGCATAGTGTTCTGAATTGCATTACAATTGATGAAAAATACGAAATTTTTAATAATACACTACATGGATACTATGACCTAAGTTTTGCCTTTGTTACTAAAAATTTGAATATCAAAAATAGGGACTCGATAACTGCAGGTATCAAGGTATCATCCGTACGATTAAAAGAACTGTTTGTTTATCAAAAAAATAATATAATTGGAAAAGAACACTATAAAATATACAAGAAAATATACAATAGGGTTATACGTCAAGCTAAAAAGATGTATTTTGATAATTTAATAATACAGTCGGCAAACAAATCTAGTGCTGTTTGGAGAGTAATTAATAGTACTTTCGAAAATGGCCAAACTTCAAAAAATAACACGGACATAGAAATACGAGGAAATACAATCTCTGACAAAAAAATAATATCTGATGAATTTAATAACTTCTTTGTTAATCTACCCAAATCACTTTTAGTACCACAAGATAAAACAAATCGCACAAACACCACTACAATACCTATAACTAGCAAATCAATTTATTTAGAACCTGTAACAATATCTGAAGTAATAGACGTAATTAACAATTTGAAAAATTCCAAGGCTATTGGTCCTGACGACTATTCTATAAAAGTAATAAAACAGTGTGCAAGACAACTTGCAAAACCATTAACTCACATAATCAACGAATGCTTTAAAAATGGCCAATTTCCAAATCTCCTGAAAATTTAAAAAATTATTCCTATACCAAAAAAAGGTGACAACAGCCAACTTAAAAATTACCGTCCAATTGCGTTATTGTCTTTTTTTTCGAAAATATTTGAAAAACTACTTTCAAGACGAATAATAGCTTTTTTAGAGTCAAATGAACTATATTCTCCTAACCAACACGGGTTTAGAAAAAACAGGTCTACAATTTCTGCCTTAATGGACATTTTACATTTCATTTACAAGAACATAGATGAAGGAAAAAAAGTTATGGCAATTTTTATCGACCTTTCTAAGGCTTTTGACTGCGTAGATCACGATGTTCTACTAAATAATGTTGAACATTATGGCCTGCGTGGTCATTGTAAAAATCTCATTTCGTCGTATTTAAATAATAGGAAACAATTTGTTAGTTATCTCGGAGAATGCTCTAAGGAATTGCCTGTTGATATTGGGGTGCCGCAAGGAAGTTTACTCGGGCCCCTACTATTCTTATTATACATAAATGATTTAGACTCAATTTTATCAATTTTTTCCAGTACCTTTGCAGATATCGTCACAATTGTTGCAGGTGAAACTAATTTGGAAGTGTTAATTTCCAAGCTAAGATCAAACTTACTTTCACTCAACCATTATTTTAATGAAAAAAATTTACTAATGAATCTAGACAAAACCTATTCATTGCAGTTCCACCCCATAGGAGCAAATTATCTATCCAGTCCTCTATTAAAACTTAACGGTAAATCAATACAACAGGTAACCACTTTTAAACTTCTTGGAATTCATATTGACCTTTCTCTAAACTGGAAATCACATATAAATTTTATTTTTAATAAATGTGCCAGCAATTGCTTTGCATTAAAAAGACTTCGCCAAATAACTAGTACTACAACAGTAAAAGTGTTCTATTACTCCAACATGGAATCAAGGCTCCGTTACGGCATTATTTTTTGGGGTAATTCTACATCCTCAAATAGGATTTTTGTGTTGCAAAAAAGAGCCATACGCTGCATGTTTGGTTTACAGTTTAGAGAATCATGTAAAAGAACATTCATTGAACAGAACATTTTGACTCTGCCTTGCTTATATATACTAGAAATCTTAAAACTGGTAAAAAAGAATCCATCTAAATTTAACGTGCTGAATGAGCATCATCATTATTCGACACGTCATGGCTTGAATTTGCAGCATGAAATTCACAGGCTGGAACTCTACAAAGCTAACCCATATTACGTGGGCTCTGTTCTCTTCAATAAATTAGGCAGTGAAGTAAAATATATTGTAAGTGTAAAAAGATTTGTGACAACTGTTAAAACTTATCTTATTTCAAAGGCTTTTTATTCTGTTGATGAATACTTAATGACTTAACAGATTGTAGAAAAATTATTGTTTTGTGTTGTAAGATCACAAATATGTAAACTTTTTACTTATAATTATGCAATTATTGACTTATCCTATATCGTCTTGTATGATCTATTGGATTAATAAAGGTATTATTATTATTATTATTATTATTATAGAATGTGCAACAATTATATAAAAAGTGCAGTAAATCGGCGAAGAGTATAAGGGTTAGCTTGTTTATTTTATATATCTATTAATTTAAAAATTGCTAAATAAAACAAGTTTTGTAATTTTTTGTCTTATTGTCGCACTTTTTCCATGCAATTCTAAATTTAATACTTTACTATGGTGATACATTCGGCACTAAATATAAAGCAGTTGTTTTTCGAATGATCTGAATTTCGTGACATTCCTCACCAACAAATTTTTGAATTACAGGGTGCTTAGGTTTAAAAAGATCTACATTTGCCGCAAAATGATTAATAACTTTATTTATAATTCTTTGTTTCAAGTTTATTTTGCTTCTCAAAAGGTTCTTACTTTCTTTGAAACTGTAAAATTTTATACACCACATCTGAAGCATAAAGAAGACCTCCTCGAGTGACAATATAAATGTTTATCACACAATATATGTTTATCTTTACTAATATTGTACGTTTTGAACAAAAATAATCCCCAAACTATCTGAATTTCTACTTCAAAGGTAATCATGCAAATAAACATAACTCATTTGTCTGAGTATGACAAAGATAGGTTACCGTAAATAAGGCTATCTTTATTTCTGTTGCCCCTGACACCCTGCAGGCTATAACAGAAAACGTCCGGGTCCGTTCCAGGTACGTAGTATAGAGTTCACTGCCTCCTATTAACCACCCAAGTCTCATCGAAATCCGAAAACGGATTAGGGGGGCTGGGCGTGACAGACAGACCGACAGACAGACCGACAAACAGACCGACAGACAGACCGACAGACAGACCGACTGATCGACGGAGGGAATTTTCTAAAGTCACTTTCGAGTCGATAGATATGACTTTCATTTCGATCGTTTTTTTCGGGTTTCGATGGTCCACCGGACAAATTGCAAATCTATTTTTTTTTCAAAATGTAGTAACAAGTGAAAAGTTGAACATTTATGTGAACTTTTTTGCATCAAATATACTGAAGAATCGCCTTCTAAATGGGTCCAAGCAATTTTGGACACTCTGTAGAGATTGTGAACGAAGGAATTAATAGCGATAAAGCCTGATGTGCAATAATTGATAAGAATAATTAATGTAAACATATTACAGCAAGATTTCGGGCTACTACAGCCGGGTTGAGTAATTTAGTAATGTTTCCGTAAATTATGGAAACCCTTACATGTCAGGAGAATTTAAGGGATAGTTGTACATAATTCGTATAACTAGTATATTATTAACATAGGTTAAGTTAAACCAGTGTCGGCCTGGTCATATTGTGAGGCCTCCCGGGAAATGCATGTAGTGCTCCCAACGTTACCGGTGGTAATATACTAAATTCAGTTATTACCATAATCATTTAAAAATTCAAGCTACTTTTATACCGACGTAAAATCGCAACGAAGTGGATTATTACTTCTATGCAATTTAATTTAACTTCATTTGTTGTTGTAGACCAGAAGGTAGCAAACGAAACCGTATCTAATCTATTGCAAAAATCATTTGGTAAATTAAAAATTCTTTCGATTCATAAAGATGTGTTGAGTAATGATATTAAATTAAAATTGTGTGACTCTCTAATTCTTTCATATTTATCGTATTGTGACGTAGTATATTGGCCTGCTTTGTTGCAACAAGATAAAAATAATCTACAAAAATTTCAAAATACGTGTATAAGATTTTGTTACAATCTTCGCAAATTTGATCATGTAACGGATAAATTCAATGAGTCTAAGTGGTTAACACTTAGTGAAAGATTTCAAGTTCATCTAGCATGCCTTATTTTTAAAATTAATTCTACCCAGATGCCCTCATATCTACAAAATAAGCTTATTAAAGGCAGTGATATTCATGCTTGTTCTACACGCCATTGTCAGTTGTTTAGTGTACCCAAGCATAATTCTTCCCTATTTCAACGCTCATTTAGCTATAACGCCGCAAAAATCTTTAACGATTTGCCTGAAAAACTTAAAGAACTCACTTCTGTGATAAGCTTTAGAAAACAGATCAAAACCTATATACTTAGTAAAAGAAACTATGTTGTTTTATAAATTATGCGCACCGTTTGCTGACTTGTAGAAGCCAACCAAATATTACATTAGTTTATTCGAAGAGATGGTTATATGGAAGAGCAACCCAGTTGAATATCGCCATCTCCTTTATTGTTTAACTGTAACATATTTTTTGAATGCAAAAATAAACACATTTTATTATTATTATTATTATTATTATTATTATTATTATTATTATTATTATTATTATTATATAGTTTAAGGCAGCTGATTTCTGTAGATATCGATTTTCTTAATGAAACTTGATTTAAATGAATGACTAATGATAATGTAATACGTTTGTAAATTGTCCAAGACCAAGTTAATAAATATAAATATTCAAATTAAAAGATTCAATAAAATAAAAACATTTTTATTCGCTATTTAAAGGGCCGTATCTCGGTAATGGCGCATTCCCGGACCCACATTAATAAGAAATTTTCATATATTTTCATTGTCGGTATGCCGCATTAAATCTCAGACGCTTACCTCGAACTTTGAACCCAGAATTATTGTAATAAATACTAACTAATAAATAAATTCGAGAATCATGAGTTTCAATTTTCAGAATCAATTTTCTCGAAAACGGTTCATTCCATCGAGATGAACTATGAATACCTTTTTTACGTAGAAAATTTTGAAATTCTATAGTTTTGAACGAAAACCGTAATGAGCTGAAACGTAAAAAATGGGGTTATTTTAGCTCTTAACCTTCCCGGTATGTGACGCCCCTGACAAAAAATTTAAATTCTGAATTCTGTGCATTTTCGACATTTGATTGTTAACGGTTTCGGAAATATTGCGAACGAACCGTCTTCATGGTGCCCCATTCGAAGGGGCGTAGCTTCTTTAGAGAACATTTCCGGACTCACGTTGATAGGAACTTTTTGTCTTATTTTTATCCGAGGACTACGCCCCTAGAAGGTTTACGTTAACTTTTGAAACACCATGTAGAAACAAATATTTTTAACACCCAGTACAATAACAATTTATTTCAAAAATATAGTGGCAAAATATTTTAGAATGTAATACAAGTCCCTTGGAGGCTTAACTGACGCCAAAAAATACAGGGTAGGTATTCCATTTAAAAATATCATGCTTTCTTGTGTAACTCACTTTTGTGACATCTTGTATAGCTGAAAATAATTTTACGTTATAGTAGGCATGAAACATTGAAAGTTTTGTTAAGAAAGTTTTTTTTTGTAAAGTTAGCCGTTTTTGCACAATCTTCCGAAGGAACACTAACTGGACTCATAATTTTAATGATTAACAATAAACTGTTTTTTGCAAATGGAGTGATGTACATAAATAAATAAATAATACAGGGTTTTTGAAGAATATTTTTCACTGAAATTTGATTATTAGAGAGATATATCTTATCCAGTGTGTTTGTTTTACTAGTGATATGTTAATTTATCATCGATTACTGCTCAACATACACAAACACAATGCCGACGAATATGAACATACTTTATCACAGTTTTACAACTACCTATTTTAAAACTTTAGTCTGGGCAAAGGTAAACCAAATCCTTTTATATTTAAGACTGATTTATTACAGATGTCTGTTTGCTTCATTAAAACTCTAGCAAGCAGTTGGTTCGACTTGAAACTTAGCGATTTTAAAGCATATTAGATTTGTAGCCGAGCATTAACAACCAAATCAAATTAATTTCACAAAGTAATGACAAAACCATAACATTTGCTCAATCTCTATAATACTTAATCCTCCTAATTTGAACTTAACAGCTATAAAGTTTTATTGAAGGTTTGACAAATACCTTGATAAGTCAATCATAAGCCAATAAAGATAATTTAATTTTAATGTAAGTTCTTGAAAGAAATTCAAAAACTTTCTTTAAGACAAGGCTATCTCTAAGTGAATTTGGCATTTAATAAATCAGGCATAAATCTAAAAAGCATTTAAATTTTTACTAGGGTGGGCATGGTTTACATATCTGGTGTAAACCGTTACATCTTAAAATAATGTTTAGTCATGCCAGAACAAACTTTATATGAGAACAATGTTGTTCTATGTATGAAGTAATACATTATATTTATAATTTACCATTTTCTACAAAAATTGAAGATACCCCGCTCTCCCATCTACAGTGTGTCCCGTCTCAAGTGGACATACCTTGATATTTCGGTTAATATAAGACAGACTGATTTCAAATTTTTCTCAGTTATGAAACTCTTCAGGGCGCAACTTTTCATGCCTTTCAATATGTTTTCAATTGTCATACCAATGTACTGTATCCACTCGAAAATTATATTTTTCTTTATTTTAGTTAGCGTTAGAAATGCAGCAAAAATTTATTAAGAAATCTTGTTCAGAACCAAAAAATATATCTAGATATCGAATTTCATCAAAATATGAGAATTTTGATTATTTTCGAGACTTTTGCAATAATCCAGAAATGTACTTAAATCTTACAGAGATTTTAACAAAGATTGCCGTGGAAACAAAAAGTATTTAAAATCAGTTTATTACTTCCACATCCACGTAGTGGATTGGAAGTATAGTAATCGCAAAAAAATTTTCAAAAATTTTTATTCGTGAAATAGGTTTAGAATGTCATGAAACGTCGAGATTTTAAATTTGAGCGAAAAAAAAATTTTCTGTCTGTCTGTCGGTCTGTCTGTCGGTCTGTCGGTCTGTCTGTAACTTTTTTTGTCCGCACGCTTTCTCCGGGACGGTTTAAGATATTGACCTGAAATTTTGTACACGTATATATTATAACGAGATCTGGAACTGGATTGTTTTTTGAGGAAATCCGGTGAAGGGTTGGGGGTTAAATAGGGGTAAATAGGGGGAAATAAGTAAAGCAAGCTTGTAAGAGTACAGAAACTTGAAATTCGGTGTATGTACTAGAAGTTAAGGCCTCAGATTTTTTTATAATATTTTTCAACCCCCCACCACCCCTATCCCATTAAAGGGGTTAATAAAATAAAGTTGAGATATTCATTTGAAATTTCGTACACGTATGTATTATAACGATGTCTAGAATTAGATTATATTTTGGGATGATTCCGTTGAAGGGTTGGGGGTTAATTTGGGGTAAATAGAGGAATATAAGTAAAACAAGTTGGTAAGAGTACAGAAACTTGAAATTCGGTGTATGTACTAGAAGCCAAAGCGTCAGATTTTTTAATAATATTTTTCAACCCCCACCACCCCTACTCCAATTTTAAAAGGGTTGATAAAATAAAATTGAGATATTCATTTGAAATTTGGTATTATAACGACGTCTGAAACTAGATCATAATTTGAGATGATGCCGTTGAAGGGTTGGGGGTTAAATAGGGACAAATAGGGGAAAATAAGTAAAGTAAGCTGGTAAGACTACAGAAATTTGGGATTCGGTGTATATACTAGAAACCAAGGCCTCAGATTTCTTTCTAATATTTTTCAAACTCTACCACCTCCGCTTCATTATTAATGGGATTGATAACATCAAATTGAGATATTCACTTGAAAGTTAGTACACGTATGTATTATAACGACATCTGGAACTAGATTATATTTTGAGATAATTCCGTTGAAGGGTTGGGGGTTCAATAGGGGTAAATAGGGGAAAATAAATAAAGCAAGCTGGTAAGACTACAGAAACTTGAAATTCGGTGTATGTACTAGAAGCCAAGGTCTCAGATTATCCCCCACCACCCCTACTTCATTATTAAAAGGGTTGATAAAATAAAATCGAGATATTCATTTGAAATTTGGTACAAGTATGAATTATAACGACATCTGGAACTAGATTATACTTTGAGATGATTCCGTTGAAGGGTTGGGGGTTATTTAGGGGTCAATAGGGGGAAATAAGTAAAGCAAGCTGGTATGAGTACAGAAACTTGAAATTCGGTGTATGTACAAGAAGTTAAGGCCTCAGATTTTTTTATAATATTTTTCAACCCCCCCACCACCCCTACCCCATTAATGGGGTTGACAAAATAAAGTTGAGATATTCATTTGAAATTTCGTACACGTATGTATTATAACGACGTCTGGAATTAGTTTATATTTTGAGATGATTCCGTTAAAGGGTTGGGGGTTAATTTGGGGTAAATAGAGGAATATAACTAAACCGTTGGTAAGACTACAGAAACTTGAAATTCGGTGTATGTACTAGAAGCCACAGCGTCAGATTTTCTTATAATATTTTTCAACCCAACCACCCCTACTCCAATATGAAAAGGGTTGATAAAATAAAATTGAGATATTCATTTGAAATTTGGTATTATAACGACGTCTGAAACTAGATCATAATTTGAGATGATGCCGTTGAAGGGTTGGGGGTTAAATAGGGACAAATAGGGGAAAATAAGTAAAGTAAGCTGGTAAGACTACAGAAATTTGGGATTCGGTGTATATACTAGAAACCAAGGCCTCAGATTTCTTTCTAATATTTTTCAAACTCTACCACCTCCGCTTCATTATTAATGGGATTGATAACATCAAATTGAGATATTCACTTGAAAGTTAGTACACGTATGTATTGTAGTGACATCTGATTGAGATGACTCCATTGAGGTGGTAGGTTGTAAATATTGGAAAATAAGTACGGTAAACTAGAAACTTCATTTTTAACGTATATGGTAGAAACCAACTCCTCAAACTTTTCTATGACATCTACCCCAAATATTATTAAAATTCTATGACCAATAATTTCCACATACTAGAGTGCAAATATAGTCAAGATGTTTCCTTTAAAGTGACTTGGACGAATAATCTGGATGTGGAAGTAGTGATTCCTTAGGCAGCGGTTTTATAAATTTAAATACAGTAATTAAGTAATTAAATGTAGCTCTTTTCAACTAAACCACCATTAATAGCAAGTTTTGAAATTTATCAAAATTCTCAGATTTTGATAAAATTTGGCTTCTAGGTATATTTCTTGATTCTGAACAAGTTTTCCCAACAAATTTTTGCTGTAGCTCTAGCGCTAACTAAAATATTGAAAAATCTCATTTTTGAGTGGACACAGTGTGTTGGTGTGGCAACTGAAATTATATCAAAAATCATGAAAAGATGCGCCCTGAAGAGTTTCATAGCTGAGAAAAATTTGAATCCAATTTGTTGAATAATATCCGACATATAAAGGTATGTCCACTTGAGATGGGGCATATTGTATACGTAAGCGGCGAAGCTTTGAGGTTTTTTATGTGCATTAAATACATGTAGTGAACTATATGCACATTTTCCATTTCGTGCATTAGTATGGTCATATTATTAGTATAGTTAACGTAATTTTCGGTTGTTGTGCATTTTAAAACCGCTCCATCAATAAGAAAACTCAATTATTTCATTGACGTAGGGACGCATCACTTTTTAGTCCAGTCCTGGAAACCAAGTAGACAAGGCGAAAACCTCGCCTTCTTATGAAAAAAATGTCCCATACGATTTTTTTGCATATTCACGTTCGGGACATGCCCAAGAGTTAGCCAGATTTTTTGGTCATTCTAAACAGAAGAGGTCTCTTATCATTTTGTAGTAAAGTTGATCGTTTCCGACTTATAAACAATTTAATGTTTGGCCAAAAACGGCCATTTTCAAGATTGAAATACAAAAATGAATTTTTTAAGTTCGCCAAAATTTTTCATCATCAAATCATTCTTTGAACACCCATTAACAACATCCTGAAGTGTAAGTGAAGATTTTCAAAATCTTAAATTTTTAACTGTTAAATGGACGTTTTTAGCCGGGCGCGCGCTCTTTTCATTGTTTATAAGTCGGAAATGGTCAAATTGACGAAAAAACGACAAGAAACTTTTTTGTTTAAAATGTCAAGTAAGATCTAAAATTCTGGTCAAAAAAGCGATTTTTGTAATTTGTTTAAACAATTTTTTTTAAACAAATGACAAAAATCGCTTATTTTGACCCGAATTAATTTTTCTAAGTGTTCTTGGTCATTTTAAACATAAAAGGTCTCCTGTCATTTTTTCGTAAAGTTGACCGTTTCCGACTTATAAACAATTGAAAGAGCGCGCGCCCGTCCAAAAACGTCTAGTTGGAGTTTGGAGTTTGTGGGAGGGCAGTCACAAAGAGTGACCGCAGCACCTTTGCCCCATTGGGCCCCTTGTACATCCTTCCGAGGGGTACAAGATTCCACTTAGGCCTCCAACCATCCTAATCTTGTGAAAAAGGTGGTGATGCTGCCTAGGGGAATATCCCTCAAGTCGACCAAAGTAGGCCAACGTTCTCCCAAAATGGATTCTCTGCTAGAGGAGACTGCCGGTCAACACAGAGTACGTGTTGGACCGTCTCGTCTTCTTGTTCACAGCCTCTGCATAGGGGTGTGTCGTTTAACTTCATGTTATAAAGGTACTTTCTCAGCTGGCAATGACCAGTAAGAATTCCTGTCGCGAAACGCAGGTTCTTCCTGGACATTCCCAGGTAGGTCATCGTTGTATCCTTGTCGGGGTATCTAAGCAGATTCCTGGCCAACTGACAACTTTGAGTTTCGTCCCACAGTTTTTTTAATTTTCTGTGGGAGTTTTCTTTAATCATTAGCATTATTGCTGAGGTCGGCAGTATGTTAGAAGGACCAGGTCCAAGTATACTTAGACTGGCTGCCTTCTTAGCCAGACTGTCAGCTTTCCTGTAGCCTCTGCACTGTGCATGCCTTTTGACCCAGAATAGAATGACACTGTTCATGCTGGAGGCGCCCTCAAGTGCTTGATGGTATTCCCATACTGACCCTGTTATTATTTTGTGTATCTGTAGGGCCAGTAGTGATTGTCTACTATCAGTGTAGATTCTGATTGTTTTTCCCGTTATTTGTCTACGGGAAATTTCTTTTGCGGTTATTCCCGCCAGTTCTGTTTGTGTTATACTGGCTTGTTTGTCCATAGCCCATTTAATTTCAATTTGCAGATTCCTGGAGTATACCCCACAACCTGTTCCTTCTTTCTTTTTCGATTCGACTGTGAAGATGTTAACTGTTCCTTCACTGACAGCCTCATTGCTACTGTTTGTGTGTATTGCATAGGGTCTATCAAAGATGAACTGTGAAGAAATATCATCTGCGCGTACCTGCAGAAGTGGCATCTGTTTGATTGCCTCATTCCACAGCCGACATCTGGTCGCTCCACATCTTATGTTTGGCTGTATACCAACGGATTTGAGACGTGCCGTAGTAGTTAGGGCCACCTCTTCTAGATATATGTCTAGTGGTGGCAGGCACAGCATCACTTCCATTGCTCTTGTTGGTGTCGTTCTCATAGCTCCAATTATGTTTAAACAGGCTACTCGTTGTACCTGGCTGAGCTTACGTTTCGCTACAGTCTGCTGACTCTTAGGCCACCAGGCAATGGCTCCATAAGCTATCATCGCCACTTTGGGTTTCATTTCCCAGGTTTTCCCTATGGTTCTGCGGCACTGCTCAAAAGAGTTGTAAGCCTTCTTTACTCTTCTCTCTAAATGAAGATTCCAAATTAGTTTGGCATCAAAAGTTACTCCAAGGTATTTTACTTCTGATACGAAACTTAGTGTGGTGTTTAGGAGAACGGGTGCCGTCATTGGGCCCAATTTCCTTTTCCTTGCGAATAGGACCAGCTCTGTCTTCCTGGGGTTGATTGACAGAGAGTGTTCTCTACACCATCTTTCGATTATTCTCAGGGCCATCTGCATTCGATCACAGAGGACTCCTTCGAATTTACCACTAAGCAGTATCGTTAGATCATCTCAAAAACGTCTAATTAACAATTAAAAATTGTAGCTTTAGAATGAAAAAATCTGCAGTTACTTTTCAGAATTTTGTTAATAGACGTTCAAAGATTATATAAAGATTTTGACCAACTCAAGGAATTAATTTTTTAATATTGTATTTCAACCTTGAAAATGGCCGCTTTTACGTTTTTTCAAACATTAAATTGTTTATTAGTCGGAAACGATCAACTTTAGGAAAATATGACAAGGGACCTTCTCTGTTTAGAATAACCAAAAAAATCTAAGAAACGATTTTTGCAATTTGTTAAAAAAAAATTAGTTCAAACAAATTGGGTACAGATTTTCGTCCGGAAAACTCATGATTCTTATTCGGGGGTGTGTCCGGAACGTGAATGTGCAAGATAGTAGTAAGGGGCATTTTTCTCATACGAAGGTGAGGTTTTCGCTTTGTCTAATTTTTTCTCTGCATATTTTATATTAAATAAAATTAAATATGTTAATTTCACTCAACGAATTTTTTATCTAACTACGATTTTTTTTGTTCTCAATATTATTCAGTAAAACACTTAAACACTTAAACAATTAAACCCTTTTAATGGAAATGTCACAGCACTCGTTAATGCCAATGAACCAATAAAACTGCAGTAGTAATTATTCGATATATTTTAAAATAAATTCCAATTCAAATGTCACGGTGTTTATAAAACTGCAGGTTTCATACAACACCACACTTTAAACAGGAATGCACTTCTCATAATGCTATTAAAATACACACGTCAATCTATCACAGAACAGCATGTTATTGTACGTAAGCCTGATAATGATGCTTCAAAACACGAACCATATTGTTGTAATTTTCAGGAGCTACCCAAACATGAGGAAAATAGGTTTCGTAATGAACGTCATTTTAATAAATAATGACCAGAGCGGTCATGAGTTATTAAACCGATTATTTATGAAAGTATGACAATTGTTTACTAAGCACTATACTGTGTGTCTGTCCGTACATCTTGTTGTGTTTATTGACAACAGCTAAACAAACAGCAGTGTGTTTTTTCAGTTTTATATGAATATTTAGCACAATTAATGATAAAAATATACCAACACAGCAGATTGGCCAGTTATCTCCACTGGGTCATGTGTAAGCAGTACCATATACGGGTGCTGGTTAAATACTCAGACCTGCAAAAAAGCACTTTTTATATATTTTTTTTTAACCCAAGTAGGTGATTCCGAAGGGTTTTGATGTGCTGAACATAATAGACCAGTCATTATTTAAAATTATTCATTGTTTATTAAAATTCACAGTTGAAATCCTTGAAAATATCAGATATAATGTTACATTAATAAATTAAGTAATTAGAAATCGTTGCAGAATTGGGTTTGCAAAAAACATGTGAAAATAGTTAATTTTCCAAGTATTAAATATTAGGTTTGAAATGGTTTCAGCAAAAAAAAGTGATTACTACCATATTTTTTAATATAAACAAGTTGATTAATTAGATTCAAGTGACATTTATGGAATAGAAAATCTTATAATAAAAAAATGTATTTATACAGTATTTACATTTAAATTTACATAAAAAAGTTTGTAAACTATACAAATTAAAAATTCATGAAAATTACTACAATCATTTTTACAATATTTTTATTTACATTTATCACACTTATTAGAAATACAATCAATTGTCCATTGGTCTTTGCCTCTTTGATGGCAGTTCTTCATCGTCAGATTCGACAAAACTTTAGGATTCTGGTGAATCTGTGAAATCTTTAATACCGCCATCGTCTTCAAATCCAATATTTTGCATAATATTAATTATCGGTTCATCGTGTATAATTTCTTCTGAATCACTATTTTACATACTATATAAAAAGTCATTAACTTAGTAGGTTTGTTAATCTTATTTATACATTTTTGCATTGAAATGTTTGTCATACTATCAATATATAAAAATAAACCTGGTTTAACAGAAGTGAAATTTATTGATTTGAGCAAAGTCAATTTTTCTCTAAGTATTTAATGAAAACTGATTATTTTTTATCTTATATTTTTCAAGAATTTCAACCGTGAATTTTAATAGATAATAAAAAAATTTAAACAATGATTGAAAAATAACTTTTTAAAATCTAGTTTTTTCAGTTTTTCGCATTTCCTGGCAAATTTTCCCATAGTAATGTTAATTTTTTTACACCATGGAAAATAATGACGACTGTTTTTTTTAACTGTTTCCAGCACACTGGTATTTTCGGGTGAAAATGATGTCTCCATTTTAGTTTCAAATCACAATAAAACGTAAAAATAAATGTTCTTATTCAAAAATATTACAGCATGTTTGGGGCATAAAAAGGTAAGCTTTCACCAAATTACGTGAAAAGGAAAAAAAAATTGTGGGAGATAAAAATAAAAAATCGGTAAAGGTATTTACACAGAACTTCCCTCTTTATTTGTGCATGGCGGTCACTCTAGAAAATTAATAATTACGAAGTGACATTGAAAATAATCGGAATATAATTATCACTATTATTACAAAGAACATTTGATAAGTTTTGGTCAAAAAAATATACAGATTGCTCATCCAACAGCAAAAGTTCAATACTAAATAACAGGTGCCAAATATGGAAGGCTTGGGCAAATAATTACCTTTATAAATGTCCACCATAACTGAATTATTTCTTGGGATAACCACTCTGTACATTTTTCAATAATAGTATAATAGGTGCATATGCCTAATATTATTGCCATCTGTCACATTTTCAATTCCACATACACGTAGTGGAGTGGAAGTATAGTGGTAGTTAAAAAATTTCAATTTTTTTTCAATTTTTTAAAAATGTTTTTAAATAAATTTTCAAAATTTTTTTCTTCTGAAATAGGTTTAGAAAGCCATGACACGTGGAAATTTTAAATTTGAGCAAAAAGGAAAGTTTCCTTCTATTCTACAGTGTTTTTTTTTTAATTGGTTTAGGATGCCATGAAACGTGAAAAGTTTAAATTTGAGCAAAGAAAAAAAAATTCCATTTATTTTAGTGGTAAAAATTTTTTCAAAAATGTTGGTGAAAAAAATTTTCAAATTTTTTTTTCTCAAATAGGTTTAGAATGTCAGTCATGTCAAACGTGAAAATTTTTAATTTGAGGAAAAAAAAATTCCATCTATTCTAGTGATAAATGGTAAAAATTTTCTTTTCCGAAATAGGTTTGGAATGTCATGAAACGTGGAAATTTTAAATTTGAGCAAAAAATTTTTGTGATAAATAGGTTAAAATTATTTGCAAAAAATTTTTTTTCAAAAAAATATTTAATCAAAATAATTTTTTTTGTTTGAATAGGTTTAGAATGGCATGAAATCGTGAAAATTTTATATTTGAACAAAGAAAAGAAATCAGTCTGTATTATTAGCGGTAAAATTTTTTCAAAAATAGTAAAAACATTTTCTAAATTTTTTTTTTAATAGGTTTAGAATGCCATGAAACGTGGAAATTTTAAATTTGAACAAAGACAAACAAATTTTTTAGTGGTAAAACATTTTTCAAAAATGTTGGTGAAAAAAATTTTCAATTTTTTTTTCTGAAATAGGTTCAGCATGTCATGAAACGTGGAAATTTTAAATTTGAGAAAAAAAAAATTTGTTTCATTATTTATTCCCTTTAGACGATCCACCCTGTATATTTTCCAGTGAAAGTTCTACCATTTCTTCGCTGACAGTAGGGTAAACTACCTACCTACTTTGACAGCACTCTGTCAAGTAGTTTTTTAGTAAATGCACCAACAGACAGACAGGCAGACAGACACAGACAGAGACAGACTAACGGAATTGAAAAACCTATATTTTCGTAATCTCCGTGTTCTGAAACGTCAGAATCCGAAAAAATCTTGAAGGGTGATTTTTGCTCGAATACAATACTTCCCTTCGGTATGCGTCGTTTTTCTGATTGTAATATAATTATGTCTATATGATAGCCGTCTCTGGCGCCGAGTTAAAATACCCGAACCTTGATTATAACTGACAGGGAAATTCATCCCAATCTAATCGACTAGATATCGTTGTTCATAAAAAATTGGAAAAATCCTGATAGATGATAGATGTGTCCGTCAGTCCGTCCTAAATGATATCAACCTGATGCTCAAGGAAGCTGGAAAGTTGAGCTAATACAAAGACCTCAAAATAGAAGTAAGCAGAATGTGAAATGCAAAGACCACAGTCGTGCCAATCATTGTAGGAGCAAGAAGTGCAGAAAATCATCTCTTTGTGATTCCTTGTTGAGATCTGGACTCTGATCTGTTGGAGAAGACATTACCGATTTCTTTAAAAGTGCCAATAACTTGGAACGGATTCCGACAGAGCTACATTCCTTGAATGCCAAAAAATCAGTAAAATTCCTCTCCAAAGAGAAGTGCAAGATTCCATAATAATAATAAAAGTCTTTGTAAGAATAGAATCAACGTAAGACATTATCACAAAATACTATTAATTATCACGAATAAGTAAACATATATCATTTTTATAGAAGCATAATAAAAATATACAGGGTGTAATAAGTTTCATGTCATTAAAAAACTGGTGGGAGGGAACGACAAGACAAACAACAAAACCTATATAACATGGGGTCTAAAGCTCATAGTTTTGGAGAACAAAAATAAACAAAAATTTCCAAAATACTTAATAACATACTTTGAGAACTGCTGGCATATTGGGGTAGGCTTTATTTCCTCGCCTCTTGTCGCACATGATACTGTGACATTCGTGCAAATTAGTATGGTGAGCCTAAGAGAAAATTAGGCCGCGACGGGGGTCATCGAAAAGCATGCCTACAAAGCAGTTAAAGGCGACCGACAGAGGACACCACCTTGTTTTTTGCTTCTTCAAATTATCTTATTACGGTGCTACACTCTCCCTTGTAATATCCTCAAGTAATAATTTCAGTTTGTGACTTGGTAAACAACGTACACACAACGCGACCTACCCGTTCCTTGGTTTTGTCTGTTGCTTTCGTTCTTTTTAAATTTTGGGCCACTTATGTTAAGACTTATTTGATTAACTTATCATTCAAGTTGTTAGTACTTGGTTACGTAAGACACTACTTCTCGTTCGTGCTTTTTGTGTTACTTTTTGGATTTTGGACCAAGTCTTTCTTTTTGTTTTCTTCACTGATAACGTTAATTCACAGTTCAGTGTGGTGTTTTAAGACGAAGATTCAGGACATTATGTGAGATTACACTTATCCAGAGCTCGCGAATGTGCACTTGGTGTATGGAGAAAGTGGTGGAAATGCAGCTGGTACGGAAGAGCTTCATCGTTTAAGGTTCCCTAATCGACGTCATCCTTGTGCTCGTCCATTTATTAGTATTGACCAGCGTCTTCGAGAAACAGGTCGTCTCGATGGACATGGAGGAGAACGAGGTCTACAACGCAAAGAAAGGGTAATTGACGCAGAGGTTCAAACTTTGGAACTTGTAGAAGAGGATCCAACTTTAAGCACCCGCGATATTGCGATCCGTGTGGGAGCATCCCATCTTGTGGTTTGGAGGACATTGAGAGATATGAACTTACATCCCTATCACTATCAACGTGCCCAAGCACTCTAACCTCAAGATTTTGCAGAGCGAATGCAATTTTGTAGGTGGATTTTAAGGAACACGCGACAAATGAGAATTTTTTTAAATGTTCTGTGTTTCTCCGATGAGTCGTGTTTTACCAGAAATGGAGTGTTTAATTTTAAAAATATGCACCATTGGGCAGACAAAAATCTACGTGTAATAAGAAGAGCGCATTTTCAAACGGTTCAGCGTTAATTTGTGGGCAGGAATTTGTGGTAATGAAATAATTACAATAATATGGAATTACCGCTAGATTAAATGGTGATATATACTTAAATTTTTTGCAACAAACGTTGCCAAATTTGCTGAAACATGTACCCTTGGCTACGCGCAGAAGAATGTGGTATTTGCACGATGTCGCGTCCATTTTAGTCTGGCTGTTCGAAATTTTTTGAACAGAAAGTTTCCTCGACGATGGATTGGACGTAGCGGACCAGTACCATGGCCCCAGTCCATGGCCGGCTAGATCGCCCGACTTAGATCCAATGGACTTTTATTTTTGGGGGCACTTTAAATCTCCGGTTTACCGTGATCCAATTGACACTTTAGAATAATTGCAGCAACGTATTTTAATGTGCATAGAAACCAGAAAAAATTATCCTAATTTACCAAATGTGCAACGGAGTGCGTATGTCCTTAGTTCGACGTGCCGAAATGTGTATACGTGGAGGTGGACGTCATTTCGAACAATTTTTGTTCAAGCATTGTTCAGTTATTGGGTGTTGCCTATTGAGCATTAAAGGTATGATTATTATTATTAATATTATTAGTATTCGCTGTCTTGTTTTGATCTCTTTATTATTGTTTACATTGATTTTCATAGAGACCAAAGACTCGATTTTTAGTTTTCGATACCTGATTGGGAAAAATTATGCGCTCAATTCGTTAAAAAAATAAGATTTTTTCCCAACTTAAAATACACAACTATTTTCTGTTATCGTATATCGGACGTTCGTTTTTCAATTTCATAAAATAATTACTAATTTTTTAAGCTTTTAGCACAATTTTACAAATGTTAATAAACCAGTTTTAAATTTTATAAATTCTTATAAACGACAATATAAGCTACAATAACTTTGTTCCAAATTGAAAAACACATGTAAACAAATCCTATTTAAACCCCTGCGGCCATACTATACTTGCGTTGTGCCGAAAGAGATGGAATTATTTACATTTTCATATTAGTGGTATAAAAAGTTCGGTACAAGTAATCCCATCAAAGTGCCTCACTTCTTCCAGTGGGAACACAAGTCGGGTATTACAGTTTTTTATTATTTCTAATATTCGAAACTATACCATCCATCGACCCTGAAAAACAGTGGTTCTCAAATGTTTCCTGCCTTAACATTCAAATTTTAAATCTAGGTCAGTTTTTCAAAGTGCCCCTAGAGAAAAAAGTCAGATAGGTTTTTGTTTGTCTAGTCGGTCCCTATTACAAGTTTTTGTTAATGACATGAAACTAATTACACCCTGTATATACCCATTATGTACAGTACAATTGTATTCATATTGTTCTTTTTAATCTAAATTAATCTGTCTCTCATTTTCCTATAGCAATGATATAAGTTTGATACTTATCTATCAGTTTTTGTAAAAGATGAAATAATTGCTAGTGTTTTCTGGTAATATATTCCTTTGATTCTATTTTATAGAACGTATACAGCTTAAGAATATTTCAATGGCATCTAATTATGGCTTAATCTAAAAGACAAAGTTAATGTTTAATAATAATAATATGGCATTGGGTAGAGGTATTTTATTTTACGAGAGCTGTAACATATTCAGAAGATATTATCAAATTCCACTGAATCGGGATATACTATTGCATAAATCACATATTACCTCTATGCATTTTATGACGTCAGTTCTCAAAAACCGCTGCCTAAGGAATCACTACCTCCACATCCAGATTTTTCATTCAAGTCATTTTAAAGGAAACATCTTGACTAGATTTGCATTCTAGTATGTGGAAATTATTGGTCACAGGATTTTAATAATATTTGGCGCAGATGTCATAGAAAAGTTTGAGGTGTTGGTTTCTACCATATACGATAAAAATGACGTTTCTAGTTTACCCTGCTTATTTTCCCCTATTCACAACCTGCCACCTACCACCCCTTCAATGGAATCATCTCAATCTGATGTCATTACAATACAGAATTTTACTAACTTTCAAGTGAATATTTCAATTGTACGTTATCAATCCCATTAATAATGGAGTTAGCGGGGTTTGAAAACTATTAGAAGGAAATCTGAGGCCTTGGTTTCTAGTATATACACCAAATCCCAAATTTCTGTACTCTTACCAGCTTGATTTACTTATTTCCTTCTATATTTAACCCCCTACACCAGAATTATCTCAAAATATAATCTAGTTCCAGATGTCGTTATAATATATACGTCTACCATATTTCAAGTTAATATCTCAATTTTATTTTATCAATCTCTTTAATAATGGAATAAGTGTGGTGGGGGGTTGAAAAATATTATTCAAAAATCTGAGGCCTTGGTTTCTAGGACATACACCGAATATCAAGTTTATGTACTCTTACCAGTTCGCTTTACTTACTTTTCCCTATTTACCTCTACTTACCCCCCACTCCTTCAACGCAATTATGTCAAAATATAATCTAGTTCCAAATGTCGTTATAATACATACGTGTACCAAATTTCAAGTGGACATCTAAATTTAATTTTATCAACTCTTTTAATAAGGGGGTGGTGATGGTGGGGGGGGTGGAAACTATTATAAAAAAAACCTGAGGCCTTCGCTTCTAGTATATACACCAAATCCCAAATTTCTGTACTCTTACCAGCTTGCTTTACTTATTTTCCCCTATCTACCTCTATTTAACCTCCAACCCTTCAACGGAATCGTCTCAAAATATAATCAAGTTCCAGTTGTAGTTCTAATACATACGTGTACCAAATTTCAAGTGAATATCTCAATTTTATTTTATCAACCGCTTTAATAATGGAGTAGGGGTATTGGGGGGTTGAAAAATATTATAAAAATCTGAGGCCTTGGTTTATAGTACATACACCGAATTTCAAGTTTCTGTACTCTTACCAGTTTGCTTTACTTATTTTCCCCTATTTACCCCTATTAATCTCCAACCCTTCAATGGAATCATCTCAAAATATAATCTAGTTCCAGATATCGTTATGGTACATATGTGTACCAAATTTTAAGTGAATATTTCAATTTTATTTTATCAACCCCTTTAATAATGAAGTAGGGGTGATGGGGGGATTGAAAAATATTATAAATAATCTGAGAGCTTGGCTTCTAGTATATACACTGAATTTCATGTTTCTGTACTCTTACAAACTCGCTTTACTTATTTTTCCCTATTTACCCCCATATAACACCCAACCCTTCAACGGAATCATCTCAAAATATAATCTAATTCCAGATGTCGTTGTAATACATACGTCTACCAAATTTCAAGTGAATATCTCAATTTTGTTTTACCAACCCTTCCAATAATGGAGTAGGGGTGGTGGGGGTTTAAAAATATTATTAAAAAATCTGAAGCCTTGGCTTCTAGCACATATACTGAATTTCAAGTTTCTGTACTCTTACCAGCTTGCTTTACTTTCCTATTTACCCTATTCCCTATTTACCCCTATTTAACCCCCAACCCTTCATCAGAGTAATCTCAAAATATAATCTAGTTCCTGATGTCTTTATTATATATACGTGTACCAAATTTCAAGTAAATATATGAATTTTATTTTGTCAACCCCTTCAATAATGAATTGGGGGTGGGGCGGGGGGATGAAAAATATTATAAAAAATTTTGAGGCCTTGGCTTGTAGTAGATACATCGAATTTCAAGTTCCTGTACTCTTACCAGTTTGCTTTACATATTTCCCCCTATTTACCTGTATTTACCCCCCCAATCCTTCACCGGACACAAAACAATCCAGTTCCAGATCTTGTTATAATATATACATGTACAAAGTTTCAAGTGAATATCTTAATCCGTTCCGGAGAAAACGTGCGGACAAAAAAAAGTTGTAGACAGACAGACAGAAATTCTTTTTGCTCAAATTTTAAATCTCGACGTTTCATGACATTCTAAACCTATTTCACAAAAATTTAAAAAAATCTACGATTACTATACTTCCAATCCACTACGTGGATGTGGAAGTAAAATTAGACTCCAGACATATTGAACTACTTTGACGACAAGGAAAGACTATATAATCGTTTATTATGCTATTTCATACATTTAAGGGTCAAATTAATTGCCTTAGGACTTGATGGTCTCAGTGTGGCTTTATGGTATCATAATAATACATGTTATACTTGTTTATTTACCCATTGTCTGCAAAGGTTACTTTGTCAGTATATAAAAACGGTATATAACTCGATTTTAACCCTCTATACAAACTAAGACTAATAGTCCACGGAAATTAGCATTTGACCTGACAAAATTAGTAAAAATCTGAATTTTAACATTGTGATGTCGCGGTCGAGTGAGACTGTCGTATATGCAACGGCTGATATATGCATATGTAATATGGGTTGTAAATATCACAGGGCGTCGAGTTACCAGTTTTCATTTAAGGTCGAAATACAGCGGTGTCGCAATCGAGAGTGGATCGTAGCTATTTCCGGACGAAGCCAAGCCGAGCCCGGAAAACGTTTAGGTTTTATGTATGGTGTTATCATCTTCAATGTCCTGATGGTTGCAAAAATTGCGAAATTTGTGATTTTTTGCGCAGACGTTCTTTGAGGTGTCCCAAACCCAAATCCACAAAAATCCCAACATGTCTACCCAAGATATCGAAGGTCAAAGTTGTTTGCAAATATCTCGCGTCCAGTGGCGGCTCGTCAGGGGAGGCAGGGGAGGCTGAGCCTCCCCTTGGAAGAACCACCATATCTTCAAAAGTAATATCTTAAGAAATTTCTATTAGGTATATCTCAATTTTCAATATTTTTTATTGTTTATTATTCATTAATTAATTTTCAGTTTATATATAACATTTTTGCATTTCCTTTCCACAAACATACCTATAACGTTACAGTCCGGATAGTCTTTGTATGCATATTTTCCGGTCGGCCGGTCTTTTACAGAATGAACACTGCGGTTCGCTGGAGGCTAATACGAAATAGCTTCCAACTTTACCGCATTTACTTATAACATGAATGACCTTGAATTTCTTTGCGCTGTGTAGAATAGCAACACTTGGAATAGCCAAGTATGAGGCTAGCCTCCAGATCTCAGTTCTTTATAGCGCATGTGCACAGGTCATTCAAGAGTCAGGTGATTCATAAAGAAAACGAACTGACGTCTGACAGTTGCGTTTAGCCGGTTAAGAACACCTTGACGTATAAATACATAAAACATTTGATAGGCGGGCAAGAAATAAGTGCTCTAGCTGAAAATATTCCCAACAACATGTCTTGTTGTCCAGACGTGGTGGATTATTTGTTATTAAATGGATTTACTACTCTTATTTATGACGAAAAGGTAAGAATTAAAAGAAATGCCAGGTCTACACCAGCAATGCTTTCGTTAGTTTTTAAAAGTGGTAAACAAAACAGAGGGTTTTGTGATAACAATTATAAAAAAGTCTAGTGGTTAACGGCATCAACAGTTAGAAACAAATTATATTGTTGGAGATGTTTATTATTTACTAATGATCAATCCTCAATTTGGGGCAGGGCCGGATTTAATAATTTGCAAAATTTGTCGCGAGGTTTAGAAAGGCACGAAAAATCCCAGGAGCACATTTCATCTTGCATTAAATTCGAAATGTTTGGTAAACAAAATATTGTAAATTTCTTGGATTCTGCACATAAGAGAGAAATAGAAAATGTTAACGAAAAGGTCCGTGAGAATAGGGAAATATTAAAGAGGTTAATAGATGCCGTTATATAGTTATCTTCACAAGAAAATTCTTTCCGAGGACGTGACGAAAAACGAAAATCGTGCAATAAAGGAAATTTCAAAGAGCTGGTAGATTTTTTAAAAACTTATGACCCAAAATTAGAGAACTTTTTGAATAACGCCACTATTTTTTGAGACAATTCCGGTAAGCTTCTGTAGAATGATCATTTTCAGCACCTAAACGCATAAAAACATTTTTACTAGAAACAAAATGAGTCAAGACCGCCTTTCAAATGTATCACTTATTTCAATAGAAAAACGTTTTTTGTCAGAATTGAGGAAACGCGATTCATTTTATGATGAAATAATCAACCATTTTGCTAGTTCCAAAAATCGCAGGTTACCACTCATTTATAAAAATATTCAGGCTTTAAAGCAGAGATTAATATAGGTAGTTGTTATTTTAGAAAAAATATTTATTTGTGTTATTTATTTTTTAGGAAATATTTTTTATAATTCTCCATAATATAGAGTTCCGCGGTTATATTTTTTTTATATAACTTCTTTCTCAAAACTATTTTAATTTCTATTTAAACTTATAATTTTACACGCCTGGCAGTGATAATGAATACAATTTTTTGTTTGTAGAAAAACACTTTAATTTTTTTACCAAAACTATTTTTATTTTTATTAAAAGTTATATAATTTAATTACAAGTGGGATAGTAGGACTCCTTTGGATACCGATACTCGAGTCATAGGAACGAGAATTTCATGAGAATGATTTTTTCATCTCATCATATTTTCTATTTCCTTTTCATTCTATTCTTTTATTAGTTCTATTCTCTCAAGTCGTGAATCGGTATCCTGGCGAACAACCCACGGCAAAAAAATGTAACGCGCCGTTGTAATACCTCAGGGGTGGTGGGGAAATGTACAAATTGTAGTCATATTGCACATCAGTTGTCTTTCAGAATATCAAGCCTCCTCTGCAGACAATATCACGAGCCGCCACTGCTCGCGTCCTATGCATTGGATGCCCATGAGGCCAATGTAAAAGTTGCAGAGAATTAAATTATCTACAAGTCATATTTTTTATTTTTTACCAGTCCCCTTTTCGGGTATTCAGCGAATACCTCGCTCCCTATGTATTGATCTGCGACTAAGTCTACATACACATATTTGTAAAAGAACTCATTTTTTTTAACTTCGACCTTGAATATCTCGAAAAGGGCTAGGTTTTGGGAAAAATGCAAAATAGCAATCTTGTAGGTAATTGAATTTTCTACAACTTTCATGTTGCTGTCTGATTTTTTGGCGCGATATATCCGGGAAAAACTATGTGTTTGAAACTTTGACCTTGAATATCTCAAAAAGGAAAGGAGGCGATTGGTAAAAAATAAAAAAGACAACTTGTAGATAATTTAATGCTCTACAACTTTCACATTGACCTCATAGGCATTTGATGCATAGCAAGCGACTTATTTGTAAGAACCTTTGACCTTCAATATCTTGAGTAGTCATATTGGGATTTTTGTGATTTATGTGTGGATGTGGGTTTGGGACACCTCAAAGAAAGTCTGTGCAAAAATTCAGATTTTTACTAATTTTGTTCAGGTTTCCTCCTTTTTTTGCTAATTTAAATGGGCTATAACCAAATCAACATTTGCGTAGCATGTAGTAGTTTTTACAGACTCATCACCTCATTTTTTATAGTTCAGAAGTAATAAAGGAATAAATGTTTAATAAGATATTTTCGAATATTTTGAGCATGTAGCAAATCATTTTCATACACCCAATGAAAAAACAAACAACCGGCTTCAACATTATCAAAGCTTGCAATAGGTGAGATTTTACATTCAATTTATTTTTACTTTTTAATAATTCTTAATTTTGAAATGTAAAAAAATGTTTTACTATTGTTTTGTCACAACGAGGTATCTTCTACATAGGGCTAAGTACTACTATATTTTTTTACTTTTTATTGGGTATTTTGCCACTGAAAAATATTAAAAAATTTTAATGAAAAAACCTCTGCGCCAAACGGATCAGACAGAGGTTGGTTCTTGAGTACTTGACTGTTTCAAAAAGTCTCACACCTAAAAATATATAAACTAGAACAATGTTATAAACTAAAAACTGAAAATCAAAGCTATAGGTAGTTAACGTTTCGGAAGAGAATCTACTTCCGTTCTCAAAACTTTTTTGGCCGTCAACCATGACAGTTCTTTGTTTATGTATTTCCATAGTCACGTGAGATATTAAATTATATTTATCTTATTTTTACTTACTTCGTCTCTAAGGATGGGCAACCAACTAGTACAAAAATCTATTGAACAATTAGAAACGCATCTATCCTCGTTTAATAAAATAATCCCGGATTCTTTAAGTTTTCTTTTAGTTCCGTTGCTCTCTTTTTCCAAAATCTTCGCTGAGTCCCATTTAATTCTATGATTATTATCCCACGCGTGTTCACAAATTTTGGATTTTTCAAATTCTCCCCTTCTAGCGTAATTTCTATGTTCACCAAGCCTTACGTTGAAAGGTCTAGATGATTCACCTACGTAATGTTTTCCGCACTCACACGGAACACTATAAATACAATTTTTTGAATTTTGAACAATATTTGGAGGTTTGGTTCTTGATAAAACCGATCTTAGCGTGGAGCCCGTTTGAAAAACCGTTCGTACGGAAAACCTATTCCCAATTTTTCGTAATTTATCCGATAAACCATGTATATATGGAATTACTGCCATTGACCTAAATACCTCAGGTTGTGATAGTATATTCTCTCTACTACCAATGTTCAATAACTGACTATCAACAAAACTCTCAGGATATTGATTATTTAATAAGACAGTTTTTATAAATTGTTTTTCGTTCCTTAATATTACATCATTTGAAGAAATAATTTTGGCCTTATCATACAAACACTTAACAACACCTTTCTTAACACTAATATGTTGATTTGAATTGAAATTTAAGTATCTGTTTGTGTGTGTTTGTTTTCTATACACACTGGTTTGGTATGTGTTATCTAATTTTTACTTCCCTCGCATACCGAAGGGAAGTATTGTATTCGAGAAAAAATCACCCTCCGAGATTTTTACGAATTCTGACGTTTCAGATCACGGAGATTACGAAAATATAGGTTTTTCAATTCCGTCCGTCAGTCTGTCTGTCTGTATGTCTGTCTGTCTGTTGGTGCAATTACTAAAAAAACTGCTTGACGGAGAGCAGTCAAATTTGGTAGGTAGTTGACGCTACTGTCAGCGAAGAATTGGTAGAATTTTCACCGAAAAATATACAGGGTGGACCGTCTAAACGGAATAAATAGTGAAAAAAATTTTTTTTTGCTCAAATTTAAAATTTCCACGTTTCATGACGCGCTAATCCTATTTCGGGAAAAAAAAATTGGAAATTTTTTTTTACCATTTATGAAAAAATTTTTACCACTAAAAAAAAATTTTTTCTTTGTTCTAATTTAAAATTTCCACGTTTCATGGCATTCTAAACCTATTTAAAAGTAAAAAATGTTTGAAAATTTTTTTTAAAATTTCGAAAAAAATTTAACCACTAAAATAGATGGAATTTTTTTCTTTGTTCAGATTTAAAATTTCCACGTTTCCATGGCATTCTAAAATTATTCAAACAAATTTAAAAATTGATGTTTTTGAAAAATTTTTTAAAAAATTTGAAAACATGTTTAGGTAATCTATTTATCACTACTATAGAATAGACGAGATTTTTTTTTTCAAATTTAAAATTTCCACCTTTCATGACATTTAAAACCTATTTCGAAAAAAAAATTTGCCACATCCTTTCACCATTTTGGAAAAAAATTTAACACTGGAATAGAGCGAAAAATTTTTTTTTGTTCAAATTTAAAAATTTTGCGTTTCGTGACATTCTAAACCTATTCAAAAATTTTTTTTTATATTTTTTAACCACCACTATACTTCCGCTCCATTACGTGAATATGGAATTGAAAATGTGACAGATGGCAATAATATTTGGCATATGCACCTATTATATACTTTTATTGAATAATGGCATCCCAAGAAATAATTCAGTCATGGTGGACATTTGTAAAGGTATTTGCGCAAGCCTTCCATATTTGGCACCTGTTATTTAGTATTGAACTTTTGCTGTTGGATGAGCACTCTGTATAATTTTTTGACCAAAAGTTATCAGGTTTTTTTGTAATAATAGCAATAACTATATTCCGATCTGTATTCTCAATGTCATTTCGTAATTAATAATTTTTTAGAGTGACCTCCGTGCACAAATAACGAGGGAAGTTCTGTGTAAATAACTTTACCGATTTTTTAATTAAAATATCTAAGAAAGGTAATTCATTATTATTCTCTATTTCTATTGTAAATTTAATTGAAGGTTCTTTTTCGTTAATCTGATTCAAAAAATTACTTAAACATTCTTTACTATAAGGCCATATAGCAAAAATGTCATCTACATATCTCCACCATACAATGGGTTTATAAGCTAGATTATTAATATTACTTTCCTTGAAATTTTCCATGAAAATGTTACTTAATATTGGAGATAATGAAGAACCCATAGCCATCCCAAAGTCTTGTTGATAGAAGTCATTATTTAATTGAAAGTATGTTGTTTTAATGCAAAGTGTAAGTAATTCCATTATAGTTTCAGTGCTTAACTTAGTTCTATTCGCCAAATTCCCATCTTGTTACAATTTGTTTTTAATTATTATTATTGTTTTATCTACAGGAACATTTGTAAATAGGCTTACTACATCAAAACTGACCATTAGATGATTATTGTTAAAATGATTTTCTGACAGCTTTTCCAAAAAATGTTTGCTATTTTTAATATAAGACTCGGAGGAACCTGATAAAGGATTTAGGATTTTTAATAAATATTTTGAGAGTTTACTACATGGAGAATTAATTGAACTCACAATTGGTCTTAAGGGGATGTCAGGTTTATGAATTTTTGGCAAACCATAGAAATGAGGAGGCTTGCTGTGATGTGGAGTTAACATCTTTCGTTCAATATCTGTAAATTCGTTTTTGTGTTTAAACAAGACTCTATATATTTTGAAACAGTCAAGTACTCAAGAACCAACCTCTGTCTGATCCGTTTGGCGTAGAGGTTTTTTCATTAAAATTTTTAAATATTTTTCAGTGGTAAAATACCCAATAAAAAGTAAGAAAATCTGAATATGCCACAAATAAACAATTACAGACAATACTACTATATTTATTTTTGAATCCGATAATGACACCTCGTAGGTAGGGGTTTCTCAATAAACTTTTCCAAACAGCGATATATTATTCTATTTTTAATTATGTCATTGATTAGCTCTATTACTATGCCAGCGTGATCGGAATTAGGTCAACAATATATGTAAAAAAACAAGCATATAGTTTAATTCTTCGATCCCACTCTTCACCGAACAAATAGTCCCCAGTGTGTAACTAATTCTTATACAGGGTGTAATTAGTTTCATGTCATTAAAAAAAAACTGGTGGTAGGGAACTACAAGACAAACAAAAAAACCTTATATAACAGCGGTCTAGAGCTCTTAGTTTTGGAGAAAAAAATACACGAAATTTCCAAAATGCTTAATAACACAGTTTGAGAACTGCTAGCATATTGGGGTAGGTTTTATTACCTCGAGTCTTGTCGTACATGATACTCTGACATTCCTGCAAATAAGCATGCCGACAAAGCAGTTTAAAACCACCGACAGAGGACACCGCCATGTTTTTTGCTTCTTTACGCCAAATTGTCTTATTACGCGTGCTATACTCTCCCTTCTAATATTCTCAAGTACTTTTTGGATTTTGGACCAAGTCTTTATTGATAACATTAATTCACAGTTTAGTGTGGTATTTTAAAACGCAGATTTTGGACATTATGAGAGATTACACTTACCTAGAAATCGCGGATATGCACTTGGTGTATGGAGAAAGTGGTGGAGATGCAGCTGGTGCGGAAGAGCTTTAGAACAATTGCAACAACGTATTTTAATGTGCATAGAAACCATAAAAAATGATCCTAATTTACGAAATGTGTTGAAAGGAGTGCGTATGTCCTTAGTTCGACGTGCCGAAACGTGTATACATGGAGATAGAGGTCATTTCGAACAATTTTTGTGAAACATTCAAAAGAATTATTCAGTTATTGGGTGTTACCTATTGGGCATTAAAGGTATGATTATTATTATTAGTATTCGCTTTCTTGTTTTGATCTGTTTATTATTGTTTACATTGATTTTCATAGAGACCAAAGACTCGACTTTTAGTTTTCGATACCTGATTGGAAAAAATTATGCGCTCAATTCATTAAGAAAATCAGATTTTTTCCTAACTTAAAATATACAACTATTTTCTGTTCTCGTATTTCGGACGTGTTCGTTTTCCAATTTCATAAAATAATTACTAATTATTTAAGCTTTTAACACAATGTTACAAACATTAATAAACCACTTTTAATTTTTATAAATTCTTCTAAACGACAATAAAAGCTACAACAACTTTGTTCCAAATTAAAAGCACATCTAAACAAATCCTATTAAAGCCCCTACGGCCATGCTATGCTTGCGTTGTGCCGAAAGAGAAGGAATTATTTACATTTTCATAATTAGTGGTATAAAAAGTTCGGTACAAGTAATCCCATCAAAGTGCCGCACTTCTTCCAGTGGGAACACAAATCAGGTATTACAGTTTTTAATTATTTCTAATATTCGGAACTATAACATCCATTGGCCCTGAAAAACAGTGGTTCTCAAAATATTTCCTAACTTAACATTAAAATGTTAAACCTAAGTCAGCTTTTTCAAAATGTCCCTAGAGAAAAAAGTCATATAGGTTTTTTGTTTGTCTAGTCGGTCCCTATTACCAGCTTTTTTAATGACATAAAACTAATTTCACCCTGTATTAGTTGTTGATCGAAGTAGACGTACTGTATAGGATAGGCAATTTATTACTTTTACTTATAAGATTAGATATTGATTGTAAGAAAGTTGTGAATAAGGACAAGAGTAGAATGGGTCGGGGAAAACCAAACGGAGCTGAGAATTTACGCCTACCAGGCAACCGTGACATATGCCGTGATGCTTCCAGACGTACCATACAGCAAAGGTCGGCATGACAGGACGTTGTGAATAAGAACATTTCAAGAAATTAATGATTTTAATATTAATTACTACCTGGATCAAAATTATACCTACATGATGCCAGTCCATTATTGTTGAGAACGCAGATCGTGTTTGCATGGCCTCCCTAGATTAATTTATGAGTCCGTAATAATTAAAAATAGACATTTTATATAATTGAATACACCTTGTAAGACTTGCCTTTGAACAATTAATCAATTAAGTAATTATCCAGCGGGTACGAGAGGCTAATTGTCCTAGATAGATAAACATCCTGACGGAGTCGGTGAACGCTTTATTGTTACACGAATCAAAGGCTCGTCTTGCGAACTTAATGCCTTCTAATGAAGTAAATGGACCCTAATGGCCAAGTGAGAAAAACCTTGTTGTTTTATGCTGTTCTTGCTATACTTGACTGATGATAAACCTATCAAAGAAGCGGTAAATACGAAAAAAATATATATTGGAATATTCTACAGTATTATACGCTAAAGCGGCCTGTACACGATCAATCATATTGACAATACTCAAAAATATTAGCAATAATATTGACCGTGTACAGTGGATATTGATGTATTGACGTTGGTAGTGGCGAAAGTCTAGAAACCTTGAAATAAAAGATCAATACTGAAGAATAGTGCAAATCAAGGTGGGGATATTGGAATTGTATTAACTGGTTTGAAGCATATTTGTCAAATAGAAAACAAGTTGTTAAAATAGGGGATACAATTTCCAAAGAGATGGTTAATAGTTATGGTGTTCCGCAAGGTAGTGTGTTGGGTCCTTTACGGTTTTTGATTTATGCAAACATTATGCATAAAATAATAAAAAAATTGTAACCTACATTTATTTGCCGATGATGCACTTTTATCAATTACTGGTATTTTGAACAAAAAAAAATTGAAAATTAATGCATCAAAATGTAAATGTATGGCAATGTTAACAAAAAACTAAGTTGATATATGTATATAATACTAGTAATCATATAGTGACAATTGACAACGAAAAAATTGAACTTGTAAGCCAACGTAAATACCTAGGAGTGATATTAGATAAACTTACAATATATAACACCATTATATTACTGTATTGCATTCAGTAAATGAAAATTTGAAAACGATCTTCAAATTGCTCAAAATAAATGCATGCGAACAATATTAAAATGTGATCGCTGTACACCTATTCACTTAATGTTGAATGTTGGCAAAAGTCGTTACTAATTAATGGAATTAAGGAATATAATAATACACCTAAAAATGTTAGAGATTTACCTAGTTTAGAGAGGTTTAAAACTGCAATAAAAGATAAAATTATTATTATAATTAATTGTATAACATTTTGTATTTTAAGTAGGTACTTCTTATTTTTATTTTATTCTTGTGTATTTGTATTTTTATATGTTTGTTTTGTAAACAATTTCATTGTAGTTTGTACAGTATATTTATACTATTAATAAAGTATATTATTATTATTATCATTATTATATGAACCTTGTGAGTATCTTTTCCTGGCCATTCTTTCACCCAAAAGTTTCGTATAACCGTTCGCTTCATGCCCAAAATAGTATATTAAAGTATAAGTGGATATTAAGGTCTTTAAAACACGCGCGATTTTTCGAGCACGACGGCGCAGCCGGAGTGCTCGAAATAGAGCGAATACTTTACGCTATTTTTTTATTGGTACACTTTGAAATCATAAACACTGGTATTATTACTACAAAAAATGGAAATAAAAATTAAAAATGTAAAATGGTTGAATTCGTGATGTGACATCAGGATACCTGTCAGTGTCAAATGAGGAATACAAAAATTAATTTGCAATCTGTCACATAGGATTAATTATTGTCACTACAGTTGTTACTGATTGTATATTGCTTTAAAATGAGTTCTAACATTGATTACTTAAATAGAAAGCAGATTCGCGGTTAATCCCGCAATAATTTCTGTCAGATCAATAATTAAAAAGTTGACATTTTGACTTCACGTTTGTCGGGTTATTTATGTTGCCATGGTAACTTTAAAACACGCGCGTTTTTTTAAGTTTGATTTAAATACTTTGAGGCGTACTTTAAATGAGCAAAATAGGGTACCAATAAAAAAAATTATAAAAGTTATACATAAAAAATATTTCATTGAAGTTCAAATATCTGGAAATCTAGTGATTTTTCGAAAATCGTTCGTACCATACAAGTTGCTTAAAATGTAATGCTCACATGCACCAACGTCCTTTTCAAGGTTCTGTCATCGAAAAATTTCGGGCGTCGGGACGCCGCAAATGCCAGTATCATTGGCAATATTTGGATAACAAAATAAGGTCGCTAAGAATATCTAACGACTGGCTTTCACATAATTTGAATCGCTCTTTTCGTTACCATGGAAACGGGAGGTTTTTGTGAATCACCCTCTGTATATATGTTACAATTTTTAAAAATTTCGGGCGTCGGGACGCCGCAAACGCCAGTATCATTGGCAATATTTGGATAACAAAATAAGGTCATCAAGAATATATAACGACTGGCGTTCACATAATTTGAATAGCTGTTGGCTCTCCCCCAAAAAATACATGCCTCTGTTAGTTTTTAGCGATAAGATTCTACTGACGGAAACTCTAAGGAAATAACGAACAATATATATATCAATGTCGATATGCACGTACACCCTGTATGTATCGACCTGGGCCATACAACAATGTTTCACATGGCAGCGGAAAGTTGCAGACGTATAATTGCTTTCCCCAAGTTTAATGCAGCAAAGCACGTGGTGGATGATTATTACTTTTACTGTGATGAAGTGGCTATTTCGAGGTGGTTTAATGGTACTTGTACTATTCCACTTTCAGCTCGCTTCCAAATGGACCGTGCATTAAATGTCAAAGTTCCAGTGGGTCTAATGGTGAACCCGAAACTTTGGCCCACAGGAAAATTTCACTTACTTAAGGTGCGAACATCTGACGGCAAGTCGATTTTCTTATACGTGGAGCAGAAGCGAGATAAATGGCTAATCGCAAGATATGTGACGTTATTTACACTTTTTGCAAGAAAACGACGAGTATATACAGGGTTGAGCAAATGTGTGAAAACACCAGATTTTATGCTAAACTATAAGATCGATTAAAAACACCCTTAACAAAAGTTTGTGTAGTACTTTTGTTCCATTCAGTGACGTACTTTAATTTTCAACAGCTACCCTATTTTTCGGAATATGAAGTCAATGGCAGTTATCTTAAATGGATGACCCTGTATATTGTTACATTCTCAGATACACACTTTTTCAGTTATAATGAATGATATAGGGTTTGGTGTGTGTACGTGGTTTTTTAAATATTAAATAAAATTAAGAGTAGTAAATATTTATTAGTTAATGAAAATTAAATTTGTTATTGCAAAATCTTGAGTTCTTTAATATTGAAAAAGAAAAGAAAATATTCATAATAAATGTCCTGAATGAATCAGATGATGGAGCTTCGCCTCATTATGAAGGTGACGTGCGTCAATACTTAAATGAAATAGTTCCACAGGGATGGGTAAGTCGAAGAAGACATATTGAGTGGCCATTGCGATCGCCAGATTTAAGTCCCTTAGACTATTTTCTTTGGGCCATTTAAAATCCGCTGTCTATAAGAGCAAACCTCAGTAATTGGAAGTTGGAAGATCGATTTAGGATGGTTCTTCAAGGAATATCACAGCATGCTGTTCAAAACTCCTTAAGAACCTTCTGTGTAGGAGATAGCTACATATATGGGGCCGGGGATATAACATGTTGACATTGCTGTTATGTTTTAGCAAATATTTTTCTGAGTATTTTATCTTATTTGAGTCAGACCTTCCCCTTGCACCGTTTTGCACTAGCCGCCCCAAAGAATATTCAATTTTGAAACAGACCGTAACACTATAGGGCTTGTTGACAGTTGAAGAGGGTATATTGGCGATCAACATTCGATATATGCCAACATTTTTTACCCACAATTGGCAGCACTGGCGATATCAATTATGGCCAAAATTGGAACGTAGTATAACACTTTCTAACCAGGCGAAAAATTTTCATTGTCAATGCTCATTGCTGGCAAACCATATGCTAATACTTTCTGCTTGTACATTTTCCAAAATTTTGGCCATCTTTTGGCCAGAAATTGGACTTTTGGCAAGAAACGAACCAACGCTGGTGCCTTTCAAAAAACAATGTTAGCACCTTCTGAAACTTGTAGTTTTTGTACCAAAGAATAGTCTCTGTGAGTACCAATATTTTTTTCTCAATGTAACCTCCCTCCAAGCCACTCCTAAAACCTCCAAACATTCAAATACTGATTCTTATGCCAGGAAGGATATAGAAATGACATATTTAGCGAGTAGTGACCGAGGTATTATCCATTTTAACATAACAAATTTCAGGATCATCCCCCCAAAAAAAGTTCCACATATTAACCCTGTTCCCATTTTATATGCAAAAAAATGTATGATTTCGATCAAACAGTGGATTGAATGTTTTTGTTCTTTAGGCAAAATATAAAATGTACGCGGGCTCATTAGCGTATCCCCCCTTTTCGTCGCAAATAACACCCTATTCGCGGATTTTTAATAATTTTGTGAAAAACTGCATTTAAGCCTAGACATTTAGACAATGAAAGTCATAATTAATAAATTATTTTTTAATGTAGTTGAAATAACTGTACACAATTCCCCCCAATAAAACTTTTTTTTCGTGGGTGAGGGCAAAATTAAGCTATATACATATTTTTCGTTTTTTTTTTTCTTGACATATTAAAGGGGCTTCAAAATTATGGGGGGGGGACCAATGCTTCAGTTGCGCCCTGTTGGACATGTGCCCTTTATTATTTGTTAGCAATTCTTTACTTTATATGCATTTTTTTTTTAAATAAAGAATGTTTTCACAAATATCTTTGGTAGTTTATAGTTTCATTTGCAATTCATTTCTGTACTATGATATATTTGCGTAAATATACGCAAAAAAATCTATTTTTCAGTATCAAAATCTACGATTGAATTTGAAAATTTATTTTTTTAAATTCACAAATTCATTTTTACATTTGTAAATATAAAAATAAATGTATGTATCTAATTTCTGATACATGACGTTAATTTTCTTCACGTTGCTGTTTTATCCTAACTATAATCATAAAGTACATATTTGTGTGTAAAGTGCAAGATTTAATTTATATTAAAATTTTTGCCTAAAGAACAGCTTGGTCGAAAATATACATTTTCTTTACGTAAAAAATGAGAATAGGTTGATACGGGGTGCTATTTTTTTGGGGGGAGGATTATTGAACTTTGTTGTGTTAAGAAGGATAATTTCTCGGTCATTACTAGGTAAATGTGTCATTTCAGTATCCTTTTTGGCATATTAATCGGTATTTGAATGTTTGGGGGTTTTAGGAATGGCTTTGGGGGGTTACATTGAGAAAAAAATATTGCCACTCATAGAGACTATTCTTTGGTACAAATACTACAAATTTGAGATGGTGTCAACATTTTTTTTTGAAGTACCAGCTTTTGGCTCGTTTTTTGCCGAAAGTCCAATTTTTGCCAACAGACGCAGACGGCCAAAAATCTGGAAAATGTGCAAGCAGAAAATGTTGGCATATGGTTTTCCAGCAATGAGCATTGACAATGAAAATTTTCCACGTGGTCAGAATGTGATATACTACATCCAACTTTCGGCCATAATTGATGCCGCCAGTGCTACCAATTGTACGGAGAAAAAATATTGGCATATATCGAGTGTTGATGGCCAAAATACCCTATTTAACTAACACCAAGCCCTAAAGTGTTATACTCTGTTCCATAATTTAAAATTTTCTGAGGCGGCTGGCGCCAAACCATGAAGGGAAGGTCTGACTGGCATGAGATAAAATACTCTGAAAAATATTCCCAAAAACATAACAGCGATGCCAACATGTTACATCCCATTCCCCATATATGTAGCTATCTCCTAGACCATTCGTTGATGGATTAGGATGTTGTCAGGCTGCTGACCGTCCCCAGTTTGAAAATTTATTATATTATTTTCTTTTTTCTCAATATTAAAGTGCTCAATATTTTGTAATAACATATTTAATTTTCTTTAAGTCATAAATATTTATTTATTTTTATTTTATTATTTTATTTAATATTTCAAACACCACAAGTCTCACAACCACCAAACCCTATATCATTATAATTGCTGGAAAAGTATTTATCTAGAAATGTATGTAATATTCGAAACATAGAATAGCTATCTAAATCAAAGTACATCACTGAATAGAATAAAAATACTACCAAAATTTTTGTTAAGAGTAATTTTTAATCAAATTAAATCAAATCAAATCAAATCAAATTTATTCAAAATATTTCTTAGGTATTACATAATATATGACAAAACAATTTTAAGAGATCTTAGTTTTCTATCAGTTTTATCTAATATGTAATATCTAATTAGATATATTTTTAAGGTTGACATTTCAATAAATTCAAAAGCACACCTAAGTAAAAACCTGTGTGTGTGCAATTTATAATCGTATAATAAAATACATTATGTTAACCACATCCGCACATATAAGATTGCTACATATCAATTCAAAAGAAAGAAAAAAATAAAACAAATAAATGTATTCCTTATATGAGATTAATTACAATATACATGCCCATTCATATAATAAATAAAACTATCCACCTGACTAGTGATGAGATAAAATATTAATAAAAACTAACCTATTTTCCTTTATATACACATAGATTTTTTTTGTGAACAAATTTATGTTATTATATACTTTCATATGAGGAGGTAGAAGATTATAAAACTTCGATCCATAATAAGTAATGAATCGCTGAGTTGTTAGGGTGTAACATGGAATCTGGATATTTAAATTAGCTTTATGTCTAGTATTATGATTATGTCTGATGCTGATATCTGATTTACGTTTGTGAGTAAATATAAGTACCGATTTTATATACAATGGGTTTATATCCAAAACATCAACTTCTTTGAATAGGCTTTCTGTGGGGTACTGCTTATCTTTGAAAGCAATTACTTTTAATAGATATTTTTGCGAAGTGCAAATATTTTTTAAATTTATGGGATATGGACTGCCCCAAATAGATATTCCGTATCTCATAATTGACCCAGCCAAAGCATAATATAGTGTTTTTAGAATATTATATGGCATGAAACTTCTGAGTTGATAGAATTTCCAAATCAGTTTACGAATATTATTGTTTAGTAATTCTATGTGTTTCGTCCATTTTAAATTTTGATCTATACATACACCAAGATACTTCATACTATCGAACTTATAGTTTAGTCAATAATCAAGTGTTTCCACAAACACTTGCCTAACCCTGTATAATGTTATTAATAGGCACGTTTCTTAAACCGCAAATATCACTCGTGAGAAAAAAGAATTATATCACTGTGTTTGTCATCAAATTCTACAACTTTCAAAAGTCTTTTGTCTGTTTGTCCGTCAGGTTTCTTGTAAGCAGAATAACTGAAGACGGAAAACACCGATCATACTGGAATTTAGACAGTAAATTATAGCTCAGTCGTCAGGGGTTTCAAGGTGTCACTAAATGTTATATGGCTGAATTTTTCAGGAAAAGTGTTTTTTTTGTTTAGAAGAATACGATAAAAAAAAGTTTACAGGTGTAAGGCGCCGGCGAAAATATTGACCGAAATTCGGTTTCTGGCAAATTACTCGAAATATAAAAAAAACCGCTGTCTAAGGAATCACTACTTCCACATCCAGATTTTTCATCCAAGTCACTTTAAAGGAAACATCTTGACTAGATTTGCAGTCTAGTATGTGGAAATTATGATCATAGAATTTTAATAATATTTGGGGCACATGTCCTAGAAAAGTTTGAGGCGTTGAAGGTGTTGGGATTTGAAAAATATTAAAAAGAGATTTAACGCCTCGGCATCTAGTATATACACCAAATCCCAAATTGCTGTACTCTTACCAGCTTGATTTACTTATTTTCCCCTATTAATTTCTATTTAACCCCCAACCCCACAACAGAATCATCACAAAATATAATCTAGTTCCGAATGTCGTTATAATACATACGTCTACCAAATTTCAAGTGAATATCTCAATTTTATATTATCAACCCCTTTAATAACAGAGTAAGGGTGGTGGGGGGGGGGGGTTGAAAAATATTATTAAGAAAACTGAGGCCTTGGCCTCTAGGACATACACCGAATTTTAAGTTTCTGTACTCTTACCAGCATGCCTTACTTATTTTTCCCTATTTGCCTCTACTTATCCCCCACTCCTTTAACGCAATCATCTCAAAATATAATCTAGTTTCAGATATCGTTTTAATACATACATGTACCAAATTTCAAGTGAAAATAAAAATGAAGTTTCATCAACTCTTTTAATAAGTGAGAGGGTGGTGGGGGGATGAAAAATATTATAAAAAACATGAGGCCTTCGCTTCTAGTATATACACCAAATCCCAAATTTCTGTACTCTTACCAGCTTGCTTTATTTATTTTCCCCTATCTACCCCTATTTAACCCACAACCCTTCAACGGAATCATCTCAAAATATAATCTAGTTCCAGATGTCGTTATAATACATACGTGTACCAAATTTTAAGTGAATGTCTCAATTTTAGTTTATAAACCACTTTAATAATTGAGGGGGTGGGGTGTTGAAAAATATTATAAATAATCTGAGACCTTGCTTCTAGTACATACACCGAACTTCTGTAGTTTCTGTACTCTCACCAGCTTGCTATACTTATTTTCCCCTATTTACCCCTATTTAACCCCCAACCCTTCAGCGGAATCATGTCAAAATATGCACCAGTTCCAGATGGCGTTATAATACATAGGTGTACCAAATTTCAAATGAATATCTCAATTTTATTTTATCAACCCCTTTAATAGTGTAGTAGGGGTGGTTGAAAAAATTATGAGCGTTTTTGGAGCCTTGGCTTGTAGTACATACATCAAATTTGAAGTTTCTGTATTCTTACCAGCTTGCTTTACATATTTCTCCCTATTTACCCCTATTTAACCACCAACCCTTCAAAATTTCAAGTCAATATCTTAAACCATTTCGGAGAAAACGTGCGGACAAAGAAAAAGTGATAGACAGACTAACAGACAGACAGACAGACAGACCGACCGACAGACAGACAGACAGAAAATTTTTTTCGCTCAAATTTAAAATCTCGACGTTTCATGACATTCTAAACCTAAGAAAAAAAATGTTTGAATTTTTTTTTGCGATTGCTATTCTTCCAATCCACTACGTGGATGTGAACGTAATATCAAAAAACTTATAGCACTAGGCGATAGAGTGGGAAATTTCACATCAAAAACGTATATGAAATTTTTGGTATGAACAAAAATGCAGGCTCAGTCGTCAGGGGTTTTAAGGCGTAACTAAATGTTATAAGGCTGAATTTTTCAGGATTAGTATTTTTTTGGTGTAGAATACAATAAGAAGAAGTTTACAGTTGTAAGGTGCTGGCGACTCCTAAAAAAATCAATAATGTTGGCCGAAATTGGGCTTTTGGCAAATTACTCGAAAAATGAAACAAACATAAAAAAACTTATAGTATTAGGCAATAGAGAGGCAAATTTCACATAAAAAAAGTATATGAAGTTTTTTTGTACGATCAAAAATATAGGTTCCGGATTTTTTTGTTTAACGCACGAGAATGGAACGTGGCGACACATAAGTATGGCGCGCGAAGCGTGCGCGGTCTCGAACGCGCTACACTAAAATTGTTGTAACTTTTGAGCTCAACAAATCTTACATGAAAGAAGAAACGTGTGACTATCGGTTTATTATATTTTCAAATATAAAAGTAATGTATGTAGAAATAGTATATATATGAGTCAGAACATACAGAGATTTCCAATGAAATCGGTAAATGCTCTACCATTTCTACAATTTTTAAGATGAAAACCTGAATTTTTCACATGTTACTTTTGAAGTAATTTATAAAAATATCCCATGAGTGGAGAAAAAAATCAAGTATTTATTTTTGGAGATGTACACATCCAAAATTTCAAAATTTGGAGGAACTGATAAAATTTGATATGTGTAACTAACTTTAACCACCTAGTACTCTGGTTTATCGCGTTATTAGATTTCTGTAGGTGCGATTTTTAAAGATTGAACTGTGTACTTTAGCATGCTTCAAGGGGATTTACCTTAAAAATTAAAATAACCCTCTTTATTTTATAAAAATAAAAGAAAAACTATGGGTAAAATAAACGTTAATAACTTTTATTAAAAAAATTATTTAGCGTACTTATCCATCGGATCTTTTTATAGGTTACTTCAGTAATATGTGATAGTTTCAGGTTTTCATCTTAAAAATTGTAGAAATGGTAGAGCTTTTACCGATTTCATCGGAAATATCTTTATGTTCCGACTTCTTACACGTATTATTCATTTTTATCTTTTAAAATATAACAATCCAATAGTCACATATTTTTTCTTTCATTTAAGCTTTGTTGAGCTCAATTTCATTAATTAATTCAAAAGTTACAACATATTTAGTGTATCGCGCCCGAGTCCGCGTACGCTTCGCGCGCCGTACTCATGTGTCGCAATGTTCCATTCTCGTGCGTTGAAGAAAAAAAATCTGGAGCCTACTACATTTTTGATCGTACAAAAAACTTCATACACGTTTTTGATGTGAAATTTCCCTCTCTATCGCCTAGTGCTATAAGTTTTTTGGTATTTTTTTTATTCTTCGAGTTATTGGCCAAAAATCGAATTTCGGCAGATATTTTCTGTTTTCTTAGGGGAATAAGTATTCAGCCATATAACAGTTAGTGACCGGATTTTATCAATTTCTGTCTCTGACAACTGGGTGTTAGCTAAAGAAGAGTTCTATTGTTTTTTAAATCGATCAAGAAATATAAAAAGCAATTTAAGGAAGGAAATGAAGAAAATGCACATGAAGAGCATTATAGCTTTGAGAATATTGTACACACACAGACACAAGAATGTTGCATTTCGCCAGTAAAGATGGCATCATTGGGAGATTAAAATTACAAATGCAATGAAATTCAACAACCTCACGAAAATAGTATATGTTAGGCGATGACCGAAGGAACACTAATATGAAACTACCAAAGATACTTTAAAACAATTTATTTAGGACCGAACTGTTAACTCAATACAATCTGAACAATAACTGATTAATATATCAATATATTACATTACGTGACTACCAAAAGATGTTGTGTCTCAGAATTACTCATCTTTATATAACACTTGCTTCGGCAGCACGATGGTAAACGGCCGGGCGTCTCCTAACATATATTATTTAACGAGCGATAATGTAAGTAATAACTCGCAGCGCGAGCCGTAGGCGAGTACTGTAAATTATCAAGTATGTTATTACCATTACCGCAAGTTGAATAGTAAACTTTGTCCGCGACTATTAAATAATGTACTCATTATGTATGTGTTTCTTCAAGGATAATGCTATCCATTATTCCCTGCAGTGAATAATGATTTCATTATTCACTGATTGCAGTGAATAATGAGGACAGTCAATTGTTTGCAAGAAATGACATTAGTGGCATTTTACAAAAAAATTAAAATGTCAAAATTGTAGTAACCAAAAGAGAAGTGTTGCCTCTCTAAGTTTTCTAGGAAGCACTCAAATGAAGAGGTATTTTTTTGAACCATTTACCTACATGTCTACAAACTGTATTATTTTATTAGTAAGCCATGACAATGTGTCAAAGTGTACATTGATTTGAAACGTCAAAATTTTTGCGATTTCAACGCCAACGTTATTTACAATAATGTTACATTTTAGGTACTCAAAAGGGGTAATATAATTAAATAAATCAGTACTGACAGTGAAAACTAAATTTCAAAGATACCGCCAGAGATAAACGAAGCTGCAAAAATCGCCTCATTAAACTTGTGGCCCGAAAAATCGAGAAAATTATATATGATGTCTGATGACATATGAATTTTTCCTAAATAGGAGACATTGAATGAATATGAATTAAATAAATATTAAATATTTAATAGTCGTGGACAAAGTATAGTATTCTACTCGCATATAATGACTATTATTATATGCTCGTTGAATAATATACTATTATCTACGATTATAACAATAAATAATATAACAGTTTGACAACGTCCAAACTATTGAGACATGTCAAATCACCTTCCTCCCCTTAATAATAATGGACCATTCTATCTTATTTTGCGCGTTACATAGATTGGATAGGCGTTTGGAGTTTGTGGGAGGGCAGTCACAAAGAGTGACCGCAGCAGCTAGGCCCCGTTGGACCCCTTGTACATCCTCCCGAGGGATACAAGATTCCATCTAGGCCTCCAACCATCCTAATCTTGTGAAGGTGATGATGCTGCCGAGAGGAATATCCCTCAAGTCAGCCCAAGTAGGCCAACGTTCTCCCAAAATGGATTATCTGCTAGAGGAGACTGTCGGGCACTTATAGAATACATGTTGGATAGTCTCGTCTTCTTGTTCACAGCCTCTGCATAGGGGTGTGTCGTTTAACTTCGTGTTATAAAGGTGCTTCCTCAGCTGGCAATGACCAGTAAGAATTCCTGTCGCGAAACGCAGTTTCTTTCTAAACATTCCCAGGTAGGTCATCGTTGTACCCTTATCGGGGTATCTAAGCAGATCCCTGGCCAACTGACAACTATGAGTTTCGTCCCACAGTTTTTTAAATTTTCTGTGGGTGTTTTCTTTAACTCCAAACTCTAACAGATTGGACAGGCTAGTCATAAAAATAAATGTGATTGGTGTAAACGTAAATCACTCTGTTTATTTATGGATACTATTACATGTTCAAAAGCAGTTGAGTAATATAATCTGCTGGCCACTCGAACTTACACATAGAGACTTTTAGGCAAAATTTAAAGTTCAATATTTTCAACAGGAATGCAAATTTTTGAACGCGGCTTGCAAATTTTAAGAGCTAGTTTTTTTCGGATTAAGCTGCATGACGTATATTTATCGTAGGACCATAAGTTTATTATATACGGGGTGATCAATGAAGTCATGCAAAAAATCAAAAAGTTTGTATGAGTGAAATTTTCGCAAAAAATTGTTTTGGTCGTTGCAATATGGTTCCTTACTAAGATAACATCAATATCTCTAGACGGTTTTGTCAGTTTTTGGATTAAGGCCCTTAGGCCTTGTACACACTACTCAACATAAAATTTGGATACCGAAATATTTAAAATGCTATAACTTGACATTGGATTGGCGGTTCTTGATGGTTTTTGCGGATTTGGAATCCTTATTTCATGTAGATTTTCTATGGTCTAAGCATTTTATTTGAGGGTTGAAATTTACACATTATACCGGGTCGATAATAAACAAAAACGTAGGGTACGACGCGCTCTAAAGTTTGGCATTATTTAAGTTTTTGTAAAAATAAATTCTCACCTCAAGTTGTTTTTATTTAATGTTCTTCTCACTGTTCTGTCCGAAACTCACACCCTAGTTTGTTGTCTCAAAGAATCATTCAGTTTTACAGAGTTCTTTGTCCACCCCCATGCCCATAATTATGATCGGGTGTAATTTCTACGCGACGCGTCAATTTCAGAGTAGGCATTGGAAAAACAAATTTGTTGCTATGGAATTAAAAACTGTTTACATTATTTTAGAAATAATCTGACATATTTCAATGTTATAATTTTGTAAAGTTTAATTAATATGAGGCGTTTAACCACGGCAGAAAGGGAAAATTGCATTCGACTTCTCAACGAAGAAATGTCAAAACAACAAGTTGCGCACATTTACAATGTCAGCCGAAAGACAATTTATAATTTGAACCGCCGCGTCGAAACTACTGGTGATCATAATTATGGGCATGTGGGAGGACATACCAAAAAATAAACCAAAGAACCGTAAGAATTTTAATGAGAGAAACTATGCGGAATAGAACAAAGAACTCTAGAAAACTAAATGACTCTTTAGGACAACAAACCGGGGTGAGAGTTTCGGACAGAACAGTGAGAAGAACATTAAATAAAAACAACTTGAGGTGAGATTTTTTTTTTTAAACATAACATAATGCCAAACATTTTAAATTATAGAGCCCGTCGCAGAGCAAAATGTGTGCGGTTATTACAACGCCATAGAGCGAATAGGCGGGCATGTGCAAATCGGCATGCGAATTGGGGTAATGCAGAGTAGAGCCATTATTTATTTACTGACGAAACAAGATTTAATTTGTTTCACTCCGATGGCCGAATGTTAGTTTGGAGAAGGCCAAATCAGCGATATTTGGAGGAAAATATGGCCCCTCAAGAAGCATTTGGTGGCGGAGGTGTTACAGTGTGGGGAGGTATCATAAGAAATGGTAAAACCGAGCTATTCATTACCAACCAAACCATTAATGCTACTGTTTATCAGGAGGAAATTTTGGAACCTATTGCTGTTCCTTTTGCTCGACATTACGGCCCAGAAATTCTATTGGTGGATGACAACGCTCGACCTCACAGAGCGCGAAGGATCACAGAGTTTTTGCAGGCACAAAACATCAATAGGATGGACTGGCCTGCAGAGTCTCCGGATCTTAATGCCATCGAACACGTTTGGTCTTATTTAAAACTTAAAGTAAGATCTCTTGATGTACCCCCTGAAACCTTAGAAACGCTCAGTGAGGCCATTCGTGAAGAATGGGAGACTATTCCACAAGATTTTATAAATAATCTTGTGGATACTCTACCAAATCGATGTCGGGAAGTAATACTCCGAGCAGGAGGACCAACAAAATATTAGCTTCTCTTTTTTTAAATTAATGTACCTAATTTTAATTAGGTAATTTTAATTTAATTTTAATTTAAGTTTAAATTAAATTAATTTTTAATTTTTTAGTTAAATTTTTTTTCAGTTATTAAAAATTACCAGAATTAGAATTATAAATTTTTTAAGAATTGACTTTTGGTCGTTGTTATGCAATGTTGTATATTGTAGAATTTAATGTAATAAACTTGTTCTTGTCGCTACGTTTTTGTTTATTATCGACCCGGTATAATGTGTAAATTTCAACCCTCAAATAAAATGCTTAGACCATAGAAAATCTACGTGAAATAAGGATTCCAAATCCGCAAAAATCATCAAGAACCGTCAATCCAGTGTCAAGTTATAGCATTTTAAAGATTTCGGTATCCAAATTTTATGTTGAGTAGTGTGTACAAGGCCTAAGGGCCTTAATCCAAAAACTGACATAACTGTCTAGAGATATTGATGTTACCTTAGTAAGGAACCATATTGCAACGACCAAAAAAATTTTTTGCGGAAATTTCACTCATACAAACTTTTTGATTTTTTGCATGACTTCATTGATCACCCCGTATATAATAAACTTATGGTCCTACGATAAATATACGTCATGCAGCTTAATCCGAAAAAAACTAGCTCTTAAAATTTGCAAGCCGCGTTCAAAAATTTGCATTCCTGTTGAAAATATTGAACTTTAAATTTTGCCTAAAAGTCTCTATGTGTAAGTTCGAGTGGCCAGCAGTGTATAATCTGAGTAGGTAAATATGTTTTTATCTAATATAATAATAATATACATTGTATAGGTATTCGTAAATATTCATAATAATTTTCCGGTTCTTTTGGCCGCCACCAAAGTATGTGATATATTTTAATGTTTCCCCTATACGAAGCTGAAAAGGGTCAATTTGTAACAAATCACCGCTTGTGTAAATTGTTGAGCTGTCCAAACGTCCCTAATCCATGTTTTCTTTTGCGTTGTTCGCGCTAAAATCAATTAAACGGTCAAGAATTATGATCTCATAAATCTTTCAGATAAACCATCGGAACCGTTGATCATTTAGAGTGGTCCTTCGATGCCGCAAGACCTCACGAAGTGCAATTCTTTACGCTTATCATAAAACGATAACAATAGCCCGGGTCTCACTGACATATTCTTCATAGTTTGAAAATATAAAAGTTCGCAAGAGTTAGAAATGTTGGTAAAAACGTAACAGATTTATAACAAAGTGGCACTGAATCTGAACATCTTGCTGGTCATTCTTGAATAAAATTGAAATTCAGGTTTGAGATGAATTTTCTTTCAAATTGACTATTCGGGGCTTGCAAATGTTTGGAATAAGTCAAATTTGAAGTTTTCACTGGAGTTATTGGTCACCTGCTTCATTTTAGAATACTTTTGAATCTCAAAAACATATTCATAGTAGCTGGAAAGCTACGCTGCTGCGAAATAGTTAGGAACGTTGGTATGTACGTAATATACTAACATTTCTAATCCAGTGATACTAAATCTGAACATTTCGCCGGCTGCCTAGAAGACTTCTGCTACAACTATTTCCGAAAAAATCTTTAGTTGCACAAATAGAGTATAGTAAAGGGTGCTCCGTCTTGTTAATATTTAAATTGTGGTCTAAGAATAATATGCTCCTCTTCAACAACTAGATTTTCCTAGCACTAAGCGATGAGATGTATCAAGTTCTCTAGAAGTTATAAGCATAGTAGTCTATTGCCAGTTTCTTCCATAAAAATTAGTCTAATAATTCTGAGGATATTGTGTGAGTATGACATTTTCGAAAAACGTCAGGATTCTTCTTGTCGCAATATCTTCGATTACGTTTGAAAAATGGCTCGTTGTTTTCTGCACTCACACAGATTCGTGTAGAAGATGAAACAGATGATTCAATTTAGCAAAATTTCAATCCAAATTAGAAATGAATTTTATACATATTTGCCAATTCGGGGCTTCCAAGTGTTTACAATAGATGTCGCTAAGATATAACTTACAAGTCGCTTACTAGTTGAAGTTTTCCGTTCACAGTTTCAATGGAGGTCCTTTTGGTGTAAAAATGAACAGGTAACAAAATGGTTCCAAATTTGACCCGACCTCAAAATCGATATTATATAATAAGGTTCAATTAACCGAACTATGACGACGTTTTATTTCATAACTTTTAGTGACCATTTTTTAAAATGCTGTTCAATTTTTTTTTTTACATAGAAAATGTAATAAACCCGGCTGTGAGAAGGTTACTTGCAATGGTTGTAAAATTGGCACTAACGGCGTTGGCTAATTCAGCTCAAATCATTTTCACTGTAACAGATTTGGAATCAATTCCGCTCTGCCTGTCAGAAAAATAACATGCAGTATATTATAGCTACCGACCGCCGCCCAGTAAGTACCGATTTGAGAACTCCAAGCCGCCGTTTCTTGTCAGAGTTTTTACATTTATAGTGATAAGATTACCTTACTGAAATACGTGTATAAAAGTGATAATTTAAAATAATTCCGATTCAATGTATTAAAATAAAATTGTCGCTTTTCGAATTATTGAGGTAAATTTCATATTAAATATAAATGATTATGAAAGTGGTTGTGTTCTGTTATGACCCTTTTAGATTCTCAAGATTTTGTCCAAAAAGCATGTTCAAAGAATTTCTCTTAGGCCCGTACCTTGAAAAGAAGAACATAGATGATATTTCGAGAGCATGCCAGTAAATCTGTTTCCGTTGCTATTATTTCAACTCAGACCGTTTTTCCTAATTAATGAGTTAAAATAATGTGCGCCATTTTGCCGGAGTGATAGAAATCAGTTTTCCGTTTATTTTATTTTAACTTCTTCATATTTTTACGAATTAAAATAAAATATCTTGCTTTAAATAATTTTTGGAAATTTGTCATAGTCCGGGGACTTAGTGCAAAAACTAGAAATCCTGAAAAATTAACTATCATAAAATTTCGATACTTAGCATTTTCCGTATTAACTCTGACAAAGTAACACGTGGTCGACGCGCAGCCTGCTGTTCGTCGATACCCTCTATAAACCGACTTCATTTCACAGGCAGCTCTTTCCAGACCAAGAGCAGAGAAACATTACCGTACCGACCACTTCCTGATTTAGTCGTATGCTCAACAACCACCCACCAGTAAGTGACTTTAAAAGTACTTAGCTATGGGGTTTGAGGCACTTGGCAACCGCATCCAAGAAATGTTAATGTAATAACTTTACCTTTTTTAACCAATCCAAGATAACACTGTTATGATTCTTATCTGTCTGTCCGTCCAGACAGAATAATCTCCGCCGTAAACTGATGCCAATTACAAAAAGTTTTATTTTCCGATCCGAGTGTAACTTAGGTTACACACCGCACCGAATCCGATGAGCGTTTTATTTATTTGGTATCAGTTTTATGTAGTTTTGTCAAATTCTTCAGACTCATACTATGACTGTTGATTATGCATGAATATTGTTGTAAATAGTTGCTTACTATTGCCTGGTACTTGCACACTTGCCTGATTCTACTACGTTTTTTTGTCACTTACTCTTCTTTATCTCTTACCGTTTATACCGCCTCTAATGTTTTTTACTGCTTACCACCTTACTATTTTAATACTTGTACAGCTACCGCTTTGTAAGTTGCTTGCTTACCACTGCCAGTTTCCGAATTAATAGTAGTAATTAGTAGTTAACCATCTTCTCACCGCCTGGTTCCTCGTTCTCGTAGTTTTGCACGTAAATTAAAATTGAATGACAAATCTTCAGATTTTTTTATATAACTCTGCAGGAGTATTTTTGGTAACTGACTGTTTTATTTATTATTATACATTTTATTACATTTAATGAACTTTGTTATTTACCGACTTGTGCGTTTTACTGTTGAATGTGAGTGAAAATCTAATCTGCCATCCAGAACCCCTGGACATGTCAGTTTCTTCATTGTAGCTCTCCCAGCTCAGCTGCAACAGGCTATATTAAGAGGTTAGTGTGGAATCCTTACCCCACGTAAAAAGGTGGCTCTCGATATAACCGAACATAACCGAAATACAGCTCGGCGCTAAAGTGACGCTTCCACTTATCTATGCGATAGGCAACTGGAAGAAAGTACGTCACAATGTTAAATATTAATATTTGCAATCTTGCTTTTATATAAAGACTCGTTACTGAATTGAACGTCCTCAAATTAATAGATTCAATGACAAATGTGAACAAGCTAGAGAATAATATACAGTTAAGGGAAACGTCTGGGCAACTGTATACTTTAACTGTAAAATAGCTAAGTAGGCTTTATTATTCAATTTACTAATATGCTGTATATATAAATCCCATGTGAATCTAGTTTTCATGCTGTTGAAAAGAAATTTTGTTAATTCTGCAAAAGCTGTTTTTATTGGAGGTTAATGCTGTTCTAAAATTAAAATGTAAAATAGATATTTTCAATATTCAACATGAGCTTAACACCTTGGGTGTACCATGAATGTTACAATAAAGTTTCTTTTGCTAATACCGGAACAATGGTATCATGTGCATGGTAAATCATTAATATTAATCAAAAATAGTAGGAGGCCTAATACTGATCCTTGGGGAACGTCCAGTTACATCATCAATATCCGTGAAATTCATTGCACTATACTACTAATTTTCGATATCTATATAGGCATTAGTACAACTTAGAAGACATCCCCGTATGTCAGTAGTTTTAGTTTTTTTGATGGTATATATCGGTCCACAGAACCTAAAATTGTCGATAATTGGAGAAACAGCGACATGACATATTATTTAATATAGACGGCAGTAAAGAATTCTTTTGTTCTGAACTGAACCAATGTGGTCAGGTGAAAATGAATTTTATCACTTTAATTTTATAACTTCATTGCACTGTTCAGTAAGACACTGTTGTTAACAGTAAAGAAATATATGCAAGTAAATTACAGTACAACTATCATATGACTAATTGACTTCATGATGTTTTATTTTCGTCCATTTTAACTCATTCAACTTGCCAAGCATGTAACATTCCAATTATCCAGCAGTAATGGGGTGACTTCGGCAGATCACAGGTTCATTATAAAATTTGTTGCTATTCGCGTATGCTGATTAGAACGGAATTACATTTCACAATTAAATTAGTCGCAACATTCGGGGAGTCGATGCCATGCACTTAGCTCTAACTTAGTTAGGATATTGATTAGTACATTTCAAACTTGGGAAACAACCGCGGGTTATGAATTATGCAGCTTCAAAACTTTGGTAGTATTTAAATTAACTAAGAATCTCTCTCGGACGCTCTGATAGTGTTATCTGTGCACTTAATGCTGCAACGCAAAAACATTTACGTTTTTTTGGCCACCAACTATATTATCAAATAATTTTTTTTTACTTGACATATCTTCAGAATTTGTTTCGGGTGCAGTTTCTAATTTCACCTTTCATAACATTTTGTAAATATCTCCATCTCCATATTATGTGAAAAAGCCTTCAGACAAAAAATTAATATGTTCGTATTTACATCGTGTCAATGTATTTTATTTATTGTAATTTCATTTTAATCGTAACGAGTGGGATTCAGGAACTGGGCATTTTTGAAATAATGACTACATTCTAAAATTTGCTTGCAAGAACTTTTACTAACAGAAAAGATGCATAAAAACAAGCATTTTATGATATTCATTTGTGGAATATTACTTCGGACAGATGGTGTTCATTTTCGTTGACGCAAGTTTGTAGGTGCTCACGGAAATTGGCCTCCAATTCAATCAGCTGCTGACGAATCGCGGCCTTCAAGTCATCGAATGCGAGGGGCTTGTTCTCGTAGACGCCTGGCTTGAAATACCAACATACAAGAAAATCACACATAGGCAAGTCAGGAGACAGAGAGGATCATAGAACATCACCAAAAGAAAAGACCTGCTTGGAGAGCAGAAGTCGAAGAACAGTCGTTGACGCTCAGGCTGTGTGAGGCAAGGCCCCATCTTGCTGAAATCAGAATCTTCCTCCATAATTCAGTCATGGAGAAGGTGTTTATCATTTCATTATAACGATCTGAATTAAAATTGTTAGTACCCCATTTTTCTCAAAGAAATAAAGACCGTTGATGCCAACTGTTCCTAAAGCACGCCAAACTGTACTTTAGGGCTTTGTAGTGAGTTCCAAAAACCAGTGGAGACAGTTCTGTCTGTTTACAATACCATTGGATGGAAGTGAGCTTAATGTCTCTTCAACAAGAACATGTTTTTATTGTCCTCATAATGTAGTAGGCATTCCCTGTGCAAAGTTCAATCGTTGTTTGCAATCCCTCACATACAGTTTCTGCACTTACTTTTGTGAAATAAAATGTAATTTTCCATGCAAAATAGGCCTTACTGTGCCATTGCTGATTTGAAAGTCAGCAGTGTCTCAATGTAAAGCGACCTGGACTTCTTATAGTCGTTTCTCTGACCATTTCAACTTTTCCCGGAGTAAGTAGTGTTCGTTGGGGTGGTTTTACCTTTATTATTGAGTCTCTTAAACGAAGAGCATTAATCGAACGTAAGATTGTATTACGACTAGGAACAGAGTCATTTCGGTGGATGTTGAATTTGGGACGAAATTAATTGACGCTGAACCTCGACCAACGACTCGCCACGCTTCACAAAACGCAAACATACGGCCTCTAACGTCCTAATCCTGTACAATGCATTAACGTCATCAGTGTATAATAAGAAATACACATACAAATTATCACTGATGTTAAAAATATTAAAGAAGAGTGGTCCAAGCGTCGATCCCTGGGGTACTCCTGACGTGGCTCGGTACTTATCAGATTTTGTAGGCATTATGCAACACAAGTTAAACTTTACTTCTTGAGTAACTTTCAACACACTGAAGTAAACCTCCAGATATTCCAAATTTGTACGAAGCGAATGATTGAGGCAACCTCCTCCCAAGTAGCTAGTAATAAGTGTTAATCATATTTAAATGGGTTCTTTTTTGTTAATTAATTCTTAAGTATAATTTTATTTCATCGACTTCATGTAATGTGAAGAATAATAGAGCACTAATGACTGGTTATAGGTTTTAATTTTTTTAAGTGTGTGGATTGTGGATTGTCTTTTTCTTGACAACCCTCTGGGCATGGGTATCAAATGAAAGGGTATATAAAGTAGAATACAATAAGCTGTGTGACGTCATTTTAAATCCAATATGGCGGCCGGCACAAAATGGCGGCCGGCACAAAATGGCGGCCGGCACAAAATGGCGGATCAACTATTTTTTTTTTACAACCCCCTCGGCATGGGTATCAAATGAAAGGGTATGACAAGTAAAATACAAAATATTATGATAAATCCAATATGGCGGTCACCACAAAATGGCGGATTGCCTTTTTCTTGACAACCCCCTCAACATGGGTATCAAATAAAAACGTATATTAAGTAGAATACAATAAGCTGTGTGACGTAATTCTAAAACTAATATGGCGGCCGGCATAAAATGGGGTATCACCTATTTTTTTACAACCCCCTTGGCATGGGTAAGATTTGAAAGGGTATGACAAGCAGAATACAAAATACTATGGAAGATCCAATATGGCGGCCACCGCAAAATGGTGGATTGCCTTTTTCTTGACAACCCCCTCGACATTGGTATCAAATAAAAGGGTGTATAAAGTAGAATACAATAAGCTGAGTGATTCATTCCAAATCCAATATTGCTGCCGACACAAAATGGCGGATCACTTATTTTTTTACGACCCCCCCCTCAGTATGGGTAACAAATGAAAGAGTATGACAAGTAGAATACAATAAGCTCTGTGCCGTTATTCTACCTACTTCTTTACAACCCTCTTGATAGGGGTATCAAATGAAAGGGTTTGACAAGCGTAAACGAAATGATGGCATTTGAATAAAAGAAATGAGGCAGACGAGAAACTAAAAAGTAAAAAATAAATAAATAAATAAAACATTTAAAACATTTTTTTTATAACTGAATTACACTAAAAAGTATAAAATAATTTTTATTCAGTGATTAAGTTGCAAAATGATGATGAAGGAGAAAATCATTAGGCACTCATAAAGTATTGCTGTTGCTGTTATATTACAACATACTATTAATAACATTTTATCACAATACTGACTGTTGATAAAGGTAATATATCATATTTTATGAGCGTCCAATGATTTTCTTTTTCATCATCATTTTACTATTTAATCATTGAATAAAAATTATTTTCTAATTTTTAGTGTGTATTAATAGAATTTACTTCATGAAGGAACTGTAACTGTTCCTCAGTACAACAGAATTTCTTTTTTCTAAATGTTAAAAATACATATTTTTGTGTGCTAGAGGAAGTTCTTATTAATAAACAATACCCCGGGGGTTTTGTCGATAAAACCTTCATAAATATTGAAAATAACAATTAGGTACGACAAAAACCTGAAAAACGTTACACAGCGTTAATTCCTTATGTATGCGGATTATCCGAAAAGTTGCGCCGCATCGGTGATAGATTTGATATTAGGACGGTATTTCAAACAAGCAATACTTTAAGATCTATTCTGACAAAGACGAAACCGACAAACCACGAGCAAAATTAAAAAAACTGCATTTATAGTATTCCGTGTGAGTGCAACAAACAATGCGTGGGTGAGTCATCCAGACCTTTTAGTGTAAGATTGGGCGAACATCAAAATGATATCAGAAAAATTGAAATTCAGAGGTCCAAGATCTGCGAACACGCGTGGGAGAACGGACATAGAATAAACTGGGACTCGGCAAAAATTTTAACAAAAGAGGTAGATAGCAAATAAAGGAGAATTAAAGAATCCGCGATAATATTATTGGATGAGGATAATTGCGTGTCGAATTGTTCCGTAGATGTTTGTACAACTTGGCTGCCAATGTTAAAAGAAGAACTTCACAAACTTAACATTGTATAAAAACTAAAAAACTGTTAACTATATCAACAGTTCTATGTAAATAGTAAGTATATATGGATATTGAATATAACAAACATTCTTAGAGCTATGTATTTGTCATACACAGCAAAAAAGATTTTTCAAAAAAAGCCTTGAAAAAGGAAACAGATTAGATTTCCGAAACGTCGGCGAAATATTTAATTTCAAGTTTTTATACTTATTTGTGTTGTTTATTTATAAAAACCAACCTTTAACTGATCCTTTGACGTAAACGTCACAGGCGTAGAGGTTTTTTACCAGTAACATACTGGTTAATTGTGATATATTTTGTAGACTCCCCTAGCACCGCTTAAAAAGAAAACATACATGTGGCAGGAAGTCCCAAAGAATTGAAGAAGGAAAAAAAACTCTTATACAATAGTTTGAAACGAATTCAAAGTAATGTTTCTTAGGAAAAAATATTTTTGAAATCCAACTGCCAACTCTTAGACGCTAGAAATCGACTATGAGAGCATTCACACAGAGAGTAACATCCACAAAAAAGAAATATCGATATCCGAACTGAGCCGATTTTGTACTGCTTACCCAGCTATAGCCTTCAGATGAGATCGACAGACAGAGAAACACGGAAACAAAATTCCGTAAACACTTTTTCTGTCTCTGGTATCATGAAATAAACTCTAAAATATGAACAATTTTAAGAGAAAACAAAATTACAAAAATATCTGCCACAACAGATTTACTTATGTTATGAGACATTAATATATATTATGTTAATATTGTTAATTTTAGAACGCATTTATTTTATACTCTGTGCGGGACAAAGATTTAATTAAACTCCTTTGAGAAGAGAACATGAAATTTGATAAATAGGATAATAATTGTTTTGAATAAGCTTCCTTTGACTAATCAGGAACATCTACAAACTTGAAGCCTACATAATATAAAAATACAATTTATGCTTTTATTTAAAAGTATAATGAAGCCAATTTTATTTTTAGACTGTTTGTTTTATATCAGGGATTCGGCAATTTAAAATCTAAATTAGAAAGAGAGGTATTTTTATTCTTAATAAACCATTCTTCTTCTTGATATACCATTTTTATTATTTTCATTGAATCTTATTCTATAACTACTCCCATGGTTCGAAGTATAAGACAACGTGATGTCTAATAGAAGTATATACAAAAATATTGCCCATAATACTAAAGTAAACTTACGTAAAGTTACTTTTGTTAAGGGATTTCCATGCTAAAGTCTATAACCGAAAATAATCACTGAGGTTATAAATACATTTAAAAATTGTTAGAACTTTGTTACTACCGTACATAAAAGACAGATTATACAATAATACGTGGATTATCCTGTTTGCCAAAATAAAATTTGTTGTGGCGAGCCCAGAATTTTAATATTCTAGATGGTATTGCACAATAGTCCATCTATTTTTAAAAATGAATTATTATTTGTTTGCTTATAATTGTATTGAAACATTCTTTATAGGATTTTGCAAACAGCAGAAAAAATAACTATCTATAACTAAAAGAAAAACTTTGTGTAGAAATATTAATGAAATATTTGCATTCTTTCGATAACCTGAATTCTGGTTATGCTAGCAAATTAAAATCCTAAAATGAATTTGTCTAATTTCTTATTTGACAATTCTCATTCTAACACTAGCATCCACACAGTCCCATACGGCCATGCAGATTAAACTAGTATCCACATAACCCCCTACGATTATGAAGATTCAGTTAAAAATGAGAACAAAGACCTAAAATGAATTTATTTATCTACCTTGTCTTAAAAAATTGTTCATTCCAATGGATTACATTTTCATGAAATCTATCATTCTATTTCCTGGAAATGCTTAGCCTTTGAAACGTTTTTCGCCCTTATTCTGGAACTCATCAGAAAGACATAAAGCCATTCATAAAGATGTTTCATGCAAAACCAAGACAATTTCTATGAATAAGTGTGAAATGATTATATTTGACATTGACTGATAAAAACAACTTCACCTATCTATTAGCTAACTAGTATTGGAGCCTATATACTCTATGCATGTTTAAAAATGAATTATTATTTGTTTGCTTATAATTGTATTGAAACATTCTTTATAGGATTTTGCAAACAGCAGAAAAAATAACTATCTATATCGTATGGGACTGTGTGGATGCTAGTGTTAGAATGAGAATTGTCAAATAAGAAATTAGACAAATTCATTTTAGGATTTTAATTTGCTAGCATAACCAGAATTCAGGTTATCGAAAGAATGCAAATATTTCATTAATATTTCTACACAAAGTTTTTCTTTTAGTTATAGATAGTTATTTTTTCTGCTGTTTGCAAAATCCTATAAAGAATGTTTCAATATAATAGTCCATCTAGTTCAAGTGTCTTATTTTTGACTTCCTAAGGAACGCTACACGAGGATGCAGAAAATAATTTTCAGTTGAACTTATGACTTACTTTCCAAAATAAATATTTTACTAATTACATTTTTAAGTTGAAGTTGAGGAATAGTATATTCTACAAGTTCTGGAATAGCCCATATTCCACACGAGCAAAAAGTTTGTAGTGCGAGCCGAAGGCGAGGATTACGATTCGCGAGTGTGGAATATGCTTTTCCAAACGTGTTTGTAGGCTATATTTTCTCTACCAAAATTTTAGAATTTCTGATTTGTCGATATTATTCCAGCACTGTGCGTCGGAATGATACTAAATATTACGACACAGTTTATAGGTGTGGAATTTGTAATTTCTAAAATGGTGTTAGAGAAAATATTTGTTTGATTCTGTTTCTAATTTAGTGATTGCTTCTAGTAAAAAATTGAACCATAGCTTTCACCTATATACAAAGTATCGCTTCACAATGTCCGGCTATTCAGAATCTCCCCTGCTCTAATTTAGTTGATTTGGATTTTCGGTAGCTTTCCCCATTTCGTCGATACCAAAGACAGATTTCATTGTGTTACGGTTAACACTGCCGTTGAGTAATTACCACTCTGGTTTGTATCAATTCCATCTATGGCTGGTGCGGCCAGAAGGAAATTTTAGGGCACTTTAATTTTAGTAGTTACAAAGCACTTGTCTATATGCGTGGAGCTAAAATACAAGGAGATACAGGGTATAATTAGTTTAATGACATTAAAAAAAGCGGTGATGGGAACCGACTAGGCAAACAATAGACCTATATGACTTTTTCCTCTGAACGTTGTGAGTAAGAGTAAGAGTAAATTACTATTTTCCACTATCGTTTCAACATAACACAGCACGTATGTCCCATTCACAACTTTATAGTGATAACTGAATAAAATCATCAATGAAATTGCAAATATGACAGAACTATAGGAGACAAGGGTGTCTCATGACACTACTTTACGCTCTCTCTAAGCGTATTTACAAGACATATGGTATACGCTGTAATCACATATATACATCGTAAACTTGGCAAAATGACTTTTGCGTGATAAGATCTAACACTGGGGTGGATGCTTCCCCTAACGTTAAACACATATGACAAAAATTGCTTTAAGCGTTAACTTTATTGAATTATTAAATTCCATGGATTGCTTTTGTCTTTATATACGCATAAATTATGTTAACTAAAAGGTAATATCGATAATGCTTACATACATATAATTCATTGCAGAGATATAAGAAAAATAATCGGTGTAATGTAGTTTTATTTAAAATATCGTTATGCTGGCAAACCGACAGACGACCAGAAAGATGACGATAACGATGTTTTTGTATTTTCGAAGAGTATAACAGTAGATACTAAAAAAAACGTATATGACATTTTTTGCAGGCAACTTTATAAGCCTTAATTTATATAAGGAACATAATTTCGATATCACTAACGATTCGCGAGATATGGGCAAAAAGTTAAATTAAGAATTCACAGATTTCGTAATCCTTGCAACCATCGGGATATTGGAAATGATAACACCATACATAAAACATAAACTTGTTCCGGACGAGGCGAAGCCGAGTCCGGAAACAGCTACGATCCGTCCCAAAAAACATGATTTTAAGTACTTGTTACAAACGTAACTGTTCGCTATTTATCAAACTTTGTGAATCCACAGCGACTACGATTGGCGCTGACCACAACCGCATTATAACTTCATGTTCTCAGCGAATACTAATACTGTGTCAGTGTTGCCGATAATATTTTATTTTCATTTATTTATTTTTTGTTTAATCGTCTTATTTATATTAACGTCCTGGCGGAGTTTAGCTAATGCTATTCCATCAATCAACCAGGACACGTACACATAGACATCAACACAACAACCATTCCCTGCGATGTTACCATCTATCGCAGCTGAGACTCGAACTCAGGATAGATAACAGCGACTAGACATGTTATGCCACCCAACAGCAGTCTAGTCAACTCGGTAACACATTAAAAACGCCACTAAACATCCATACCCTGGCCAGGATTCGAACCTCCCAATGAACAATTTTGCTCACTTAAAGTAACTGTTATTTTTATAAGTGGTTTATTAAGATTGTGAGTTTATAAAAGGGGTTTATAAGATTACTAAAGAGTTGCGAAGTTGCATAGTAGGTATATAAAATTACTAAAAGTTTTAAAACCTTAGGTTTTATAAAATGGCAACGGAAATATTTCCATCACAGACTTATAAAACTTTTAGTGACTGTTACTATAATTCATATAAAAAGTTTTTATAGAAGTTGTAGTCACAAATTTATAAAGCTAATAGTTTTCAATTCCTATATAGGGGTTGGCTCTAATGGATATAAAACTTCCTCGTCTCACAATAACAACAATAATTGTTAACATAACCCCAAATTCTACGTTTTTGTAAGTTTATTCTCCTTTTCAATGTTTTTATTCGCATTTCTAAACTAGAATCAGTGTGACATTCATAAACTCTCATATAGTATACACATTTTTTAAATATTGTTGATTTTTACAGGTTGGAAATTCAACTTATAATTAGCGTTCAGAGTCTGAATTTTCATGCTTTCATTGCAGGGCCGGATTTCGATCTACTGCTATTTAATTATATTTCAGTTACTTTTACCCCAATGTAATGATCGAGATAAGTATAACGATGAAATAATTCACAAACCTGTATAACAAGAAATATCTAAAATAACCAGGTACTAACGCAATCTAAAAGCTGCACTTTAAAATTACACCTAACCACACGTGTCTCTACTATACGTAAATACCTATAAGTAGGTAAACCTGGACATCAGTCTATAAATAAATACACACTTTAATAGCATTTGAAATTGCAGCATATCTGCCTTTTTGTTTGTGAGCGTAGAGAAAAAGGTCGACGATTTTTTTGCCATTTTAATGAGTATTACCAATATTTCATCGTGTTGCCATATGATTCGTCAATCCATAAAGTTATATTTGTAGCAGGACCGCTGACATGACATATTTTTGTGGAAACGCTTTAATAAATTAATTGAATTTTGATAAATTTTATTAGATACTGATAAATTTATTCAAGTCCACCCCTGAACTGTTCAGGGAAAAATCCAACCACACATACTTGGTTATATAGAGGCACAGAAGTTCTGTAAGAATCCCAGAAGTGTCTTTTCAGATTTATAGTGTCCTTTTGGTATTTTCAATATGGATGCCGCATTTTCGATCCTGTCAGTGGACGCCATATTGATACTTTTAAAAAAACTGTTGAAAAAAAGGTTGAATATTTAATACACTCAGCTAATACTACATTTTATGTAAATGTAAATATGTACCACAAGTTAAAAAGTGCAGTTTTTTATGAAGAATCGAATGTTGTGACAAATTTAAAAAAAAATTAGTTAAAATTTTTAAATATATATAATTTCGGTGGCGCTTTTAATTTTTCGAGGTACAAATGTCAATTTTACAGTAAAGATGCATTTGCATGAAAATTTCAGAGGCATGTTTGCCATAAAATCAAGTATAATATATTTCTAACTGAAGTACGCATATTTCATATACAGAGTATATGTCTCCATATTGTTAGAAAGAAAGATGTAATAATTTCATCATCATCAACTAAAGAAAGTGAAAGAGGTTTGTGGTGAAAGAAAGAGCGAGAGGGAGAGGTTCTGTATTTAAAGTTTATAAGAGTAACAGTTCCATTTCTATTACTTCTTACTATAAAACTTGGAGATAGGTAATGGTGACCCTTATAGAGCGCGCCATTTAAGCTCTTTAAGTGGTATAAAGTGGTAATTGAAAAGTTTTCACGGAAAATATACATTACTAATATTTTTATAATTCGGTGATGGTCATATTCAGAGTACCTTTACAAAACAAAAATTGTTCATTGGGCTGGGACTCCGTGGTCGCAAACCAAACGCCTCAGCATTGCGCCACCGAGCTGTAATTATCCGCCGACTGACATCAAAATGTCCGAGAATGTCCGATTCAGTGTTGCCGCACACTAGATATAAAGGCAGGAGATGTTTCCTTACAAATTTTGAAGAGCGGGGGGAAGATTTTCTCTGATGCACAATTTTTCCCTCGCTCGAAATTTTGAAGAGCAGAGGGAAGCAATTTTTCTACATGTTTTTTCCCTTACTCGAAATTTTGAAGAACGGGGGGAGATTTTCGACGCTGGAAATTATCTTATTCACTATTTCACGAAACAAATTTTCATTTCCATATTCAATATTAAAATTGTCCGAAAAAGTCCAAATTTGTTCAAAGTCCGAAAAATGTCCGCAGCGTTAAAAAAGTTCCGATAAAAAAAACTGCAAAATCTGAAAATTTAAATACAATTTTTAGATTTTGCAGTTTATTTATATCCTACAATTAGTATGGACCTAGAAGAAGTTCAAAATGAAAATCATATAGTAAGTCGAGTGTTAGCGAGAATATCACGTTAGATTTAATTGTGGTGAAGTCAACTAATATAACACGTCCCATTAACATTTTATTAGCTTTATACGAGTACGAAGATTGCGGTCAAAATTAAAATATCAACACGTGCTAAGGATGATACCTGTCCTTTGTATGGAATTAGATCGCCGTGTAGCATGAATGTGTTGCCCACCTATGAAGATATAATTAACCAGTATTTGTACACAAGACTTAATATCAAACTTAGTAGTCAATTAAGAAAACCAACATTTGCTGAAGTGGCTAACATCATGTTACTGTAGATGTACCTAGAATCGTAGGGTCTAGTAGACACGACAAGGATTTCATATAGTTTAGGCCGGAGCCGTGTCGCCGCTACGATACTTATCAACTCTACTCACAAGGGGGATTCAAGTTACCATTCAGACTCCCCAAGACGGAAATATACAAAATTATACTTACTGTGATTGCTACAGTCTGCTCTTTCAGTCGAAATCTTATGTCGGGCGGTGCACTTTTAATGAATATATCTTATAATTAGCACTTTATTAGAAATACTTTTTAACAATTAAGATCTTCGATGGATTCTATGAGTACTCCGACGTGACGGGATCAAAGGTGACCCGCAGTAAGTAATTGTCCGACTCACGCCACAGAATTGCACGTCGGTCACAAATCTTATAATTCGTGGATAAATAAGAGATCCAAATCAAAACATATTTTCACTTATTGAAATAATTCATAAAATGTAAAAAATATAAATATTCAATACTTAACTAATGTATATAAGGCAAACATCAAAGAGCACCACCATTCGGCAAGTCGTTACCTCCCGTAGAAGTGTAACTCATCCAGCGTCGAGAGAACTATGACAGTCGACTGTACAAAAAGATTCAGACTCCCAATTAGTAATGACTGCAAAATGTATGCGGAACTTTTTTGAAAATTATTCACTTTTAATTTTGCACTGAAATTATCGAAATGCTAGTCAGAATGCTTAAAGAAGCTATCTATATGATTTCGCTGGTTTTCCTGCTTTTATAAACCTACTAATGTCATTGAACCCAAATATACTTTTTTTCCGTCGACTCGCGTTCGAGCGACTACTATGACGATGTCCGCCTGAGCCTGGATTAAAAGTATTTTGGGTTTGTCGAAATCGACCCTCCGACTTTGAACTTTTTGACTAATTTTTGGTACGTTCTAGTGGTTTGGACAAGGATTACGCTTTACCCCTTTGAGGATAACTAAATGAGGATTTTGGTTTTTATTGGAAAAACCGTCTCATTGAATTTTTCTTAAATTTTGACGTTTAAAATAGCTACTCGCTACATCCTGACTGAGGATTTCGCCCTGTGAACCACTAAATTCTTAGTAGTTTTGGAAAACCAAATTCGTGGTACTTTCGAAAAATTCTTCTCGAGGAGCAGTTTTCCGCTCTGTGCAAGTCTTTTCATTGTACTTTCGAAAAACTAAATTTTTGGTACTTTCAAAAAATTAAATTCGTTGTATTTTCGAAAAATTTGTTGGTCGGAGTAGCTTCCGCCATGTGTGATTTTATTCATGGTACTTCCGAAAAACCAAATTCTTGGTACATTCAAAAAATGAGATTCATAGTACTCGAAAAGTTTGTCAGGCGAAGCGATTTTCCGCTCCGTGCAACTTGAAGTCAATTTTTTGAGTACTTCTGAAAATTCGGACGACGCGACGGAGCCCAAAGGCGATTGACTGTCGTCCTCGAGATGAAAAATGTTTCTAAACCAATTTTTTGGTCATTTTTAGTGATATAATTTTTTACGCAGATTTCGATGAAAGGTGATGCCAAATGTGGTTATAACACTGAAAGAAACCGACCAAATAGAATGTTTTGCTAAGATGATCTGCATTATCATAAGTATTTTTTTTGTTAAGACTACATTATCATTATCTAACCATAAGAAAAACTGTTTTGCTAATGAGATTTTGCAACGGTAAATCTTTGACTATTTGTCCCAATAGCAGCACTTACTTAAACTAGGTAAAATATTGTTATAAGTTTTCTTTTTATTAGGGGTAACTAAATAATTTCTTACGATAAATAAGTGCCTTAAGTTAAAGTTAACTATTTAATGGTTAAAACTCAAATAGACCTATGGTTGGTAAGTCATCTGTTAACTGTAAAGACGGGCTTACTAATAGTAACGTCTTACTTATTTATTTTTGCACGTGGCGCAAGCGCAATTGAGTTTTTATCATCGCGCGCCATTTCATCTATGCAGCGACGCATGCAGTAACTAGTAAGGAATTCGGCGTTCGACGAGACAGTTGTGGGAAAGGTTTTATGCAAAGAATTTTTATAAAAAAACTTGTATTTTATGTTATTGTATATTAGTTGCTTTCGTTCAGCAGAGTGATTCATAATCATAATAAACAGGATTTCAATGAACAGTAATCATATGATGCAAAATTGCATGGTATAGGGACAGAGACAACACATGAAACAGGTAGGTGCCTTATCATTACTAATCATTGCTGAACGAAAGCAGGTATTATATAGTAAACTGAGATTGTGTCTTCTTACAAGTCAAAATTCCCCTTTTTTAATAGGCACCCTGAATTGTTTATTAGTCGTTTGTTTCCTTAAATGAATCATTTATTTTAATTTTACCAACAATGATTCTTTGTCTGAGTCAACATAGAAATGTATTAAAAACGTGTTTTAATATGAAGTGTGGAGTCTAAAAAATATAAAATTAAAATATTGAATTTACAAGTAACGTACTTGCAAAATGACATTACTAGGTCAAGAGAGATTATTTGTTGCCATTATAATGTAAGCTGCATAGTGGTTAAAAAGTCACCTATTAGCAGCAGGAAAGTTCTTTTGCGGTTACAAGGTAGTAATAGTGTAAGGAATAGGAACTTACTAACTATAACAAAAAACTTATTAAGATTAAAATAGGTGGTGACTCCTGATAGCAAAGCTATCAACCTACAGTAACAGATAAATAATAAGAAAAACTTTTATTAACGGTAAATAAGTGCATCTTAGCAAGATCGTTTTTGTTGCGGTTACAGAGCAGTCTTGCTGGAGCCTATTTAATGCAGATATTTATTAGGGGTTAGTCAATTTCTTTTTATGGATAATAGAAATTTCTTTCAGTGAAGTCTTTTTTAATGTTTCAAAGATGATTTTTTCATGGGATTTTTTGTCTGAATTTACTTTCGTAGTAAATTGGATATGTTTCAAAGGGATCGTTTTACTGGATTCAATAACATTACCATGACTCGAAGATATTTGGAGAAGAGCTGCCTTGCCAATAATTTCGAAGGAACGAATAACTGTTAAGATTCGTGAATATCACATAAGATATCGTAACCTGCTAAAGCCATATAAACAAAGATCGAAGTTACGTAAAACAATTATTTGAATTCAAAGAAAGAGCCCGAACTTTATTTGACATTGCCTCTTGTAAATGTAGCTCCTTCGAAAGATGTTCTTGAGAAAAACTAAGAAAGTACCAGTATCAGACACTTCTTGTTAAATCAAAGAACCTGTAGAAAAATGATGATAGGAAATATTGATCCCGAAATGTCAAAGCAGCTTCAGGAAAGAGATAAAAGAAGGCAGAAGTAAGACGACTCCCTGTGAATGACCAAATTTCCGAAGCTACAACATAGTGGCAATGTTACTGAAAATCTTGACCAAACAAAATAAATTAAATCTACTTCAGAATTCATATTTTGCCCGCCCTAAAAATTTGTTGTTGGCTATGCTTACTATTAAATGAGAAATTATCAGAAAGCTGACTTTAAACTGCATTATAAGGGCCAGGAACGGAAATAAAAATAATAAGGGAAGCGTGAGAAAGTTTAAGATACCTGACTTAAATTTTAATACTTTGGAATTGAAATGATAAGTCAGGACCATGAGAGCTATTCCAACGTTGAACCACCTTTAAGTCAAGAAATATGCCAAGAAAAAATTGAAAGATGTATCAATAATAATGATACTCTGGCATGTCCGAAATGCTTATGCCACACGCAAGCTGTAGAAAGGTGCGTTCGTTTAGTGTCAGAGGCCGCTGCTGCAGTTTGTGAAACCGAAAAAGATGGATACATCAGAGCAAGACTGAAATCAAGGAATGTTATGCCAAATTTCAAAAAAAAAGACTGACTGTAAATTAAAATAACGACAAGATTAAACACTTATGTCTCGTTTACAAGTTTTTCTAGTTTCTAAAATTGTATTAAACTAACAGATTAAATAATATATACTTTTTAAATACATGAGACACTTACCTGTTTTGTCATTTTGTTGTTGTCTATAAATTAGAATAAATGAAAATATATAAAATGACTATGATGATGTTAAAATCTGTGTTGACTTATTTTATAAGAAATTAACTGAAGTTTTTAATGAGAACATACCCAAGTTCAAAACTCCAAAAAATAAAAGACAGTTTCCCCCTTGGTTTAACGGTGAAATTATAAAAAATATAAAGCTAATGCATAAAAAATTGATATTATTTAAACGCCATGGTAATAATATATAATATACTAATCGAATCGAAAAAAATATCACATCTGAACCCAATAAATTCTGGGCTTACATCAATGATAAAAAAGGGAAAACTAGCATACCTAAAGACATGACTTATAACAATGAACATCTAGAGACCCCTAATGATATCGTCGATGCATTTGCTAACTTTTTCGAGCAATCTTACTTCCTTAACATATCGGACGCCCCTGTAACCGAGTCTAATAATTTTTGGTTTGACTGTTTGGACATTAAACGCTTTTCCGAGGCTGAAGTTTGTATGGCGTTAAAAAGAATTAAACCTAAACTTACTGCGGGCCCAGATGGAATTCCAGTATTTCTACTGAAGGACTGTGCCAGCATTTTTGCATATCTTCTCTGCATAATTTTTAATTTATGTCTTAGGAAATGCTATTTTCCTGATATTTGAAAATACTCCAAAGTGTGCCCTGTGTATAAAAAAGGTGAAAGAAATGATGTTACCAATTATAGACCGATAACAATCATATGTAACTTTGGTAAAGCTTTCGAAATCCTACTGCATGATAACATTTATGCACATGTTCAAGTGAAAATATCTACGCAACAACACGGTTTTATGAAAGGTCGCTCCACCGTAACAAACTCAATCTGCGCTACTCAGTACATTGCTGAATCAATTGATGCTCAAATACAGGTAGACTCAGTCTATTATACTGACTTTTCTAAGGCGTTTGACAGACTGAACCATAGAAAACTTCTCTGTAAACTTGACAAATTCGGATTATCTGACGGTGTACTTCAATTTCTTGAGAGTTACTTGACAGATAGAGTTCAATACGTATCTTACAATGGATATAAATCTGTTGAATACCGAGCCACGTCAGGAGTACCCCAGGGATCAATACTTGGACCCCTTTTCTTTAATGTTTTTATTAACGACATCAGTGATCACTTAGAAGTATATTTCTTAATATATGCCGATGACGTCAAGATGTTGCATAGGATTAATGATTTTAATGACTGCAAGAAACTTCAAGACAACTTAACTAAGTTATCGACTTGGTGCGATGAAAATAATCTTCACCTAATGTTGGCAAGTGCAATGTTATGAGTTATACAATCAAGGAATCCCCAATTACACATAATTATAATGTTAATGGCGACATTCTGAACAGACCATCTACGTTCAAGGATCTAGGTGTAACTTTTGATGAAAAAATTAACCTTCACTAACCATATTGATGCTGCAATTTCGCATGCATACAGAATGTTACGCTTCATTTTGCGTAACAGCCATGATTTTGATGATGCGAAAACCTTAAATATGCTTTATTTTGCTATCTCTCGGTCTAAACTGGAGTATGCTTCACTTATCTGGCAATCTGGGTATAATACTCATAATGATAAATTGGAAAATATTCAACGCAGCTTCCTGAAATTTTTAAATTGGAAAACTGAAGGTACATGCCCACCAACTGGAGCTTCTCAAAATCAATTACTTGGAAAATTTGATATTACTAGTCTTTCCGAAAGGCATGAGTCCTTTGCTTTGCGTTTTCTAGATGAAATTATGCATAATAAAATAGACTGTGGTGTAATATTAAGCCAACTGAACTTTCATGTCCCACGGATTAATTCTCATCATTCTCATAGCTTTTATTTAACACTCCTAGATCTAACGTATTAAAGTTTTCTCCTCTGTTTAATATTTGTACTAGTTATGAAACTCATTGTAGTGAATTGGACATATTTGCCTAGCAGTCAGAAATTTCATCTACTGTCGTGCAGTCTAATCGCCTTCATAATTTCTATTTGTATTTTTTAGTTAGGTTAGGTTAAGTTAGTATAGATTTCCATCCTCGTCCATTAGTGATTGGACCCCATAGGTTGCATTTCCTGTGTTTCTTACACACGAAGACATTTCTTATTCGTCCTAAATCACACTTCTCACAGTCGTAGTAGATTATGAGAATACTAGTGTTCATAGGAAGACAAAAAGAACGGAAAAGTAAACAAACCTAAGTTCACAGGCACGAAGAAGGAATGGGAGGGTATCGAACCCTAAGTTCCACAGACCCCTTTAGGAGGCAGGGTGGATTCGTCCAGAGATTTCCATCCTATAAATGGTTTGGTACTGTTAAATGATGTATGATTAAATAAAATAAATAAATAAATAAATAAAATAAATAAATAAATAATACATAGTTGCCTTTTATGTGGATGAGTTCTTTCGTGTTTATAAGTTAAAAAATTCAGAGTTCGTAATTCTTGCAACCGGGACATTGGAAATGATAACACCATACATAAAACAAACTTTTTCCGAACTCAGTTACAATCCACTCTCGATTGCGACACCGGTGTATTTCGACCTTAAATGAAAACTGGTAACTTGACCCCCTGTGATATATGCAACCCATATTACATTTGTATATATCAGCCGTTGCATATACGACAATCTCATTCGACCGCGATACCGCTGTCTTTCGACCTTGAGCGAAAACTGGTAACTCGACCCCCATATATGAACATAAACATTTCCAACGTTAAAATAAATATAAATGAATGTTCATGGCATTTATGGTTTTGAACCCTCCTGTGGCACCTAAAGATAATTGAGATTTTTATTTATCGCTGTTTACAATCATAACAACTTTACTAAAACCAAGATACCTTTGTCTGAAAATTTTGAATTTTTAATGTCTTTGTGGCACCTTAAGATACTGATTTATTGAAAAAATAAAAAAAAGTAGTCTATACTAACATGATGATTCATCTTTCGCAGAGTCAAGCTTTTCAATATCGCAAAAAAAAAGTTTTCACTCCACCCTAATTGACAGTTGGCAACTGTCAATTTGTATTTAACATTAGATTTGAAGGTAGCAACGTCAAGAACATAAAGTTAGGTAATTCAATAATCAAAACATGCATTATAAAAATGTTATAAAACTACTCAAATAACTTATGATGGAGCTATGGAGTTTTGGTGCTCCATAGGAGCCAAAATGTTCAAAATGGAGCATCATGTCCATGGAGACTTTGCTCAGGGTGACAAAAGCTACAATATACTAAAAATTCAGACGATTCTACCGAAACCCATTTCTCATTTGGCTAAGTTTCGTTCAGATTGTTAGGGCCGGATACATGTCCATTTAACTAGAATAGTATCGGAGATCCACGGGTTGAAGAACCACATGAAAGTCATAAGTTTCTGAATTTTGTTATGTTCGAACAAATCATTTCCTTGAAGTTGAGGGCCCGTTAAATACTTATTTAAATACGACTCACTGGATGGTCTAATTAGATCTTCAAGACTAAGGCAGTTGAGAGAGGATACCAGAAAATATATGTAATAGATAGTAATATAGCTAGATAGGCCAACTAAAGTAGATTTTTTCCCCATACAAAAGCCAAGTATTGATAAAAGGGTTTTCTTTCCTTCTGCCTTAGTGGCATAATGTGTTAGATAGGCTGACATAGGATAATAAAAAGATTATGAAGGTTTACGTCATGTGGTGCACATAACGCCAATTTCCGTAATTCCATGGTCCGTTAGGTAATTTCAAATAGGGGCACCAAAAAGGATATAATCACCTAGAAGGAAAAGGGTAAGCACAGTTTGGATTTCGATGGATATACTATAATATCGACGGAATCTACAAAAGTAATTGGGACACTCCGTACTATACCAATGGTAATGTCTGATTAATACATATATTTAGGGGAAAATCCCAGTTATTACATACTCAAGCCTTCCATATTTGGCACCATTTATTTAATACCGAATTTTTGCTGTCGGGTGACCACTCTGTATATTTTTTTACCAAAGGTTATCAGGTTTTCTGTGTAATAATAAGGCTAACTGCGTTGCGATTATTATTCTCATATCATTTCTTAATTAATAATTTTATAGAATGACCGTCCTGTATAAATAAAAAGGGAAGTTCTATGTATATACCTTTACCGATTTTTAATTCAATTTTTATTTCCAATTTTTTTTTATTACAAGATTAACTTAAACCTATCAAGTTCAATATACTTTTTAAAACTGTTTAAATACATTTCAGATAAACATTAATTTAATATGTGAAATAAGATCGTATCCTTCGCCGTTTCTTATGACACAGTGTACGTTACACTGAGTGTTTAACAATTTAACCTGATAATCTTGACATTCCCAATTTCCACTAAACATAGCTAAGAGCCATCTCGCAAATACCAGCGTATAATGCAAAAAATCCGCTTTGAAGTCGGTGAAGCCATCTTGGAGCTAAGATGCCACAGACAGATACACAGATAGACACACGCACACACCCGCACACTGATAGACATAGGTTTCAAACTTATAACACCCCTCCTGTTTGCGTCGGAGTTAAAAAATACAGATAGAGATGCGGACCTTTTAGTATGTTTAATAGTACTTCTTAATGAAAATCTTTTGCCAAATTTCAAATTATTTCCGTCAAACTTAAAGATTTAGTTCGACTTGGCTGAAGAATGATGCTTCGAATTATAATATTTCTGCTTAGAATACGTGAAAAGTTGATACAATCTCTTCAGAGTTAATATAAAAGGGAGATACATTAATAAACATATTGACACTCTTACTCCTTAGAATTACTTTAGGTCTGCATCTGCTACATTTCCTTCGAGATTCAGTGCTGTCGAAATATTTCTAACACTGCAGTTAAAACTTTGAATTTATTTTCCATACTCTTCGTTAACAAAGTGTTCGCTTCACGGGAATTTTAAATTTATCGAGTAAATGAGTTCCGTCTGGTCACACCCAATGCCTCGCAACTCGCTGGTAAGTGAACAAGAGCTAACAGTGTTAATGATGAAATAATATTTTGAAAACTTTTTACTTCCAAACTTTTGCATTATATTACAATATGTAAGGTTTTGTCGGCGGCATGCGGCACTGCAAAACCGTGGATTACCTTTGAGAGAATTAAATTTGGAGCAAATTTCATAAAGTTTAAAAACAGAAATTTGCATTTTAGATTAACGACAGCAAAAAGTGGAATAATAGAATAGTGGTTGGAGTGAAGCTTCTTTGGGACAGCTACACAACGTACAATTTTATAACTAGTTCCTAGTTTGGTATTGAAATATACAATTCCATTATCAATTGGAAATACCTATGGTCGTCATATGCATTATACTTAGAAATTTAATCGCATACTTAAAAATACAGCTAAGCGCAACTCCACTGGTAAGTAGATGGTCTGTAACAACATTATGTTGGAATTAAACTAAAATTTAATAGTGAATTGCCTGAGAGGGCAAGGGATGGAGGGCACGGATACATTGAGCGTAGCCGGATAAGCAGGGGTTAGCTGCCCCGGCTTGGATTTGATTCATATTTGAGAGGTAAGTTCCTACCATTACGAGAATGATTGGCAAGCTTAATTTTTCTTTTAAAAGTTACGAAAGAATTTTTGAAAAATGAGAAAAATTGATTTGCTCAAGTCTTAATAAACTGAATTCGGGAGCTAAAATATATGTGATCCAGGGCGTTATGTCGATTATAGAAAAAATTGATACTCAATAAATTAAACGATTAGGGGGTAGAAAAAAAATTGATTTTGCCACAATTTTTTCTTTATGAACTATTTGATGGAACACCACTATTTTTTTATGTGATATGCTCATATCTTAAATAACAACATATATTTTTTGGAACAGGATTGTAGGATTATTCATAGTGTAAACAAAAAAAATCTGGCCCCCATAATTTATGTAATTTTATGGGAATCAGAAGCCAACATTAATTTTCGACTTGTGACTCAATAAAATGAGTATCATTTGAACAAAACACCCTATTCTAATGTGCAAGATACTTAATCTTCATCACTGCCTACCCCAATCACAGGATACATCTTGCATTCTGAAAACAATTTACTAAGGATTTCCGCAGGTCTTACAATACTAGCAGCTATATGGGAACAACAGGCAACACTTCCTCAACCATTGGCGCATTCACAACAATAATTTTTAATTTCTGCAACACCCTCATCGTTTAGTCTATAATAATCAATGAAACATCTATGGGTGCAACAGAATCATGGTATACCACCCTTTTCTCCATTAGTATTGAAGAAAATTGTTTGAAATTTACATACATAATAAGCGGCACTTTTTGACATACAATTGATTTTTTATTTCACTTCCGGTTTCGCCGGAAGTGACACTAACTTTCTATTTTTAAATGAAACACCCTATATATTATTGCATTTTTGAATTCTGCATAATTGTCTGAATCCAACAATGCCAAATAAATGACATTTCAAACATCATTTTTTTTATAATAAAATTTTTGTTTTTTAATTTAAGTGTGCCATGATGGTTCCGATTTATTCTAAATGATCCGTGTAATGCTACAAAAATCGAAATTTCGTTAAAAACACTAAATTACGTGATTTATGAGCAAATAAAATTCACCAAAATTGTTTTTGGGGCAAAACTCAATTTTTTCAAATGGAACCATATCGGTACCGTGGTACCATTTATTACTATTAATAAGGAATTTGTTCATACGTCGTATTAAAATGTGCAATAAATATAAACAAAATTACAGCTAAACGAGAACAAGAAAATAGAATTTTATTCTATATACCTTGTTACACATGTGGTTTAGGAATACAAAAAATGAACACAAAACATTACAACAGCTATTCTAAATGCTGTCCATTAACGTCAATGCACTTCTGAACTCGCATAGCTGTTTCTCGAAGAACATTCGCCAATTTCTTCATGAGTTGTAACTGCGGTTGCATAGACAATATTTTTTAAGTGACCCCAAACAATGAAATCAAGGGGCGTTAAATCAGGTGACCTTGGAGGCCACCTCACAGGACCATTCGTCGAAATTACGTTTTCTTCGAATCTCCTTTGAAGGTAATCAATTACTATCCTTGAATTATGGGGAGGAGCGCCATTTTGCTGGAAATAGATTCCCTGTCCTAAATCTAAAAGTAACTCATCTAAAATGTCCTCAATCTCAGATTCCAGGAATCTCAAGTATCTGGCACCAGTCAGAGGTTTTTATTAACACGTTTAAAGTAATTTTTCGCTGAACGTTGTTATCAGGATATCGTCGGCCATAAAGGTCCATAGCTGCAATTGCATTTTTTTTACTTTCCCCATAAATAATTAACATGTCCACTTTTTCATGTCTTGTATAAATTTGCGGCATTTTGAACACAATCAAGAAGAATTTTAAACAGTTTTTAAAGACACAATAAAAAATCGTTAAACCAACAAATGTTTGACAAGCTAAATATTTCATTGTTTTCAAAGCCACCTTAGTTACTTCTTAATATTTAATTAGAACAAAATTGTATTTTCTTATTTTCTGTTAGCTGTAATTTTGTTTGTATTTATCGCACATTTCAATATGACACATGAATAAATTCCTTATTAATAATACTAATAAATGGTACCACGCTACCGATATGGTCCCATTTGAAAAAATTGGTTTTTCCTCCAAAAAAAAATTGGTGAATTTGGCTTGCTCACAAATCACGTAATTTAGTGTTTTTAACGGGATTTCGATTTTTGTAGCATTACATAGGTCATTTAGAATAAATCGGAACCGTCATGGCACACTTAAATGGAAAACTAAAAATTATATTATAAAATAATTGATGTTTGAAATGTTACTTATTTGGCATCGTTGGATTCAGAAATTGATGAATTATGCAGAATTCAAAAATGCAACAATATTTAATGTGTTCTATTTAAAAATCGAGAATTAGTGTCACTTCCGGCGAAACCGGACGTGAAATAAAAATCAGTTGTATGTCAAAAACTGCCGCTTATTACGTATGTAGTATGTCCTAAATTTCAATCAATTATCTTCAAAACTAAAGGGGAAAAGTGAGGTATACCATGATCCTGTTACACCCGGTATACTTCCCGAGGAATATGTCTCTCGGCAACGCCATTATCTACGATTTCTAACACTAACTTACTGTCAAAATTTCAACACAATCGGACTTTTCGTTCTTAGGTTATCGTGCTTACAAGAAACATGACGGACGGACAGACAGACAGACGAACATTTTGAATGTTTGATCACCAACACAGTGATATCAAAATGTTTTCTCTACGAGCAATATTACTAGAAATATGCCGATATAATGCAATATACTCTTCGTTTTGTATTTGCGAAGAGTATAATAAACAGAAAGAAGTGGATATGAAGTCGAAAGTGAGGACTGCTTGAGGAAATAATTAGAAAGCACACAAAAGATATAGAGAAAGTTTGGTGTGAAAATTACTTCAACAATTTTCTCTTATATTTCTCTCGAATTTTCATCTCAATTTTTATAGCAATATAAAAAACATTAACGTCGTTGGAAATGGTTCAACAGTACTGGCGGTTTAAGCATGTAGGCGTTTTTTCTCGATTATAAGTAAAAGATCCCGATCTCGACCCTCCTAAATACGTATCACAATCAAGCTGTGTCGACAAAACAACGGATGGTCATAGTTGGAAGCACCAGCCAACTTTATACGATCATAATTCACCATTTTACTTCGTCGGTTGTTTTATTGCCCCTGTTGATAACGTAGTGCTCTGGTAAACCTGCGAAAGGAGCAAGACGCGGGAGAAGAAAGGACTTACAAATATTAATATACCTTCAAAAACCAGGACTTAAAACACATTGTGGCTTTTAAATAAACATTTCTTGAAAACTTAGATTTAGTAGTCTTAGCTGCATTTATACAGGATGGGCAAATATGTCAGAACACCTAATTTCTGGCTAAGCTACGGTGGAAAGTTTAATTCGAATATATTATGTACCTTGTATGTGCAGTACTTCAATAAGGGAAATTCTAAATCATATCAATTTTACTTTTTCTCTGCCTATATTTTAGTGGTAATGTCATCAGTGTATCTTCACCTGGAGAGGTGGCTATGTCATTTCACCCTTCGCCGACGTTATGGCAATTGTTGTTCGATGGGTGACTGCTGCTGGGTAATACCTACCGTGGATATCTTTTTTTTACCATGAAAAATTTGTAATTTGGCTCCGTAGATTAGAAATATATATGGAAGTTTCTTCAGCTGGTCTTTTTCGCAGTAATTGACAAAAACAATTTAGTCCCTTACAAGCAGGCAAATAGAAAAAAAGACGCAATTGTTGTTTCGTATCATTAGCTCACTTTAAGTATTTTATACAAATTATGCCGCAAAACAAAGTTTGTCGTCAAGCTATCTTCTTATGTACCAGAATTCTAAGATAATACAATTCTGATAGTTTTCGTTCAATCTGCACTTTATTCTCAATGTTCGTGATTTCTCTAAAATGTTTCTAAGCCATGCTTTTGAGGATGGTGTGGGGTAACAACGACTTTTAAGCGTCTTTTCAGAAACGTGTTAAAAAATACATTAAAAACAAAAATTATATATTTTTGCTTTAACACACCCAAGTAACCACCCCCAAATAACAATTTAAATGCTTTTTAGATTTATTTAGGTTTTATCAGTGTTTTATAATGGCTACCTTATAAACCACTGTTTTATGCCAAATTTATTAAATGCCAAATGCACTTAAAGATATGAAACATTTTCATAGATAGCTTTTCTTTCCACTGTTTGCAAAATCCTATAAAGAAAATGTTTCATTGCTATAAGCAAACAAATAATAAATAATTCACTTTTAAACATGCATAGAGTATATAGGCTCCAATACTAGTTAGCTAATAGATAGGTGAAGATCTGTTGTTTTTTATCAGTCAATGTCAATTATAATTATTTTATACCATTCATAGAAAATGTCTTAGTTTTGCATGGAACATCGTTATGAGTGGCTTTAGGCTTTTCTGATGAGTCCCCAATAAGGACGAAAAACGTTTCAAAGGCTAAGCATTTCCAAGAAACTGAATGAGATTTTATGAAAATGTAATTCATTTGAATGAAAAAATTTTTAAAGACAAGGTACGTAAATAAATTAATTTCAGGCCTTTGTTCTCATTTTTAACTGAACTTACATATCGTAGGGGATCATGTAGATACTAGTTTAGCCTGCTTGGCCGTAGGGGACTAGGTTGGATGCTAGTGTTAAAATGAGAATGGCAAATCAGAATTTTACCTATTAGCATAACCAGAAGTCAGGTTATCGAAATAATGCAAAGATTTCATTAATATTTTTATATATATATAGTTTTTCCTTTAGTTCTCATAGATAGCTTTTCTTTCCACTGTTTGCAAGATCCTATAAAGAAAATGTTTCATTACTATAAGCAAACAAATAATAAATAATTCACTTTTAAGCACTTAAAGATAGTTTTGTCTTAAGGAAAGTTTTAGTAAGGCCTTCAAGAACTTACGTTAAAACTGAATTATCGTTTACTTTTTATTGGCTTATGATTGATTTGATCAAGTTTTATAGAGATTAAGCAAATGTTGTGGTTTTATCATATCACTAAATTTCAGGTCGAACCTTTATAAAACCAACTGCTTGCTAGAGTTTTAATGAAGCAAACAATCATCTGTGATAAATCAGTTTTAAAAATAAAAGGATTTGATTTACCTTTGCGCAAACTATTATGTGGAGCAGTGATCGATGATAAATTAAAATATCACTGGTAAAACCAAGACACTTGATAATATCGGGACAGGTGAGCATTTAGTGGACATACACCAAACGGTGTCTCGGCAAACTAACTTTTTACGTTATATTATCCGAGCACCATAAATTCTATAGGCTTTAAGGTAGTTGTGCTATGTGCTCCTATGGTTTAAAATTGGTTTTAAGATAAGTAGACAAGTTTTAAAAAATATGTTAAGACCAATGAGCAATTGGTAATGTAATAGGCATTTTAAGACAAAAAATAGCTTATAGGGTTTATACATACAGCCGCCATTTTATTTCCAGCCGTCGAGGAATATAACGGTCAGCCATATTGGGAATGTCCCAGATTGAACAAGGAAATGTAATTTGTATCTAATAGAAATCTTTTATAAAAACAATTTTCAGATACTGAACCTTATTACGGGCAGATGCTAAAGCTTTCTTTACATTTTAAGTCACAAAAAAATATTACTTATTTACAATTTTTTTTAAAAATTGTGTTTTAGGGAGCGCACAAATTTTTAAGAACTGTCTAATACATGTTCTGCAGTAAACCTTGCATCCTTGAAAATTTTACCCCACTATAAGTAGTTCCAACAATTAATTACAAGTAGTCCATCTTTAACTGTTTTTCTCAACTGATCTTAGTAGTTGTCTATTGTCCATTTTATAACTTTTATATGACTATAGCGACCCATAATGCATGTGGAATAAATTTATTTGTATTTATTTTCACTTCATTAAATGCAAAAAGTCCGCTCAAAGCATTTGTGTGTGTTTTTTACGTTTTGATATAGTGCCTATCCTAAACCAAATATGGTTTTATAATACTCTGCAGATACTCTCTGAGTAAGGCTTTAGATAATTCATTGAAACCTGAAAGTTTTAATAGTGGTTTTAAAAAGAGGCATGTAGGCCCTTCTTTAGATGGGCCCCTGTACTCTTATAAAGGTTTTAAATCAGTTTTATAGAGTCCTCTCAAACTATTTACGTTTATAAGTAGCCTTGGAAATAAGTTTTTAGGATAACTTATAGATTGATTTAAAACTACAATTGTTACTTGAGCCGAGGTGCCTCAAATTTTGCCTTATCTTTCCGTTCTAACCCCCAAAAATCATGATTTTATTTTTTGTACTTCGCGTCTGTAATTGGGCTACAATTATGTTCAACTGTGCCTACTTTAAACAATCTACATCAAACACTATCTGAAAAAAAATGCCTGTGGCAGATGGACGGACAGACAGACACCAAGAAATTGTGTTATCTGAACTTTCCTGTGAATGAAGACCTGTGAATTCCCACATCATCGTAGCCTATTTTATTTCACGAGAACGTTCTAATTGGATAGCGACAATTTTATAAAAATTGAAAGGTAATTTAAAAATTAGTTTCCGGCTAACCACTGCATGCGTTTGTACGAAATAAGTCGAATTAAACTTAGTACAATTAATTAATTTGCAACCAAATAATGAAATACAATGATGAAATATCGCTATGAAAAATGCTACTACCGATAATATCAATAAAAACTTTGTTTGTAAATGACTGAAAAATTTTGAATTGAAAGAAATCCGAATTCGCATACGAAATTTGATTTCGAAATTGGTGAGTGATCGTATATGCTATACTGGGTGTTGGCTGTAGGAAGGAAGTAAACAGCTTGACATTCGTCAACACTCTCCCTCTCTGAAAAGAGACTGCTCCGGTGAAGTGTCTGGCTTTTTATTCGCCGTGTGTTGCTAAAGAAAAGAGAGTAAACAATGAATAAAGAAATTCTTAAACTAGTAAAATGGCTCCTACGGAGTGTCTTCCATCGGGGAAGGTTTTTAACTTACTCCTAACACTTTCTTGTGTTGAAAGTCTTTGGCGACTCCTGGGGTTCCAAGGTCCGTTGAATTGTCTATTCAGAAAATGTTATTTACCAATTTTATTGGTCTCGACGAGTTGGTTTGAAATGATTCTGTATGAATTTTTCGTAAAATCAATTGTTATGCAGCAAAATGGACTGTTAGTAAATTTTCATATGAAAGCTCGTAGTGGATCAAAACCTAAACTTCGTCTGTTCGGAAAAAGTTATATACCAAAATTATTCGCCTTGATGAGGCGGTTCGAAATGGTTCTATAAGATATTGGCGTAAAATCAACCGTTATCGAGCAAAATGGGTGAATATTGAATTTTCATATCAGCCCGTAATAAGAGGAAAACCGAACTTCGTCTATTCAGAAAATGTTATTTACCAATTTTATCAGTCTCGATGAGTTGATTTGAAATTATTCTGTATGAATTTTTCGTAAAATCAATTGTTATCCAGCAAAATGGACTAACAAGTGAATTTTTATAGGGGAGCTCGTAGTGAATCAAAACCTAAACTTCGTCTGTTCGGAAAAAGATATATACTAAAATTATCCGCCTCGATGAATTTAAAACTGGTATGGTCAAAATTTCTTTAAAAAGTAGGACATTTTTCAATATAACTTATCAGAACTCCAAAACTGTCCAATGTACAGTATTCAAATTTCAGAGAATGACTTAGAAAAGGCACATAATAAACATATATTTATTCAATTTTTTCCGTTCCTCCGTTTCTGAGATATTCGTGGTTAAACTGAGGGGCAATACATTTGAATCGTATCGTATGTTAATTATTGAGAATTTATTTGCCGGAGTGAAATTTCCTATTGTAACATTTGTAAGTACTCATTTAAAAAAATATATTTAATGTGCTAAGCGATAGATTTATTTAGATTTTAGCTGGAAGAAGCTGGCGATTGGGCTTGCCCACTGCGACTTCTATGGATCTTAGGGCTCCTTACCTACACATGGTCCTTATTAGACTTCGAGTCTATTGATAAGGAACTCCTTGGTATTATAGTTATCAGCCCTTTTCTTGCCACGCCGCACCATGGGTTATTTTGCGCATCTAGGAGGACAAAATACCAAAAATCAACTTTCAAGATAATCACTCATGACCCTTTAAAAACAAAGTAGGTATCCTATATATACTATTCACAAAATATAATAACAGTATGAGTCCGCCACCCCTGGTTTGTCGCAAGACAAAAAAGGGTTTCTACCTGATTTGTACAAAAGGGACTATCAGTCGTGCTCGTGCGCTTCATTGTACAGGTCGTTGTTCTAAATATATGCGATTTCAATATTTTTCTTAATATGGATAGTTTGCATCAAGGTATGTAGTTTTTATTTTTGTATGTTAGTAATTTTTCTCTACCGTATTTATTTAATCAGAATCAGATCAATCCTGTAATAAGAAATGGGTGGAATTTATCCGAAGTATGAATTTCATTGGAATGCCAAAACTTTTGTACATTTTTGCATGTTGCATTTTTCATTTTATTTAGTTCTTATAACTTTTATGTATGTAACTTTTATATGCTACTAGTTACGTTTTAAAGAGATATTTATGTATTTACAGGTGTACTTTTTACTGTGTCAAGAAGAGAACTTATCGAAAAATTAAAAGATGAAGATAATTACCCTGGAACAGCTAGAGTTAGGGTTGAAAATGTCCTAGCGTACTACCTTAAAGACAACTTTACCTTTCATCACTCTTCCCAGTTAATGCTAAATGAACTGAACAGAATTGTTCGTGTATTTATGATTGGATTTAATCAAAGATGGAAAGCGTGTCATCGCAATAGGAATTTTTTTTTAAATAAATACAAATATTGGTCGAATAGTAGTGTTTTTATAAAAAAAACTTAGATTTACCCAGTACAAGTGGATCATTGAATACAAGAAAACTTGGACGTACATTGATTCGAGTAGAAAGAAGTTCAAAACAAGAAAAGTAAAATCGCTAGTAACGGAAAGTACATTAAGTACATGCTACCAATATTAAGTTGAGACAAGGTGGTAAAAGGGATGCTGCTAGTATGTTGGAGGAATTCGTGTCAACTCCAAAAAGAGCGCCTAAGGTCAAAAAAATTTTCAAAGGAGCAGAGAAAGAAGTACCTTAATATATACCTGAGGAAGCTATAGCGTTAATAACTACAGCAAAATTAACTCGGGGGACATACCAGATGCTTAGGAATTCAGCAATCGAAAAACGACTAAACTTTTACCCATCATACCAACAAATTCAGAAAGCAAAGAAACTGTTATCTGCCCGAAGAAGGTTGCACAATCAATGAATCATAAGCCGAAATTAAGTTGCAATCAATAGTTGATTTAACTATAAAACGGCTTTGTATTGTCCAATGTGAATTTCTGAATAACGCTACAGAACTTAACCGTCATTTTCCGGTGGGGGTGTGATGGTAGTGGTGGACAAAGTAGATATAAGCAAAAAGCAAATACAGGAAAATTCGAAGATGCGAATGTTTTAACGACATCCTTAATACCTTTACAGCTACACGGCTTTAAAGAAACGAATCAAATTATATTATAGCAAAATCCGCGGCCATCATCAACCTAATTTTGCATGCCCCTAAGATTTAGATTTACTAACTAAACTGACAAATCCATTTTAGAAGAATTTGAAAATGTAAGAAACCAAATTGCTGCAATACTATTTTTAGCGAATTCACGGATATAATATTATCATGTCCATAAAGTTTCAGAATTTTTAAAATAATATTTATCATTCAACCCCCTCAAAAACAAGTCCTCTACTATTTATAATTTCTCAACTATTTTTTATACCTATATTCACAGATATTATCATATTCACAGAGTTTCGACACTTTAAAAGCCAATTTATTGTTCAACCCTTCAAAAACCACCCTCTTAATGCCTAGAATTTTTTCACTATCTTTCCGGTCTTCTAACAACTATTTTAAGCTCATTTAGAAATTTGTAGAATTTTGTCCACCTAGAAGTTGCAAATGGCCCACTGCGTCGCCTCAGTCCTATGCTAAATGTTAAGTGTTTAGTGAAAGAACGATACAAGCAAACTTCACTCAAATGAAGATCTATATTTTTATTATCATCATTAATGTGTAAAATTGTACGCAGTATTTAGGTTTACTTATACTAGATAAAAATATTTTTATGTCATTTTACAAACTTTAGGGCTTTGTTGACACACATTGCATTTAGTTCATTTATAATTCAAGGAACGAATTACGTTTCATCTGGAGCCTTTATGCAGATACACGAACCCACTTTTTATAATCCACATTCATTTTTTATGGCAAAGTTACTCTTAACAATGCATGCAATATAAATGAAACAGTTGTCCACGTAAGTTAGCCTTTTCCGTGGCGTACGGCTGTGATTCGTTACGTGCAGTAATGGGTGGCCGGCAATTTTCTTGCTGCCGGGTAATGGAGGCTAGGTTTGAAGTGGTCAGAGCCAGGAGTTGCGCTAATTGTTCATAGGTGGGTAGTCCCAAGCTCGGTTGGGGTTGGTCCGTTATGGCGGCAGAGGGGACTGGGATCGTTCCAGTCGTTTGGTTTTGGAGCACTATTTGTCTTTGGGGCGTAGCACTAGGTCTTGCCGTCTGGTACGGCGGGGTGACGTGGTAGGCGCCGGCCGACGAGGTAGGCGTGACGAAGTACTGTGCGTTGGGCGGCGTGCTTGGACTTGGGCTGGTTGCTGTTGGTGGTACCATGCAGTGAGGGGTGGCCAGCTGGCGGCGAGGTGTCAGCGAGGCGTCGCTGAAGAGTTGGGGCCAGTCGGGTGTGGCAGCAATGGTGTACTGACCGCTGGGCAGCCCTGAGCCAGAGTGGGAGGCTTCCCCATGTGTGGAAGCGAATCCAGCGAAGCGGCGATCTCCCAGCGTCGAGGAATCGTCGTTGGCCCGGGATGCTGTTGGGTCCACCATACAGCGAGGGGGCATCACCATCTCATCATCACCACCCAATCTCTGTTCCATCGCCGAGTTTCCATGCCACGATGCTGCGTTGCGCTCCATGCAGTAGGGGGGCATCGCCTGAGAATCGTTGCTACTCCATTCCAGATTTGTTGCCTGGGCCTCATGCCAGGTGGCTGCGTTGCGTGCCATGCAGCGAAGGGGCACCGTCGTGATGACGTCATGCGTGACCCCAGTGTCGTGTCCTATGTTGGTGGCGAGTCCTGCCTCGCTATGCCTAGGCGCGGAGCCCGGCGACGCACAGTAGTGGGGCGCCGTCGTCGCGACGCCATGCGTAGCACTTGTGCCTGTGGAAAAATCAGAGGACATGCTTACCTCGCCGAGCCGGGTTGCTGTGTTGCTTGCTGTGCAGTGTGGGGCCACCGTCGTGGAGACGTCGGGCGTGACCCCCGTACCCCTTGTCAGGGCGTCGTGTTGGCGGAGCACTTCGTGGTCAGATGCTGTGAGGGGCGTCGTGCAGTGAGGGGGGGCCGACGTGGAGACGTCGCTCTCGACCCCAGTGCCTACTGCCTTGCCACTCCGGGTATGCATTGCCACTTGACACTCAACACAATAAAACTCAAATAAAACACACTGTCTGGTTACAACACAAGAGGAAGGGATAACCTCATCAGCATTGGCGTTGGCGTCTGTGCTCAAATGACTTCTGTTTCGGCAGAAGACTATTAGTTGCTGAAGGCTGGAACATTACTACTTGAAGGATCGATCACTACTTGCTCGCTGAGAAAAAGTGTTTTCTTATATAGACTTTTTTTGTGCTCAAATGACTTCTGCTTCGGCAGAAGACTATTTTTTGTGCTCAAATGACTTCTGTTTCGGCAGAAGACTAAAACATGAGCACAGCGCGCTAGACAAGTCATAACTTGTTCGCGACGCCGACGCCGATGACACAGTATAAGTACTTTTAGTATAAAAGGTAAAATGGGACTGGATACATAATCCTAAATTTTTTAGCTGTACCCTTCTAAAAGCTTATTGTTCGGAGACATGTTTGAATAATTTCGCACTTTCATCGCCTCTGCTTTTATTAACTCTAATAGGTAGTTTACATTACACCCACAATAAGTACAAAACTTGATAGTCCTCCACATTCGATTAGAAAAGATTAGAAAACGTATCGGTGTACAAATAAAACAAATTCAATTTGAAATGTTACAAAAATGTAGAGAATTTATTTCGATTTCACTTAATAACAAGGTACTCAATAAAAAGCAATTCATTGGGATCATGGCACCAATCAAATGTTCTTATAAAACAACAGTAAAATACATTGAACTGAATTTGTGGTAGGTTCAAGACATCTTGAAAATAATTGTTAATTATAAATTAAACACTGCTTTTAGATGAATCAAACAATATATTATAAATACTCTACATAATATGTTTCGGCTTGTTAGGCCTTTATCAACAGTACCTATTACATAGTGAATACACCGGCCTACCAAGCCGAAGCATATCTAGAGTATTTACAATATATTGTCTGATTCATCTAAAAGCTTTAATTTATAATTAACAATTATTAATAGTAAAGTAACAACAGGTTTATTGCTATAAATACAGCTATTGACATATTTCACGAAATAATAGAATGTAGAGTTAGATATATTTGTGAAAATATGTGGACACGCCGAACAAAAATACCATTTTGTTACGAACTACATGGCAGCCATCTTTAAGAACGTAGATCAAATTCTGTTCATTACGTTTTCCTCGGTATATCATTGTTCTAACGTAGTAGAGCAGGTGGTATGGGCGCATGAGTTTCGAATATAGTTCGGGCGCACGTCTCTGCCGGAATCAATTCAGGAGACACGACCAATAGGCTCATTTTTCGTTTTTTTTAAATTACATATTCTGAAAGTGTTTACTTAATATAATACCCATGCAAATTTTTTACATTTTCTGATGTCAGTTTCATAGGTAAAAAAATTACCAAAGTCGGTGCTCTGTGAAACAGCCGGCGCTCTCGACAGGCTGGTGTGACGTCATCAGATCTCACGACTGCAGGCAGACAGCAGTTGTAACGCGGTGAAGCGAAGGCTAGTTAGAGTATACTTTTAATCATTGCCGTCGTCGGTTCAGTTAGGTTTCGTAAAGTATATTTTAACATAATGGATGACAAAAAGAAAAATTATAAATACTGTATAGTTCCCGAATGTAAAAACACTACTGTGACTACACCCGATAAAGTATTTATTAGTTTGCCTAAAAATATAAAAGTAAGGAACCTGTGGCAGAAAGCTATGCGAAGAACAGATTTGTTAAGTAATAAATCCACAAAATATTGCTGTGAGGATCATTTTAATGTAAGTTATTTTTTCAATTAATTGCCTTAATAAATTTAATAGTGATATACAGGCAGAAAGTGCGCTCTATATGAGCACTTTTTAATTATTGCTTTATGATTTCTTAGAAAATTCTATTCTTTATAGAAATGTTTGCGTAAAGAAAGATGACGTTATCAAAATTCAGACTGAATATACAGGGAGAGAAAAAATTATATAAATGTAACGGCAATATTGATATTTTTTTAAATTTAAAAATGTTAGGACTGCAGAAGTAGTGTACAAAAATTATAGAAAAATTTATTTTAAACATTTTGTATAAGGTTTAGTTTTTGGATAAATACCGTTTAAAATTTAAAAAACGGAAATGATGCGATATTTTTAATTTTTGAGACTAATTTTCTCCGTAACTTTTTTTGTCCTTACCTGCCTTCTGGTATGCATTTTTATGATTTTTATTTCTATAGTACACTAGAGCACTAATACAAATTATATGTAGACTTTGCATATTTTTATATTATATTTCTAAACCAATAACAAAATTTGAAATTTTTAAGTTTTCGATGTAACTTCTTAATCCACTCAGGTCTTCAATTTATTAATATATCTACTTATCTGCGTATTTCCTTTTAGTTGAGAGAGGATATGGAAAACTACATATATTTTAAATTAATGAAAAACGTACCAATTAAAATGAAGCCTGGCGTGGTTCCACATAATTTTGATTGCCAGAAAATGCGAAAACCTATGCACACCGTAAGTCCTCGAAATGCTTTTCTAAAAAGACAACGACAGCGTGATTTAAGTAAACCTTCGACAAGCACTAAGAGAAGCCGTCTGTCACCAGATAATGACATAAATATTCAGGAGTTACAAGCTACACAAGAAATTTTTGAAAATACCCAGGAAAGTGCAGCTGCGTCTATAGATATTAATAAGTCGCATAAGTATGTTCAAGTCAACATAAAAGCTAAAATGAGATCAAAATCTACTGAGTGTAATATACTAAGACCACCAAAGAGAGGAAAACAAATTCAAAAACCATCGAAAAAAACACTGAAAACCTACTATCCCTCTGACACGAGCGATACTTCGAATACTTCCACATTCAAGCCGATGTTTAGTGAGTTTAGTTCAACCGAAGAGCTTGACCAAATTTGGAATTTAAAGAAAAATATAGAAATGCGAACAATTTATGTTATTGAAAAAAATCCTAAACTTTATATTGGTGTACCGAGTCACTCACTTTTTATAGTAGACTTGCTCTCTACAAGGTGCCAGCTAAAGAAAATTGAAATTTTTATAACTTTAAAAAAAATTAAACTTAATCTTCCATATAGCATATTAGCAGATGATTTTGGTACGTCAGCTTCAACAGTGTGCTCGATAATTAAAAAATCATTGCCAAAATTAGTAGCCCATTTAAAATCATTTATTCAGTGGAAATCGCGCTCTGACTCTCAAAAGTGTCTACCAATACCCTTTAGAAAGAGATTCAAAAACGTTCAGTGCATAATAGACTGCTTTGAAATTTCCATTCAAAAGTCAAAAAATCCTATACTGCAATCTTTTTCTTGGTCGGAATATAAAAAAACTAATACTATAAAATATTTAGTGGCTTGCGCTCCTGATGGTTTAATTTCTTACATATCCAGTGGTTTTGGAGGAAGAACTACCGATAAAATGATAGTTGAAGAATCCGGATTTTTAAATATGCTAGAAAATGGAGCACATATTATGGCTGACCGTGGTTTTAAGCATATTGATGAACTTCTGATCGCTAGAAATAATGTTTTAATTAGACCGCCATCTGTATTGGCAACAGTGAAAAACTCTAAGGAAGAAGTGAAACAATCTAAAAGAATAGCCAGCCTACGAATTCATGTTGAAAGAGTTATATCAAGAATAAGAGAATATTCCATTTTAGAACCTCATGCCTGTGTTCACACCAGCTTGATAAAATATTTGGATCATATTGTAATAATAGCGTGTGCTTTAATAAATGTGCAAGATTATTTATTAAAATAAAACTGCAAAAATATGTAAATAATTAAATTTTATTATAAATTGCTTTGAACCAAAATTCCGTTACTTCATTTAACATCGTATTAACAAAATCCTTGTCGTAATCGTAATACTTATATGTTATTTCTTTGTTATTCTCAAAGTTAGGGCTTGCCACTACAAAAATACATTTTTGTTTCTTTGTAAGATGCATTTGCATCTGAATCTGGTAAAAATATTTTATTTTAATATTTCCATTAGAATCAGTAAAGTTATGAAATGTTTTATCTGAATATGGGCATTTTATTTCGACAACAACCTCTTCATTTAAAGCATCTGGACTGGCACCTACTATAGGACACTCATTTGAAAGAAAAAGTCCAGCCTTGTGGAATACTTTTGAAGTTTTCTCTGAAAGTACATTTAAAACAGTTTCCTCTAAATCTAGTCCTCGTTTCATGGCTTCTGTTTGAAAAACTTTTGCACCTAAAATATTTTCCACCAACATCCCATCGAAAGTAGTGCATTTCGCAGCTTCATATGCTTTCGACGCCGTTATACGACCATACCTCATTTCTGACCATAAGCTACTTTTAGATTGATTTCTGGTATTTCTTTCAATATACCCAAGCAACTCTTCATCCATATATTGTTTGGAAAAGTTAATAAAAATTTCTGGATCATTCTTACTCAAATTTGTTGACATAAAATTAATTTTCAGTATATGAAGGGACACAGAATCATATTTTTCAGTCATATGGTACCTCGTGGTACTGTTTTTGATTTTCCGTCTTTTTGCCTCGTTAACATAATCATTTAAAAGATTTTCGTCTGGTGAAACTACAGGTTTCGTACCAAAATCTTCTGTGGTTATAAATTTTTTTGTGGTTGACGCGCTAACTAAAACGGACCTTTTCCAATAGCAAACTTTTTCCGTAGGAGATGGCTCTTCGCTTCTACGATGTATCCACATTAAAAACGCTACAGCGTGTTTGCAACCGCCTTCCGAAGCAGGACAGTCATGACATTGCACCTCAATCACTTTTTTTTCAAGTTCGTTAATTACACAGGATAGTCGATAATTTTTAGATTTAATTTTATGTTCGGGAGTAATTTTTGCTTTCAAATAGCACACGTTATTTTCTCGCTTTAGTTGGATGTAGCCTACTGCATTATCTCCATAGTTTTGACGAGCAGATCTTAAAGAATAATGAAAAAGTAATTTCAAAAGCTGTTCGTAAAAAAAATACGAAATACTTACTGCTGCATTTTCGCACCCCTCATTTCTGCACTTATAATATCTCTGTTTGAGTTGAAATAATCCATTACCATTATAACATCCACCTCCGGCAAATTTGAAGAATCGGCTTTAATATAATTATCATCACACATTGTTTAACAGCAAATCTTACAGATTAGAATAATAATTATTATTATGCCTGATCAAACTGTTGACCTAATCGTACCAGACCGGTTAAACTACTGAATAACACTGCAGAAAACGCGCGCCGTTTCGACTAGCTCGACTCGAAAGATGCCGTGACGTCACATAGTCAATTTCCGTCGCGTCCAATATTTTGTTGTTCTAATGCGAATATTTTTGTTAATTTCAGTCAGATTGAGCTGAAATTTTTTGGGTATAACAGACATATAGTACTTCATGAAGATGTAAAAAAAATTAAAATCTGAAGTTTGATTAAATGAGCCTATTGTGAAAATGCATGTTACCAGACAGTAAGCTGGTCTGATATTGTTTAAAACAATTTTATTTGTAATAAAAGGAAATATTACATTTTTTCAATTAAACAATTTTAACATTGGAAATGTTAATGTTCGCGTATAGGACAAAAGTTATGAGTTTTTTCCAAGGCCGTTGACATAAAAATTCTTTTGAATTTTGCACAAAAATTCTTCGAAATGACCTCCATCTCCATGTATACACATTTCGGCACGTTGAACTAAGGACATACGCACTCCTTTCAACACATTTGGTAAATTAGGATCATTTTCTATGGTTTCTATGCACATTAAAATATGTTGTTGCAATTGTTCTAAAGAGTCAATTGGATCACTAAAAAAAAGTATCTATGAGAACTAAAATAAAAACTATCTGTAAAATTATCGATTTGCAATCTTTGCATTCTTTCTGCTGTTTGCAAAATCCTATAAAGAATATGTTTCACTTTTAAACATGTATAAGAGTATATAGGCTCCATTACTAGCTATGTGAAAATCTGTTTTTTTCATTCAGTCAATGTCAAACAATATCAAAAAAGTTGGCAATTGTCTTGGTTTTTGCATGGAACATCGTGTGAGTGGCTTTGTGCCTTTCTGATGAGCTCAGAATAATGGCGAAAAACGTTTCAAAGGCATTTCCAAAAAACAGAATGATAGATTTCATGAAAATGTAATCCATTTCAATAAAAAAATTTCCAAAATCGAGGTATGTAAATAAATTCATTTTAGGCCTTTGTTCTCATTTTAACTGAATCTTCATAGCCGTAGGGGGTTATGTGGATACTAGTTTATTCTGCCTAGCCGTAGAGGTCTGCGTAGTAACTAGTGTTAGAATGAGAATTATCTAATAAGAAAGACAAATTCATTTTAGGATTTTAAGTGAGAGCATAACCAGAATTCAGGTTATCAAAATAATGCAAATATTGCAAATCAATAATTTTAAAAATTAGTTTTTATTTTAGTTCTTATTGATAGTTTTTTCTGCTGTTTGCAAAATCCTGTTTCAATATTATTAAAATTATTTAAAAAAATTTTAACGGCCCGGCGTTAAGCCACTCAAATGTGATGGGGTGCATCACATAGAGTGCGTATAAAAATCGTTTGATTGTTTCTATTTTTTTTTCAGAAGTGGCGTCGGTATACGTAGATACTAGTATTCATTCTGTCATTTATCTTTTGTAGATATACCTTCTTATTCACAACGCCTTGACGCACATTATTCTAGTAAGCCTCCCTTTGCTGCATGGCGCGTTTGACAGCGACACACCATCTGTCGCCATTTGCATTGAATTTATAAAATTGGAAACTAAACTAAAAAATATATTCGTCCAGATAGAAATGTTAATATCCAATACATTTACTTGTTGTCCTGACTTTGGTACCAGTAAAGGTCCCACAAGTTATTACAAAGCCGTACGCAAAAATAAAGCTAATAAAGTCAATATAGTGTAATAATTATCTACGAATTTCCACAAGCATTTCTGCCATTCTTATTTTTCTTAATCAAGTCAGACTTATCAACAGATTTATTTTCTCCTGGCGTAAATAAATTTAGAGAAAGTAAATATTGTTTTAAGTAACAACGGATTCGAATGGACTCAATAATGGCAAGGCAACAACAGACGTTAATTGCTGAGGATTTCGAGTAATTATTTGGCATTGATCCTGGACAAAAACATTTCGCTTAATTGAAGTTGTGAGAAGTCAAACAAAAGAATTGGAAATTCCTAGATAGGATTAAAGTCAGGACAGAATGTTTCTTGAATATTTTAAGATTGTATCATTGCAATTTCTTAAAAACCCTACGAGGGGTTTGGAGATCTTTACAAATGAAACAAATATACACAGTAAGATTCAAATGAAATCCGTTCAAAGAAGTTGCCAGTAACATAGACTTTAATTAAAGAAATTAGTGTAACTCACGCAATTGAAGTAAAACTTTAATTATTTTTTCGTTTTTGTGCAATAACTCAACAACCTCTTGACTGATCTTCTCCAAATTTGCTAGAAGAACTTTTTTTCTAAGAAACAAGAATTTATGTTTTATGTTGGATAATAGAGGGCGCCGCAGGACCTGTATCTGATGATGAATTATTTTCATTTTTTTTTTGACGAAACTTTGTGGTACTTCTGACCAGAAAATCTGATGAGAGCATCATTTCCACGTATAAAAGGTACACTTGGTAGAACTTGATAACTCCAACCGTTTTCGAGGAAATTGCCGTTAAACATTTGAATAATTTTTTTAAAGACAAATTCAAATTTAGCGAAACAAAGCGTATTTATTGAAAAGTGTGCTTTGGTTACGTTTTAGTTCTGTCATGTACATCATTTAATCATTTAATTTTGTTATTGAGCTAATTTATTTAATTTTAGCGGCACCGCGCGAGATACGAGATCATAGTAGAGCGACGAGGTAAATCGAGGTTCTAAGATTTCCTTAATTAGCCGTTGATATGTTTTCAGACAGTTTAAATGAAGTTTTATTTGATAATGAAGCTCTGTGCCTTATTCTGGTAACCAGGAGACAATACAGTGCGCATCCAATGAATAAAAGAAGGAAAACGATATCATACTCTTTTTCCGGGCTAAAGAAGCACCCTGAAATTTTTTTTGAATATCTACTCATGGATATAACCACCTTTAATTATATATTAGAAAAAGTGGATTGTCACCTAACGAAGAATTGGAAAAATTGTATACATCTGCCAATACAACCAGAAGAAAGACTGGTTGTTACCATAAGGTAAGTTAAAACACACCGCCGTAAATATAAACCGTAGTCTTTAAAATAGCACAGTATTTTCAGTCACATAATCTAGACAAATTAAAATAAAAAAATTCTTAGCACAATAGATATGGAGAACTGATAATATACCAGTAATTATTGTCCCGAAACGTTGGTGAATTGTTGTAGTCGTAGTTTATGCTTTGAAATCTCGGTGACTTGTAAGCATATATTTGAAATAAATCTTGTACTTCAGTTTTAAATTTTAATTTGTCACAATCTTCAATTTTTTTGACATGTGGTAAAAGTCTTTCAAAAAAAAGTTTGTCTTCATCTGCTGGAATACTTTCAGTTTAATTGCTTGTTTATTAATAAAAAATTCCATCTTGTTCTCAATGGCTATAAGGGCGTCAATCTGATTTCATCTGATCAAACATATCTCAAAAACATCTGCGTGAAGGGCGGCAATAAGTCCGAGTTTTACCTCGCCTCTTGATGCGCCTCTAATCTCATCAGGTAACTCTGCGACAACCTCTCTGCTATATTTCGCTGCATAACAATACATAATATAATTTTTTCCACACCTATTTAATGGGCTTGTTCCATGATATTATTTTTATATGATTTTTATACTTTTTCATATAGTACTCGATATTCTCATTATGCATTTGAAATTTCGTATTATTAACCTTTTCCGTTCTCGAGATATAAGGAGTTGAAAAACAAATGAGCGCTCATTTGTGACGTCACCATATGCAAGTGACGTAAGAAAAGGCTTTCTGGGATCTTTCAAATTTAACCTGAAAGGTCGAAAAACATGGAATTTTCAAACGCTGGTAACTAAATAAATACGTCGAGTGGAAGTTCGTTCTATGTTTCTACGGAAAGGAGAAGCTCGACGATGAATCCTAATCGTAAATTGCAGGGTTAAAATCTAAAATTCGTCGCGACAGGTGCGAGAGAAAATTGTAATTTTTTGACATTTCACCAAATTGTACTTCCCTACTGTCAAGAAGTAAGCAAAACAAACAATACTTCGAAAACACTTATAATAGTAGGGGAGCCCACGATGCTAAATGGGGATTTACTCGAGCGTCGTGGGGACCTATTGGATTTTGAAGATTAGATGGTAGAAAGAAAAAAGGTTATATCATGTATACCCTTTCACCGGTGGGGGAAGCGTCTACAGGCTTTCAAAAATGTAAAAAAAAAACACACATGGAAATACTCGAGCGCGTCAGATATTGATGGTGTATATGCCCCACGTGTCTCCGATGAGGGAGGTATGTTAATCTGCCGGTTTGCATGGTGGGGGCAGTCGTACGGAAGTGTTAAAAATGGGAAAAATAAAAATTTACTCGAGCGCGTCAGATATTCAGAGGGAATGTTAAGTGAACCCGAACGAAGCTCCCATTCAAAAGACTGACGATTCGGATGTGACGCAAGCTCGTGGCGGCTTTTTGAAAATGCAAAGGAAAATCGCCATTTTGAAATACTCGAGCGCGTCAAATTTTCATACAGATGGTTTAGCTTGATGTCCTGGTCGTGCTGATCAATAATCTGACGATTATTTGGAGGGATTTTCTTAATCTGACGGTTTGAAAAAAAATATTTTTATGATATTTTTTTAAACCACTGAATGTGACAAATAAAATGCACGGAAAATAGCATGCAAATAAAAAAAAATTACAATTTTGTTGAAATTTGTAAAGAAAGTTTTTTATTTCATTTTCTGCACACGCAAATCTATTTCTTTTAATTATAATACATATAAACACATATATTATATGTATATATACTTTCGGTAATCTCTTTCTCTGATAAAATTACCAGTGATAAATAAATAACAGGTAAAAAAATTATGGCCGAGGTTAATAAAAAACTATATTTTTAAACTTATTGATAGTTTTATTGGTGGGTGATAACTTTACAGAATTCACAAAAAATTAATAAAACAAAACAAACATGTTAAAAATATATTTTTTTTGATCTTCATCTTCATCCGTGGAATTATCATCATACAGCAAGTCTGCATATCTATAACAAGAAATCGTTTATAATACTTGACAACATATTTTTTATTTAATGAAAAGCGTATTATTAAAGTATTGAAAAGTAAATGTACCTGAATCTGGAGTATCCCCTAGAATATCTGGTGTTATGACTACATCTTCATATACTTCTGGTAATTGATCACCAATGGCGTGATGTCTGGCGTGTGGGAACGGTGCGAGGGAGTGAGAGACAGAGAAAGAGTGAAAGGGAGAGAGATGCGCGGAGTGGGGAATACGTGCTTCACTGCGGTGCACGCGCTAAACTTTATTGACGATTTTTGTTACTTCGGCTTGTGGAAATCGGCAGATTATATTTTTCCCATTATCCTTGAATTATTTCCTTCAAAACCAAAAAAAGTTCGACCGCGCTCGAGAATGTCGAGGTGACGTTTTTTTTTGCAAGTTTGTGACCCTCCCACTCCCTTGCGTCACGCTGAAATCGTCAGATTATTGAAACGCACACTTTTCAGCATGTAATTAACCCATCACACCTTAATCTGACGCGCTCGAGTATTTCCAACTATGGATTTTTTTTTACTATTCTGATCGGCTGCCCTACACGCGCGGCCCTATATAGAGGGCTTAGATATGGCGGAGGTACTCAACAGGGTGCAAGGTATTCCCTATATGTTAATCTGCCGCGCTTGAGTAAATCCCAAAATCCCCTATTGGGCTCCCCTACTATAATAATTATAACTAAGGAGCATCAAGTCTATTGAGATCGCCGAGTCTATGCGTATAGTAACGTAGCGACTAGCCACGCCCCATTTTTGCGAGGTGGAGATTTGTAATAGTTTTTAAGATACTAAACGTGCGAATAAGATTCTGATTTTTTGCAGATCCATTATTTTATACTTGCACTTTCTCGATTTATGAAATAAAAAAAAATGCCGAACAAGCCCATTATATGACAATTATTAGCATTTTTGGTGGAAAATCATACCTATAATTCACTGTAGTGAATTATCGATTCATAATTCACTGCATCCGACAAATCACAAATAGATATTCCATAATTCACTGTTCACTGATCCAATGATATTTTAAATCGACTGCCATCAACTCTTGCTGCAGCTGAGAATCAACTCGCTGACAGCGACATTAGTGACAACCAAGTGTATCGCCATGTTGTTTGTTTACGTTTTGCACTTCTTACGAGTAGGTAACCATTAACGCTATCAAATTTCAGTCTTATTTATTTTTTTAATAGGTGTGGAAAAACGGTAGTATTACATTCGTGATTATGACCATTATTCACTCAGAAGATTTATGCCATTCGCCTTTTGCTCGTGGGCTCAAACATCATCTTCGTGAATAATAGCTATCATAATCGCTCATATAATCATATACTATAAGGCGCACCTCTTGTCGCGTTGATTGCACTATGCTTCACTATGTTTGTACCCTAAACCAAGGTCCTAACGTTATTGCCGAAATCCCAATAGTAGATTTGTTTCAATCCACTATTTCATATGTTTATTGGGATTAGAATATTAATGAAGGTATTGTTTATATTGATTTGGAACCGTTTTATATTGCATCTACAATATTTTTGTAATTATGGCGGCGCTATTGGATTCGTCATTTTCAGTTTATAACTTTTGACATCCGATTCAGTATTAGCCACTCCGAACATACCTAATAACCAATTTGAACAAAACACTTCTACATTCGTGTAATGGAGAGGAAGCGTACTAATCGTAATTTGTGTACTGTCATGAAAGTGGAGATATTAAATTTGAGCTAGAAAAATTCTGTGTAACTTTTCGTGTGTGTATGTTTACTGTAGTACGGTATAATATTTTGACTTGAAAGATAGGGGGGAGGGGGGCTAAGGCCGGTTTTTGACCCCTTCAGTTTTTGACGAAAATAAGGGAATTCGATTTTTTTAGGCTTTGTGAACAAAAATATGTAATTTCCGGGTAAAACGAAAAGTTTTTACGCCCCCATCCCTTTTTTTAGGAAGTGGTGGAGGTAAAAACTTTTCGTTTCGTCTGGAAATTACCTATTTTTGTTCAAAAAGAGTACATAAACTTGGGATTTGGTGTATATACTAAAAGTCAAAGTCTCAATTTTCTTTATAGCATCTGCCACCCTCACCACCACCTCCAATATCCCCATTCCATCATTAAAGGAGTTTCAAAATAAAGTTGTGTTTTAGTGTATGTATGAGAACAAAAGTTCTCAAGAAATTTATGGACATCAGCCACCTCCATTACCATCTCGGAGCAGACGATTTCTAATTGTATATTATTATACTTTTCGCAAATTCTGAACAACTTTCAAAATGACTGTACGTCCGTCTGTCCGTCTGTCTGTCCGCCTCTCTGTCCGTCCGTCGGTCCGTCTGTCTGCCCGTCTGTCTGTCCGTCCGTCACGTTTCTTTTAAGCACGATAACTTAAGAACGAAAAGTCCGACTGTATTCAAATTCAATACTAAATAACAGGTGCCAGATATGGAAGGCTTGCGCAAATACCTTTACAAATGGCCACCATGGTTGAATTATTTCTTGGGATGACCACACTGTACATTTTTCAATAAAAGTATAACAGGTGCATATACCAAATATCATTGCCATCTGTCACATTTTCAATTCCACATTCACGTAGTGGAGTGGAAGTAGGTATAGTAGTGGTTAAAAAATTTCATTTTTTTTTTATTTTTCAAATGTTATTAAAAAAAATTCAAAACGTTTTCTTCTGAAATAGGCTTAGAATGTCATGAAACGTGAAAATTTTAAATTTGAGCAAAAAGGAATGTTTCCTTCTATTCTCTAGTAGTAGTAAAAGAACATTACAATGTTTTCCTTAAATAGATTACAGTGCCATGAAACATGGAAATTTTAAATTTGAGGTAAAAAAAAAAGTTCCATCTAGTGGTAAAAAATTTTTCCAATACGGTAAAAGAAATTTTTTTCATTATATAGTAGTGGTAAAAAAGATTACAAATTAAAAAAAATAATAATAAGTATAGAATGCCTTAAAATGTGAAAATTTTAAACTTGAGCAAAAAAGAAATTTCCATCTATTCTAGTGGTAACAAAATTTTCCAAAATGGTAAAAAAAAATTTTTTCCGAAATAGGTTTAGAATGTCATGAAACCTGGAAATTTTAAATTTGGGCAAAGAAAAATTTGTTTTCCATCTATTTTAGTAAGAGTAAAGAAATTTTTCAAAAAAGGTAAAAAAAATTTCAAAAATTTTTTTTTGAAATAGGTTTAGAATGCCATGAAACGGGAAAATTTTAAATTTAAACAAAAAACCTTTTTTGTTCCGTCTATTTTAGTAGTAAAAAAATTTTTGAAAAATGCTGGTAAAAAAAAATCAATTTTCTTTTTAATAGGTTGAATGACATAAAACGTGTAAATTTTAAATTTGAAGAAACAACAAATTTTTTCCATCTATTTTAGTGATAAAAATTTTTCAAACATTTTTTCTGAAATAGGTTTAGAATGTCATGAAACGCGGAAATTTAAAATTTGAGCAAAAATAATTTTTTTTCATTACTTATTCCCTTTAGACGGTCCACCCTGTATATTTTCCAGTGAAAGTTTAACCATTTCTTCGCTGACAGTAGCGTCAGCTACCTACCAAATTTGACTTTAGTAAATGCACCAGACAGACAGACAAACTGACGAAATTGAAAAACCTATATTTTCGCGATTTACGTGATCTGAAACGTGTAAATCCGAAAAAATCTCGGAAGGTGATTTTTTTTCGAATACAGTAGTTCCCTTCGGTATGCGAGGGAAGTAAAAAGTTATTTTGAGAAATCATTTTTTTTCACATAATTTTTTTTGTTTTGTAATTAAACTAAAGATGTTTAAAGCTAATATTATTTACAGAAAAACTGCGAAGAGTATCCTATAGAATGTGCAACAATTATATAAAAAGTGCAGTAAATCGGCGAGGAGTATAACGGTTAGCTTGTTAAAATTTTATAAGCGATTATTTCCACTTATTAAAGCGGCTTTACATTTATGCAATGCAATGAAATGGATGGCATGCAATACTTTGCGTGATAATTTTTGCATCTTCAAAGCACTTTACACTACTGCAATATTTTGTGAAATCTTTGGGACTACCAACCAGACGAGAAGAAATACTTTTATGAATATGTTTATTGTTTATTTATCTACGTTACCATCACTGAATCACTATAAACAGAAAGAGATAAAATCAGTTGTATTTCCCAAAAGAATTACAAAGTAGGTTATAGTATTTTTGTTGCTTCAGTTCCTTTAATGCGTGGTTGGCAACCCAAATATTCCCAAATAAAGTAACTATATTGCATCTGCAATGCAATCAAATTAGAACACGCGCTAATTCAATGCAATGAAAAATATTGCCATCAGCTGATCGAAATAGCTGGATGTACGCATACGCGCAATGAAAATTTGCATGGCACCTGCAATATTGCATTAATGTAAAGTGGCTTTTAGAAAGCAAATATAGCATCAACATGTTTTCGTTTAAAGATACTTGGATGGGAAATCTGGATGTGGAAATAGTTATTCCTTAGGCAGCGTTTTTATTATCTGTGATGTTACAACAAATGTATTTAAATATTGAATTCTTTTGAATCCTAATATTCTATTAATGATAATAGTAATGAACTTTTAAACGTGCACATTAACGTTTCGCATAAATGTACGCTCTAAACATGGCTGTCGACGGAAGTCTGCGACTCACGTTTCCTTTATGCATAGCAGCTTTCCTAATGTAAGTGAGGACTTAACAATAAAATCTCGCTTATCTTCAACAGATCTGTTATTTAATACCGAATGCACGAAATGCAATTCCTTTAGTAAACTGCATGTAATAGATGTTGTGCACCCACTCTTGGCAGTATATAACTTTAATCTTACTTGTTCTGTGGCGTCGTCCCAACATGACGCCTACGCTGTAAAGTTTAGTGTTGTTAGTTCAACAAGTTTTGTGCGATTATTTTCCTGTCTTTCATACGGAACCGAGCAGCTGGATTCTAAGCGTATGTAATTCCGGCGTTTTATTAAACTGAATAGATTAAAAATATTGGAATACAGGGTGTTAATTAATTTCTGGGCATCACTCCCAGTATTAATTTCTCTCATTAAGAAAACAGGACTCAGTTTAGTATTCAACAACCAATATCGCAAATAAGTTACAAACCACTCTTGTAATAAATAAAGATTAAATTTTACAATTTAATGAAAGGCAAAAATGACATGTGTGGAATGTAATATAGCTTATACAGGGATAAGCTGAATACACTTGCTCTAATATATGCTAAAAATGTACTTACGAGTAATATTGCAAAAGTAACACCACATTATCAATTGAGAAAATGAAAATTATATGTACATTACAATCCGTAGCACTTATTTAACATTCCAGAAAGTACTCTCTGCTCAACTAAATACACTTAACTCAATAGTGAATTATTTTCTATTTGCATATATTTGTAATAAAATATCCTTTACAGGATTTAGCAAACAACAAAAAGAAAAACTATCTATAAAATTATTGATTTTCAATCTTTGCATTCTATCGATAATCTACACTCTGGTTATGTTAGCAATTAATACATTCTAAAATGAATTTATCTATTTCTTATTTTACAATTCTCATTGCAACACTAATACCCCTACATGGCCCCTTGCGATTATGAAGAGTAAACTAGTAACCACATACAGCCATGAAGATTAAGTAAAAAATGAGAGTAAAAAGCTTATCTGTTCAATGAAATATTAAAATCTACTGAACATAAAGCTTTGTATTTCTATGACAACCTACATCTTATTGCGCTAGAGGACAAGCCCCAGACAGCACAAAGTTATCCTACGGCCATCCTAGGGATATAGAAGTTGGGATTAGCAATATCCTGAGGATATCCCAAAATACGCCCAGGAACATTCCTGGGATCCAGAATTTACACTATTTTCCATATCCTCAGGAAATCCCACAAACGCATTCGTATATATCCATAGGATTATCCTGAGACTATTAGAGATCTGTTTTATGCTATCCTTAGGATATCATTGTAGACTTTCGAGACCGTATATATTTTACCTAAATAGCCAGACTGCAAGTTGCTTTCAAACAATGTTAACAACTTGGTACGCTAGTATGTCCTCCATTCACTATTTATATAATATTTTTGCACTTGTAAGATTTATGTTATTAATACTGTTGCTTGGAATTACTGGGGTATTTAAATTTAAAAATAAGTAGCAAATATATTATTTTGGCATAAAATGCTAACAGTTTTCCTCACATTGGAAGATATAATAGTGACAAGCTGCTAACATCGTTTGAAACCAAATTTCAAATCAGTCTGATAGCTATTTAAGTTACTAGGTTACTGAGTTAGTTATCAATATGCTGATTCTGACGTTATTTATGTCACAGCTCACTGATATACACCTCTGTTGATTTATTGTTGCTTACAATTCAAGAATTCCGTGGTTCGATTTCACCATTGATATCGATTCTATTATATCCGTAGGATGCACGTATTTTGTATACCTATAGGATACCGAACTCCCGTCAGGATATCCGTAGGTAATCAGTTGTGGATGTCCGTAGGTTATCCATAATTGGATCTTTACAGGACATTAATATTCAGTCAAGTCAACACTAAGATGACCTAGGGATATGGCTGTGGGATAATCCCAAATCTTGCATAACGGGACTACAATAGGATATCCCCAGGATGTCCTATGCTGTCTAGGGAAAGCCTTAAACTGAATTTGTTTACATACCTTGTCTTTAAAGCTGTTTACGTACAATTGGATTATACTTCCATGAATAATTAGTTGTCTATCTTTCTAACTCTTGGAAATAAAAGGCCAAGCACTTCGATTTCATTAGTTTCTGATACACAGCGTGTTTTCTATTCTTTGTACAAAATTTCATCGGCCATATTTTCTTATTGGCTTCACCAAATTGAACCAAATTTAGTAGGCAAGTTTCACTATTACAGGTCTTCGCAATTCAGCACGCAAACGAAAAAAAATCAGGAACGGGCTCAATTTTTTCTTTTGGTATTTGCCTAAAACTGTCACTTTGTTTATGAATTTTGGCATTTTTCAATATCGAATTTAAAAACACCATTATAAAGTATTTAAATCATGTAATTAGTATTTTTGGCACACAATGCTTTGAGAATTAACAACTGAGTTTCACAATAAATTAATTTCAAAAATATTTGGAAGCCTTGTCTACAAAAACATCAGTAATTACATGGGTGATTTTAATTTTGCGATAAAAAATTGAATTTTGCTCCCATTCTAAATTTATCACGATGTGATATCGCTTGCCAAAATAGTAAAAAGGTAAAATGTCAACAAACATTAAAGAAATTTAAATTTATTAGAACAAATACAAAAGAATAACTATTATACAGAAGTGAAATTATTGAGGTAATAACGCACCCAATATTTAGTTTAATTAATGAAAAATGATTTTATCAAAAACAATTAAGTTTTAGGCAAATGCTAACGAAAAAATTGAGCGCATTCCTGATTTTTTTTTATTTGCTGTACTGAAATGCAAGGACCTCTAATAAATTTTGACAGAAAATAGAAAACACGCTGTATATCAGGAACGAAGGGCACTAGGGATATATTAATGGCCATTTTGAAATCGTCTCAGGATACTATACTCTTCACTAGCTTATGGCCAGTGACTCACGGAACACCTTGTATAGACCAAGATAGTTTTCAGCGCATCTGGCGATTGTAGATGAAAGCAGTATGGTAAGCAGTTATCCGATTCACGCCACAGAATCACACGCTGTGGTTTTACATTGGAGGAGCGAAAGCTCATGTTAATAGTTTTTTTCTGAATCATAATTAAATTATTCCTACAAAGGTATGAAAACACATTATTAAATTTTTGATTTGCTTCCTGCACTAGACCTGAATAGTCGCTTGATTCTAGGATTAGAGGGATAGTTTGATCGAGTTCATTGGTGAATATAATAAATAACACGGGGCCCAGGATTGAGCCTTGTGGAACACCGTGGTTATTAATCATAGTTTTTTTCCCAGAAATAAGATTTAAACCATCGATTGCAGGTTCCTCCGATACTGAGATTACTCAACTTACGTAACAATATGTTGTGGTTGATGCAATTAAAAACGTTCGATAGGTCAATATAGCTAGCTAAGATGTTATTTCCATTGTCAAGATTTTTATAAACCTCCATTATAAACTCCACTAGGGCAGACATCGTGGATTCTCAAAATTATTTATGTAAATAGCATATCCTGGAGACCATATCAACGAGCAGTATTCCAATTTTGATCTTACAAATAAATAGTACAGCAACTTTATAATATCAGTGTTGCTGAATCCTTTACAGGGTTTTATTATAAAACCTAAACTTTTAAAAGCTGACGCAATGGTGAAAGTAATATGCTCCTTAAAACTAAGGCATTTATCAAAAATAACTCCAAGATCCTTTACTGTATCAAGTCTCTGCAATATATGACCATTTATGTGATAGTTGTAATAGATGGGATGATGCACTTTAGAAAAGGTGAGTATATTTCACTTGGATATGTTAAGAGGCAAGCAATTGCATAGGCACCATTCATTAACGATGTTTAGGTTATTCTGAAGATTTTCACATTCATTTTTGTTTTCTATTACGCAATATATTTTCAAATCATCGGCATATAAGAGGCTCTCTACATTGAGATTAGCTACAGTATCATTTATGAAAACAACAAACATAAGTGGGCCCAGTACAGAACCCTGGGGAACACCGGAAGTGGCCAGAACGTCAAACGACCTGTGACCACGGTATTCCACATACTGACGCATGTTCTTTAGACATCACGAGAAGAAATCTAATTGCATCACTGACAATCCAAACTTACTCAATTTCTCTAATAGAATACCGTGATCCAGGCGGTCGAACGTCTTGGAGAAATCCGTGTAAACGATATCAATTAGCTTGTTCGCGTCCAGTTCTTTGGAAATGTATTGCGTGATACATGCGAGGTTGGTCTCAGTGGATCTACCGGGAACAAAGCCATGTTGATTAGATATAATATGGCTATGTATGTGATTAGATAATGACGTATGCAAAGTGACCTCGAAAACTTTAGCGAAATTGCAGATAATTATAATGGGGCTATAATTTTCAGCTAACCCCTCTTGTCTTTTTTGAAAACGGGACATAGGCGAGAATATTTCCATAGATCAGGAAATGTACATGTTTTTAGTGACAAATTAAATATTGTTGTGAAAGGACCAGCAAAGATGGCAGCGCAGTCTTTGACAATAAAAGCAGGGATGTCATCTGGCGCTTCAGTAAACTTAGGTCTGATTTTCTTCAACGATTTAAGTACTTCTATCTCAGAAAATGACGTTAATAGTAAATTTGTACTATTATTACTGGTGCCCTTGTGAGAACGATATTTTTCTTCGTCATGGTTAGGTTTCAAGCATGCAGCTTGAAAAAAAAATAGCAAAAGCGTTGACAATTTCCTGGGGATTTGTACATTGAATAACATTATAAGTAACATCGTATCTAATACGTATTTGCAGTTGGCTCTTATAATTTAATCCACCTACATCAGAAACATACATATATCGTTTACTCATTCACATTCAGCCAACCTTGGTTAGAATCGCAACAATTAGCTGCTCGAGATTACCTCTGCCATGTTCAAAACCGCCGCAATCACGGTATGTTTTAAGTTTTTTAAGCCCCCTCTAAGTCCACATGAATGCGTAAAGAAGATGTCAAGAGGCGAGTTAATTTTAAATTTTTGATGAACCCATTCAGAGAAGGAATAAAGCGCATGTTTTCAAACAAAGGGCAGCAATTTGCACGTAGGAAAGCTGCTTGTTGACTGTATTCACTGTCAAGTGGATCTGATACGTAGAGGAAAAGGGGACAAAAGGAGTATTTAAAAGACAATTTCGGCTGGCTGGATGTCATCTACGCAGATAAAAGAATTGACATAGGATTTAGGGCATCGTTGCTTTTTATATCTGAAAAATGAGGGATTTCAAGGTAGCGTATGTCTATCAGGATTTCGTAATGAATATAAAATAATACGATGGATATTCAGAACATCGATAAGTAATAGGCTTCTCTCTGAAGGAGAAATAATGGTTATATATAGCTCCTGATAATTTCATTCCGGCTTATATTTTGGATTTGGCTGCAGAAAGAGACAAGTCTGAAAACAAGGGATGAGGACATGGCAGAGTATTTATAAGACAAAAGTTCAATATCTATTCTAAGATTGACTTGAAATTTTATACACATATATATTATAACAAGATCTGGAATTGAATTGTATTTTGAAGATATCCGGTAAAGGGTTGGGAGGTAAATAGGGGTAAATAGGGGGAAATATGTAAAGCAAGCAGGTAAGAGTACAGAAACTTGAAATTTGATGTATGTACTACAAGGCAAGGCCTAGAAAAATTCGTAATATTTTTCATCCCCCTACCACCCCCCAATCCATTGTTAAAGGGGTTGATAAAATAAAATTGACATATTTACTTGAAATTTGGTACACGTATATATTATAATGACATCAGGAACTAGATTATACTTTGGGATCATTCTGATGAAGGGTTGGGGGTTAAATAGGGGCAAATATGGGAAAATAAGTACAGCAAGCTAGCAAGAGTACAGAAACTTGAAATTCGGTGTATGTACTAGAAGCCAGGGCCTCAAATTTTTTTATAATATTTTTCCACCACCCATCACCCACCCCTACTCTATTATTAAAGTAGTTGATAAAATAAAATTGAGATATTCACTTGGAACTTGGTACACGTATGTATTATAACGACATCTGGAACTAGATTCTATTTTGAGATGACTCCGTTGAAGAGTTGGGGGTTAAATAGGGAAAAATATGGGAAAATAAGCAAAGCAAGCTGATAAGAGTACAGAAACTTGAAATTCGGTGTATGTACTAGGAACCAAGGTCTCAGATTTTTAATATTATTTTTCAACCCCCCAATACCCCTACTCCATTATTAAAGGGGTTGATAACATAAAATTTAAATATTCACTTGAAATTTGGTACACGTATGTATTATAATGACATTTGGAACTAGGACATATTTTGGGATGATTCCGTTGAAGGAGTGGAGGTTAAATAAGGGTGGATATGAGAAAATAAGTAAAGCAGGCTGGTAAGAGTACAGTAATTTGGGATTTGGTGTATATACTAGAAGCGAAGGCCTCAGGTTTTTTATAATATTTTCCATCCCCCCACCACACCCGCTCCCTTATTAAAATGGTTGATAAAATTAAATTTAGATTTTCACTTGGTACACGTATGTATTATAACGATATCTGAAACTAGATTATATTTTACATTGTGTGTTGAAAGAGTGGGGGTAAGTGGAGGTAAACAGGGACAAATAAGTAAAGCAAGCTGGTAAGAGTACAGAAACTTGAAATTTGGTGTATGTCCTGGAAGCCAAGGCCTCAGATATTTTAATAATATTTTTCAACCCCCCACAGTCTTTACTACATTATTAAAGGGGTTGATAAAATAAAATTGAGATGTTCACTTGATATTTGGTAGACATATGTATTATAACGACATCTGGAACTAGATTCTATTTTGAGATGATTCCGTTGAAGTGTTGGGGGTTAAATAGTAGCAAATATGGGAAAGTAAGTAAATCAAGCTGGTAAGAGTACAGAAATTTGGGATTCGGTGTATATACTAGAAACCGAGGCCTCAGATTTCTTTCTAATATTTTTCAAACCTCACCACCGCCGCGCCATTATTAATGGGATTGATAACATAAAATTGAGATATTCACTTGAAAGTTAGTACACGTACGTATTGTAATGATATCTGATTGAGATGATTCCATTGAAGGTGTGGGAGGTGGTAGGATGTGAATAGGGAAAAATAATTAGAGTAAACCAGAAACTTCGTTTTTAACGTATATGGTAGAAACCAACGCCTCAAACTTGTCTATAACATCTACCCCAAATATTATTAAAATTCTATGACCAATAATTTCCACATACTAAAGTGCAAAACTAGTCAAGATGTTTCCTTTAAAGTGACTTGGATGAAAAATCTGGATGTGAAAGTAGTGATTCCTTAGACAGCGGTTTTTTGTTTTATCAACCAACCCCTTTATAATGGAGTGGAGGGGGGTAGGGGGATAAAAAATATTACAAAAAGTTCTGAGACCTTGACTTGTAGTATACACATCAAATTTCAAGTTTCTGTACTCTTACCAGCCTGCTTTACATATTTCCCCCTATTTACCCTTATTTACCCTCCAACCCTTCACCGGAAATCTTCAAAAAACAATCTGTTTCCAGATTTCGTTATAATATGTACGTGTACAAAATTTCAAGTCAATATCTTAAACCGTTTTTGAGAGAAAACGTGCGGACCAAAAAATTACAGGCAGACAGACAAACAGAAAAATTTTTTCCCTCAAATTTAAAATTTCGTCGATTCGTGACATTCTAAATCTATTTCAAGAAAAGAAACATTGAAATTCAACTGTGAAAAATTTTAAATACCACTACGCAAGAATTTTTTTCTATGCAGGAGCTTATTTGGGGGGGGGGGGGGTGGAAGGAAGGTATTTCCAAACTCCTATCTTTTATGTAACATTCTTGTATGTTGTTTAATAAACGAGGAGGCCTACAAACATTGTGAATAATAAGAAGAATATAAATTGCTTTATCATGTATGACTTAAAACTGAACCATTAGGTTAATTTTTCATTCGCAACCACGCAATGCTCACAACAACCAGACAATGCTCAGAACACTGCCTTAATGCTGTTAACCGATACCTTTCTATCAAGCCGCCTGAGGAATATCATAATACCTCAACAGCATGACTTCAATGAAGGACATTCTTGACTGGCAGAACTCAGTTTGTGCAATAGCCATAGGTTTGTTAGATTTGTTCAAATATTCGGAATACCTGAAGGCTCGATTCTTGGGCTTTTTGTGTTGGTCATATTCATTAATGTCATTGGAGCCAACTTGGATGTGAGCTTTCTCTTATATGCAGATGATTTGAAAATATTCTGTCAAGTTGAATCTTTCCGTGATTGCATTAAACTCCAGAAAAGGTTTAATAAATTCTTGGTGAAGTGATAACTACATATGACTTAGTAACAAATCTTGGGATTACCTACGACCCAAAGCTGACTTTTACATATATTGACAATACTGTACTAGCATGTTTCATATTCTTTATAGGATATAATAACTATCTATGGGAACTAAACATGCATATAGTATATAGGCTCCAATACTAGTTAGCTAATAGATAGGCAAAGATCTGTTGTTTTTATCAGTCAATGTCAAATATAATTTTTCATACTTATTCATAGAAATTTTCTTGATTTTGCTTGGAATATCTATGAGTGGCTTTGTGCCTTTCTGATGAGTTCAGAATAAGAACGAAAAACCTTTCAAAGGCTAAGCATTTCCAAAAAGAGAATGATAGATTTCATGAAAATGTAATCCATTAGAATGAAATTAATTTTTAAGAAAGGTAGGTAAAAAAATCCATTTTATGCATTTGTTCTCATTTTTAACTGAATGTTCATATACCGTAGGGGGTTATGTAGATACTAGTTTAACCTGCATGGCCGTAGGAGACTGTGTGGATGCTAGTTGTTGAATGAGCATTTTCAAATAAGAAATTATACAAATGCATTTAAGGGATTTTAATTTGCTAGCATAATTAGAAGTCAGGCTATCGAAAGAATGCAAAGATTTCATTAATATTTTTACACTTTTACTTCCCATAGATAATTATTTTTTCTGATGTTTGCAAAATCCTATAACGAATATGTTTCAATACAATTAAAGCAAACAAATAATAATTCACTTTTATACTGTAGTAGCTACATATGAAAATATTGATTCAATAATCCGAAATATGAAAGATTTGAAATCTCTTGATTTTCATTGCTTGTTATTGTAAGATCAAAACTTGAATACGTATCTGTGTCTGGAGCCCAATGTACTTCATAGGCATTTCTTCCCTTGAGATAATCAAAGTCGTTTCTTTAAATCAGCTATCCTCACCTTAAACAATTATTATCCACCTATAGCTACCCCACAAGAGTTATTTTTCGCGTGGTTTAAAATAAGTAACTTAATCAAAAGGCCGACTAGGCACTTTGTAATTTCTTACACAAAATTATTCATAAAGAAATTTACTGCAAGACAATCCAGTTGATTCTCACATTCCCAGATTAATGCCAGATGCTACCATCTACTTTGCGTTAAAAATCACAAAAGATGTATTTATATCCCCCTATGTCAGATAATAACTAATTATTCCCACATTTCATAATGTAATAGTAAACTATGACTGGAGCAATTAATTTGTTCTTTAAAATTATATGTGGTTAGAATCCTCTGACAGAACAGTGTAGATTTTTATACAGCAGTTGGGATTAAAAACAACCACGCCCTCATTAAATTAATCAAAGATGGCAATTACCTACTGCTATACATGTATCTAATTTTTTTGAAGGGTTATTTCATTCTAAGATATCTCAGCAATTGTGGTAACCTATATTCGGGAACTAACTGTGTAAGAGCAGGTATATGAGGGCGAGGCTATACGTCCAGATCAAAATAAATCGAATCAACCGTATCCACGTTTGTAAGACCCTTGCAGATAATTTCTCAGAATTTCGTTTTCAGTTTGTTTTCCTCATACATATCTCTAAATGATGGTAAATATAGATTATGGCTATTTGTAATCACATCAGGGCGAATGTCTATGATAGTTGGTCGATTCGACTTTCACTTAATGAGATCCAGGTTAATACTGTACAGGAATGATTACTTTTAATTTATTTCAATGGTTAGCATTTCCGTCAAACGAATTATCCAGAATTTGCAACTAATGGGTATCGAGTTTTTGACAGATACGCACTTACAAATATTGATTGATTGGCTCAATTCGTCAGTTTTTATTAGATACAAGAATTATACAGGGTGGACCATTAATAATAGGCCATAATTCAAGGGTACATTCTTTGGTCCAAATTATGAGGACATAACTAAACATGCTTTAGTAAAAGTGAATTATTTACTATTTGTTTGCTTATAGTAATGAAGCATATTCTTTATAGGATTTTGCAAACAGAGGAAAGAAAAACTATCTATGTGAACTAAAGGAAAAACTATATATAAAAATATTAATGAAACAAACGCCCGAAATTAATTTATTTACGTACCTTGTCTTTAAAATTTTTTTCATTCTAATGAATTCCATTTTCATAAAATCTCATTTAGTTTCTTGGAAATGCTTAGCCTTTGAAACGTTTTTCGTCCTTATCTGTTTTTTGTCAGTCAATGTCAAATATAAATATTTCATACTTATTCATGGATATTGTCTTGGCTTTGCATGGAACATCGTTATGAGTGGTTTTGGGCTTTTCTGATGGAGTCCACAATAAGGACGAAAAACGTTCCAAAGGCTAAGCATTTCCAAGAAACTGAATGAGATTTTATGAAAATGTAATTCATTAGAATGAAAACATTTTTAAAGACTAGGTAGGTAAATAAATTAATTTCAGGCCTTTGTTCTCATTTTTAACTGAATTTACATATCGTAGGGGATCATGTAGATACTAGTTTAACCTGCCCAGCCGTAGGGGACTATGTTGGCTGCTAGTGTTAAAATGAGAATGGCAAATAAGGATTTTTACTTGTTAGCATAACCAGATGTCAGGTTATCGAAAAAATGCAAAGATTTCATTAATATTTTTATATATAGTTTTTCCTTTAGATCTCATAGATAGTTTTTCTTTCCGCTGTTTGCAAAATCCTATAAAGAATATGTTTCAATGCTTTAGTAAATTGTTGCTGTGGAAAAAGATACAGGGTGCCAGAAAATACTGTTATGTTTTTGTAAATGCCGCGCGTTTGGAGTCAAATTTGAGAGGTTTGAGTTGAACTGACTGAAAATAAATTGAAAATTTGAAAAGTATTTGTTGCTTATTAAAATGAACTTAATTGTGAAATTTGATTGCTTAAATTTAATGAATGGGCGCCAACGTCCGTGTGGTGGACGTAAACCAACCATCTTTGAGGAGCCGGAAATTACACAAACTTATAAATACAAAAATTTTAAACTAACAAATGCAAATCTTAAACAGGTTAACCATTATACACTTTGCCGATTTACTACACTTTTTACATAATTGTTGCACATTCTATAGAATACTCTTCGCAGTTTTTTGTAAATAGTATTAGTTTCAGACATTTTTAGTCTAATTGCAAGACATTTAAAAAAAAAATTCTTATTTAAAAAATTAATGACTTTTTTATTTATTGATCGATTTTCTTCAAACATAATAGGGTTCTTTCCTTACCTAACACTAACTTACTATCCTAATTTCAATACTTTCGGACTTTTCGTTCTTAAGTTATCGTGCTTACAAGAAACGTGACGAACGGAAAGAAAGACAGACAGACGGACGGACGGACATTTTGAAAGTTGTTCAGAATCCGATCACCAACACAGAGACATGAATTTTTTTCTCTACAAGCAATATTACTGGTTTTAGAAATGTGCCGATCGAATGCAATATTATACTCTTCGTTTTGTAATTGCGAAGAGTATAATAACCAACCCAATTATTATACTCTTCGCAAATACAAAATGAAGAGTATATTGCATTCGATCGGCGCATTTCTAAAACAGGTAATATGCAACTACAACTTCTCAGCTGGGTGCTGAGGAAGCTATGAAAGAGTATCAACCGGTTAGTTCAGCTCTGGTCGAGGGTCACTCTATAGCGAGAAGAGTTATGTATATTTTTTTAACCATTTTTTGATTGTCAAATTAACCAAACAAAACTTTAATAAACTACACAAAATTTGGACGCCAGCGTATTCAGTACATAACACTCTTGCAAACTTTATCAGGGGGAGAAAACAATCAAAATCAAATATAAAACAAGTAATATATTAACATAAGTATAAGCAATAATTTTACAACACTTTACAAATGATTAAAAATATTTATGGTGAAATTTGATTTAATTGGTTAACAGATAAACATTTAGTTAAAAAAATTAAATTTGAAGAATAGCAAAAAAATTACAATTTAAGAAACGATCTACTGGTTTACAATTTTTCTTCTGACCAAAAGTTGAATTTTGCACATAAATTTGGGCTACTTACCTTAGCGGAGACGTGGAATCCCTACGAGGTCTGGTCCTGAAGATGTCCGCGGGTACCCGGGAAGGAGGACGTAATATTCAGAACCTGACAATGCTGATTTCCAGGAGACGCTGCGTCGGAATGATATCCAATACTTTGAGGATAACTCCAAATATTCAATCTATGCCTTGTGCCTTGCTTTAATGATGGTTTGGTCCAGGATTTTACATGAAAAAGGGGTAATGTAAAGAACCAGTTGACAATAGAAAAAAATGTAAAATTGTGAGAGAAAAGAAATACAAGAAAACTACAAAAAAACTATGGTGACGAAGGTCACTGCAAAACCAAACTATTAGCAATTTAATAAAAACCTGAGTATTAATAAAATTTTACTTCTGAAAATATATAAATAAGCTACCGATTAATATAATAAATGAAATGAATAAATGAGACAACTCTACTGTCATGAAATTTTAGCCGTTCACAAAATGGCTGACACTGGTTATGACTAAAAATTTGAATGGTAACAAAATTTGCACAACTGAATTAGATAGAAAATATCTGAATTACTATCTGAAAAAAAACTAATACTGTAACAAATATAGCAAAACAATATGGGCTTAATCTTCCAAAAAATAAACTAATAAAAAATTATCTCTTAACCTCTTGTACTAACACGAGGTTAATTAAAAGCGACAAAACGACGACTTTAGTTTTCGACTTTTAATGAGATGAGATTGTCTACACACGATTAAGAAACAAAAATTCTAATTTATCCTTAATTTCTGAGTTAAATCCTCGTCCACAATAATCTAAATAATGACAAAACACCACGGTATTGTGTTTCAAGCGACCACAAAATACAAAATTGTCACGATAATTAATGAGTTAACCAAGACACATGTGTCCAATAAACACAGAAATCGCACAAACACGTGCGTCAATAGAAATTAATTGTTACACGGAATATCGTTTAATAATTCCCAAAAATAACTATACAGCAACGTTAACTCAATAATATGACATCATTTAATAATCAAATATATTCAAAATACCAAAGGATTAAAGAAATAAACGTGAAAATCCGTTAAAGAATAAGTAAACGATCTTAACTCACCAGCGACGAAAGCGAAAGTGAAGTAGCATGGATATTTAAAATGGCCTCAGTTATGTTTCTACCGCGTATGCGCACTTGTTGACTTCGCGTCGGCATTTACGGCGGGTAATTCAAATTTATGTAGCACGGGTGCTCCAAAAAACTAATTTTTTCGTTACAAATATTGTTCTGAGAGAAAAAAATTCCATATCACTGTATTGGTGATCAAATTCTGAACAACTTTCAAAATGTCCGTCCGTCTGTCCGACTGTCTGTCTGTCTGTCTTTCCGTCTATCTGCCGGCCTGTCTGTCTGCCTGTCTGTCGGTCCGTCCGTCTATCTGTCCGTCCGTCACGTTTCTTGTAAGCACGATAACTTAAGAACGAAGAGTCCAATAGTATTGAAATTTGGACAGTAAGTTAGTGTTAGCTAGAGGAAATAAAAAAGATATTAATTTTTGCAATAAAAATGTTTTGTTTGTTTTGTAATTAAACAAAAAATGTTTGAAACTAATATCATTTACAGAAATAGCTGCGAAGAGTATCTTATAGAATGTGCAGCAATTATATAACAAGTGTAGTAAATCGGCGAAGAGAATAATGGTTAGCTTGTTTATTCCCAATTTAGTACGCGGTGCGCCGTAATGTTGCGCACTAGTTGCAACTATTGATTTTAATGAAAATTATCGCTTACTCTTTCTGGATGAAACCTGTCCTTGTTAACATTGGTTGTTTCAGCCGTTATGCGCAATGGGTGCACTCACGACAAAATTTTTAATTTAGCGAGCATTGTTTTAATTGATGCACTTTGTTTGTTTATTATTGCGGAGCAATGTTACGTTTCGATGAAATTATTATGATTCCACATGGAATATTTGATGATTAGTAAGTACACCCGTACCTTATTTACTTATATTTATGTCTTATTATACCCTTCGCAAATACGTAGAGAAAAATTTTTTATATCACTGTGTTGGTAATCGAATTCTGAACAACTTTCAAAATGTCCATCTGTCCACCTGTCTGTCCGTCACGTTTCTTGTAAGCACGATAACTTAAGAACGAAAAGTTCGATTGTATTGAAATTTGGACAGTAAGTTAGTGTTAGCTAGAGGAAGAACCCTATTTCTTTATGACAAAAATTACCACACCATCTTTGTTGCGGTGTCACTCATTTTAATATGACATAAATATAAGACAACGGGCCATTTTTATCCTCAATTACACCACAAACAACACATTTCTTCACTATGTTTACGATTCAACGAGAATAATTGTTTAAACTTACAAAACAAGAAAACACGAATTGTGAAGTTAGGGTAGTTAAAATTGGGAAAGAAGCGTCTATGTACACCGAAAGTTCGAAGCTTCGACACTGCACAAAACGTGATATCATTTATCTGACTATTTATTCCTTGCTCTAGTGTTCACCGTGAGCAGAGTGGTTGGCGCTTAGATAAAGCTCTCGTTTGGCCATACCAGGCGTTGCCCATCTTTCGGCAACTTATCTAGCCACACCCTCTTTCTCTATCCAACTATAAAAACTCACAAACACAATTTCCGATCTTTACCTTTTCTCTATCCTCTTCTTCGTTTCCTTTTTGTATTTTTTGTTTGCTTTGTCGCTCTAAATTATTTCTTCCAAACCATATTTATTCGTTGATTATTAAATTCTTTAGAAAGCAAACATTTTAAATTATAAATTATGCGGTCTGATATAGCCGCTCGCTCTTGCTGCATTGTTTGGAACGGATTTTTTGGATAGTAATTTTCCCGTGCAGAACTATCATATATATCTGTGATATTTTATCTACACTAGCGTCTTTTGCATTGCATGTATCAATTGTTTTAAGTTAATTTTTTTTTACATGTTCTATCTTATAGGTACACTTTCTAATTCGCCAATCCTGCGAAAGGAGATTGTGATTATTATTTAAGTTTACTTTTAATCCAAACTAGCCTCGCTCTGTCCATCCCTTCAATTACCACGACGATAAGTGCTGTGGATGTTTGGCTGGCTCCGGACAAGTGCTTAGGTAGGACAGTTATGTATTATTAAAATAAAATAAATTTGTTTTGATTTGATTGATCTCGTTTGGCGATGCGAAAGGTCCCTAGTTCAAACTCCTACCCGCGCAATTTTTTTTTTCCTTTATTTTTGTAATAATTAAAATATTTTTTCACAAATTGTCTTTTATGATTTGTATGGTTAGGTTAGTAGGTTTTTATTTTGCTTAAAATAATTTCATTCTTTCGCTTGATTTCTTTAGGTTAGGTTAGTAGGTTTTTATTCTGATATATAATTGTTAATAATTATTAGCGCCGAGGGCAGTATTAGCATCGCAAACAAAGAAAAGGGGGTTGTGCCTTTTTTTCAAAAAATAACACGAATTATTTCAATTTTTCGACTTTCGAATTTATTATACATTTACAGGGTAATGCGCATGCCCGAAGCTCCGGACTTTCGGTGTACCTAGATTATTCTGTATCTATTAAAATAGATACTTAAATTACTAAACTCCACATGTATATCTACTCATGCCACAAGTATGGACAGGCTGCCACAGAGATAGCGTCATAGGCAATATTGTATCCCGGAACGTAACGGTGAGAAAACTGCATGTTGAATATGTTGGCAACAGTATCGTATGACTTTTGCACTTTATCTCGGCTTCTATTTATATAAATTCTTTGAGAAATATAGATTTAAAAGATATTAGAAACATATTTCTAATATCTGCCGTAACAATTTTCGAGTAATCGTCACTTCAGCAGCCAGCTAGAAATAAAAATCAACAATCAACTCATTACAGCCAGTGAGAAATTGTTTAGCACTGCTCGATTTCCTATTTCGTACTAAAGAGCCCACTTTATTTTCCTTTCTTGTCTGATATTGATCCAGGTCGATCAGACTTCTAATTGTTATCGGGGGCGATGTAAAATATATCGTTTAATCGCCCTCCTTTCCTACGCAGAGCGATTTTCGTATTTAGTCATTAAAAACTCGTTATTTGTTGGGTACTTTGTCGCTCACGTATTTTGTTTGCTTTTCAATTAAAATTTCCGATAGAGGACCTAAATGCTTTTTAATTCTTAATTTGTCCAAAATATCTATATAACATAGAATCCCCGAAGAGTAAAACTATTTGGAGTGGCTTAAGAATTCCCAAAGTTGGGTTCGCTAAAGTTATTCAATTGACTAAAAAAGAATAAAAAACTTCTTGATATTCTAGTAATTTATTTTTGGCATGTTCATAATGCCTTAAAGCACTTCATTCAGTATTTAAGTCAAATAATAATTCAAAGGTGAATAATTATTATCGACCGATATTAAGTATCTTCTCTAAAATATTTGAAAAACATGCGGCAAAAAAAATTATTCGATAAGCATAAACTATTCAAAATGATAATAATCGGTTCGATATTCGTGCTAGTTATTCTAGAGCAGCCATTATACACTGTTCGAACCATCTGTAGGAAACTTAAGACAAAAAGAAGTGTCAGTACATTTCTTAACTTAAATGAGGCATTATATCTTGTATGGCATGCTAGCCTTATGAAAAAATCTTGAGAGCTATAGTATAAGAGGTGAACCACAGAACCAATAACTTGGTTTGAAATCTATCTGTGTGGTAGAGCACACTTTGTTGAAGTTAATAACTCCAACTAGGATGTTCCTAGAAGTTCAATGGGAGTACCACAAGGGTCACGTTTGGGTGCCTTATCTAAACCTAAATCACCTTGGCTAACTGATACCATTAAATTAATGATTAAAATTAAAAACAATGCATTAACTAAATTTAAACAAACAAAAAGTTTACGTTACTGGTCGTACCTAAACTCTGTCCAAAATTCAAAAACTGCAAACGAATTATGGCAAATTTTAGAAAACATGAATATTACTAAAACAAAAAACGTATCCGAAATTCCTCCACACCTTTCAAGTTCTAATGAGCTAAACGAATATGTTGCGTCAACATGTAAATAGAATCCTGCTTGCAATGAATTGCTAAACTGTTTTCATCAGAATGTCTTTAAAATTTTCTTTTGATGAGGTATCAAAAGACCAAGTATATAAAGCACTTAATTCAGTCAAGTCAAATGCTTCTGGTACTGACTCTATATCAAAAAAATGCTTTTATTATATTTTCCAGATTTACGGGTTTATTTAACTTACATAATAAATCAATGTATTGTGAAAGATGTATTTCCAGACGTCCGGAAAGAAGCGCTTGTAAAACCCCTCAACAAAGTTAAATCTTCCACTGATTTTACTGACTTGCGTCCCATTAGTTTGTTATCAATAATGTTCAATAATGGAAAGCTCATGTATGGTCAAATTGTTAATTACGCGACAGAACATCAAATAATACCAAAAAATCAATCTGGCTTTAGAGTTGGTCATAGCACCACAAGTGCTGTTCTCAAAGTCGCTGATGATATAATTAAAGGCTACGATACAGGAAAAACTACAGCTCTTGTGTTGCTTGACTATTCACAACTTATTGCTCTCCAAACTAAAACACTATAACTTTTCTAACAGTGTTTTAAAAATACTTGAATCCTACTTTACTAATCGCAAACAGAAAGTAGTCAAGAATAATTCTTTTTATGAGTTAAAGATGCTTGAATCTGGTGTACCGCAAGGGTCAATTTTGGGACCGCTGTTATTTATCTTATATACTGCTGATTTCTTTAGCGTCTTAAGAACCTGGAGATCACACTTCTATGCTGATGACACCCAGATTTATAGCACCTTTGATTCATCACAGATTAATGCAGTCCATCGAGCACATAAATCAACATATAAAAAATCTTGTAAATTATTCTTGACGGCATTGCCTAAAAATTAATGCAGCTAAATCTACTGTTCGTATTTGGGAAGGAGAACAATAGACAATTCATTAGGGATAACACCAATATTCTTTTTTAAGATCAAAGACTAGCATTCATGGATAGTATACAAAATTTGGGCATATTCTTTAACCATAACTTCAAATTTCAAGAGCATGAAGTCCTACTGTGCTTTAAAAAAATTGTATTCTTGTCGTCATAGTTTGAATGTAAAATTAAGAACTCTTTTAAGCGAATCTCTGGTCTTACCTTTTTTTAACTATGACGATATTATATATGGTTCCTGTCTCGACCAAACAAATGCTTATAGGATTCAAAAGGTGCAAAATACTTATATTAGATTTAAAGAAAAATGATCATTTATCGCATAAGTTAAGAACCATTGGATAGTTAAATATGGCCACAAGACGCAGATCTTGCAAATTTTACTCATAAATTGGTACAGTCAGCAAATCCCCCATACCTAAAAGAACTTTTGATTCCCAGGTCCTCCATTCACGAACGAAATTTAATATACACTGAGAATTTAACAATTCCTTATCATTTAACAGCTTTTTCCCAAAAATCCTTTACGTACTCCGCATCAACGTTATATAAACTCCATTCATGTTAATATTAATCAAGTTTCAGTAAACTCATTTTAATTTCATTACAAAAGATTTCTTCAAGACCAGTGAACAAAGAATCAGAAATAAAGCATTTTTAAGCCCACCTAATGTAGGCACCTTCCTCTCGTAATTTCAAATTGTGTTTAGTATAATTTCATTCACATTTATTATCCTTTTTCTTTTTGTAGTTATTTAATTTGTTAATTTTTATGGTTGAGTATTTGAGCAGCCTCTGAGCTGGACTCCATACGTATATTTTTAATAAAGGCGATTTATTATTATTATTATTATTGTTATCATATATTATTCATGTAGCTTATTTGATCGTGGACGGCTCTCCTATTTGTTTATTATATTTCTTTTAATACAGATTCGAATATACGATAAGCAAAGCTAACGAAAATCTCTCACAAGCTCAGGACGGTTTACCAAACATAGGCTTTTTATAAATAATAAAAATCTATATTTTTAAGATTTAGCACCTTATGGAAAAATTATGAAGAATGTGTTTAGATAAGAATAAATAATGGTACTGTAAGAACAAGTACAGATTATTAAGTTTATTAGTCTGTACATATCGACAATATTTGCATCGAAACTACTTCAGTTTACTATTGCATTAATCAATTAATCAGAGCAACATTTTTTTTATGGGGCTGGAACCTTCTGGAATCTAAAGTGGCAATTTTGACAAGCATCAAAACTTTTGCCCACAATACTCGAATACCAACACTGCCAACTACATTGGCGTCATCGGGAGATGTTTGAAACTCTTAATTTTTACTGAAAATTATAGTGTTGTGCTCAAGAATTTTGATGGTTCTGGGAATACCTCTTTAGAGACTTCAACATTTGTATGTATTCGTTTACGATTTTTTCATGGTTTTCAACTTTAGGTCAACCAGTTAGAATATATAAAATCACAATCGGCAATCTCCAAAACCCCTTTTGTAATTTCATCACTTGAGTTGTTTGAGTTTTCACGCATTAAAACAATGTTTGATGAAATATCATTTTTTTTTTGTTTCTTTTCAATTTTGATTTGTCCACTTTTCTAATAAGTAGACTTTTAAATTGGTTATTACTCACCGATACCAAAATAGTTTGTTTTTCAATTACGACAAAAGTAGTTTAGAATAATTAAATTTAAAATATCATAGAGAGGATAGAGAATATATTATAATTACTGCCGAGCAATTAACCATGGCAACATCTAAATTTCTAATGAACATTATAAATGGAACAAAATGAAGCTAAATTGCCTAATCCGTTCCATCCTAGTTAGTTAATTGACCAAATACACAAACAAACCGATAATAATTTGTTTTCAACTATTATATTTTGTGTTTGAAGGATTATGTTGAATTATAAAGTTACCATTAATTGAGAAGTTTCAACGCTGATAACTTTGCTGTGGTTGTGGGCAAAGTAACTTTACATGACAGTTTTTGCTACATAAAGAGGGTTAGATTCTCTATAACCTGGACCTTACTGGGATACAAAGTCGAGTAAGAGGCCTTATAAGTTATTGGGTTAATAACATAATTAGAAACTATTTACGTAAGTAAGGTAAATTCAGAACACCAATATTAAGATGTGGACCTTTTCAATTATGTTGGTGTTATAGACGAATTTTAATTTAAAATATACAGGGTATCCTTGTAGTATGGGCCAATATTTCGAGGCGTATAGTTTAGCTGACAATAACACTAAAAGTGCCTACCTATATTTTTACTTCCACACCCACGTAGTGGATTGGAAGTATTTTTAAAATTTCTTTTTCTTGAAATAGGTTTAGAATGTCATCAAACGTCGAGATTTTAAATTTGAGCGGAAAAAAAATTTTCTGTCTGTCTGTCTCTGTCGGTCTGTCGGTCTATCTGTCTGTCGGTCTATCTGTCTGTCGGTCTTCCTGTAACCTTTTTTTTTGTCCGCACGGAACGGTTTAAGATATTGACTTGATATTTTGTATACGTATATATTTTATAACGAGATCTGGAACTGGATTGTTTTTTGAAGATATCCGGTGAAGGATTGGGGGGTAAATAGGGGTATATATGGGGAAATATGTAAAGCAAGCTGGTAAGAGTAGAGAAACTTGAAATTTGTTGTATGTACTACAAGCTAAGGCCTCAGATTTCTTCATAATATTTTTGAACCCCGCCACCGCCCCTAGTCCAATATTAAAGGGGTTGATAAAATGAAATTGAGATATTCATTTGAAATTTGGTACACGTATGTATTATAACGACATCTGGAACTAGATTATATTTTGAGATGATTCCGTTGAAAGGGTAAATAGGGGAAAATAAGTAAAGCAAGCTGGTAAGAGTACAGAAACTTGAAATTCAGTGTATGTACTAGAAGCCAAGGTCTCAGATTATTTATAATATTTTTCAACCCCCACCACCCCTACTCCATTATTAAAGGGTATTGTAATGGCAACTGATTGAGATGATTCCATTGAAGGGGTGGGACGTGGTAGGTTGTGAATAGAGGAAAATAAGTAGAGTATACTAAAAACGTCATGTTTAACTTATATGGTAGAAACCAACGCCTCAAATGTTTCTATGACATGTGCCCCAAATATTATAAATTCTATGATCAATAATTTCCACATACTAGAGTACAAATCTAGTCAAGATGTTTCCTTTTTTTTCTGGGGTGGCTCCTTTCCGACTTATTGACACACAAGTGTTAAATTTCTTGCTGATGGCATTCAAACTGATTTATCAATTGTAATGAAATATGAACCATTCAGGTACTAAGTAAGTTTTTTTGATTTAGGAGTATAGCGTCTTATATCTTATCTAGGAAGTCAGGGGTGGAGCACCCCTAATGCATTTTACCCCTAAATTTTGACATACTTGAGGTTACATCTTTAGATTCCATAAACTATTTAAAAATATATATATTCTTTTATGATATCAATAAAGTGACCCGTTTTCGAGAAACTTATATAAATCCCGTAAAAAAATATATATTTAACTCTTCGATTATTTTTTTTTGAGCTTTTTAATTATCATGCGTCAAAAACTTTCATTTAGAAATTTTTAATTTTGATAATTTACAATTTTTTTTTGCGCACCCTGTACAACAAAATCGTTATGTGAAAATTCTATCTTGATAAAAGTAGATCATATTAACTTCGACAGATGTGAAGTTGGCAAAGGCGTCAGACAGGGTTGCGTTCTGTTACCAATGGGGTCGCTCGAATGAGGTACACATTTAACCTTTATTAAGTTCTACAGTGTTAGTACGTTCAAAAGCTGGAATGTCTATGGAATTGATACATGCTTCTTGAACCAATTAAAGGTGAATCATCCTGACGAATAATCAAATCGCCAATAAGAAATACACGCAAACCAAAGCGAACCGAAATTTAAAGTATAGTCCTATTTTTCCAAAATCCAACAAAAATTTACCAAACGCATTTAATTGAGACTCTCAATCTTTTAGTGCCAATCGATTGTTACATTACTCTTGCTGTTGTATGAGGTTACGAATCCTACGTCCTCGAGACATGACTACTTGCCATGGGTGGTGCTCTCTGATCTACGTTGTTTATTGCTAGACAGGCTTGAATATTATTTATTTAATTTTTACAATTAATAAATGTATATAAACTCTTAATGAGCTTGTTCGGCGTTTTTTTATTTCAAAAATCGAAAATGCAGTAATGAAATGGATCTGCAAAAAATCAGAATCTTATTCGCACATTTAGCGTCTTAAAAACTATTACAAACCTCCACCTCACGAAAATGGAGCGTGGCCAGGCGCTACGTCGTTATACGCATAGACTCGGCAATCTCAGTCGACTCGAAGCTCTTTAGTTGTTATGATTATAAGTGTTGTCGAAGTATTGTTTGTGTTACGTACTTGTTGACAGTAGAAGAGTAAGATTTAGTGAATTGTCAAAAAAATACAATTTTCTCTCGCTTCTGTCGGGATAAATTTTCGATTTTGACACTGCAATTTACGATGAAGATTCATCGCTGACCCTCCCCTTTCCGTAGAGACATAGAACGAGCTTTCACTTGACGTATTTATTTAGTTACCAGCGTTTGAAGATTCCATGTTTTTCGATCTTTCAGGTTAAATTCGAAAGGTCCCAGAAAGCCACTTTTCTTACGTCACTTGCGTATAGTGACGTCACAAATGAACGCACTATTACTAATTTCAACTGCTTATATCTCGAGAACGAAAAAAGTTAATAATATGAAATTTTAAGTGCATAATAAGAATAACGAGTACTATATGAAAACGTATAAAAACCATGTAAAAAGAATATCATGTAACAAGCCTATTCGACTCTTTATTGATCCACTAAAACTGACTATTGAAGAACTTCTGTGGCGCGGGTCGGAAGCTGAGTTTTATGAATCGACTTCGGTCCTGTCACGTCTATATAATTGCACCGATTGCTCACAGAATCTATCAATGGTTATTAACAATAAGAGGTGTCTCCAAAATGCTAATTCATAAGACAATGATCTGAGAAGAAAGTGCACCGCTAAGTAGTGGTAAGTACACTTTCCTTACTCGTCTCTTAGGGGGGTCTTTTCGAGTAAGAATCCTACAAGAGAGTGGAGGAAGCCACATACTGTACCGAAGGCACGTCTGGCGAAGGTAATTATAAATTTTGGTTGTATCCTTCAGGCGCGCAGTGGTGAGTTCTTCCACAATACCACCCTAGCTTACAACAAGCTTCAAGGAATAAGTTCTGGTTGCGTTGTTAATTAGAAAAAAAAACAGAAATTGTAATTGTAGGCCAAACAAATTAAATCCTAACTCATTCAAAATTGATTAATGTGAGGTTGGTGTGGCAGCAGATGATATGATGCTATTAGACGTACCATACAGCAAATTGAGGCCGATTTTAATAACACATGCATCACAAAGTATCTGCCAATACACTGCGAATAAAAGCAGTTTACTGATATTGAATTACTATTCACCAAATTTTAACATGAAAAAAAGTGACATTTTCAATGCATTCTTATAAAATAATCTGAGCCAAAATGGCACGAAATATGGAAATCATAGACTACATACAACTGTAAATGATACTGTTATATGTTCTATGACCTAGAATATTAGTTTAATCAATTACAGCCCTGCACAGTACGAGTGGAATACAAAAGCCTCAATCAAATCTATGTCTCACATAGCCTAATTGAATCCTTTCACTTGACTTGCCCCAGTCCGTAAAGGACAAAGCCGAGACAAATTCGAGGGGAAACACAATATCCCTTATATCAGTCGAAGTCGTGTGATTTTTTTCTGGTCACTTTCGAGAAAAAATGGTCTCAGGCAGCGGCGTGCCTTTTCCCATACCCTGGTTTTATAAAAGTTGTTTAATATCGTTAATGATTCTTTTATAATTTCGCTATTTTTCTATTTTCTATATATTTTATTCTATAGTAACTAAAAGGAGGTAAACTTTTGAAATGAATTAATTTTATAGAGCCGTATCATGAATATAACAAAGCTATGCGGTTACATCACATTAGAGCAGACGAACAGAGGTGCTTAAACATATTCCTTAATATGTTATTAAATCATTAGCATTTATAGATAATAAATATACAGAAGTAAGTAGGTTTGCGACTTTTGAAAATATCAGTCATAGTTATAATTTATAACGTTGGTGATAAATTCCAGGAGAATAATTTTATACCTTGTCATCTAATAACGATCTTAGCAAATTTCTTTGAAAAGGTAATGATAACATTTATATCTTTATAAATTTCATCTACTCTATAAAAAACTATAGAGATTCAAGAAATGTATATTATCAGAAGATGCAATAGTGGACTTAACAACAAATATCTGTCCAGCGCTAGATGGAGGTAAACCATATGTATGTACCTTCACTGATCTTAGTAAAGGATTTGATGTGGTGAGCCCCAAATTGCTGTTACAAACACTTGAGGATATTGAAATTGGAAGAAATTGGTGAAGAATTTTGAAACTAATGTAACCGGTAGATTACTGTCTGTAAGAATAACTAAAGTAGTGAGTGACTCATAAACTGTAGAATATAGAGTACCTCAAGGCACTGTACTAGGTCAGTTACTCTTCTTTATTTATGTAAATGGTCTATACACTTTGGAAAATGTAGGAAATATAATCAGTTTTGATAACGATACAGCCGTTTTTTATAAAGCCAGTGCCTGGAACCAATTAAAAAATTACATCGAAACCGATATAACCAATATAAAGAATTGGTTGGATCATAGAACAGAAGTAAAATATGTGGGAATTATGATAGACCAACTCTTAGGTGGGATCTACATATAAACTACATAATGAAGAAACTACAATTCATTTTCAAATACATGCAGAGTCTGCTCCATAGTCTGGTAGAAATTTATTTATATTATGGCATATCAGATCTGCATTGAATTGATTTCTATTGTAGCTTTTTGAAAAGTGAAAATTTTATCTCTAAAAGGTGACATAATTTTTCAATGTAGGAGTAAATATAGCAAGCGGCAAACTTATGTTCAGACACCATTAGGAACAAACAAAGACACAGAATGCAGGTCACTTTTTTACTTGCAGCTTTTCTTCTACAATTGGCAAAAAATCTTATGTGAAAAGATTTTGCCAATGAACTAGTATTGTACACATGACCCATTGTATAAATCAACTTGTAGGGTGGGTACTTCTTGGTTTTACCAACGATGACCTGTCAGGCTAGTCAACGAAAGGAAAATAGGGGAAATACCAATTTTTGTATAGTCGTAGGGAAGAGTGCCCTGAATAAAATACTAAAAGTCATGACCGGTGGATGGTGCGCGGGAAGTGGAGGTAGTTTAAACGTCCCCTTTTTCTTGAACAACTCGAAAACTACCGCTCTAGCGAAAAAGAGTCTATCTACAATCTAAGCATTTCAAAAGTCAGCTGAATTAAAATCGTCGTCGTCGTCCACATTGTCGGTTAATGGTTCACTATTCATGCACGTACCATGGCATGTGCCGCACACCATGGAGCATGAAATGCAGGCTCTTCGACAGTCACAACGTCCCCCACACCAAGTAGAATGTCGACAAAAGATCTAGTCCAAGATAGCTTCAGGAGCTACCTTCTCCTCGGTTCCGTACCCACTGGTTCGGGGGTAGAGGGTTGTTGAGCCATTGATGTATCTGTAAGTAAGTAAGCGAACCGATGTGACGTAAGTAACAGGAAACATTTGTAAAAAACAGCTAATATTCCTGTAAATAAACTCTGAAAGAGTATTGTTGCGTAGCTCCTTTGGTTCACGGCAGTGTGACTAGATCAGGTTTTGCTTGGTGGATGATTTTAGGAACGCAGTATATCGATGTTTATTTAAATCCATCTACAGTCACTTGGTACATCGCTAAAACAGCTTCTTACCAGCCTGTGTGACCTTGCCTGGAGGTGTAGAGGGGTTAGTGAAGATGTCGTACATTTCTCTCATTTGGTTGGGAATCTCGCTGAACAGCTTAATCATTCCTTCTTCGCTTCTACTGTAAGTGGAGGTGGTGTTGCATCCACTAAAGCCATGGATAAGGAGGATAGTTTCAGCAAAACAGTTATTGGAATTAGGTCTTTGAAAACAATTTTTATTCCACTTTCCCCTTTCAGGCCTCATGCAATATACGTTACTACATGGTGGTGCCAAGGCAACCAGTAGAACAATAAAGTACACATCTTCCCCTATTATTGTGACAGTAGGATGTACATCAGCTTTTTCTAACCCGTGTGAGTGCAACAAACAATACGTGGGTGAGCCATCCAGACCTTTTAGTGTAAAATTGGGCGAACATCAAAATCATATGAGAAAAAATGAAATTCAGAGGTCCAAGATCTGCGAACACGCTTGGGAGAATGGATACAGAATAAACTGGGACTCGGCAAAAATTTTAACAAAAGAGGCAGATAGCAAAAAAAGAAAAATTAAAGAATCCGCAATAATATTATTGAATGAAGATAGATGCGTGTCGAATTGTTCCGTAGATGTCTGTACAACTTGGTTGCCGATGTTGAAAGAAGAACTGCACAAACTTAACATTGCATAAAAACTAAAAAAACTATATCAACAGTTCTATGTAAATAGTAAGTATCTATGGATATTGAATATAACAAACATTCTTAGAGCTGTGTATTTATCATACACAGAAAAAAAGATTTTTCAAAAAAGCCTTGAAAATGGAAACAGAATAAATTTCCTAAACGTCAGCGAAATATTTAATTTCAAGTTTTTATACTTATTTGTGTTGTTTAATTAAAAAAACAACCTTTAACTGATCCTTTGACGTAAAAGTCACAGGCGTAGAAGTTATTTACCAGTAACACACTGATTAATTGTGATATTTTGTAGATTCCCCGAGCACCGCTTAAAAAGAAAACATACATGTGGCAGGAAGTCCCAAAGAATTGAAGAAGGAAAAAAGAAATTAAGATAATGCCACAAACAACATTTAGACAAAACATAATTTGTTCAACATTATTGCACTTAGATGTTGTACAGACATTAATATTCGCTCTGAGCCTACTTTTAGTTCATATCATTATAACACTTTTTTTTTAATTTGCGACTTTTCCAGCCTCTGTATCTCGTAAAGTATTGATCCTAGGAAAAAAACGAATATGAACTTATATATCAAGAACTTCAGGTAGTTTAATATTGTATATGAACACTTTTTGGCTAGAGGGCGTAGTTTTCATATTATTCAACAGAAACATGAAAATTGGACCTTTATGTTGCTCAGGGCACTCCCCCGACAGCTGCACAAGAATTGGCTTCTACACGAATAATTTTCCCCATTCGTCATTTTTTGGGTTTCCATGACTCAACTAATAAATATATTTTATTACTTTTTGTTGAGTATTTTGCTATCGAAAAATATTTAAAAATTTTAACGAAAACACCTCTGCGCCAAGCGGATCAGACAGATGTTGATTCTTGAATACTTGATTGTTTCAAAATGCCTCTGTTCGATTCGCTTGGATCAGAGGATTTTCCATTAAAATTTTTAAAGATTCTTCAGGGGCAAAATACCCAACAAAAAGTAAGAACATTAGAATATGCCACAAATAAACTATTGTAGACAATATATAAATATGTGATTTGTGCAATTATTTCTAGAACATACCTTTAATTATTTAAGCCACAGGTAAATGTAAGTAACTGACCAGACTAGAGAGCATTTATTACTAGTATTACGCCAGCATGTGATCACAAAAGACTCGGAACTTTAAATTACTTCCCTTCAAAGTTCAAAACGCCATTCAACGCGCGAACCTTTTTAATTAGTTGAAAATTGCGAAGCAGGAAACAAATAATCGAACAAGTAAATCACGATAACAAGACAATGATGAGCCACTTTGGCGTGACCATTAATCCCAGCACAACGCTTTAGCTGAGGGTCCTAATGACCCACCATCAATACGCTATCAGTCCGGCTCAGATTTCTAACAGATTTCACTGTTCGGTGGAGAGCAACTCGTTTTTCGAGCGTTTTTTGATTAATTGAATCGCTGGGTTTTAAAGTCGTGTCCATCTTGTCACTTTCCACGCATCGTTCTATGTATGAGAGATGACATCGCTCGAGCGAATAAATATCTACTTTGTTGCAATTAATATATACGAATTGCAAACGTTCAGTTTTGAGAGCTGTTGCACTTTATTTTGTTCATTATAAGAAAAATATAATTACCATAATATTTTGCCTGTAAAGTATATTTCAACTTAATTACAGTTGTTGAACAAATACGTTGCAATAAAATAGATTGCTTTAAAAACATTCGACACAAAACATTGACTGACTGAAAAAAAATAATTACACAAAATTTTAAAAACTAGAAAAACATGGAATATTACTATTAATTTGAATACAAATTTTATTTCATTTAGTCACTGCAGTATAATTAATGTTGATGTCATATACGCGTCAAACCTGTAACACTCTTTCTTTTGTGTCAGGGATTAACCCTAAACAGTGCAAAATGTAGTACCTAGACCTTCAAATTGCTTCAACTCTTACAAAAAACTAGTCACAGATAAGTGTAGAAAACATATATTGCGTGATTCGATGTTTACATAAAATCATTGCAGACATATTTTCCTGAGAAATAATTTTATAGTTCATTCTAAGTTTTGAAAATAGTCACCCTGACGAGATGTAAACATCGAAACACGTATATGTCAATTTTTGGTGTTTTTGTTTTAATTTAATTTTGTTCAAGAATTCAACCACTCTATTACCAAACATAGTGAAAGTGTGGTTTCGGCTTACTCTCTTTTTAAAATGGCCCTATTGAGTTAAATATAGAACAAGACGAGGGCAACTTTAAGATGACATATTTAAAGCATTATTACGTATTAATGCTTTAATAGTTCGAATAGGAGGTATAGTAAATGTAAATTCATATAATCTCGGTATATGTAGGTAGCGTTTTCAGTTTATCAATTTTTTCATAAGTTACCCTAAATCCGTTGATGTCGCAGACAATATTACAGAGCTATCATCAGCATAAGCTACTAATGGGCCTTTCCCGCATGACTGAATTTTACTACTTCACTATAATCAAGCCATATAATAAACTACAATATAATTTTATTTTAATTTAGTTTCTTCCAATTTTTTACGTTCTACCAAATATTTACATTACAAAATCAGTTTTATTTCAGGTAATTTGAAACGTAAGTTTTAAGGCGCCATGCATGACGTCACACTGATTAGACCAATAAAAGTCGTATTCTTAATGAGGATCCTCTATTGCCAGATGTATGTCTTTTTACATGAACATCGTATCTCCGTTATCAATTGTCTACTTTGAATAGCGCATTTTTTCGTTACAACGTATTCTTCGTTTCTCTGACACTAAATAAAAGCAAAAATTGTATCAACTTTTGACTGTATGAGTTTCTAAAATCTATGTATCAGATTTATATTTTCTATTTTTGTTCATTTGTTTCACATATGGTATAATGCCAGTTTCATTTGGCAACGCTGTACTGAAATGTTCAAACTTTATTCGATAACCTCACTTTCTGTTGTTTACGTTCGATACGAAAATTAATTTTGCTCTCTTCTAATTATAAAAGGCCGCTTAAAAAGGTTTGTTTTGTACCAGTGTGTCCAAATAATAGTGAAAATAGTACGAAGTTATTTTTGCGAGTTCCAACAAATTTGGAAATTCGAAAATTATGGTGGAAAGTTTAAAAAGTTCCAGGTATTGTTTATACTGCTCCTGGATTTTTCTGTTGCGAAGATCATTTTAACGTATGTATATATTGTTCTTTCTTTTAGTGGACTTGATTTTATACCTACTTTATTGTCTCTTTAGATTGAAGAAGATTCAGAGAACTGGATGTATTTCAAAACTATGGGATCAGTTTTAAAACTTAAGCCAGGGATTCTTCCACACAAATTTATTGACGGGCCCCCAGATGTTCCTTTACCTAATGTTTTAAGTAATTCGGTGAAAAAAAGAAAAATGGAATATTTGGAAAATATTAAATATACACCTACAAAATTAACAAAATTTGATAAGATGCCTGAAAGTGTTTGTGATATTATTCAACCTTCAACATCAAAGCAAATCTTTTCTGATGAATCTGAACCATTAACAGCATTAAAAGAAAATACCATTGTTACGTCTCCTTCTGGAGCATTTAAAATTAATAAGTGTAAATGCATTACACCAGGTACATCAATAATGACTAATACTGTTGGCATACAGGTTAATAGAAAAAGAAAAAAGGTGCGCAGTGTACATACAAATACGGAAAAGATTACTAAGACTGATCATGCTAGTTCCCCCATAATAGTGAAAGGTGTGTCGCAGTATTCTCGTAAAAAAATTGCAACTACTGTAAAAGACTCTCCTATGTCTACAACATCTACTTCGACAGCAGACTCTTGTGATTATATTAGCAGTGAATTTTTACCAACAACGTCGTCGAGTAGTGGAGAATTAAGTGAAATTGCTATACTAACCTGTATTTTTTATGTTTTTATGTATTATATGTTCCAAATTAAATGCATCTTTGATTTACCTTAATAATCCAGTAACCATTTTCAAATTTATATGAGGTGGTAACGTTGCAGGCCTAGTTTTAAATGCTTGTTGCTTCGTTATTAGTCAAGGTATTAATAATATTGACATAATTTGGCCCATAGAATGTTTGCCATTAATGTTATCATTTTTTATATATGGTGGGCATGTCATTTTCAAAATTACATAAACTGGTCTGACTAATTTTGAAACCAGTCTTATTTCATATACGTACACAAAATTTAATTTACATAGCTCTTAGCATTTTTATTGTTCATTTTATGACTTACTGTCCAATAGGACAACTCAGTAACGTACATTCATCAAAAAAATAACTTTAATACTTGTAATATTTATTGGTCTTTCATGTTTTATACACTATGAATACAATTTAAAAAAAATAAATCGGAAAACCTTTGGAATAATACAATAACAAGTTGTACAGTACTTTTTACCGTGCTACATTATACATATACCACAAATTTTAAATCTAACAAGAGTTATCGTGTTTACAAGAAACGGTCTACCCACACAGACACACACGTACGTATAAAAATATGCTTAGGTAATAAATAACATAAATAATTATATTGGTGGTATATCCATTAAACTTTAATTTAACAAGAAAACACATTTTATTTTTGACATTGAGAAAAAAAGCAAGAAAAAAAATTCCAACTTTTAGATAAGACTGGATATATTGCATTTTTCCAGAATGTCTCTGCCATCTTCATAATTTCCATTAACTCCCCTGTATTAAGTGCAACTTCAAATATTCGAATTTCTTTATTCACTTCAAAAGAAGGAGATGCCACACAGAAGAGTCCTTTCTTTTTATTTGCAAAAAACATTTGCAATTGTATTTGATACCAACATTTTTTAACTATTTCTCCCTTGGATATATACCTTTCAATACTTTTATCTTTTGCAGGACATTTCACTTCTATTACAAAGTCGTTGGTTACTCCATCAGGTGAGGCACCAAATATTGGATATTCTTTTTTTTTAAATATACCAGCCTTTTTTACAGTTAATTTTCTTTGTTTAGCGACTTCTTCTAATACCAACGGCTCTAATTTTTTTCCTCTCAAGATAGCCTCTGTTTCTAAAGGTTGCGAAGCACCCAAAATCCTTTCTGTTAATGCCCCCGACATCGTTTTACATCTTGCAGATTCATAAAGCACAGAAGCTGTAATTCGACCAAATCTGAGTTCAAACCAGTCTTGTGACTCTGACTGATTTCTAGTTTTTAACTCAGCTTCTTCACAAATATTATCTGTTATTACAGACATTGCCTGTTTTAAAAAATCTTCGGGTGAATGCTTGTTAGGATTTACTTTTAAATAATTAATTAGTAGGTTATAAATCGAGATATTATTATGAATTGGTGTCTTAAAAAAATTAAATAGAGTTCCATCTGATTCACAAAATTCAACGACTTCTTGTAGAAATGTTGGGTCCTTTGGCTCCAATTTCGGCACCTTCTCTTTTAATAAAGCTGAAATACACATTTCACTTTTACTGATTCTTGCCAAACTAGAGGCTTTCCAGTAGCATACTGTAGATGTTACAGAAGGTTCTTCGCTTCGTCGATGTAGCCACAATAGAAATGCTACCCCATGTTTACAGCCACCTAAAACATAATATAAAGTAACAACTTGCTTTGAATCATCGCTTTAGTTAATTCTAAAAGTCTGTTCCACATTCTCCCTAAGAAACGTAGCGCCACGTAATAAAATGTAGTATTGTAAAAAATGTTGCTCTAAAGTTATTATGTAAAATACATTTATCATTTATTTTTAATACAAAATAATGTTATTTACAAATTTCAGCACACGACAAACAGTTCAGTATTATGAATCAGATTTCTATGCAAATATTTATCATTGAGATTTTATAGTAGGTAATATGTAAATACAGATACTAACAAATTAAATTTAATAAATTGTAAGTACATACCTTCAGAAGCTGGACAGTCTAAGCAAAAACAACTAATAACTTCCTCTTCTCGTTCATTTACCACTGCACAGACATTATATGCTTTTTTGTGGATTTTATGCTCCGGTGTTACTTTTCCTTTGACTGTGCAAATATGTCCATTTCTTTTCAGCTGTACGTAAGCTACAGCATTATCACCGTATGACATTTTGGTTGATCTGTAACAAAAGTATTTTCCATTATGTTTACGAAATATTCATAAAATATGTATTTACTTAGGTTATCAATAAAGAGAGCAAGTAAAGAAAAAGATATAAAAGACATTTCACGTATCTACCTATATTGGCAAATAAATAAAATTGCATAATTTACAAAATTAAATATTACTTTTCAACTACTAACCTCTTTGTTTTGACGTTACGAACTTCGGCACTTAAAAATTTCGTATTCGCAATATAAAAGTCATTTACCATATCACTGTTCACCACAGGTAAATTATCAGAATCACCTTTTACAAATCCGTCTTCACATTTACTCATATTTTTAAAAGAAATTAATACTATAACACCAAACAAGAAGTAAACACGCTGGGCTGCACTCTCGTGATTTATGACAGATACTTCTTGGCACTGTCAATGGGCGTCATAAACGCACGTTCTCAATTAAGCGTTACCACTTTGCAATATGAGATTCTATTGGTGGTTCCTCATAAATGTACTTCAGGCACCAATAGAATTGCAGGTTGTGGAAAGCAAAGCAGAGAAGTGAGGTTCTTTTTGAATGCACCTTCATAGCTAATTCTGACGGCCGTTTAATCTCATACTGATTGGTGCAGTTTATGATGACGTCACATTGGCGCCCGAAAGCTATCGTTTCAAACTGCTGTTCATTTACGGAACATTTGCATTTTTTTTTGTGGTATTTTATGCGCTCAGAAAAAAAATAAAAAATCGTTTTTAGTAATATTTTGATAGGCTCTTTCCAATAACACAATAAAAAAAAAATGAGGGAAAGGCCCATTAAATATATATATTTGACTCGTTATCTATAAATAACAATGGCCCCGGCACAGAACCATATAGGAGCGCCCTGATGTATACTCTGAGATTTAAGGAGTATATAAGTTTTACGTCCATCTTTTGCACCACTTTTATCATTAACAGATTTTGAAACTTCATTAAAAATATAATTGGCCCGTCATTTATAATTAATAACGACCCCGGCACAGAACCTTGCGGAACGCTCTGATGTACTTATACTCTGCATTTAGGGAATATATATTATTATAAGTTTTACCTCCATCTTTTGTACCACTTTTATCATTAATAACCTAAACAATTGGACGTCCTGTAAATCCACTGTTTATAACATTTTGATGCGAAAATAGTGTATTATTATATGAGCGATTATGATTACCATTATTCACGCAGATTGTGATTGTGATTGGCCGGATGCAGTGAATTATTAATCTATAATTCACTACAGTGAATTACAGGTACGATTTTTCACCAAAAAAATGGTAATTATTTTCATATAATTAAATATGTGTATAAAAATATATTTTAACATTGGAAATGTTAATGTTCGCGTATAGACTAGCGACAGAAAGGCGGAGCTTATCTGTACGTGACAGCTAGCGCTCGCAGTGGCCAAGTAGAAAGTTAATTCCTGTGTCGTTTACACGCACGTGAATAGGAGGAGCCTTGTTTTTAATAAATATTTTATTATAAACTTTTTAAAAACGCGCAAATCTCTGGGTTTACTATAATGCAACCAAAGTGGGAAGTGTTGGGAACGCGGCAGCTACAATTGACATTGTCAAAATCAGCAGTTTAGTGTTTGTTATTGTGTAACATAATCTCCGGCTAACATCATGGAAAAGTCATGCGGAGATGTTTGTTGCGTGGTTGACTGTGGAAATAGATCGAATAATACTAAGAGTATAAAGTTTTATTCATTTCCCACATAGGGGAGTCAAATTAGACAAAAAGGACCCAAACTTCGGAAAAATTCCCCGATCGATGATTTTTGTTGGAATGTGTTCACAAAGATGTGGAGAATAAAAAAGCAAAATGCCACCGCGAGAAATTGTGTGGAAAATTCTTTATTAAACAATTTGGGTGCAATACGATACTTCATGAATAATGTTTTGAATTAAATTTGCATGAAAGAACTAACAAATCCATTGGAAAGAACAGAAAATTCTATGAAATAAACATATATAATATGTGTTTTTCAAATTAAAGTTGGACGGGCAGTATTTTGTTAATCTACGCTCCAAGTCGCGCTACGTCGGCCGTCCGTTCACGCTGCTGGAAATGCTGGAGTAGTCTTGCGGGAGTGCGCGCGCTGTACATAAGTGGATATAACTTTTGATTGGCAAGAGCAAATGATATAAAACCAATTGGATATTAAAAAGTAACATTCTCTGGTAGTATCACGTGTATTGTAATAATTATATGAGTAATTCAATCATTGCATATATCACTTCAAAGTGGTGCATTACATGAATTTTCGATTATTTCATAAAATTCGTCGAAATATGAATGATTAATTGAAAAAGGAATACTTGGATAGCATATTCAAATGAATTATCTAAAAAAAAATTATAAAAATTTATTTCACAAAATCTAGGCCTTCAAAGTTTATCAATTTTCGAAAAAAGCAGTTTTTCGCTGTAAGCATCTAACTTTGATCGTTAATATTAAAGTTTTGAAAAGTGATATCGACACTTTTTAGGTGATCAAATTAAATCTGAATATGTATTATAAGTACTAATGATTTATTCTGCGATAATTATAAGTTTTCGTGCTTGTTTTCTTCCAAGACGTTTTTTTTAATGTTGCAACGAATGAACCGGAAAATTCAAGTTAAATAATTTAAAATACATACATTTTTCGACAACCCCAACTTTTGGAGGTGGAAGCTTAGGTATTAATCTTAAAAACCTGCACCACGGTTTTATTTTTATTTTATTATTTTTAATGAAATACACATTAAAACGTTGAACAATACGTGGCTCTCAGTATTGTGGCGACAGTAACAGAACGTTTCAATCTAAATTGACTAGTATTATTGGAATACACGTAATACTTCGAGAAATTGTTACTTTCTGATGTCCAACTGGTTTCAGATCATTTGCTTTTACCAATAAAAAGTTATAGTCACTTATGTACTGCGCGCGCTCTCTCGCAAGCCTATTTCAGTGTGAGCGGACGGCCGACGCGCAACTTGAAGCGTTAGTTAACGAATTACTGCTCGCTCAAGTTTAATTCAACAAATATATGTCTTATATGTTTCTTTCGTAAAAAAAATATCTGTTCTTTCCGATGGTGCTGTCAGTTTTTTCCTATAAATTGAATTTAAAAAGTTATTCATGAGATCGTATTTTTGGACTCAAGTTGTTTAATAAAAAAAATTCCACGTAATTTCCCGCGGTGGCATTGTGATATTTTGTTTTCCACACCTTCCTGAACACGTTTCAACAAGAATCATCGATCGGGCAAATTAACGAAATGAAAATCTCCTTTAACAAGTCTGTAGAAACTGGAGCAGAGGAAAAATTGGATCAAAGCATGAAATACAAGATATGTGTGTAGTTAACAATTTAAAATATTCGGAGAAAATACTAATTTTGTTAATTAATTTTATAGCTCAAGGGGATCCTTATGGCAACTGAATAAGTGCTCAAAGATTTGCACATTTTATAGATAATACAAAATCGGACCATCCATTAAGACCTAGTTTCGCGCCATCAATTTTTCCATTTTGTTACTCAAAGGAGAGCCCGACAGAACAGTCAATGTTAAACTCTAAACGACGGTAAATTTTCATTGAGTATTAATAATTAATTGTTTAGTCACATATACAAAAAAATGAAATGTCGTCTCACCTACGCAAAAAAATGTTTTAACCTAACAAAAAAATAACGTTCACTCGAACATTACATTTACTCACCACGGAATTGTTTGTACTTACTGTATATTACACTCGCGGCAACAAACAGTTATTTAATTTTTTTTTAAATCAGGAAAAAGCAAATCGACGAATACACATAAATATAAAAGCCACAGGAATTAATTCGGAAATGCTCCACTGAAGCGCTAGTAGTCATTCTGCCGCTATTCTATAGCGTATAGGACAAAAGTTACTAACTTTTTCCAAGGCCGTCGACATGGAATCAAGATCAGATGTAGACGAGTAAAATTGGGAAACAAAGTCGCTTAGTTTCCGAGAAAAAAAAACTGGCGTAGAACCAAATCAGACTTGGTGCGATTCTTTAATTAGGTGATCGTGTACATAAAACCTCTCTTCACGACATTTTCTGGTGGTCAGGAACTTTTTTATTTCGAAAAAACTGTAAAAAAATGATTTTTCAATGAAACATGTTTTTTAACGTCCCCACCGTTAAATCTTTAAAAATAATTGTGATGTGGAACTGATTTTTTTTTAAATTGAACTAGACACAATAACGCTTCTAACTATGTACAATGTGATTATAAAATATATTTTTTTTAATTATTAAAATAATAGCGAACTTAAAGTTGTTATTTTCGTGAATGTATTCTTCAGTAATCGAGAAAACTTTTTATTTATGAAAATATGTATATACATGCTGTGAACAAATTGAAGTCAATATATGAAAAAAGTTTTTAGAATCATAATTTTTGATGTGCAGGTTATAGTATGTAGTCAGCGATTTTTTTAAAACGGGCTAAAACATATTCTTGCGCGCCCGGCTCTCATTATACTGCTTACCTTTAAATAACAGTATTTCAAGTACGACATTTACACCCGTTACAACATTTTAGGCCTTCTTTAACACAATCATATTTTCGATTTTCACAATTTTTATCTGAACAATAAATACTTGATGAAAATATTGTCCAAGCATCGTCACTTAAATTCCGTCCTGAACCATGTGCATAAATAAGTGTAGTTGGCATATTGCTTCTGTACGATATTCTAAGTTGATAAATAAACCTGCAATACTTAACTAAATGTATTAGATAGGATATCTATTATTTAAATATATATGTTTACCTTAATAAGGGGTGGTAAAAGGTGCCTTCAGTTGAAGGAAGCTAGGTTTGTTGTTGCTAATTTGATCCTTAGGTCGTTTAATATCTGAATTTGTTTATTTTTGTTTTTGTACAGTACTAGAATCAAGTTTGTAAAGATTTTTAAAGCTTCGTCTTTAGACAGCAATTGCAGTTCCGATAATTTTTGAAAAACAATAATATTCTTTAAGAACATCAAACGCAGATTTTTTAAATATTTTTAAAAAACCACTAGTGGTATCACAACCAGTAAAACAATGAAGGCAAGAACAAACTGTGGTTCATAAACTTTGCACTACCTACTATATTGACAAAAATTGTCTGCTAGTCCCGTGTCCAAGTTGCATACATAAATTAGTTCCATTTAAATCAGAGTCCGAAAAAAGGGGTGTAAGTAAAATGCATCTATATCAACTGACTTCACCAATATTTGTTTGCTAAATTTAGTTTCGTACATTGGATGCAAAACCTCCTGGTATCTTCCTGTTTGCTAAATAGATTTTTGGTCATTTCTGAATGGTGTTTATATAGTGAAACTACTTTTTTTGTTAATTTAAATCCTCCATCTATTATTAATATTTCGTATTCGATTAAGTACTGTGCAGCATCAGTCTATATGATATTTTAATTAAATTTCGTCATTTAAAATATTATCTTTTCTGACACAATATTTCCGCGATGTCGTCTTTTTTCAGCACTAGATATTAGTGACAACAAACCTTGAATCCTAGGTCTTGGTACCACAGATTTGTCATCATCCCGCGCAATTTTCTTACAAATAATGCACTCCATTATTTTAGAAAACTAAATTGCGAATATTCTACAGCATCGCATTTATTTAAAAGTATTTATATCTATACTCTAAATCCCGCAAACTACTAATATACGATTCAAATGTATTGACCCCTCATTTTAATCGCGAATATCTCAAAAATGGCGGACCCGAGAAAATTTGAAAAAATATGTGTTCATTATGTGTCTATTGTAAATTATTCACTGAAGTTTGAATAATGTACATTGGACGGTTTTGAGGTTCTGCTAAGTTATATTGAAAAATGCCCTACTTTTTAAGGAAATTTTTACCATATCAGTTTTAAATTCATTATATCTTGAAAAATATGCCTATTATATGAATAATATTTTAGATACCGATAAAGCACGGCATTTTTTGTATGAAGAAATTCTTTCATAATTTTTTATTTTAAAATTTGGCAGTTATTGTCAAAAACGTGACCTCATGTTTATTCGGCTATTTATCAACGCATTTAAAAGATTTTTAATAAAATAGTTAGTCATATAAAATGTAAGGATTTTCAGAAAAAAGAATTGGTATATATCAAATATTAATTTAGTTATCAAGTGCAATGGATAATATTGCAGAACGCGGGCAATAATATTATCTATTGCACTTGATAACTAAATTAATATTTGATATATACCAATTCTTTTTTTGTAAAAATGCTTACATTTTATATAATCAACTATTTTATCAACATTTTTTTATACCTTGATAAATAACCGAATAAACATGATGTGCTGCAAAATTTTAGAATAAAAAATTATGAAAAAATTTCCTCGTACAAAAAATACCATGCCTTATCGGCATCTAAAATATTATTTATATAGTAGGCATATTTTCAAATATATAATGGATTTAAAATTGGTATTGTCAAAATTTCCTTAAAAAGTAGGACATTTTTCAATATAACTTAGCAGCACTTCAAAACTGTCCAATGTACATTATTCAAATTTCAGCGAATGATTTACAATAGACACATAATTTTTTCAATTTTTGCCGTTCCTCCGTTTTTGAGATATTCGCGGTTAAGGTGAGGTGTCAATACATTTGAATAGTATGTTAGACGCATCTTATCCTACCTTCCATACGCGGTGTACGTACTTAGATTGTGAGCCGCGATAATACATATGACTAATTTAGCGCGCTTAAAAAAAAATCGCTGTTGCCAAACGATACACATTGGGAAAACAATAATTATATCAAAAACTTTTCTAATGTTTGGGCTACATTTACTTCACTGTATGTGTATAAAAATTTTCAAAAATAAAAAAGTTTATCGATTGGTGAAAATTGTAATACGTAAAATTCAATTATCTAGTTTTCTTAATTTTTAAGGAAATGAAAATGCGAACTGTGTAAAAACCATTAGTACAGTTAAAAGCGCTATTGTGTGTACTTTAATTGAGAAAAATAAACAACGTCGATAGCAACATTAGTTTTGAAGATATGACCGTGGAAACAAAAAAAAACACATGTTATTTAAAATACAATATTTTCCCTTTTTTTTTATTTAAAAAGGTCCAGACCACGAAAAAATGTCGTGAAATACGATTTCATATGCCCAGTGACATGCTTAACAAAACCTACCATGTTTGACCTGGTTCTACGCCAGAAAAAAAAAACGGCACGATAGAGTCTCGAATTCGCTCCTCTAATGATGTAATACTGGACGAGAGCCTGTTACTATGTGGGAAGCGAGCATACTATGTGTGCACAGTATGAGTATGCACGGAGAACATGAAGTTATAATGCGGTTGTGGTC